>JAVMKO010000002.1:143598565-144198565 GCA_032164245.1 Sternotherus odoratus
GAAAAAAATATGAGTTAAAATTGATTAAGTGAAATCAATTACATACAGTAATGGCAAAGTTCTTGGTTCAGGCTTGTAGCAGTGAAGGAATAAATTGCAGGTTCAAATCAAGTCAAGTTTCTGGAGTATATCCTGAGCTGGGATGGGTCATTCAGTCCTTTGTTCAGAGCTTCAGTTTTCAGCAAGGTTCCTCCTGAAGTAAGAAGTGGAATTGAAGACAAAATAGAGGGGTTTCTAGGGCCTTTTATAGTCTTTGTCTTGCATGTGCAACCCCCTTTGTTCTCCTGTGAAAAATCACAAGATGGAGTTTGTAGCCACTTGGGCAAGTCACATGTTTATGCATGACTCAGTTTGCAGGCAGCAGCCATTGCTCACATACTCTCTTGAATGTCCCAAGAAGACTTCTTATATGTGGATTAGAATCTTGCAAGGTCCATTGTCAGCTAGGTGTTTCTTGATTGGGCACTTAATCTGCAAATTCCTTTCTCAAGAAGCTGGCCAAACAGCTTCACGAATGCTATTTAGAATCAAACACAGACACAAGTGCATAGCCAAAATTTATAGCTTCAACTATAAAAATGGTACACACATACAGATAGCATAATCATAACCAGCAAATCATAACCTTCTCATAGACACTTTACTGGACCTCCTTTGTACACGATTTGGTGCCACTATATGACCATTGTTGCAACAGTGATCTATATGGTAACAGTTTATGTCAATAACATCACACCCCTAAAGCTGATAAGCTTTCCCTGCCTGATGCTCTCCTTCCAGTACTGGTCAAATGTCTTGCTGCCTCCAAAGTCTTTGGATGTAGCTAAGCCTATCAATGTGAGGTACTTTCTTCCCTATTCACAGTATGCTCCGTATATAGAAAGTGCTTCCTTGCAGGGACAATGTCTATATGCTTTTGTATAGCACACCTCTCAGCTGGGGTGTGAGGGTGATGTTTATGTAAATGGGTATATACTAATATAAATATAGTTATTAATTGTAGACTAATTAAAGTCTTAAAAGTGCCAATACCCTTACTCCCTTGCTTCTTAAAAAGCTCACTCAACCTGAGGAATGTACTATTTCCTTGCTGAAACAGAAGCTTCATTTGATAGAGCAAGAAGATAGCTTTGCCCAGCTTCTACCCTTAAAAGAAATATGACAGTCAGCAGTCCAACAATTTTTTTTAGAAAGAATTCCTTTCCTGTTCAAGTCCTGTAGGAAAATATCAGTGGCCTAACTGTCATTGGATTCACTATTGTAGTATTAGTGACAAAGAGTCCTGTGGCACCTTAAAGACTAAATTATTATTATGGGCTGAGATAATAAGTGGGTATTAGCCCACGAAAGCTTATGCTTCAATACTTTAGTTAATCTTTAAGGTGCCACAGGACTCTGTCACTTCTGCTATTTCAGACTTACACGGATATCTCTCTGATTCTATTGTAGTATTGTAGTTTTGATGACACTTTATGAAAGTGGCCTACAAAACCACTTTCTTTTGGTCAAAGCTGTGTAACTGTCACGATTTGTTTCCTGCATCTACTGAATTCAGTTGATCCAGATGTGATTAATTTTTTACCATTCATGTTTTAAGAGTTGGGTGGAATTTATGAGCTATCCTACTTTTTGCTGTTTCCACAGGAAAATCTAAGGGCAAATTTCTCATACTGATACTTTGTTTGGTTGTTTTATTCCTGTATGACACATGATTCCTGTCAAATAAATTTACATATTGTGACGGAGTCAGACCAAAAGGGTATAGGAGAGTGCTGGAAGGGAAGTATATCAGCCTCAGGATGAGCAGGTCCCTGTTCCCTGGCTAGCCAAACAAAGGAGAAGGTTCTAGAAAGCAGCAGAAACAGCTAGCCTGATTGGGACACCAGAAGCCAATCAGGGGCTGGCTGAAACCAGTTAAAAACCCTCCCATTTAGTCAGGTGGGTGTGGATGTCAGGAGCTGTGAGAGGAGGTGGTGCTGTTGGTGAGACTGAGTGGTTAGACAACATATCATAAGCGAGGAAGGAGGCCCAGAGGTAAGGGTGAAGTGGAGTGTGAAGAAGCAGGGACTGCTGTGGGGAAGTAGCCCAGGGAATTGTATTGTGTTTAGTGGTTAAAACGTCAGCCATCTTAGCTGATACTATTAGGGTCCCTGGGCTGGAGCCCGGAGTAGAGGGCGCGCCCAGGCTCCCCCCTTCCTACCTTCCCCAATTAATCACTGTGACTAGGGCGACAACAGAGATTGTGCCAGGAAGGATAATTTCTCCTCACTGGCTTATAATGAAAATGGCTCAATAGGCTGTGACCTTGTCTCTAGAGAGAGAAGGGCTACGTGGATGGTCACAGTGAGCCTCTGAGGCTAGTGAAATTCGCCAGGAAACGCAGGACCCTCAAGTATAGACTTTGAGCTTTGTCACAATATATTAAATAAAAACAGTGTTAAAAATCTTCTTGAAAACTCCATTATCCTTTTGAATTGCATAATTAGTATCAGTAGAAAAGTGCAATATTACACCAATTTTCCAAAGAGTGTTTTAGAATATCCTGAATTTTTTGAGATGGTGTAATTCAAGTGTGTTGACGGAGCACTTTGTAGGGTAAGTGGAGGGACTGTTTGCAGTGAATGACAGCAAATACTTACAAAATGTATTCTATTTAAAGCAGGCATACATGTAAAAAAATAAAGATTTTATGTGCCTTGCATACACAGCCCTTGCATACATGAATAGTCCATACTTATGCAAGTGACTTCTTTGAATTCAGAGGTCAATTTGCATATGTAAGAGCTGTTCACGTGAGTAAGGGTTGCAGGATAGGGCACTAAATTACAAGGAAACTTGAAGACAGTGCTTGCAGGATGCTAGACTTTAACTTTTAACAAGGAATTTATATATCCAAACTGCCACTATCAAGCAAGAGGTACATTTTTTCATTACTAAACAAATCCTCGTTTAGACATATTTTCTGTGATACAAGGGTAATATCCTGTGGCCAGTTAGATTAATCACACAACTGTTGTTCCTGTTAATCTCTGAGATAATCTATCTTCCAAAAACCATACTGATTTAACTAGAAATGAGCTAATTAGATTACTTTTGTATTTCTAAAATCTGGACTGTGATTGTTTGAGTCAATACCCAGATTTCACTACTCTCCTATGGTACTGCTATCAAATGTTCAGTCTTTGTCCAAACTTTTAATTAGGTCCCACAACAATTCATGCATGAGCATATTGGAGCATCCTGAATTTAATAAAGTTCTACCTCTGCTGTTGACCCTAGTTATTGTAACTGGACTTTATTAGTATTGTAATGACTGATCCTTCCAGTTTCATGAAAACAAGGTGCACTGTACCAAAAGAAGCTTTCTGTTAAAAGACTAATTTTCCTAGGGGTGGGATTTTCATGTTAGCATTGTTGCTCTTCACTTTTTGTCATCTTGATCTTTACTGACTTCTTTTTGAAGTACTTTGATACCCTTCATTTGTGTGTGTAATACCACACAAACTTTTTCCTTTGCCATACAATTCTTCATATATGATGTCAGACTGGAAATTGTTCATTATTTAATTTTTTTAAAGGAATTTTCATTGAGTTATATTTGAAAAAGAATAATACACTCAGTACAGTATCCTTGTGATATTTATTTTGACTTTTTTGACACTGTCTGCACATTTTCAGGTTTTATTCACTGTGCCGCAGACTTTTGTATTGATTAGTTCCTGACTGCACTTCAGGAGTTATGACAGGTTGAGGGAAATAGCTGGAAGTATGGGCAACTGGCTTTGTTAGCCAAGCAGATATGAGGAAGGTGACCTAAAATATGATAACCACCTTAATTTAGGTGTTCTACTAAAAGGGCCAACAGTGGAATAATATGACAGTTACATTGTGGTCTTCGGTTTCAGAGTTAACACCCCATTGAGATTGATGGTAATAGATCATACCTCTCATCTTTTCTCTTGGGGTCTGTCTACATGGGAAAAAGGTATGATGCTACCTCGGATTAAATAGAAAGTGAAGACTTGGCAGACTGGATTTTAACGGATTAGCAGCTTGAGTTCAAACCTAGATTTCTCTATATGCTTTTACGTGAACTGCTAACCCCAGTTAAAAGCAGAGTTGCCACGTGTCCACTGCTATTTTAACTTGAGTGAGATAATGTGGGTTAGTTAACCCAAGTTGAGAATATTTTTTCTCTTCTTTTGCAGTGTAGATATACCTTAGACTTTCTGCAGATAGGCAGACTGAAGTGAGCGGATCAGATTTTATTGATCTAGAAGATTTTATTCATAACAAAAGGGCCAGAAGAGTGTTTATTTCCAGTCAACTCTTAGAGTCTCAACTACAGCTTTGGAATACACTTGCTTTTCGTGCATGTACATGCTTGTAACAATGAATTCATATTGATAATAAATGCTGGAAGATCATCATTTTGCTTGGCTTATCCAAATAAGGGAACCAGGATCAATTCCAGATTTTGCCATGAAAGCCTCAGTGAGAAGCCATATAGTAGAAACCTGGTTTACAGCATAAATAAACAAATCGCAAAAGAATGAAAAGCAGACAGGGGAAGTGATTTGCCCAAGATCACTCAGCACATTAGGTAGAGCTGAGTCTTGAACCCAAGATCTGCCAGTGCTCTACCCAAGAGATGACACTGCCTCTTCAGAGAGCATCTTTCCCCTATGCTACTGCCTTATTTGAGGTGAATTTCTCCTAAAAAGTCCTGTAAGGGGAAATCTGATGATGTGGTTTGCTTCCCACTTCTAATATTAGCAGGACCCTCTTGATAGGTGGGGTGTGTAAGAGGTGAGATTCTTCACCTCTTCTCTCCATGTAATTTTGATTGAGTGTTGTAGAGAACTTGGCAGGTGTCATGGGATCTGTAATCTCTAAAACAGTTGCTTCTGGAAGGAAAATAAACATCTGAAAAGTATTTTATTACATGTTATTAAAATTGTAGAAGGGAAAAATGAGTCCTTGTATTCCTAGATTGAACGTAAATACCAGGAAAATTGAGAACTTAGAGAATGACGTTCGATTATTATCTACTACGAAAACCAGAAAATTTAGAAGGCAAAATACCCAGTCTGATCAAGGCTTTAATGACGGGTATATTCCTTTACAGGAAAACTGGAAACGCTTTTGAAAGCTCAAATCTCAGAGTACAGAGTTCATCCATATTCGAGTCCTATAACTATATTGAAAAATGTTATCTCTTAAATTTGATCCTATTGTAAAATTGCTCAGGCTTTTCAAATCCCTTCTGGTATCAGTGTTAATTCTGTTTCTGCCTTCGTGGTGGATTGAGCTATATATGGATTGACTACATTTACTTGTATTGTTACTTTAGGATCAGCCTGGATGGAAGGATTATATTCAGTAATATCTGAGGCCCAGGGGAGAATGCTATACCACTCTGATAAATGAGCATATGTCCTTACTGACTTAGTATGATCTATTCAGTCTCACCACAGAAAGTGACTCTGAAATGTGAGTGTTCTTCTGCTACTACCAACATGGTTTTATTATTCCAACCCATGTACAGCTATATCCCCAGATGTGCCGAAGACATGCAGTCATCAGGGATCATCCCCTACAGTGTCCTTCAAGGTGCTGATAGACACCATGCAGAAGGCTATTACCTTTAAGTTGATTGGATCTGAGAGGGTTTGCCAATGACCAGGTCTGTTGACTTCAGCAGGAGCAGGTTCTGCCCTGTAATATAAACCATTGGAAGTATATATTTGTATTCCAATCAAACAAAATGTAATTTTGGAGATGAATGTTTAAAAAGCCCAGTGAAACTCTGATTACTCATGTACCATATTCTCTAAGACTTCCCATTTTTATAGTTAAATATAATATGGTATTCCTATTGGTTACCAATTTTAATGATGATTCTCATAATAGAAATGTAGCGCTGGAAGAGACCTTGAGTCTAGACCATCTGTGACCTATTCTTAAAAAGTTCCAGTGATGGTGATTCCACAATCTCTCTTGGAGGCCTATTCCGCCTATTCCACCATTAACCACTATTATTGTTTTGTTTGAAGGTAGGACAACTAGGAATGGGGTTAATCTGCAGTTAATCTGTATGGAGAACAGATGATCACAGTCCTTATTGTAACAGCCCTTAACATATTTGAAGGCTGTTGTCAGGTATGTCCCTTAGTCCTCTTTTCTCAAAACTGAAAATGCCCAGTTTTTTAACCTTCTGTTATAGGTTAGGTTTACAAAACATTTTATCATTTTTGTTGCTCTCCTGTCGACCCTCTACAAATTGTCCACATTTTTTCTGAAGTTTGGTACCCAGACTTAGACAGAATTTTAAAATTTGATTAAAGTTAATATTTAAAATCAAAATATACACAAGTTAAGAAGGAAGGTACTGTACATATGAAGTCAGGCTTGGACTACAGCTGAGGCCTCACCAGTGCTGAGCGAATGAGAGACTTACCTTCCATGTCTCAAGTACAGCACTCTTGTTAATACACCCCTAAATGATACGAGCCTTTTTTGGAACTGCAAAAAAAATTCGTAGATTCATTCAATTTGTGATTCACCATAACCCCAGATTCATTTCAGCAGTACTACCATCTGGCTAGTTTTCCCCATTTTGTAATTGTGCATTTGATTTTTGTGTACTACGTAAAATACTAGGCACATGTCTTTGTTGAATTTCATGTTGTTGAATACAGACTAATTCTCTAATTTCTCAAAGTCATTTGGAATTCTAATCCTGTCCTCCCAAATGCTTTCAGTTCCTCCCAGTTTAGTGTCGTCTGCAAGTTTTATAAGCAGACTGGCCACTCCGTTATCCAGGTCGTTAATGAAAATATTGAATAGTACCAGACAGGGCTATGCAAGCACTAGACGACCTAGATGGTTGCCTTTGGTGGCACTGTTCTGAGGGTGGCTTTTCACTCTTTTTTTAGGGCGGCATTTTGCTGATGTTGGCAGCATTTCGGCAGCTGCTGCCAGGGCGGCTTCTTCTTTCGGCAGCATTTCACTGAAAGCACTAGTACCAGACCCAGCAACATCTGTGTTGTTCTTTGGCATTTGAATTTGGGTTTTGAATGGTTAGAATTTGTTATAGTCTTATTGATGTATTTTGTTGCAGACATATTTTCCCCTTTACTTTTAATGGTTATGTTTTTAACAACTATTTTCAGTATAATGTTTATATAACTATGTAATTAAATACAATTTTAAAAAGAAGCTTAACAGCCAGGAGCATTATATTAGTGTAAAAGGGAAAACAGTATTACTCGTACAGGTTAGATTTAAGCATACAGCAGTTAAATTCAGTTAGACTTAAGCATGTACTCTGTGCTTTGTTGAATCGAGTCCTGCAAGCTTAAAGGTATAGTATACCATTTTCCATCCAGTCCATAATTCTAAATTAATCTGTCTGTCTTCTCTTTGTATTTTCCCATCAGTATGTAATACTCATTGAATTCTTCATAGAGAAATAGCTAATCTTCACTATTTTTTACATCTGTTTCTGAAGGGTTAATTTTATCAGAAGTTTCCATTCTTTGTTAATAGAATTACAGTCTTCAGTTTTAGTAATGTCAAACACCTGAGGCAGATGAAGGAGCTATACCCAGAAGGGAATCCTTTTGATCTGACTCTAAGGATAAATTATCTGATGGACCAGTAATTAGCTTGCATGGTTCCTGCCTAGAAACCAAAGTGCTGGCAATGAAACAAGAACTTGCTTCTTGAATCTGAGCCATTTTAAGCCTCTTACATGTATTCTGCTAAAAAGCATAGTACAGCCTTTCCTTAGGCAAATAGAGGTCAGTGCATTCCATCTCTCCTCACATCTCTCTTGGGGGAAATAAAATTAAAAACTTCTTCCTAATAAATAGGTGTTTTTCTCCAATTTATAACTCCTGGCAGCTTTTTTCAGCTGAGGAAATACTTCAGAAGAAGAGGCCAGTGGAAGGTCATGGAGGTAGGCTTAACTCAAGCATGCCAAAGTCAGAGCTTATCATTCGCAGCAAACCTGTTAAATTTGCATACAAGAAAGAGCTACCCACCTAGTCTGTGCACTGGAATTTAGGAACTAGAAAGGCATTGGCAATCGTTTCTCACTTGGGGATAATGGGAACGTTAAAATAATTAAATGAATGACAGCTGGGCAGATTCATTGTGGGGAAGGCAAATGCCAGAATCATCTCCATGAGGGGCATTCATTCCTCTTCCCTGCTTTCTATGGGTGGAAGATGGAAGAGAGAGAATTCAAAGCCCCACAAGCTCTTGCTCCTTGATTGTTGCCAAGGAGTAGTTTCCTTGTGTGCAGGGCTACTAAGCACCCTATGAAGCCTCCTTGATTCTCTACACCTCTCTGTGGCTGAAGAATCTACATTTGTCCCTCTATGCAAGGAAAGCAAACTTCTTTATCCATTGTGCCTGTTCATGTATGCTGTGAATGAAAGTATATCTAGTCAGAGATCTGTCCATTCAAAGAAACTCTACCCCACCCTCTCATGCATGTCTCATACAGACATTTTTAGTTTCTTTATGTGGTAGTTCAATGAAATCAGTTGAAGTGCTACAGTGTCAGTGGCTTAGCTGCCTCTAGGTTACTGGTGTATTTGACTTTTTAATGGAACTCCTTTATTCCCAGAACATCCACTATCAGGATGAATACTAAACAACCTTTGTTGTTTTATTCATTTATTAATAGTAATTCCTCCTCATGAAAACCACTGTGTACAGAGCTGGTACCGAACTACTGCAATTTATATTCGGTTATAGATCTCATTTGACTGTGAGGACGTCTTATACTAACATGAATTTAAGAATTAGGTCTCCTAACAAAAGCCTTTCTCTGATTGCTAGGTACAGACACATTCAAATATCAAATCCATTCTCCAGGAAACTATATTTAAAAAACAAACACACCCTGAATGTTTACCTTTTATCCCCAGTCATGTGCAACTGAGAATAGTTTTGGTTATTCAGTGCAATCCGTTAAAAGATTCAGAACAGTCAAAATTAACTGTCAGTAGAGTAGACTCTCTGTTATCCAGGATTGGGTTAGCCAGGTTGTGGATGAACCAGGATGTCAACAAAAATATGCGTAACTCGCAGGGCCGGCTCTGTCTTTGTTGCCGCCCCAAGCACACACCAAACAAAACTCCACCAGGGCGCAGGACAGCCAGTGAACCAACAGCCCCTCCCCATATTTCCTATGGATGGTGATTATCCAAGATTTCATTAACCAGGATTAATATTTTTCCAATCATCCTGGATAATCGAGAGTCTACTGTACTAGGCTGAGGTAGCTGACATAGTTAACCATGTTCAGAATGGTGCTACTCAAATAGAACTGATGACATATTTCCTCCTCACTCATCCCTTTGGAGGCAAGGACAGAAGTATACCTGGTCACCAACATTAACTTGACCACTATCTTCTGATAATAAAGAAAAGGTAATGACTTATTTATGTAGTACCAGGAAACTTTGTGCTGTGATTTAAAAGTTCCTCATTTTTAAAATGGCACAATTCTCTAGACTTGTGACTAGCACAGACAAATGTTGCTTGAAGTTGACATAACATCACTGTGTCCTCCTGGGAGCAAGAGTGGAAATCTCTTATGGGAAAGAGTTAACATCTGTTAATTTAATTTCATAAGTTATTTTTTTATGAATGACATCACCAAAGAGAGAGGAGGAAGAGGATTAGCTAGTCAAATTCTAGTATACTGTTCAACTCCTTTGAAAGCCTGCGTCACAAGGTTCTCCTTTGTCTCTTCTCTTTGTATTTGAGTAGGGGATGTTTTAGCATGCAAGTATATTTTTCCTCTCATCAAAATATTACAAAACCGTTTACGATTGTCACCGCAGATCACACATATGGCAGATTAAAAGATGGTTTTGTGCATGCTTATTTCATTAAATTATTTTTTAAGCATTTCTTAACTTTCACCTTCCTAAAATATTTTTAAGGGGATAAATAATTATACATGTGACAGTCTTTCACAGAAGGATAAGCACAAGAGAAGCATAGAACAGCATAGAAATGAGTTTACAATTAGACTTCAGTTTTGCTCACATTCCAAGAATTTTCACAAAAAAGTCATACCTTACGTCGTCAATGCAATGAGCGGTCTTCCACGCAAAATACTGAAGCACAGGAATTTGACTCTTTTAATACATCATCAGAAAAATCATTTTGTGGATGAGAGGACAGGGAAAATTTCCATACTCTAAACTTACCTCATCTCTAGTTCTCGGTGTTTGCTAAATTCCTAACCAAGGAAAGCATATGGTGTGTGCTAAATGTTGGTTCAAAAAAAAAAAAGATGAGATGTGGTTTGGCAGGCCAAAATATTTTGGAGTATAGTAGGAAACATGGAGAAAGGTACTGAATCAGTGGTGGGAGAAGCAGATGAATTGGGAATCAACTCTAGTACTGTTGTGTCACTGTGCCTCAGTGGGTTACAGCTGAGAATACCAAATTCAGGACAAACCCCTAAGAAACAGGTCAGACGCACCCCAAACTGGTGATTATTCTAACATTAGATATACCAAGCCAGTAACAAACATAAACTTCTGTCTCACCACACTGGTTAACAAGAAGTAAAAAAATGCAGTCTCCTTAGGCATTCAAGCCCTTATTTCATTACCTCCTAGACATAAGACTTTATGATGAGTGGTTATCGAAAACTAATTTAATCAAAGGTTTCTTCTGATCTCAAGAGACCAGCCACATAGCCAGGTCAATATACAACTCAGATCTTCCTCAATAATCACACTGTTGCCAATCTTTCAATGTTAACATTTAGGTTTATTTTTAAGAGAAAAGAAGTAGAAAATTTAAATGGTCAGTAGATTATATACATACAATCATTGCAAAGTTCTTGTATCAGATTTGAAGCAGTGATGGAATGACTTCAGTTTGCAAAAGTCTCTCAGGAAATTACCCAAATACCTTGAGGGTCATCGGTCCTTGTTTAAAATCCAGTCCAGAGAAATGAGGCAGGAAATGAAGACAAAATGGAGATGTTTCTAGAGTCTCTTATATCCTCTCCCATGTGGATGGAATTTTACTGTCAACAAAGCTCTCAGTCTCGGTTTATGGAAATTACCAGCACAAGATGCAGTCCAGGGTCCCATGAGCAAGTCACATGCCGTTACATGGCTTTGATGACTCAGAGGAGCAAACATTGCCCACTTGAAGGCTAAGGCATCCACAGGGAGACAAGTTTCCTCTGTGCCCATTGTGAGAGTGAAGTTTTTTCTTTAATGAACCATCAGTTTGAATAGTCCATTCATAATGTGCTGGCCAGACTTAATGTAAATTATCTTGCAGGTGTTATTCCAGGAGCAAACACATTTGAAATACAGCTACAGAGTCAATTTTCATAACTTTATGTATGTACCATCTCTATATCACAGGATCGACATACTTAGCAGCTCATAACTTTTCCATTGACACCTTATGTAATATACTTTGTACAAGATTTGTTTCAATTGTATGACAGTGGTAGCAATAATTATATACATGGTCATATTTCAGACATACAGCATCACATGTTGGCAGAATAAAAGGGGAAAGGGGAGAAAGGCAAGAATGTAGATCAACTATATAGTCAGTTATGCAATGGCCTTGAAGGCAACAAAAAAAATATTTCTACTGGAGGCATTGCAGAAGTCCAGTTGGTAAAAAAAACAAAGGCAAGAGTGACATGAGGGGAAGGAATGTATGCCAAAATAGGGAAATAACAGGTTAAAGAATATTTAGATGAGTTAGATTTCTAAGGTGGGAGGACCTGATGAAATTCATCCTAGGAAATTTAAGGAATTAGGTTAATCATGGAACTGTTAGCTAGGGGTGACCAGATGTCCTGTTTTTATAGAGACAGTCCCAATTTGGGGGTCTTTTTCTTATATAGGCTATTATCCCCCAGCCCCTGTCCCGATTTTTCACACTTGCTGTCTTGTCACCCTACTGTTAGCAATTATCTTTGAGACGTCCTGGAAGATGGATGAGGTCTCAGAAGACTGGAGAAGCACACCTATGAAGATAGAAGAGAGATCTGATAACAGTTTTCAGATATTTTAAGGGCTTATAAAGAGGACTGTGATCAAGTGTTCTCCAAGTCTCCTGAAAGTAAGACAAGAAGTAATGGGCCTAATCTGCAACAAGGGAGATTTAGGTTAGATATTAGGAAAAATGTATAAGTGTAGTTAAGCTGTGGAATAGGCTTCCAAGGGAGGTTGTGGAATCTCCTTCACTGGAGGTCTTTAAGAACAGATGGGAAAAGCATCATTCTGGGATGATCTAGTTTTACTTGGTTCTGCCTCAGATTTTGAAGTCTCTTCCAGCTCTACACATCTATGATTCACTTATCTGATCACAGAATGTGATCTGGTCAGATCATCCTTAATTTTAGCCACATTATGAATGGCATGTAGGGGGCACAGTGTAGGTCCCAAAGAGGAAGGGGTGGCACCCACCATTTATTTAGGACTTGATTCTGGGGATAATTATGCATAGGTTTAAACTTACTCATGAGACTAGTCCCATTAAAATCAATGGAATCATTCATGTGAGTATTCATTCAAAGGATCTGTCTTACAATGTAAATTCTGCAGGTCAAGGACTTATATGCATTTGTACAGTGGCTGGTACAAAAGTGGACCCAATCCCAATTAGAAACCTTAGGCATTATAGTAATGTATTGAAATTCTCTCTCTCTCTCTCCAATGTGTACTCATACAGCATATGTTATGAGGCTATTTAAATAATTTACTAAGTACCCCATTAATCTTTCCAGGACATCTGACTTACCAAAGAAACAGGGTGTTAACCAAAAACTTGACCCGTTTACAGATCAACTAGCATAAAAACCCATCTGCCACGGTCAAAAACTGGTAAGTGGAGATCTGACCTGGTCTGAATAGGCAGGCCTTAAGAGTTTCAAAGCTAATCATAGATGTTCTCATGGAAACGCTCGGGAAAGAGGAGGTACACACAACAAGATTCCTCGTTATGGGTATTGATGTGGGCAAAGGTTATATATATATAAAACATCTTGTCTGAATGGTGACTGCATCCAGAGGCATACAACTGTGACACCATCATAAAAGTAAAACTTTCCTTTTCCAAGGATAGAACAAATCACGCAAAGCATGTCAGTCTGCTCAGAACTGGCTCTAACTTGAATCATCACAAGATGTAAGTTCTTCCCCTCTAATTGAGGGCTTTTCTAGGCAGGAAAATTAATTAAACTATCTGAATAATTAACTATCTGAATTAACTAAGGTGTGAACTTAAAGTGAAAGAGTTAAATTGCATTAAACCTCTGTGGTAGACACTGTCATACAGAATTAAATTTGTCTTAATTCAGGTTACTTAATACACCAAGACAAATTAAGTCTACTTTAATTCAGAATGAAAGTCTCCACGCAGGGTTTTATGCAGTTATCCACTTTAAATTCACACTTTTAGTTAATTTGAATTAATTGTCTTGAGTAGCAATCAGAAAGGTATGAAATTCTTTCCTACCTTAGAAGCCATCAAAGAAAATGAAAGGAGTTACTCTCAGACTAATCCTTGTAACCAAATTAAGTGAGGGGCAAATACAGCAGTAGCAATAGAAAATGGTTCTGGAAAGTATTTTCTTCTCTACATAGCTGAAATGTTGACTACAAACCAGAATCACAAAAATACATTATAAAATGTAATATATAATTAACATGTAGTTTTGATGTATATTACACACACACACACAAGAGATCCATAATTCACATCTATTACAGAGCTAAAACTACCTTACGAAAAAGTAAGAGCCTGCAAATAAATATGGCTGTAGGTTCCGTCCCTACACACACACACAATATTCTTCAACTTTTTTCCCATTAGCTATATTCTTACATACATAGTGAGTACATAATTCCAAAAAAAAAAAAAAAAAAGTATTCTCTAAGAACATTTCATTGTGTTTATACATCCATAATGTGTTCTCAAGAAAGGAACATGATTTTTGAAGAGGGAGTTATTAAACATAATGTTATAACTGTTGTGTATAAAGAAATAAGATGAATGGATAGAAAGGATGACTTGAGTATAGTTATAAGTCATGTGGGAGCAGTATTTTGTGCCTTTGTTTTATTACTATTCTGGGAAAAGCAAATAATGTTATCTACTGCAAATTATTTGTATATTACCCCATTGTGAATTATAGTTCTTGCCAAGATGATCAATGCTTCCCTTGGTAAAAAGGGCTGTTTCCATTTTATCACATTTAATTTCTGGGCCATTTGTCATGATAGGTCTGTAATAGGGTGCTCAGAGGGCTGGGCTCCCTAATGGGATCACCTGATTTCCAGCCCCTTGCTTCTTACCTCTGTTTCTTCACTTTGGGTTATAGGGGCCAAGCCTAAAATACCCTGTAGTGGTTTGACTCGCGTATCACCCCTTTGTGGATCATTTGCAATGGTCAGTCACAGCCTTGGGTCTCTCTGGGTGGGAGGAGGGAGTAAGATTGATGTGGCCTCACCTTAGAATGTCTCTATAGTTAAGTCACACAGTTCACTCACGGCTTGGTGTTCTTTGGTCTCCTCAGCAGTCTTCTCAGTCAGGGACGCAATCCTTCGTCCCCAGTGACTGTTCTGACTGTCAGGCTCTTAGGGCTTGGTTACACTTACAGCTTTATAGCGGTTTTGGTTCTACCTGTCCTCGTATAAAGCTATAGAGATAGCGCTATAGCATGTCCACACTTAGACCCGCCAGCGGTATAGCGTTGCCACAATCGCAACACTTCAAGCGGCACGGGAGTGGTGCATTATGGGCAGCTATCCCAGCATTCAGCTGGGTGTAACGTGCTTTTCTAATGAGGAGGGTGAGGGGGAGCGTGTGGTGTGTATGTGGAGGGAGAGACCAAGTCTTCCATCATCAAAACCTGTTTTTCCAATAGCTGTGGAAATGAGGCATCTTTAAGAAATGTACTAGTAGTTTTTAAACTGCAATATGTGTTTTAACTGTGTATATTTCTTACTGATAAGATTTGATTTTTTGGGGGGAAGGGTTTTTATGTTGTTTTATGTTATGGATTTTTGGTGTGGTGAGAGTGTGTCAGCAGATTGTCTTTGAAATGCAGAGCCTAAAAGCCTTCTGCTTTAAGCTCACTCACAAAGTAAACATTTGCATTGCTGATTTGCGGAGTTAAAGACAAGCTCTGAGAACGTACTTCTGCATTCCTCTAGCCGAGTTCAAAAAAAGGGAATAGGGGCTTAATTGGCTTAAATGGTTTAGGGGCGTCTCCAGTAATCACTCAAAGCGATGTATTGTTAACACCCATTTACACTGGAGCTAAAACAGAGCAGTCAATACTTTACAGCTGTTAATCCTTGGGGAAGGGAGTATTACCAGAACCAGTATAATTGTGGACTTATAGCACTCTACGTGCCTCGCCAGTCTGGACAGGTAGTGAGTTATAGCACTCCTGGAGTCTTTATAGTGCTATAAAGTGCCAGCGTAATCAAGCCCTTAGTGATACTCCCCTCATGGGGGAGGCAACTATCTCCTCCTTCTTCTTCACCAGTCAGCCCTGAACTTTAACCAACCAAACTCTCTACACCCAAAACTCAAATTTGGACAGCATGGGGTTCTGACCCAAAGCTCAGTTGACCTGGTTCTGTGGATCCTAGCACAACTACGCCACTGTGACGGTGCTGTTCCTGGTGGGATCCAACTGTGAGTGTCAGATCAGGACAGATTGCTTCCAAAGGGGCAACTACAGCCCAAAGCTGGGGTTTTTCCACACTAAGGCAAACCAAACCAGCCAAACAGAAAAGACTTTGGTTTCGCCCCACTGGCTAACCACAAGTCACACAAGCAACTCCCTTAGACACTCCAGCTTCCCGGTATCACCACCACCAGCCACCTGTCTTGGGGGTCAATGGCTATGAAAACCAATACCCCAAATAAAGAAAACAGTTCTCCCCAATTCCACAGAATCAGGCCCCAGACCCAGGTCAATATACAAATCAGATCTTCCCGCAAATCACGCTATTGCCAATTCTTTAGAATCTAAAATCTAAAGGTTTATTATGCAAGGAAAAAGGTATAGGTGAGGGTTAGGAAAGGTTAAAAGAAATCAATGACATGCAGTAATGGCAAATATCTTGGTTCAGGCTTGCAGCAAAGGTAGAGTAACTGCAGGTTTAAATCAAAGTCTTTAGAAAGCATCCCCTCCAGGGATGGGTCAGCACCTTAGTCCAGAGTTCACCTGTGTAGCAAAGTCCATTCAGAGCTGGAAGCAAGACAGGCTGCAGGCTGAAGGTAGAAGACCAAATGGGGAATGTTCTTCCAGGCTTTATAGACTTCCTCCTGTGGGTGAAGACCCTCCTCCTCCTTATGCAGAGTTCAGTTGCAAAAAGGAGGTCCACAGCCACATGGTCCAATCACCAGACTCTCCACGATTCAGTTTTTGCCCAGGCATGTCCCATTCCTGGTGCAGCTCCTCTCCTCGGGTGTGGACAAAGTTCATTGTGCAGTTGATGGCCCTTTAATGGGCTCGAGTTAGCACCCGCTTGTCTGAGATTTCACCCAGGAACCAAGCCTACGTTTGAAGTACAGGCACCTTTTATCCAATATCCATAACTTCAGTTCCAAAATAGATACACACATATGGTCATAGACATCTGTTATGACCCCCTTCACATAATATTCGGTACCCCAATGATCTATATGGTACCAAATTATTCCAGTAACGTGACAATTATTAAAGATTTTTTAAGCATCACCAAAGCAAAGCATGTGTTACTAACTTAACAGGTGAAAGTCCTCTAGCTTTATTCAAAAAGTGACGTCATTGCGGAAGTCACATTCTGGAAAGCACTCGAGTTCATGGTGTTGCTCAAAATACAGTGCCTGCAGAAAACATGTGATTGTTGTGGCAGAAGTGAATTTAAATTATGATTTTTTGAACCCTGGGAAATTTGGTTCTTTACACTTTTAATTTAACGTCTTATAATGGGATTTCTGGGGACGTGCATGTTTGTGTATATTTGTTTATTTAAAAACTAAGTGTCTGTTTAGTGAGCAAAATCCTGGCCTAAATTCTATCTGTAAAATTGATTTTCTGGGTGTAACAGAGGAAAGAATTTAGTCCAATGTCTATTTAAATTGTTTGCATGTTTGTGGTATGTGTCTATATATATATATTTATATCAAGAGAAAATATGCAATTGTGTGCTGTAATACTTTTTATTGACACGCATTTTAAAGATTATCATGTTACTCACAAGTTCATTGGCTTGCCCTGCCCCATACTTGGAAAGATTACTGGTAATGCTTACCAGAGAAAGATGCTAATTGACAGCAGCCAATCAAAACATATATTCAGAGTATTCGTCTTATTGGTTCCATATTCATTAAAGTTTGAGAGCTTAAAAAACTTGTCAAAATGTTATGTCAAGCTAAGAAATGGTGCCTTGACATGTCTTAGTTTAGCAACTCTTATTGGCATTACTGACATTATATGTCAAGAGTTAGAAGGAAAAAAATCCATTGTTTGACAAGACACTTTTACCTGTGTTAAAGACCAATATTCTTTTTTTTTCATTCCTCCTATAGTTTAAAATTTTTTATACCTTTTTCATTTTATCCCCATTTACCAAAATTTGATGGAGGGCCTGATCAACAAAGGTCAGTTCCAAACTCACACCTGAACTTCCCTCAGATTTCTTGAATTCAAATTTGAGGTTTCAATTCGACCCATCAGTACTATTCTTTTATTTATGGATAAGTGGACTTGTTTTAGCTCATTTTAACCCATATAATCATTGTGGTGCAAATAGCTAAGCTCAAACGTGGATTGATTTTTATTCCATGTAATAGACTTGATAAAAATTAAAAATATCCAGGGGATAAACACAGTGAACAGTAGAGTAGAATGACCACAGTGAAATATCACTGTAGAGAAACTGGGGGGAGGAGGTGGAGAGAAAGCTAATGAAAAATATAAGCAGTATATATTTTAGGAGGAGCCGGCAGTACATAATGCCTGTAGTTTTGAGGTTGTCTAATGTTTTATATATGCATTACACGGTATATAGATACCCACTTACACCAAAACATTTTGGTTTGGGGAATGTAGTCCAATCCCTAATAATTACCACATGCTTGCCTTCAGAACATAAGAACTGTCATACTGGATCAGGCCAAAGGTCCATCTAGCCCAATACCCTGTCTTCTGACAGTAGCCAGTGCCAGGTGCTTCAGCAGGAATGAATAGAAAAGGTAATTGTCAAGTGATCCATCCCTTGTTGCCCAATCCCAGCTTCTGGCAAACAGAGGCTAGGGATACCATCCTCACCCATCCTGGCTAATAGCCATTAATGGACTTATCCTTCATGAACTTATCTAGTTCTTTTTTGAACCCTGTTATAGTCTTCGCCTTCATCAATACTCTCTGGCAAGAGTTTCACAGGTTGTGTGTTGTGTGAAGAAATACTTCCTTTTGTTTGTTTTAAACCTGCTGCCTATTAATTTTGTTTGGTGACCCCCTCCTCCCCCCCAGTTCTTGTGTTATGAAGAGTAAATAATACTTCCTTATTTACTTTCTCCATACCAATCATGATTTTATAAACCTCTGTCATATCCCCCTTAGTTGTCTATTTTCTAAGCTGAAGAGTCCCAGTTTTATTAATCTTTCCTCATATGGATCTGTTCCATATCCCTAATTGTTGTTGCCCTCTTTTGTACCTCTTCCAATTTCAATATATCTTTTTTGGGATGAGGCAACCAGATCTGCGTGCAGTATTCAAGATATGGGCATACATAGATTTATATAGATTTAACATGATATGTTCTCTCTTATCTATCCCTTTCCTAATGAATCCCAATATTCTGCTAAGTTTTTGACTTTTGCTACACATTGAGTGTTTGTTTTCGGAGAACTATCCACAATGATCCAAGATCTTTCTTGAGTGCTACCAGCTAATTTAGACCCCAACATTTTATATGTATAGTTGGGATTATGTTCTCCAATGAGCATTACTTTGAATGTCACCTGTCATTTTGTTGTCCAGTCACCCAGTTTTGTAAGGTCCCTTTATAACAGTGCTTAAAGAATGGCACACACAAACCAAGAGAGTAAGATGTCCATGATTCTGGTTAGCCATACCATGCTGAGCCTGGAACCATTAAGTGTTTTTAAGATGTTAATGTTGGATGGGAAGGTTCACTGAATTAAACTAAATAAGTTTTGTGCTCCCAAAATGATCACCCTTATTGGGATGAGCAGAGACTGTTTTATACTTCGATATTTGGCATTATAAAATTATTATTATCTTGCATTGTTTACTGATTCAGGCTCTGACTGCTGGAAACACTATAGATGGATTTAAGGTTGCTCCAAGTCATGATAGTGTTCAATGTTCTGTGGTAACTGACCAAAACCCAGAGTAAAAGATTATTGGACACTTAACTATAAGAAAAGGTAAAAATTCTGTGGGCTTTTTTTTTTCTAGTTCACATATTTCTGTTGTATTAAATTCCTTCCTTAAATAAAACAGATGCAATTGTTTCTAATTTGCTGATTTCCTTAAAAAGGAAGCCCAAGGCATCAATTCATCTCTGTACTATTGGTGAGTAAATGTAAACTTTAAAATAAAATCTAATTTTACTAAACTAACCTGAACCCACTAACACCAGTGACTTAAGAATGAGCATGTATCTCATTTTTCTGACAGAAGCTAGGAATGTTAGCTTCTGCATATCTCTCCTTGAAGCACATTTTTATTGTCTAGAAATAAGCACTTGAAAGAAGGCTTTTATAGTGGGCAAAAACCACTCACCTGATTAAGTGTGGTATAGTGCTGGTAAAATGAATATACCTTTTTTGTCCAGGCTCTGAAAAAAAGCTCTTTTCTATGTGTTCAATATGAGAAATGGAAGAGAGGTATAAACAATTGCTACTTGGAACCAGTCGCTGTAAGACACACAATATGAGTTTTATGTTGTGTCCTCAGACGTTCGGCTGTGCATGTGTTCTCCCTGTGTGCTGTCCCAGCTCTGTGCAGATAGCTGGCACAGCAGATCTCAAGCGGACAGCCCAGTGACTACAAAATCCCTTTTGGTGCAAAGGCGCTTGGTCAGGTTTATTATCAGCAAAGCACAGTTCCAGCTCCCCAGACCAATGTCTACATTTATACTAGCATATGTGTGCCCGTGGCAATGGATACAACTAGTCGTTGGCGGGACTTTCCGCTGCCCCCTCGGCTGGACAAAGACACTCCCTCTGAGACATATTTTTATACACCAATACAAACAAGTTACATATCACCCTTGACATATCGATGCCACCCTCTGATGTATTAGGTCACCATTCATTGCCGAGCAACTGTAGGTTCGATTAAAACATCTCTATTCATCATGCTGTCATCCTGACCTTATCCTTAAGATGGGTCAGCATGTTCCTGTTATCTTTGGGGAATGTGTTTTATTGGGGTGTTCTGATACCAGCCTTCTGGAATGTGCTTGCGTGGGTGTTTTGTGCCTAGCACCTCTTCGGAATGTGTGTTTTTGCAGTATCAGCCCTCTGTTTGTCAAATTCTGTGAGGAGAGCCTGCCTCTTGGCACAACTTAACTTGGCTTTAAATCAGCAAAGTTTTGACTACTTTAGCTCAGGTCTCAGGTCTCATCCCAGGCCTTCGATACATATACTTCTGTTTCAGGCCATCTTCCTACTACATGTCGAGAAGAAAATAATGTGCCTAAAACAGTATGGATCAAGTTGTACATTTCAGTGTACTTGCAGCTCCCAATGAAACCAATGTGATTTAATTTTTTGGTCTTTTTTTTTAAATACAGTTTCTCGTAGTGCTTGGGAGTTCAAAGGTAACTGGCTTACCCAAGCACTTTCCCATGTTTTTGTGGGGAAAAGAAGGGTGAGAACTGCAAAACATCTTGAAAGCACAAATTGATTCTGGCAGTAATAAAATGATATAATTAGACATCAAAAAGAAATTGTAGGAAAATACAAGAAAAACAGGCAATACCATGCAGGGAAAAGATTTTGTATATACCATATCCATCAAGTTTTAACACCAACTGTTGTAGTAAAATCAAGTTTGACATGAGAGGTTCTGGGGCTTTTATGCTGCTGACTATTTTTCTAAAATGTCAAGTTAACAATCAAAAGTGCTTACCTTGCTTAGAAACTAATGATTATCAGAGCAAAGTCTACAAAGAGTTTGGTTTCAGAGAAATGCTTCATACATTCATTTGCCTATCCTTGTTAATTTTTATTTCAATCTTAATTCCTAATGGTGGTACACATTCCATAATAATTAACGTACCTTGGTTCAGTAACTTTGACTGACAAGACGCAATCCTTTTTGACCTTCATTCTCATATTTAAATATTAGGCAGAATTGAAACTTGTGCTATGAAAAGAATTAATAAAGTGTCTTTTGAAAGATGTCCCTTTGTATTCAAATGAAAATATTTTGTTTGGTAACCCCTCAAATGACTATTAATTAAATGTAAATAGGATTCCAGAATTACCATATCATGGCAGTCACACAGCTGTCAGTTGCAAGCATAATTGTAACTGTACTTTGCAGAATTCATTTTTTATTTTTTTATAATTTTGACAGATCTCAATGTTTATTTTTTTTAATCTACCTTAAATTTTCACAGTGGTGGGAATTTTTTTTTGTGGGGGAAGGTTAGACAAGAAGAGAGCCAGACAATAATTATTTAATGACAGTAGATGGTGAGATTCAAAAAGTTAAAGCTGTATAACCATTAAAAAAACAAATTGTCAACTTCGCATGTCAGAATATGAAAAAAAAGTATCCTTAAACTCAAATACAATCTCAAGCCTATCTATCATTTTTTTGTCTTTGTGTGTGTGTGTGTGTGTGTGTATAATATATAATGTGTGTGTGTATTTATATATGTATATATATATTGTGATACAGCATGACCAGTAGGCAGCAGGAGAGTGTTAGAGGGAAGCAAGTTTGCTAGAAGTGGTTGGAGCACCTGGAGCCAATTAAGGCACCTGAAGCCAATTAAAGCCCCAGAAGCCAGTCACGTGATAAAAAAACCCTGCTTCAATCAGACAGTTGGAGCGGAGAGCAGTTTGGAGGAGTTGGAGCGGAGAGCAGTTTGGAGGAGTTGGAGCGGAGAGCAGTTTGGAGGAAAGCGGAGGAGAGTTTGGAGAAGTGCTGCAATGAGCTAAGAAGACCCAGACCTTAGGTAAAGGGACACCTGCTTGTGCAGAGAGAGGGCAAGAAGCCCCCACAAGCTGTAGGAGGGAAGTAGCCCAGGGGAAGGAATGGCTAGCCCAAGTGGTTTACCGCTATCCTTAGGGCCCCTGGGCTGGGACCTGGAGTAGAGGGCGGGCCCGGGTCCCTCCCTCTCCACTTCTCCCCTCTAGGATACTAGTGGGACAGTTAATACCCTGTTCAGGGGCAAGAAATGGCTCCCTGAACCCCCACAAGAAGAGAAAGCGCTGGACCCATCATAATAGTGGGCAGCAATGTGCCACAATATATATATATACATACACGTGTGTATGTGTGTGTGTATTATGTGTATATATATATATACACACATACACAGCTGTATGGTGACATCTACTGACATTTGCTTATATAAATCTAATTCTTCCAAATACAATTATAACTGATGCTAGTGACCCAAACTACCGTTTCATTCTTCTCTCTCATCCTTCTGTCTATAGGATAAAGAACTGACGTGCAACATCCAAAGGGTCTGATCCCAAGAGGTTAACAATTAATGGGTGTTATAGAAGTGCTGTACTTTGGCTAAACCACCCTGAACACGCCCGATCCCATCTGATCTCGGAAGCTAAGCAGGGTCGGGCCTGGCTAGTACTTGGATGGGAGACCTCCTGGGACTACCAGGTGCTGTAGGCTTAACACCTGGCAATAGGTATAAAATGCCTCCAACGACAGATGGAACGATGCATCGGTTGGAGTATACCCCAGTCATATCACTGGTTGTGTCCAGTCTAAGCGGACCCTGCCATAGTGCGGGAATAACTCTAGGAAAAACATAGAAGTGCTGTACTTTTCAGAGATGGGGTCTTTATATCATAAAGTTATTTATGGTAGGGCAGAAATAGCGTAGGCCCACAATCTGCAAGGAAGTTTAAGGTATATCAGTTAATTTACATCCTTTGTATTCAGAAGCAGTTTTCTAAGTTCTGAATATGAAATTCAGTGGAATCATTCAAATTCTGTGTTTTCTCTTCCTAGGACAGATACTGTAGAGCCGTTTAGATAACTACAGGGAGAGGATTTATAGCTTACTAAAAAAAAATGACTAGCTAATCTAAAGGCAGGGAGTAGAGGAGTAGAGCAGATAATCATGAGTGGCTCACCCCTACAACACTTGTACATAGCTGTTTTTTTTAAATTGTACATGGATCTCTATATGAGGATCTTCTATTTCAGAAAAAATTGTGGTTAAATCAAGGACTGTTCTCTGGGTCAGTCAGTGACTTACCAGTTCCATCATTACAAATTAATTATTTTAACGAAGTAGTATAATGAGTTCTGTAAGATTTAGTTTTTATTAGTTAAAAAAATTAGAACAGTTGCAGCTGCATCAGAGGTCATACTGGCCTAGTGATGACACAGTATTGTGTCAAGACAAAGCCGGCCTCTTCAAAATAGCTGCATTTCTCTTGTAGAATGTATTGTAATGGAGTGCCTGGCAACATATTTTGCACATTGTCTTTCAAACAAATTGCACCCAACACACTCTGCAGTAGAGAAGAAAAACATAAGAGGCATTTTATAGGCAATGGAGAAAAGGTATGTTTTCAGCTGATGATTTTGTTTTTAAATGAGATGGAGAGTAGATGAGCTGAGAGATGCAGGAAGGCTCTTCTGTACAGGCATCAAAGCTGCAGAGGGATGATATCTTACATCGACAGTGTTGAGATTACATAGAGGGAAAGAGAGCAGTCCAGTGTTTAGATGAAGGCAGTGAACAGGAAGGATTGCAGAGTAATTCCATGCAGTGTTTTAGAACAAGGAGAGCAATTTTCATCTGGGACTCATTCCATTGACTTGAACAGGCTTTGGATCATGCCTTAAATTAATGGGGAACAATTGGACCTATATAGATGGTTGAGCTGTGTATCTGAGAGGAAGGAAAGTGGCAGCAAACTTTATAACCCTAATGTGGGCAGGGAGGGAGGGAGTGTGAGTGTGTGTGTGTGTAATTTATGCATCTGAGGCATTCACTCACCACCCTAATCTTAGCCCCCTTCAACAGGCTGAGGTTTCTGCAGTGGATGTTGTAGCAGCTGAAATCTGCAGGTTCTGGGAGGAGCTACTTAAAGCCACGATCTAATCTTCATTCCATTGAAGACTATGATCAGAGTCCTGTTGTTTACAGTGGAACAAAGATTTGGCCTGCAGCCTATAGGATTTTAATTGTGTTGACTAATTATGTGCAATGCTGTTTCATTCAAACTGTCACTTCCTGTGTGCCAGAAATGCAGAAGTCATTAACATGGTGTACAGGGAAGATTGTTGAAGGTACACATTAACAGGTAACTGAGTAATGGTCATACACTTCATGCAGTGGTAATGACTGGAGGATGTGAACTTTCACTACCAAATCAAAGCCGAAGATTGACTTATTTCCCCCTGCCTCCCTCCCACCGCTTTGATTGGACCTGATCCAAAGAAGTTGCTCCAATAAAAGATATTTCCTCACCCACCTTGTGTCTCTTAACCAAGAAATTTATTTTGTTAATATCAAAAGTCCCTGTGGTGAGGTCTGCCTTTGACACCTATTAAGTCTTCTCACTCTCACTCACCTATTATTTATGTGAAAGACAGAAGACTTATGCTGTGAAAGGAAAGAAATAAGGTTAGATTTCTGCTCTCTTGCATAAAGGTACATAAAGGTACATAAGACAAAAATGGCAGCATTGCTTAAGGGGTGTGTGATATACAGCATGTGTGATTCTCTTGTGCTTTAGGATCTATGTGGCTATGCACCGGGGGGAAATTTCCATGCTTCTATCACATATAACCTGTGTTTAAGCTCCATGTGTGCTATGGGTCATTATGTATAGATCAGCCAGTTCAGCATCTAGAAGCATGTTTCATTTTTACATACTGTGCAGTAATTTAATTTACTTGTACTTGTATTATATTCAGCCTTTTTTTTTTAAATGACTATTATTTGTGTTAGAATGGTCACAGTTTTTAAAGAAATATATTACAAGTGTGGATATATAGTTACCCATGGATTAGTATAATCCAGTCAACAGTTTATGGACCAAAATTCCTGCATGCGTAATCTCATATCTTTTGTAGGGTTCCTAAGTAGTCAGTGTGATGGTGTACCCCATAAGGATTTATGGGGGGGTGCCTGTAAATATATGTATGATATTACTGGAATATGGTTTTGCTACATATGCCATGTAACATATCTCTGTGAAGGTAATGATCCACTGGATCTGTTCATCCTATTTGTATGTATGTGTCTGTTTTGTATTCAAAGTTATGAATATTAGCTATGTGCTTGGTTAGTTGTATGTGGACTTTGGAAAGCAGCTGAGCAGCTCTCTGGAAAAAGACTATTCTCAGTTAAGCCCAATTGAGAATGAATCAAGCAAACAATGAACTTAGTAGACGCCCGTCGACACCCGAGCTTCCTCAGAAATGCAGGTTCAGGCTTGCAACTGAGCCATGTGCTCTGATAGTCCATGTGGATTCTGCATGGGAAGGAGGAGGGGCTCTCCCCCCACAGGAGGAAGTCTATATAAACCTGAGAGAGACCTCTCCATTTTTGTTCTCAGCTGTCTCAAAGAACAGCCCTCCACCCCCAAAGATACCTGGAAGAAACTGGAACTGCAGGGGGGGGGGTGCGAGTGATAGCTGGACCCAGGCTAACGGAGTTTAGCCTGAAAGAAGGAATTCACTGAGGGTGAGGCTTTTTACTGCAATAGTGTTCGATTTGCGTGTTCTGTTTATTTTCTTTGGTAATTCACTTTAATTCTGCCTGTTACTACTTGGAACCACTTAAGTCCTATTTCCTGTCTTTATTAAAATCACTTTTTACTTATTAATTAACCTGGAGTACGTGTTGGTACCTGGGGGGACAAACAGCTGTGCATATCTCTCTATCATTGTTATAGAGTGCAAACAATCTATGAGTTTGCCCTGTATAAGCTGAGGCAGGGGTAGCCTTAGCACATCAGGTGGCAGCTCCTAAGGGGTTTCTGTGACTGTGACGGGTTGGGATCACAGTCACAGTTGCGATCTCTGGGTTTAGAGATATTACCTAATAAATTTCAGCAGATATTCCTGCTCCTGATGGTGGAACATGGAAAAACAATCTTGTTAAAACCTCTCCTAGATGTAAAAACCATGCATATCTCTAGGGCTCTACCCAAGGCCTTGAAGCAGATGAGAAGCTGCTAGTTGGCCAAACGTTTTGTGAGCAAGTTGCAGTCACCTCCTTGAGAGCCTAATCCAAATCCATCAAAGTCAGTGCAAAGACTCCTATTGTTTTCAAGTGACTTTGGATCAGGCCCTACAAGAAATCTGTATAAAGGGCTGGGTTTCAGCCCAGCTCTATCCAGGCCTCTCTGTGCAATTTTGGGACCAGTTTAGGCTATTGATATGTTTAAATTCTTGATCTAGTGCAATAAGGTATTTAAATGTCTAAATGAACTTAATTGTGTCCAATTACTTATGCCTACAAGCGGCAAATATTAAAAGAGAGGGCAGGCTTTCGAAATCTGGCCCAAAGTGTTTCGGGGTTAAAAAACAAACAAAAAAACAAACTACAGAACTGCAGGTTGGATCAAAAGCCATCAGGAGCAGAAATATCTGCTGCAATTTATTAGGTAATATCTGATTGGATCAAAAGCCAGAATCAGCCCATAGGACATTAAGAGAGTATAAGTCTTAAGAAACAAAATGGCATTTTAGACTTTGAATCTTAAGCTGCCGACATTTAACATGCTGAAAGAAAACATAGCACTTTAATGGTGACATTCGAGGAATCAGTCAATTTCCTTTGATGTACGCATTCAGGAGCTCTAGGTCCGGGTAATAGCTTATGATTTGTTATGTTGTGTTAGGTCTTTCTCTTCCCTTGTTTTCTAGCAAGAAGTTGAAAAACCTTTTTTGAGTGTTTGAAATTTTTGGACAGAATTGCCAGCTGCTTTGATGAAAATTGCCTAAGGGAACATGCAGTACTAATAATACAAAGTCTAAGCATTATGTGGTTGATAAGAAAACTGCAAAGACAGCAAAAGGAAAAAAGATACCTGTTCTGAAGCAACTATTAACTTTGACGATGGAAAAACAAAACAAAAGAACCATGCACACACAATGAAGCCCTTTTCAAAACAGAACTACCAGTGGGTTTATAGTGGATATTCCCAAGTGTACTTTGAGAATTTTCTGTAATGAATTATATCTTTCTAAACTGAGGACAAATTAACATCTCAGGAGATCATAGGACTGGCTCTATCAGTGATACTCAGTCCTCAATGAAACAAGAGCCAAATTAGTGATCAGCATTATCCAAAAGAGCCACAATAGTGAGAATTCAATGTTTTATTTACAATAGCACTATATATTTGTATTTAAACAGTATGACGGGAAATATTTAGTTTAGTTTATATGTTATTCTCACAGCAAAATGACTGACCAAGTACTGTTATTTTTCGAAGCAAGCACAAGTAAAAGCATCTTGATTGGTTAATAACTTAGATGGTCACATTAATGAGCCATTTGTAGCTCACTAGCCTGAGTCTGAGTATCACTGGGCTATATAATATAGTTCCTGTTTGGGTAGCAGCAGCTGCAAACTTTAGAAATTGCAGGTAGGAGAAAATATTTATCCACCGAATACATATGTAAAAGAGACAAAACTTTTAATGCAAAGATGTGGAATTTGGTAAACTCTGACATTTTCTCACTTTAAAAAATCCCAAACTTTTCTCTTAAGATAACTCCTTGTTTTTCATAAAATATCTCTATAGCTCTTCCAACAATATTTCCCCTTTGCTAGTCTGTCCCCTATCTTCTATGCTGTGACCTGTTTTCCAGATTTATGAACATCTGGTATAGAGAGACACCTTGAGTTTTACTGCCAACAAAGTTTGGGGAAATTTTAGATCCAGAAAGGGATCTGAACTTTCTGGCTCCTTCATGACTGGCCAAACTTTAACCCTGGCTTTTAAACACCCTCCAATTTAAAATGCAGATACTATATTTTGTTATCTGAACTAAGCTGCTCAGGACCACCTATATTCTGGTAGCTACATTGTGCTAGGTGCTTTGCAAATATGTAATAAATGACAGTCTCCAAAAGCTTAACAGTTCTTAGTATTTTTTTTTCAACAATGCAGTTCTTTGCAGGGTGGAAGATTGCCTGTTTAACTGTATGCAGCTCGTTTCTATCCACCCCCAAGCCAAGATGGAATAAAAGAAAAGGCTAGCACTGGTTAAAGCAGAATGTTCAGGTCAATCAGAACTGCAGAAAGAAGCCAACCGGAGATTCTAGCCAGTAGGAGCACAAGCAGCCAAAGCAGAGACCTATGGTCCTTTGAACAGTCAGAGAACTTCCTATAGTTTTGACTGGACTTTCTCTACCCTGTCCTTATTGGCTGTTTGCTCCAACCCTCCCCATCCATCACTGTCTTTTCACCTCAGTTTCACTCCTCACCTGCCCCTCTTACCCTCTTCTCCCCTTCCAATCCTTCTCCCTTTATCCCTTCCATTTTCTTTCCACTTAGCTTATCCCCTCCTGTTAAAGAAAGTTAGCTCATGTAACTCCATTTTGAAGTTCCTTTCGGCCCTTATCAAAAAGGCCAACACAGTGCATACCAGAGAAAGGCGGGCCTCTGGTCACCAGCAGTTTCGAGTACCCTCTAGACAAAGGAAGGGGCAGCCTTGAAACTGCTAGGACAAGATAAGAGCTTCACGTGAACATCAGCTTGTGGTCATGAGCCCAATGCAAAAGGGGATAGGTGGGAGATAAGAAAATTGCCTTACTATAGGCTGGAAGTCCCGCTGCACGAAGTGTACATGCCCTGCTGAAAAGTATATGATCTATCCTTTGTTCGTATTTCGGTGTCCTTCCTGGTTAGCAGGAGGCACCACGCTGCGCTGCGTAATAAACTTGGTATCTTTGGTTAAGGCTCTGCGGTTTGAATTGATTCCTGTGCTTCAGCCTAGACTCGGACTCTGTGTGACTGGTGGGTATAATTCGTAACAGTTTTCGAGCTGCATGGCTTATAGGCGTAATTTGCAGCAGTGTTCGAGCTGTACGTGACCCAAAGGTGTAATTCATAGCGGTTCTCTTGAACCGTGTGTGTGACCTGTAGGTGTAATTCATAACAGCCCTCGGGCTGTGCGTGACTTGTGAGTGTAATTCGCAACACTCCTAACGAAATCCATACCCCCCAAATGAATGGCACTAACATAACATTTGCTGTCATTGCTTGTGTGTTCTACCTCTTTCCCCTTCCTCTGTCTGTCTTGTCCATTTACATAGTAAGCTATTCAGGACAGGGACTGCCTGATACTCAGTGATGGTGCAGTGCCTAGAACAACGGGGCCCATTTCTTGCCTGGCCTTTAGGCACTATCATTGTAAACGTGATTAAATTTGTCCCACTTCTCTTTAAATCAAAGGTGGCATAAATGGCTATGTCAATGATATGTTGTTAAATCAATATACATGACTGAGTGTGTTTAAAGTCTTGTATTCTGAAGTCACCTTTCTAGTTTCATTGTGTCCTGAAGATATTGACTTTAATTATATTGTAGTCAACTACACCTACTCCTTGAACCAATTTTAGGCCCTTTAAGGATAAGTCAAGAATAGCATCTTGTGTGTCTTAAAGAGACTAGTTTCAAGTAGCTATTGTTACGCCTCTCTTTCCTTCCTGATCTCAGAGTGCGTTCTTTCTGTTTTGGGGCCTCTCAGGCCTTTACCTCTTCTGGGGTAGAATCATGCAGTTCTTCCACTTTTAGGCCAAGCCTTGGGCTACAATACCCTGTGTATCAACTGTGGTTACCTGACAGGTCCAACTGTATTTGGCATGTACAGTTCTTCCTGTCGGGAGTCTGTGACCAGTGGTGTATATTGAGGCCAGGCAGGCTTAGAATCATAGAATATCAGGATTGGAAGGGACCTCAGGAGGTCATCTAGTCCAACCCCTTGCTCAAAGCTGGACCAACCCCCAACTAAGTCATCCCAACCAGGGCTTTTTCAAGCCTGACCTTAAACACCTCTAAGGAAGAAGATTCCACCACCTCTGTAGGTAACCCATTCCCAGTGCTTCACCACTCTCCTAGTGAAAACGTTTTTCCTAATATCCAACCTAAACCTCCCCCACTGCAACTTGAGTTCATTACTCCTTGTTCCGTCATCTGGTACCACTGAGAACAGTCTAGATCCATCCTCTTTTGAACACCCTTTCAGGTAGTTAAAAGCAGCTATTAAATCCCCCCTCATTCTTCTCTTTTGCACAGAGAAATCAAAATATTACTCAGTATTAATCCATCTTCATTCTCTTCAACTAATTCTAGAAAGACAGTTTTGTTCACACAATACACTCTTCTGGCTAATCAGTTATGCCCATTAGTATTTATTGCTGTCAGTTAAATAAATCTATTCTACAGATAGAAGTTGAAATTGTTAAAACAATTATTGTTTTTCAAGGGTTGGTTTAAAACAAATTATTTCTCAAGCAGTAATAAAAAGGAACCATAATTAATTTTTTTCCACGACTGTAGATAAAATCTATTACAAACCTCAAATATTCACATAAAATAGTTTTAAAACTTTTTTTCTCCTTTCTTCTGAAATTCACTAATCAGGCATGACTTAAAAATAATTAACTTTTTTTTCCTGGTTTAACCATAGCTAAAAACAAAGGTAAATTCTTCAGGAGTCTAATCCTTAAATAATTAAGTCAAGTAATTGATTTCTTTATTTCAGTTTCTTACTGTTTCAGATGTTAGGAGGTCATTTTAAGTATTTAGCTCTTTGAGTTATAAGTTGCTTTAGACATGCTTTCTTATCTTTTTTACTCTGAACGTAGGAAATAGTTTCTTGTATAAACAGTAATGGGCTATGGTCTTCTGATATAACAATGCCTCCCTTTACCTGTGTTTCATGTAATAAAATTCAAGGTGTCAGAAGGCTGAGCAATCATTCTCAATCCAATATAAAACTAGTTGTTGTTCAAATATAAATAAATCTACAATTAAGTGAACGTAGAGATCAAGCTATTATATGCTTTCTGAAGCTCATTTACACACTTTTGCTAAGATTTTCAGTCTTGACTAGTAATTTTGGTGCCTCAAAGTTTGGCTACTTAACTTGACATCATAAAGTGACTTCATTTTCAAAATGTGTGAAGTATCTGCTCCCTGTAAATCAGGCCTCTCTGAGGTATATCAGATTGGTCTCCAAAAAACTGAGGTCCCAAAAATTGCTAATTACTACTTTTAAAATTATTATGTTAATCTGAGCCTTTTCTCATTAGTTTAAAATAATTAGTCCATCATCTGAAGAATAATATATAAATATATAATGTCTTTGGAAGTTAACAAATTAAAGCCAACATTAGATGTGAATTCTTTAGCTCTGCATGAATACTTCTACTCTGATGACAATTTGTGTGTTGGCTGGGATCTCAGAAAATAGAATCTTCATTTCAGTTCAAAATGTTATGCTTAATATCTTTTCTACTAGTAGTGTAAGTGGCTGAAAGAATGAGTTAAAGAGCACTCCTGCTTTCCAACAGGAAAACTGCCTATTTAGCCAGACTAGATTTAGAACAAAGGAATATTTCAGGGGTGCCTCCTCCTTGTTACAGCCTATTTAATAAATTATCCTTCATTATATTCTATTTAATGTTGGGCACATCCATGTAGTTTTCCCCAGAAGTTACTGGTACTTCAGATTATGTGGAGTTTATTGCTTGGCTTTTCGGGCTTTCAACAACTCAGCCATATGTGCTCTTACAATCCATCCTGTTTTATTCAGAATTTCTCTTTATGGCTACCTCTCTCTTGGGAAGAAGCTGTTTTGTTCATCTTTAGACTTGGACAGCTCTTGTCAAAATTATCTTTCCTACCTTGGAAACACAGGCTGTGAATAATCTGACCTGTCTCTGTTTATACGTCTCTGTTCTTTTGTTTTAGGTTGTGTGTTTAGAGCCTTGTCTCTTATCAAAAGTCCTTATTGCTTCTGGAGTCTAGTTTCTTTCTAGGAAGATACCCTCTATGTTCAACCTGCTGCTGTTTGAAACTGGCTAAAAGTTTTTATATCCTGATCATATATCGTTATAGTTTCATATGAAAGGCATCGAATAAGCAACATTACTTGTTACAACCTCTCAACACTTGCATGGTTCTTGTTACAATGTGAAGTGTGATTACATTGATCATTAGTTTTATATTTTCTGTGTAATGGTGGTTCTTTTTGCCTCATGTTGCTCTGCAATTTGTACAGCATTATTTAATTCTAGTTGCCTTTATTGGTCACACATTTTGAGAGTGTAAATGCTGTGTAAAAGGTAAATGAGGTGCAAGTCAGTGTTAAGACTTAGATGTGCTGTCAGTCAATAGATTCAGGTTTTTAAATAGTAATTTTTCCAGGTGCAGGAGGTCAGCACCTTGACCAACAAGCAGTAAGCAATTAAATATTGGCAGGGCTTTTTGTTGTCCTTGCTGCAAAGCAATACAATTTCTTTTACCTTTTGGTGGTACTCTAAATATATCATTTTAATTCTGTAGAGATAATCTCTCAGAATTATGTCTGTGATGATAAATGGGATGCCAGGAAAATGCAAATATTGCTTTCAGACCTTCAGGGACCTTTGCGAAAGGGTGCAAGTTTGACTGTAACACTTATAGCACTGTGAAATAATATAGGACTGAATGTGGCCTATTTAAAATTATTTTAACGTGATAGGAATTCTCCTCTGGATTCTAAGGATCAAATTCACCCATATTAGTGGGTACAATTCTTATTGAAATGAATGTGAGTTGTACCATCATATGCTTTCCAAATATTTTAATAGAAATTCCACATTCACTATACATTTAGTTGCCAAAAGGAATATGTTTTATGCACTGTAAAGTTCAGTTGACTCTGCTGCTACATGACAAAGGGGTGGTGGTAGGGAAGAAACTGCTTCTGCAGGACACCCTAGTCTTCAATACTGTATATCCTGATTTAGGGAACTGGGGCTCCCTGTCTTTAATATGAGGAGAATTGGAACTTGGGGATAATCAATCATCCTCAGCACAGACATCTGAGATGTAACTTCTCTTCAGAGTCAGCAGGGAGAGGAAAGACCCCAGTTTTTTGAAGCAAGGTCTGTCAATGAGACCATTGCTACAAGGGCATCAATTACTCCTTCCTAGAACTAGAAGTAAAACCAGACAGGTATACATGTAGTTGTGACACAACACCCCATATTCTTCATAGTGATATGGCTATGATATGATTATGGCATAACTAAGATATTTTATGCAAGATGGGTCATGTAAGATATCATTTTAAAGGTTATGATGTACTGAATATTATCCTATTTGTATGTATGTATACTCTCTGCATCTGAAGTTAGCAATATTGTCTCTGCCTCAATTACAAATGTTTTTACACCTGGAGAACACCTGCTAGACAGAATGCAATCAGTCTGATTGGCCAGTTGGGAAAAGCAATAGATCTTAGAATGCTAATCACCTGCTGAGAAACCTTCCTGGGGATGCTGCACACAGTTGCTGCGGTATGCCTGCAGGGACCAAGTGACCAAAGGGAAATAAGGACAACCTGGGAAATTATAGACCAGTCAGCTTAACGTCTGTACCCAGAAAGACAGAGGAGGAAATAATTAAGCAAACGCCTAGAAGATGATAAATACTAGTCAGCATGGGTTTGTCAAGAACAATTCATATCACACCAACCTGATAGCTTTCTTTGCAAGGGTAACAAGCCTTGTGGATGGGGGGAAGTGGTAGATGTGCTATATCTTGACTATAGTAAGGCTTTTGATACTGTCTCGGATGACCTTCTCATAAACAAACTAGGGAAATACAACCTAGATGGAGCTATTATCAGATGGGTGCATAACTAGTTTGAAAATCGTTCCCAGAGAGTAGTTATAAGTAGTTCACAGGCATACTGGAAGGACATAACAAGTAGGGTCCCAAAGGGATCGGTTCTGGGTTCTGTTCTGTTCAATATCTTCAATTATTTAGATAATGTCATGGAGAGTACACTTACATATTTTTAGACGATACCAAGTTGGGAGGGGTTGCAAGTTGTTTGGAAGATAGGATTAAAATTCAAAATGATCAGGACAAATTGGAGAAAGTCCAGAGAAGCGCAGCAAAAATGATAAAAGGTCTTGAAAACATGACCTATGTATGAAGATTGGGTGAAAAAAATGGGTTTGTTTATTCTGGAGAAGAGACAACTGATTTTTAACTTGCCATAACATGGTTTGGTTGCATTTACGCTAGCTGGCCATGCTGCATCATAATCCAGTTTGCTCACATCTCTGTTTAACCCATGCTTAATAACGAGTTGGTTAAAGAAACCAGTTCAGTTATAACTGTTTAAATCATGCTTAAGGTCAGCTATAGAATACTGTTTACCACCTGTAGCCAAACCCTGACACAGTTCCATAGAAGAATAGTACAGATTTGCTAACTTGATGTTGAAACCACTGTAGCATTCTTTCTTCTAATATGTGATACAGCATTGTTCTTACAAAGAAAACAATGAAACCATCTACTCACTTTGAATGTTAGCTATTTTGACTTGGTATAGAGGCATCTGGCAGCAACAGGTAGCGGTTTAATAGTGCAGTGAAGAGGCAATTGAGCCTCTCAGCTCTCAATGCAAGTTGTTTGTGCCACAGATGTGAACAATGTCCTTGCCAAGTGAATTAACTCTCACAGATCTCTGGTATCATAGGAAAAGGGCAGAATGAATGTAGATAAGTGACTATCTGGACTCTTCTGCACAGAATTGCACTAAAAAGGACTGAATGATGATGATAAATGTCCTAAAATAATGGATTGTGAGGAAAATTATCTTGTAATACTCATCATTTTGGGATTACAGAATATTAGGGCCTTTAGAATGGTTTTGATTTTTAAGCATGAAATCACTAAAAATGTTAATACTTGTACTTAGCCCTTAATGATAAGCCTGCTGAGTATAGGACATCAAACTCACATGCTTAAGGATAAAATGTCACAATGGACCAGTAAAAAGCTAGATGGAAATTTGAGAGGAAACACAATATTCTTGGTTATTGTACTTCCCATTTGCATCTTTTCTCTTTGCCTTTCTGGTCAGCTGAAAAGAGTTGTGTAGGTGCATATGTAGTTGGCAGATAAGGGTTTATAAAATGTGTGCTCGGAGGGGACAGTCATACAGCAGACAGTTAAATTATGAGGCACCTGTGAATGCTGAAGATGCTCTTGTGTGTAAGACCTGAACTTTCCAAGCTCCCTCTGATAGTGACTATTTCATACTCCCGTCTAGCACGCTGATCAATTTAGATTGTGTCATAATTTCACTTTATTTGTAATGTCTTCACCGCTGGCAGTTTAACTGATAGAAGCATATTTTCCCCCTGAAGATTGCATCATTTTTTCCCTTTTACCATTGCTTACCACTCACCAATCATCATATGGACTTGACAGCAAAGGACAAAATTACTCTTCCAATGGAAGAAAAGGAATCGCGGGTAAAGTGCTTATGTTTGGGAGGGACTTACCTAATGTGCTTGGTGAAAAGTAGCATCATTTATGTTACATGATGCTGTAATCTCAGGAGAGTCAATTACTATTCCTATAATCCTGTCCTACTTATCTGTTCATCACACATTGATTACATTTAACATGTGAGTTAACTACAACAACACAATTAAATGAATTAATTGGCTACACTGCACTTGAAAAATAGTAGATTTATTGCACTTCCAAACACTGTCCAACCTTGGACCCAGTCCTGCCGATTCTTCCTATTAACTGTAAATAGTTCTACTGCATTTAAAAAAATGGGACTGCCAGTTCCAGTTGCTTGAATTATCTACAGGATAGGGCTTTACACTTCTAGTGCCACCCTAGGAGAGGCATACCTAATAAAGGAACTATTTCACTGTGAATTAAATCCCAGGGACTAGAAAAAGTGAATTATAATTATTATTAGACCCAATTAATGAACACATCTGCTTCAAACAATTTATGACAAGTCTATGGGATGAAATCCCGCTAGTGGTGAGTCCCAGTAAAATGAGATTTACTATCCCCTGAGGTTAAACATTTAAGTGGTCACTGCTGTATATATAAAATATAAATTATCTGCAAAGAGCAAATAATTGACTCTCCTGAGATTTCAGCACCATGTAATATTAGTGATGACAGTTTTCACCAAGCACTTTAGATGAGTCCCTTCCCAACATAGTGTAGGCCGTGCATTACTGCCTTACCTGACATATCTCTAATACAAATCCATCACTCCCAGATACTTGTCCATCTTCTACTCATATAATCCTGTCCTACTTATCTATTCATCAACACTGATTACATATAATATGTGATTTAACTGTCTGTTACAGCTTTCCCCCTATTCCATTTTGTTTCTTACAGCTGTCCCCTTACTCCATTTTGTTTTTGTTCTCCTGTGGCCGCCCCTCCCTGGCTGTTAAATTGTTTACCAGGGCCACTGCCCTTCTCAAAGGGAGGGCCCCTTAAGTTGTTTACCAAGAGCCATTGCCCTGTTCAAAGGGATGGCCACTTGTGCTGCATGCTAAGTGGGACAACTGCCCTGTTCAAAGGGTTAATCCTGTTATCACCTTGTTAAACCTGGGCTCGGTGTAGGGTAGGCAATGTCCAGAACTGTAAGATCAATGTGTTTTTGAGATCCTGGGCATGAGTCATAGGCCTCATGTGCTTTTGAGTCATGAGGTGGGAACTCACGCCTATGGTCCAGGACTCTGCCCAGGCATGTCTCTATGCTCACCTGTAGTTTTTCTCTGAATCTCCTCCCCTGTGACAGAAGGAGCCTATCAGCATTACTGGCGGGGAAACTGCCTGAGTTTGCCTTTAAGAACAGGCATTTTTGAAACAAGCATCAGAAAGGTTCCTGCACTGCTACCTGGTCTGATCAGCCAGGGGTTCTGGGGGGTCCTTTCTCCGCTCTCGTTTTATTATTGAGCGTACCCCCGTTTTAAACCCCCCCCCGCTCTCATTTTATTTTTGAGCGTACCCCCGTTTTAACCCTCCCCCGCTCTCATTTTATTTTTGAGCGTACCCCCGTTTTTAAACACCCCCCCGCTCTCGTTTTATTTTTGAGCGTACCCCCGTTTTTAACCCCCCACCCCACGAAGAACGAATTGCTGCCTGAGAGACCTCTTGATTATCAGGACCATACCGAGCCCTCCTGGCTTCTTCTGATGTTGTTGCTGCTTCAGTCTTTGCTGCTGCCTGGGGACTGGTGAGAATCCCTCTGTGAAACTTTCTATACTTAATTACTGTAGCTGCTGGCTCTGTTTCCCCAACACACAGACTCAAACTAAAACCTCTCTTAAACTCCTTGGTCCGTGTCTTAAAACCTCTCTTAGACTCAAACTAAACCTTGGTCTGTATCTGTAATCTGTTTCTTGCTTTGCAGCACCTTTGCTGCTAGAAATAAGCCTGTGCCTTCCTGGACTGTACCTGGGCACACACCACCCTGCCCTCTGAAACTACCCCTCGTATAAGGTGCACCCATTAGGTTAGATTTTGTCTTTTAGTCTAGATAAGTTGTAATTTCATTTTGCATAGCTGTAGTTAAGTTAGGTTTAGGAAATTGCTTGCATTGTACCCTGTAAGTTAGCCTTAAAGAGTTGTTGCATTGAGTTTTGTTATTTGCTAATTTGTGTAGTTTTGGTTAAGTTAAATCATAGATAAGATTTTGCTGTGTTTTGTATAATTGTCTGCTCTGTGTCTCCCTGAGTTTAAATCTCCCTCCACCACGTGCTCCTCTTCCCCCATCCCCCAACCTTTACTTCTCTGCTGTTTCAACTTACAGCCTGTCTTCTCTCTCTCTTTCTAGCATAAAACCCCATTGGTTACCCCTTTTCTCTCTAATACACCTCACATTTTACATTTACAATTTTACCTAAAATTGTTGGTTATTTAACACACTTTACCCATGCTGTTAGTTGGTTATATGCTGCTGTGACACACTCTTTACATAGGGATTGTTAGCTACCTGTTACATTTATACTTCAGTGTTAATTGGTTGCCTACTGTATTATACCCCACTGTATTTTACCCCACTATTGAAACCCCCTATCCCATTTACTAAAAGAAACCCCTCCCCAATTGTCTACTTTAACAAACCCCATACCCCTCACTATTAAATTTTCCCTGTTTTTGCATTTTCTTAATAAAGTTTATTTTGCACCCCACCTGTGTGGTAATTGCTCCCCAAGATCCCATATACCTGCTGGCAGGGACATTAACTACAACAGTAACACAAATAAATGATATAATTGTAGCCAGTTAGTTCATTTTAACTTCTAATGAAAACAAGACTTGTAACTATGTTGGTGGTCACTGTATTTGTTCTGCATGTGCTCTTCAGAGTCTCCAATTCTAAGAGAATCATAAAGGGAAACTGTAGCAACAGATGCTGAATCCATTGTAGGGTAACACAGCTATCAATTAATTTAATTTAAAATAGATGTTACAGCAGCTGCAGTGTCTTCACTTTTTTGATTCAATAAGATCCCATCTATAGCGGGTCAGAATTTTTCAAAAGAAATTCCCCCCAACCAAAAAAATTTCACAAAATTTTCCCCCTTTTAACCAGCTCTAATCTTATTGTGTAATTAATGTTGATACAATTGGTACTCTGCATCATAGATGCCTATGACAAATCACACAACCTCTCGCCCTGTGACACCTTTTAAACCAAGACTACAATGTTACATTTTAAGGATATTCATTTAAGAAAGCTTTACCATAGTCAGAAAGACTCTGGCAACAAATGTGGCCTAAAATTTCAAGGTTAATTTTTTTTTTAAATAAAATCTCTCTCTCTCTCTCTGCCCGTCACCCCCCAGCCGGGGTATGGGCCACCAACTGGTGTTGGTGTTTCAGTAGCAATTGGTTCCCTTACGGGGTGGAGTTGCTAGCCCCATGCCCATGTTAAGCCTACAGCACCTGGTATTCCCAGGAGGTCTCCCATCCAAGTACTAGCCAGGCCCGACCCTGCTTAGCTTCCGAGATCAGATGGGATCGGGTGTGTTCAGGGTGGAAATAAAATCTCACACCAAAAGAAATGAATCCAGAATTGGTTTAAAATATTCCAGTCAAAACTTTTGGTTTTAAGCAGATAAACATATTCTTATTTGGTTTAATCATTGTTCCCTTCATCTTTTCCATTTACACCGTATCTTTGGAGATTTAATTTGTTCCCACGGCTTCAAATACTATCTGCCTGTCATTTAGGTCATCTTTACTCAGCATTATTGTGTCCAATACAATACACACGCAAACGTGTGTGTAAAGAAAACAGTAAGTCAGACTGTAGTCTCTGCCCTTTCCTTACATAACACAATGACAGCTGTGCTCAGACTTTGTTGTGCTGCCATCTATAGGGTAGTCACTGAAGGAAAGCTAATACTGTATAATGAGGTAAGTCTTAAATTTTATTCATAATGTTGTGGGAATTGTAGTCAGTTTAGTGGCAGGGTGTTCCCCAGCAGTTGTCAAGATCCCAGGAACTCCCGATTCCATGCACTTGAGTGTTACAGTAGGCACAGATGAAGGGCATGCTGCCATGGAAAGTCATGAACCTGGAAAGAGGTGATTCCTGAGACAAACTAATTAAATTTGTATTGGACAGGGTAACAGGGCAGTGGTCAGAGCACCAGGGTGATGTATTCTGATCACACTTATTTACTCGGAAGACTTGCTACCCTGTGGCTGCATCATTTGGATCTTCTTCAGGACATTCACTTCTAACATATAAGGTACACAGTGCAGCAGCACTCAAGTCTGAGAGAACATTACTGTGACCAGGGCATCATGCAATAGCAAGGGGTGCAATGTTTTGGCCAGCCAGAGGTTGATACAAGTCATTTGTGACTACTAATGCCATGTGGGTGTCCAGGAGCAGTGACGAGTATAGAAGACGACTGGAAGACTAGAAGAACTCTGACACAATGCAAAGCTTTGACTGGAGGACTGATTCCTTCATTTGAGGAAGATGTTATGGTTTCAGCCAGTTCTTCAGAACGATTTCCTTCTCTTGTCATCGTTGTGTCCATCTTACCCAGATTTAGTTTCAGCCATCTACTCTTCATCAAAGAACTTCCACACCCAAACACTGGGCAAGATGGATGATGGCTTTGAAATGTGTTTGAAATAGAGAGAAAATCATAGAAATGTATGACTGGAAGGGATCTCGAGAGGTTGTCTAGTCCACTCTCTTGCACTCATAGCAGGACTAAGTATTGATATTGTATAGAACAGAGTGTCAACTGCAGACTGCTGGCACTGATGTCTGTGGCTTCTTGCAGTTGACCCTATGGCTCAACTTGTGTGTGTTGAATATTGGATAATACTGAGCCTGTGGGCTCCACAGTAGTGTCCTGTTAAGGCAGAAGAATAGCTGCCCATCGCATCCCTCTCTATGCGGATGACTCCCACATCTGCCTCTCTATTTATGACCCTTTATCATCTGTCTCACCCCACATTTCCATATGTCCTCAGTATGTCTTCCTGGATATCCCTTCACCTCCTGAAGCTCCATATTTTTCCAAACTACATTTATCTTTCAACATAAACTCACTCGTCCCCTTCCCTTTACTGCTGAAAAAAACACCCCACGTTTTAAACTTCATTGTCATGTCTGGCTCCTCTCTTCCTCTCACTATATATAAGTTGTCACCAAATTCTGAAGCATATTCCACCCCAATACCTTAAAATGTGTCTTTCCCTCTGAATCCCCACTAATGAAACACTAGTCTGTTCATTAATTATTTTTATCTCTTCTACTGCAGAACCCTCCATGACCATATGCATCTCCCTTTTTTCTTTCCAACCTACCCCAAATGTTGCTGCTAAGGACTATCTTCCTTCCTGCTCAGATCATAGTTTCTCTCCTTCTGTCTCTTCATTGATTTCCTTTTCCTTCCATGTTAAAGTTCACACTCCTTATCCTTCAGCACTTTCCATATCATTCACTTCCTACTTGTCTGCTGATAACCCCTCTTCTCATTCTTTTGCCTCCCAGCATCCTCTCTGTTAACTGTTTCAATCTTTTGTCTCCTACTCCTTGTGCCTTTTTTCCATACTCAACCTTATATTTAGAACAATCTTCCAACTGCCATGTGCCAACTCCTATCCCTCTCCTCCTTTGGAGCTGTCTAAAATTGGTTTTGTCAGCCTATGTTGAGCTCTGCACCTATCATGTCTGCATACCTTTTGAACCACCTTAATTATATATTATATTGTTTGCAAGTTGTATTGAATTTGTTTAAGTTACTCTGTAAGTGCCTTGAGACAGGGTCCTTGCCTTTCTGTTTTTGTGAAATGACATTTAGGCACTATAAATAACGTGGAAGCTCAACTGCTTGCAACTTGATACTCTTTACTTGTTGCCCACATTTAACTTCCATATTTTTGAACAAAGGTTATACATTCCTGTTATCTTTGATGTGTTAGATATAGGTGCTCCCAATGTTCAGTTGATTATTTCATTAGTTCTGTTTGACTTAGGAGACTTGACAGAGGGAAAATTGTTTCTGAGATTTTTCTTTACCAACAACAATTTTTGTGTTTGTCTCCTATTCTGTTAGTGCTTTCTTATTAAAATGGCACCTAAAATGAGCAACACATCAGAAACAAGGGTAAAAGTTAAGCCTGTTTGGATGAAACACACTAAAAAAACAGCCTTCTGACATTTTCTTCATATTGCTAAACTTAGAAGTTGATCTCATTTCCCAGCACCAGACACAAAGTGGGAAAAATAAATTGAATCAATCTTCAAAACTGATCAATGTGTTTTTTTTCAAAACTACTTTATAAGATAAAAATCAATACAACTATATTATTTGCCATTATTATCACCAGTAACATTAGAAAATATTTGATTTATAAGTTAAAATGCTAAAGCAGTTTAGCTGTTTACTTCAGAGGTAAAAACTTAAAAGGAAATAATTTTAATCCATCTTTGGATTTCTTTTTACTCTTGAACAAATTAATGTTTGTATTTGCAAGTTACCAGTAACGATGACTCTGGTTTTGTGAACTTTCCCTTAAGTGGGTAGCCCTATGTTGCTTCTGTGGAAGATTTGTAGATGGGAACTTGAAAATATCATTCTGCACCCAACTTTCCCTGTGGGCGGCTCACACCGCTTTGACTGTCTAGCCCTTTCTGTACAATGTAGTGGTGTTTTAATCTTTCTGCCAAAGAAATGAACTCATTTATTAAATTCTCAAGATATTTGTTTCCAAAAACAAAATAAACTCCCTAAAAATGTATGATTTTATTTTTATTAAATAAGTCAATTTATTCCTTGAATGGTATTGCTAAGGCCCTTTGTTTTTGGCTTTACTTTGTTGAAAATTTCCTAGTAATATGTCGGTGTTTACTACAAAATTTAAAATCAGATAAAAATCAATACAAACGTTAATTTCACCGTTCTCTGGGAAAATACTCAGTTTAGTATTGGGGGACAGAACATTCAGCTTACCAAGTTGCCGTCAGTCCTTCTGGAGCACAGAACTAGATCTGGACTCTAGGGCATCCCTCAGTTGCTAGAGGGATCCCCTGGGGCTGGGTCCCCACTCCAGAAGGAAAGTGAGATATCTGGGGAGATCCAACACTTCCAGAATTTCAGTAAAAATTTGTAAAAACTGAAAACAAAGGGCCTTTAAATAACTCAGAGCATTCAAAAATCATGTATCAGACCCCTAAAATCATGAGTGGCCTAAATCATTAGATTTTATTTTAAGGTAATAAATTTGTATGTAGCTTGTATGTTTATGTCAGAATAGAGATGCTTCAGTGTAGCTTGCACCTCTTTTAAAGTAACTCAGGGCTTGTCTGCACTTAAAGCACTGCAGCAGTGCCACTGCAGTGCTTAGTGAAGACTCTGCCTGTGCCCATGGGAGAGCTTTTCCCTTCGGGGTAGGAAAACCCTTTCCCCAAGAGGCGGTACCTATGTCAATGGGAAAAACCCTCTCATCAACATAGCACTGTCTCCACCAGCAGTTAGATGGATATAACTGCATTGCTTAGGGATGTTGTACCAAAATAAGTTTGTAGAGTAGACCAGGGCCCAGAGCCATTTCCCAGGAAGGTGATGCTCACGAGCTATGAGAAATATTGCAGCAGAGAAATCGCTAAGCATGTTGCATGGCTAAAAGGGCACTAGGCATGAATTTGTAAATATCTGTGTTTGTGGAGCACCCACAATACCCATGAAAATTTGTGGCTGAGTACCTTGTGAAGTTGCATGATCTGAGAAGATAGACCATGTCGAACTGTTCTCTGTCTTGCTCTGCAAACAATTCAACAGGTTAAAGCAAAAAAATCTGATAGTGTTTAATTAATAACTTTTCTAAGGCTCATTTGTATTGAGAATTTGTATAAGGTATTTGGCATAAGTAGTAGAATTTGTCAAACCCCTCAGATAATTCATCTTGGCAGTAAGGTATTTCTCCTTCATTTTCGTCTTCTAACTTGTCACTTCACAGTGGGGGAGGCTGCTGTGGGAGAGGAAACCTGAAGCATGCAATTTTTTCTTTCAGTAAAAGATTATTTACTTGCCACTTAAGATATTGCTTGAGTTACACAACTAGTTTTCTCTTGCTTTAAGCAGGATCTTAATGTTTGTAATACTCAGTAAATTATACATTTTGGGTTTCTTGGTTTCGTATTTTTTTAAATACCCATTTTGATAGAGAAATTAATAAGCCATTAAAAATATCTAATTTTTTCACTGCTGTGAGAGGGAATTATGTCTGTGATGCCGATTAGCACTCACAGGAGTTAAGTGCTCCCATGTATCCAAGAGAATAAAAGCCAAAATCATGTACTTCTGAAGCATCTTATCTCTTTTGTTATGTAGAACAAATTAATTATGTAAGGAGAATCTGATATTTTCCCCACAAATATGGCACAATTTCCTTCGTTGATGTTTCCTGCTAGCTCTGTTGCAGGAAACCATTTCATATATAACTGAGCACAGATAATTGTTGTCCTTGTACTGTGAAATGTGCTTTTCCTTTCCCTCTGAACTTTGTGCTGTTCACTCTTCTTTAGTTCATTATTTTGGATGGTGTTTAAAAAGCTAACAATAGGGGTGTCATTTTCTTAAATTTCATAGGTTTTAGATTTATTTCTCTAGACTCTTTTAACTTTGTAGAACCCCATTGGTTTTGTTACTGATTTAGAACCTTAAAAGGGAAACTACATGAGGCCAACATTTTGGTTCTGTGATGAACCTCCAAACTAGGTAAGGTTTGCCTGGTTTTGTTTCTAAAATGTTACACAGCTCATATGCAAAGTCAACAGTTTTAAAAAAATTATGACTAGGTCAGAATTCCTCCAAAATTGAGGAAAAAACAACCTAACTTTTGATGTGAATGCTAGTGCAGAGGAATTCTGAACAGTATTGGATTCAGATTAGAGATGGGACCAAACCAAAAGTCCAGATTCAAAATCCCATACTTTCAGATCTGGATCTTTGACTGGTCCCTCTCTGTATAATAGGCAACACTGAAATCCCAGATCCAAATACTTCTGAGCTTTGGGAGAATTAAGATCAGTCCTGTCTCTAATTCAGATGTATTCTATTGTATTTGTAAAATGTGCTGTATAAATGGCTTCCTGGCCCTTGGTTGCTACTGGCTAAAGAAGACTTCTTTCTGTATTGCAGGGGAAACACAAACTGCATGTAAACACGGGACTTGAAAGTAAGTGGTGTGGCCTCATTCCTATTGGGAACCCTTGTTACAACGTTACTACGACAGGCCTAAAATGGAACCTCAGTAAGTAAGATGCCTCATTGCTGACAACATTTCAAATTAGGGATAACTTCATTGGAGTTACTTCAGATTTACACCTATATAACACACATTTAAATGTTGTCCTATATGTTTATGGGGGCGGGGGGGGACGGTGATAGGAAAATTTGTGGATCAAGTTTTTACAGTAATAAAAAAGTCAGAAAAGGAAATGCATGAATTATATTAAAACCTAAGAAATCACAGGCTGTAATATGTTTTGCTTTTGGGAATCATAATACTGCTTAAATAGAACATTTGTTGAGGTCATGATGCATTACCATCCTGATACATTACTCTTCAGGGAGATAAGGCTGCAAGTGCCTAAACTCCTGCCTATAAGCCATAAAGTTATGAGAAAGAAATAATAATGCGATACAGATTATTAAAGCCACCTCACTTTCTGAGGACTGCTTGACATATACTGTCTATTTGTCAACTCTGGATGAATATATTTTTCTTTATTATTATTATTTAAAATAGGTAAAGTGCATTTGCCCTAAAATAGGAGTATTTGTTAGAAGAGAAAAAGATGAAAAAAATTCTTTTGACAGAAAAATAGAAAGGGGAATATATTTTTCTTGAGTCGTGTCGAATATTTTTACTCAAGAAGATGAAGTCAACCTTTTTTCTTTTTCTTTTATTTGTGTGAAGATGCATTAAAATTGAAAAGGACAGAACCAAAAAAGTGGTTCACAAGTACTGGAATGTTCCATAAAGTCCATCTTCTACTAACCCAGAGACAATTTTTTATTTCAGAATGTGGAGAAATCCAGTAGGGAAGAGGCTGTTCTAGATTTGATTTTGAAAATAGGGAGGAACTGGATGAGAATTTGAAAGTGGAAGTCAACTTAGGAGAGAGTGATCATAAAATGGTAGAGTTCATGATTCTAAGAAGTGGTAGGAGGGAAAACAGCAGAATAAAGATAATGGATTTAAAGAAGGCAGATTTTAGCAAATTTAGGGAATTGGTTGGTTATATCACATGGGAAGCAAGTCTAAAGGGGAAAGCAGTTCAAGAGAGTTGGCAGTTTTTCAAAAAAACATTGCTAAGGGCACAAAAACAAACAATGCCACAAAGATAGGAAGTATGGCCAGAGACCATTGGAGATCAACCAGGAGATCTTCAATGATCTGAAACTCGGAGTCCTACAAAAAGTGGAAAATGGGCCAAATTACAAAGGATGAATGTAAACAAATAACATAAATGAAAAGGGTAACAAGAAAACATTTTATAAATACATTAGAAGAGGAAAACCAAGGACAAGGTAGGCCTGTTACTTGATGCAGGGAGAGAATAATAGAATGTGGGGAGGGAAGGTTTGAGCATTGCTAAACCAAGGGTAGTGAGTTCAATCGTTGAGGGGGCCAGTTAGGGATATGGGGCAAAAACAGGGATTGGTCCTTCTTTGAGCAGGGAGTTGGACTAGATGATCTCCTGAGGTCCCCTTCCAATTCTGAGATTCTATGAAAGTTCTGTTCTATTTTATGAGAGAATAATAGAATATGTGGAAATGGCGGACGTGTTAAATGACTTTTTTGTTTCCATTTTCACCAAAAAGGTTAGTGGTGATTGAACATCTAACATAGTGAATGTCAGTGAAAATTAGGTAGGATCAGAGGCTAAAATAGGGAAAGAACAAGTAAACAATTACTTAGACAAGTTAGATGTCTTCAAATCACAATGTCCTGATGAAATGCCTCCTAGAATACTCAAGGAGCTGTCTGAGGAGCTATCTGAGCCATTAACGATTATCTCTGAAAAGTCATGGAAGATGGGAGAGATTACAAAGGACTGGAAGAGGGCAAATAGAGTGCCCATTGATAAAAAGGGAAATAAGGACAACATAGGGAATTACACTTCAGACAGATTAACTTCAGTACCCAGAAAGATAATGGAGCAAATAATTAAGCAATCAATTTGCAAACACCTAGAAGATAATAAAGTGATAAGTAACAGTTGTCATAGATTTGTCAAGAAAAAAGTGTGTCAAATCAGCCTAATGGCTTTCTTTGACAGAATAACAAGCCTTGTAGATGTGGGGCGGGGGTGGTACATGTAGTATATTTTGACTTTAGTGAGGCTTTTGATACTGTCACACATGATCTTGTGATAAACAAATGAGGGAGATATAATCTAAATTGAGCTATGATAAAGTGGGTGTATAACAAGATGGAAAACCATTCCCAGAGATAACAAAGTCCTGTGGCACCTTAAAGACTAACTATAAAGTTTTGAAGCATGAGCTTTCGTGTGCTAATACCCACTTCGTCGGATGCAAGCAGTGGAAGTGTCCAGAGGCAGGTACAGAAAAGTAGGCAAGAACCAGGTGGGAGGTAAAAAGGTTAGTCCAATTAGGCTGAACCAGCTTGTTATCTCCGATCAGGGAGGGTGGGTTGTTCTTCTAGCATTTGAATGGGGGGTGTGGACATGGAGAGAGGAGAAACTAGTTCTGTAATGAGCAAGCCATTGTAGGTCTTTGTTCAATCCGAGATTGTTTGTGTTGAATTTGCAAATGAATTGCAGCTCTGCAGTTTCCCTTTGCAGTCTGGACTTGAAGTTTGTTACCTCTGCTATTCCAGACTAACACGGCTACCTCTCTGATTCTTGACATTCCCAGAGAGTAGTTATCAGCGGTTCACAGTCAAGGAGGAAGGACATATCAAGTAGGGTCCTCCCGGGATCTATATCTTCTATATCTTCATCAGTGATTTAGATAATGGCATAGCATGCGGAAAGGGGTTGCAAGTGCTTTGGAGGATACATTTAAAATTCAAAATGATCTGGAAAAAATGGAGAAATGGTCTGAAGTAAATAGGATGAAATTCAATAAGGACAAATGCAAAGTACTCCACTTAGGAAATAATGATCAGTTATACACATACAAAATGGGAAATGATTGCCTAGGAAGGAGTACTGCAGAAAGGGGTCTGAGGGTCATAAGATAAATGAGTGAACGGTATACATGGTTGCAAAAAAAGCAACCATTGTTCTAGGAAGTATTAGCAGGAGTGTTGTCAGCAACACGTGAAAAGTAATTCTGCTCTACTCCATGCTGACAAGGAGTATTCTGTCCAGTTCTGGGTGCCAATTTTCAGGAAAGATGTGGGCAAATAGGAGAAAATCCAAAGAAGAGAAACCAAAATGGTCTAGAAAACATGAACTATGAGAGAAGGTTGAATTTTTAAAATTTATTTCGTCTGGAGAAGAGAAGACCGAGAGGGGAGATAACAGTTTTCAAGTACATAAAAGATTGTTGTAAGGAGGAGAGAGAAAGAAATATTCTCCTTAACTTCTGAGGATAGAATAGGAAGCAGTGAGTTAAATTGCAGCAAGGGCAGTTTAGGTTGAACACTAGGAAAAACTTACCAAGTGTCAGGTTGGTTAATCCCTGGAATAAATTTCCCAAGGAGATTGTGGAATCTCCATCATTTGAGATTTTTAAGAGCAGGTTAGACAAACGCCTGCCAGGAATGGTCTAGATCAGTGATGGCGAACCCGTGGCACGCGTGCCGCTGCCGGCACGCCGAGCCGTCTCTGTGGGCACGCCGTCAAAACGCCGGAGCAGAGGGGCGGGGTCAGTAAGAGGCGGGCGGGCGGGCGGGCGGTGGAGGAGGAAGTGAAAGGACGGCCGGAGCCCGGGAAGGAGAGCGGAGGCGGGGCCGAGGCAGGAGGCGAGGCAAGGCAAGAAGGAGAGCGGAGGCGGGGCCGAGGCGCGAGGCAGGAGGCGAGGCGAGGCAGGAGGCGACGCGCGGCGCGAGGCAGGAGGCGACGCGCGGCGCGAGGCGAGGCGACGCGCGGCGCGGCGCGAGGCGAGGCGAGGCGACGCGAGGCGAGGCGAGGCAAGGCAAGGGGGGGGGAGGCAAGGCAAGGGGGGGGGGAGGCGAGGCAAGGCAAGGGGGGGGGGAGGCGAGGCAAGGCAAGGGGGGGAGGCGAGGCAAGGCAAGGGGGGGAGGCAAGGCAAGGCAAGGGGGGGGAGGCAAGGCAAGGCAAGGGGGGGGAGTCAAGGCAAGGGGAGGGAAGGCAAGGCAAGGGGGGGGAGGGAAGGCAAGGCAAGGCAAGGGGGGGGAGGGAAGGCAAGGCAAGGCAAGGGGGGGGGAGGGGAGGCAAGGCAAGGGGGGGAGGAGGCAAGGCGAGGCAAGGCGAGGCAAGGGGGGGGAGGCAAGGGGAGGCAAGGCCGGGGGGGGGCGAGCTGCGCTGCTGAGGCCGGGGGGGTGAGCCGCGCTGCTGAGGCCGGGGGGGGTGAGCCGCGCTGCTGAGGCCGGGGGGGGGGGGTGTGAGCCGCGCTGCTGAGGCCGGGGGGGGGGTCCCGAGTCGAGCGGGGGTGTTGGCACTTTGAAAAAAAACACGTCGTTTTGATTTGCAGTTTGGGCACTTGGGCTCAAAAAGGTTTGCCATCACTGGTCTAGATTCTAGAAAACTCTAGATAATACTTAATCCTGCCTGACTGGGGACTGTTCTAGATGGCCTCCTGAGGTCCCCTCCAGTCCTGTGATTCTACCCTGGGTCCTATCCTGCAGTCTGATCTACCTAACCATTAATAACTCAAATTCTGAATCTGATTCAAATGATGGTAAAACAAAAAGCAGTGAAATAAAGTAAGAAAAAATACCCCAAATCCAGAATGCACGTTAATTTCCATGGCAACAAGTTTTGTTTCTCCTGACAAACTCTAGATTAAAATTTAGGAGAAAAATGCCACAGCTCTAGTACTAGCTCTCACTAATGATTCTCCTGACTTCTGTTCTGCCCGTGATTTTACATTTAAATTGAGAATGGGAGCTCTCCGAAAAAGAATAACTAATGTAAAGGAGCAATGGGAAGGGCACACATTGCTATGAAGTGTGACACTTTAAGTGTCATCATTTTTGCTGATAGCTTGCGTATGGCAGACCTTTTCCTGTTTGTTTGTGCATGGAAGTATGTGACACACACCTATCCAATAAACCTTAATGGAGAGAATGCTTATAAATATTAGAAATTCAACGCTGGGTGTATAAATCGATATTTTTCATGCTAAAAGTGACAAAAAGGAAAAGGCCTTTCCTCATTTTGTCATCAGTTAATTGAAAAAGATTGAAGGGCTTGTTTTAAAAACTTGATTTCTGAACCCTCACATATAAAGTGCCTCAGCTATACATTAATTTGGAATCTGTGCTGTAATAGCTGGACAATTCAACTGATGATTTAGCTATTAATAGGGCATGTAAGCATTATTGTAATACAAATAACATTTTTTCATAATTTTCAGTTTCTTTTGTTATTTTTTCCTCTAACTTTCTTGCACTACAGTATATTTAAGTGTTGGTTCACTTATCAACCTTATGTTTGAGTTTAACGCAGTTTTCTTTCTGGGCATATATAAATTCCCATATGATGAAAATATATAAAAAGCTCTCAAATGCTCATCAGATATGATCCATGCTCAATTCACAAATACTGTGAGACTTTGTAGGCTCTGGATAAGAATAGAAAGGGCTAAATACCTATGACAGAGACTGAGGGATGTTACCAAATCTCTCATATCTATGATGTAGCAAATAAAACTGAAATCCATACACTCTTCTTCCAGTGGTCAAGCAAATACAGCTTACGTCTTGATTTCACATGCAATGCTACAGAGGGTGTGTGTATGTACACACATGCACCTACATATATATGTATAAATGCTTCCCTGCACACTGTCATTTACTAGTATTGGATACAAGTGGGAAATTCATTTGTTTTAGTTTTCACCTTATGAGCAAAGAAATTTGGAGAAGTTGGAAAATTCCTCAGGGGAACAACCCTTAGCTGTATTTACTATTGTAAAATACACATCCCGGATCACACTAATAACATAGTCCTTGCCTGGTCCCAAAGGGATATAAATCTTTTCTCCATTAAAATCTGATTTACAACCGAGAATTTAGATAATATTAGCTTTGATTTGACTCATCTGGCTGCTTGCTGATAACCGCTTCCTAACATTTAAAAAGAAAAAAAATCTTCAAGTGTTGGTGTTATCCAGCATATATTCTCTGAGGTCCCTTCATGGAGGTTAACTGAGAATGAAGAAAGAAAGCTGCAGTACTGCAATTGTTAAGGGAACCTGGCTGGAGGATAATGGCATACTAAGAATTTTCTTTAATAAGGAATGATCTCATTAGCAAATAGTAAGTTATGACTCAATGCATATTTCCTTTCATATGCTGTACCTTGTGATACCTGTATTATTAACCTCTGCAAGTGAATGAGCACAGTGTGTGCACGTGGTTTTTTTCATGTAATTTTTATGCAAACTTGCTTTTGTAGGGTGGGAATTATACTGCTGTTAACTACTTCAAATGCAACAGAGTCAATTGTTTGACTACAAGGAGTCAATAATAATAAGAGAAAGCCCTTACTTCTGTTGTAGTCAATAGTTTTACTAATATTGACTAAAACTATTTTAAATTTTGCCATTGATAGTAAAAAATCAAACTTTTGCTGTGTTATTTATTATTTTTGTGTTCCTTGTTTGTTTCTAAACTACTTAATTGTTGTGCTCATGAAATTGAAGAATCCCCCTACCCACACGCAAAACAAAAAGGGATGCTGTCATTATAGTTAGGGCTGCACATTTATTTTAAAGGCACTGCATTGTTTTAAGTGTTTTGTGGTCAAATGTTACAGAGGAAAAACAGAACTTGGAACTCCAAAGAGAAGAAGAAAGTGATTTTCAGGCTTGTTGTTTTAAGTGTATTTTAGATGGCATTTGAGCTACTGATTTGGAATATCAAACCAGTTGAGTTTCTTTCATTTTATCGGTTTATTGTTCAGGAAAAGTTCTGAATTAACAGCAGTGGAGACTGTGAAGAGTTGTTTATTCCCCAAATTGGATACGGTATGGTCCACAGCAATCCAAGCTTCCCCCATGCTGCCCTGCCAGAGGGCCTCCATCCAATTAGGGAGGGCAAATAATCAACACACCCCTTTAATCCTTGGTGCCTCTTCTCAGTATGTTAAATGATTGGTCCTGGTTGTGATGATGGCTTTTATGATACTGAGACTCGTCCACCAGGAATTGGAGAGAGACAACTAAATTAAACTTCTGTCAGAGGGCAGCAACTTCCAACGTGGGCTGGATTTTAACCAGTGACCGGCAAGTGAAAGGCTTCACAACCAACGGTTTGAAGCATCCAGTCCCCTTCTATTCTGTTAGTAAATAAATATCTTTCTAGTTAGGTAACTGAGAAGCATTTTCAGATGTCCCGTCAACGGTATCTTGCTTCCTTCCAGGTTCCTTATTCTTAAAATTCTGTTTAGCACTGGGCATCAGAATCTAGGCTTCTGCTGCAGACACTCTGTGCAGTGTCAGCCTGTTGCCAGCAAATTAGCTGCTCAGCTGTAAGCATTTGGTTGTCTGCCTTCAAGGAGGCTGATCAGTTATTATAAGACAAGGCCTGCTGAAATATACCTGCAGTGAGGCTGGTGTCCCGGTGGGGGCAGGTGAGCAACAATTAACAAAATAAGAACAGGGGCTCAGCCTAATGCATAAAATATTTTAAAACTAGGAAGTGTTCCACATTAAAGCAGTGCTCACTTCACTGTGTGGTAGCGGCAAGTTTTAAAATCCAAAAATAATGTTTACAATTGGAACTGAGCTGCAAATTTTGGATCCCAAGTGTGTAGTGGAGGCGTTGGATCTGGGTTTTTCGTCCTTCCTCCTAAAAGCAGAGTCTAATGCGCAAACCTCAAGGCTGGATCTCTCCCCAAATCCAGACATCCACTGACATCTGGGGGAAGGTTCCAGTTCTTCTCCAACAGAAAAATGTCCCCCTTTTAATGGTTTGGGAACATAACTGTAAGTAAAACCAGGCTGAATTAACCTGGCAGATGTTTGAATCCTGCTGGATTCCACTGTTAAGTACACTTGTGCATTCCTTCAGACATTTGGTGTACGAGAGATTTCAGGAGAATGAAATCAATCTTCCCCTTGGATTTCCTCTACATCCTTTCAGTCGCTGTCTTTTTCTAGAGAGAAGTGTGATCTAGGAGTCTGAGCTTAAGACATGGACCAAAGACCAGTTTAGCTCCAGTCCTAGCTCTGGTACTTGGACTCGTTTATATAGATCAGTGACTTAATTTAACATACTAAAATTCACTTAAAAATCCATAGAAATAGGCCAAGTAGGAAGGGTAAAAAAAATAACAGGCTTTTTGTTGTGTGGCAGAGGAAGGAATGTCGGAAGAAAAAAAGGGTCATATTCTGCACTCATTCCATCATTTTAAATCCAGAGTGACTCCAGGTACTTCAACAGTTACTCTGAATTTATACCAGTATGATGGGAGTGGAATTTGTCCAAGAGAGAGACTCTTGAGTGTATACTAAAGTCATTCTCATCAGTCAACCTGCCCCCATGAATATTAGGAAATCAACCCATTTAGACAACTGTGGAGGCACAGCTGAAATATAATCGTGTTCTTGAATGCAAGTCAATGAAAAATTGGCCAGCATGCAAATGCTCATTTGTCATGTCCCTTGCAAATATACTTTAATTGTTTGCATATTTAAATGCCCAGAATCAACCATAACAAATGTGAGATGTCATCTTGCTGAGAGATTTCCAAAAACAAAAAAGATCTCTGAGGCAAGTGGTGAGTTATTGCTGGTTCCTAGTGTTCTCTGCAGAATCACAGAAGGGCAAGGACTGAAAGGAGGACAAATCAATCATATCTGGTTCAAACTCCTGTAACTTAAAAGCGGGATGTGTTAGCTCATGAGCTGAGTTCAAGAAATATATAATTTATCCTGTTGTGTTTGTTTTGAAACTGCCTGTGCATAGAGCTAAATATTAGACTGCACACTTAAAAACTGATTTGCTTCCAATTAGCATATTTGCAAATGTATTTTTTAATTCTGTATACTGCAAAACTCATTATAATTCATTGTTCTCTTCATCCCAGTGCTGCTGAGAAATATTACCTTCTCTGTGTCCTTGTCCTCACCTAAGTTGCCATAGAAAGGTGCCAAGTGATGCTGGTTATGTTGGTTTATTCTCCTTTTGCCCTTTCCTTTTTTTCTACCCCCTAACCTCCACCCTTCACTTTCCATTTTGTGTCTTGGTGTAGCTCTTCCTCACATTCTGTCAGTTGTTCTGTCCAGCTACCCGTGTAGCGGGATAAATGTGTGTTTTGTCAAGAAGTAAAGAGGATTCCAGAGTTCTGGTACTTCAGTGTGGGATTAAACAGTTCGCCTCAAAAGGATGCCTAATAGAGCTGAGCAAATAATTGAATTTTTAGTATGGTAGCTGAAACCAAAGGAGGAGAATTCAAACCAAAACTGATTCCCCCCCCCCCCCTTTGCTGAAATGGAATACCAAAAAAGCTTTTCTTAGGGCCAAATGAAATGACAATTCAAAATGAACCATTCCGACTTTTTCAAAATACAAAAAAAAAAATTTTTTTTTTATTTGGCTATAACTATTTGCTATACTGAACACAAATTTGTGAATAGTTTTGATTGCCCCCCAAATTACATTTTTCAGAGAAATTTCACCCAGCCTCTAGTGCCTATGGCTCTCTGGTTTCTTCCAGTTTGTGCCTCAGTCCATAATTATTTCTATCGAAGATTAAAGGCTTTTTCCCTCGCCACCATGTGATGGTACAGTGGTGATACTCTGTTGAACACCATGCATGCTTTTGGCTTTGTACAATGCACAGAAAAAGATATGGTCTGTGCTCATACATCATTGTCTGACACTTACTTAATTGTAGCCTGTAGCAATCTTGACTAAAATGGGTATCATTTGGAATTATCTGTTTTCTGCCTAGATTCCAGATATAGGGCTTTTGTGGCAAATCTGTTTTTTCCCAAACAGCGGGCTTGTCTACTGTGCTGCTCTCTAATTGCCCAGGTAGGCTGTCTGCTATTACACTTTAAAAGGTACCTATTTCATATTAACATAGTCCTGTTAGTGGCTGGTTCAAACAGAGGATGACAATCTTCTCCTGCTGTCAGTTATTCCTTTAGTTCTGTGCTGTGGAGGTGAAGGTTCCAACCCTGCTGCTGACAGGTGTAGAGGTCATTATGACTCCACATGATGGAATTTGGCAGGGGTCAGACCGGTCAAAATTCATTCACCACATAACTTAGATTAATCTGCTTGCATCCGACGAAGTGGGTATTAGCCCACGTAAGCTTATGCTTCAATACTTTAGTTAGTCTTTAAGGTGCCACAGGACTCTCTGTTACCTATGCACTGAGTGAATCAGAGGTCCTGTGAAAAAAATAGAAAGTGATCATGTAATTAAAGACTGGGTTATAACGCATACACACAAAGGATCTATATTAAAGTGGTAGAGACAACTTTGGAGTTCTTGCTTTTGCAACCTTAATGCTCTTTTAAGGTGTTTTGCATTTAGTTAGTGGGGGGGAGGGGATCTACAGACACATATAATGTGAGAGTATGTGAATATATGTCTTTATATAATGACCAAACTGAATATTTTGTTTAGAACTCGATTTCATTGACTTATAATAAGGAGATACTGATAAAAACAGTAAAAATGTTCAAACCAGTCAAAACATCTTCATCTATAACAATTATAGATTGATGACATACAGCAAATAGATAGTGAATGCATATTCCTCCCTCTATTCTGCACATACAGTATAGAAACATATATATATATACACACACAGTATATCATAAATTGCTGGTACAAGCCAGAGTGTAGCAGTTATAATCTAATGATCAATAAAAAAATCTCATAATTGCACCACTAGGTTTCCCCAATGTAGCACATTACTTTATTATAATTTACACCCTGGCCTCCAGCATCACTGTAGCTCTCCTGATTGGCTTACTGTTTAATGACTGTGTTTGTAAGACAATTTTCTAATCAGCTATCTGAGCGCTCATCAAAAATAAGGCTCTTAATTTTGAGGCAAATCAGTTGAAGGTGCTACATCAGGGATGGTGGTATGGGTTTATTTTAAAAAAAGAAAAATAAGAATTGTTCATTTTATAAAACGATGTATTATAGAAAAATGTTATAAACTCTCTAGCAGCTTTCCCTCAGAAATCTGTATTGTGCACTTACTAGCACTGTGGTATTGTCAGATCAAAAACTGATGGGGGGGTGAATGAATTAGTGTTGTTCAGGGTTTTTTACAGCATTTAGCAGCTCTGAAATTGGCTGATAATTATGTAAAATATAGGATCTTCTTTTGTGAACTGGTGTTTCCAATCATCAGCCTATTTAATAGCAGTGTTACAATATTTGCTGTTCTAGATGGTATGGTGGGCAGTTAAAAAAGTCAGGTTCACATCAATTGCAAATATTGTACTTTTTATCTAGTATCAAGTTCTAATATCAAGTTTTCATAATAGAGCCACATAAAATACCAAATATCTGAAGGAATTCTTTTAAGTAGAGCTTTCTTCCTTCTTTTTCTTAAGAACTGATGTAAGGAACTGCTGGAAAAAGCCACTTGCCTTGCACAAGAAGAAGGTTTTTCATTCTGCCAAACTTAAGAAATGTGCTACGTATTCTTTGGTGCCACCTACTGGTACCTTGTCTGTTAACTATTTTCATATAAAATAATAATAAGACCTAGGTCTTATGTGGCACTTTTCATCTGTTGATCTCAAAACACTTTACAAAGGAGGTCAGTATCATTATCCCCATATTACCTATGGGGAAACTGAGGCACAGATGGGCCATGACTTGCCCAAGATCACCCAGCTTAGCAGGCCAGTGGAAGAGCTGTTGAGCTATTTAGCTCCTGAAACAGTTTGGACTTCTTTTCCTCCATGGTTCTAAGACTTTCGTCCTCAGCTCTGTAAGTCAAAGTCCCAGTCCTGCATCTCTTACTTAGGCAAAATTGACACTGACTTCAGTGAGTGTTTGGTCTGAGTAAGGAGTGCAGGATGTGGTTTAATGGCTCCATATTACTTCAGCTCCCCAGCCAAATTCACCTTGAAAAATTGTGTCCCATTGCAAAAATCAGCTGTTCCTTTGCTCCCGTCGCGCTCAATCTTTGATTTCCATGACTCTGATTCCCAGCTGCTCCAATCAGTCTTGTTTTCTCACCGCTTCTTTCTGGCTCTTCTTGTTAGCTATGTGATTCACAGCCATTTGATTCTCAAAAGGACGGATGAGCCATTGTTCTGTACATATTTCGCGTTTGCTATAACTGGAAATAAACTGTTTTATAAAACCTAAAATTTGAAGTAAGGAATCGTTCTACCCAAGACCTCCTGCAGGTTCACTAAGGCAGTACTGTATATAAATGATCTACCAAGGGGAATCTGGTAATTAAATTATAAATTGGAGATCCCTTCCAGAATTATACTTAAAGGTTAATATTGTGAATGATCCCTTGGAGGTAAGTAAGCATATTTTCCGTGCTGTGTTAGATACTGTGTTTAGATAATGCTTCACAGTATCTGTAGGGTGCGTGTGAGGAAAAGATCATTGTTTACCATACAGTGCCATCTACAGAATAGGCCAGGCAGTCTGAAATAATTTTAAATGCTCTGTTTTTTTGTCACTGTTGCATTACATCTGTTGTCGCAATATGTCATGAATGTGCACAGTCAGAAAATGGATCATAAGTGTAAGCATGGCAGATAAATGCTAAATTATAATATAGGGATGAAATGAGTCTGTCAGTGCACAGAAGTATATTCAGGAAACTCCTTTTATACTGTAGTGAAGCAGAAAGAAAGTCCGATCATTATTTTAATGCACTATGGTACCTGCTTACAGGGTGAAATTTTCCAATTTGTAAAGGCAGACCCATGCTAAGCGGAGTTGCTCTAGTGTTTTAAGTGTAGACATACCCTAAATATTTCTCTATGTGTGTTCCTCTTTGGCTAAAACAGTTTGCTAATATTCAAGGTCTTGCCAGGTTGTGTCCCAGGTTGTAGATAGATTTACAGTGGCCCAGCAACTCTATGGAGCAGGGCTCAGAAGGGGACCCAGCCTATTCCACTTGTACTGTGCCCCGAGACCCCGCTGGCTCCCTCCCCCCCCCCCCCGCCCACCACTTGCTCCTCTCAGCCTGCCTGCCAGCTGGCTGAGGGTTCCTCTCCACCCCTCAGCCCCACCCCCTGCTCCTCTCAGACACTCTGAGCAGTGTCTGCTTTCCACCACCTGTGGGGCCTCGCCCGAAACTGAGTTGTCAGGGATTGGTACAGAAGCCTGGCCAGTGTCAGCCGGGGGGGGGGCGGGGGGGAGGAGGGGAGAGAGAACAGTGTAGAGGGCTTGGCTTGGCTTGGCCCCTCCAGGCAAGTGCATCTTGAGGGACCCGGGCTGGGTCAGGTCCCGACCTGGCTGATCATGCGACTCCCAAGGGGCCGGAACGATTCCCGGCCCTGGGACCAGTCCTGGCTGAGCTGCCAGCTCAGCCCAGCAGACACAGTTGCCTCCCAGCAGGGCCGGTGAGTGTGTCCAGGAGGCAGGGAGTGGGGAGGTGGGTTTTGGGAAATCTAGGGGAGCGCTGGCTGTGAAGGGGCGGGGAGGATCTGTGTGTGTTGGGGCACTAGGGAGCGGGGGTTTTGTGGGGGATACTGGGCAGCTATGGTGGGGCTGTGGGCAGGAGTGGTGGTGTGCAGGGTGCTGTGCATTTGTGGGTGGGTCCAGGAGGCCTCTCGCCATACGGAGCTGGGGGTTGTTGAGTGGGTGAGAGGGGAGGACTGTGTGGTGTGGCATGGGCCTGACCCTGAGAAAATTAATGCCAATTTCTTTAATGTATATTAAACCTGAAAAGGGACAGAAATATGAGTTAACAGCTCTACGGAATGTTAAAATAATTATGCTGCCGTTATGCTCAACATTTCCATCTTTAAATAAAGTGGTTTTGAACTGCTGAAGTATGGCAGTTACTGCAGACTGTGATTAGATAAATGGATGCAAATAGTAATTGTAACTGATGAGTGATTGATGATGGCTTTAGATGTTTACCGTTATATAACCTTGTAACTAGTTTCTTCCACAGCAAGGATGGAACCTGTAAGCAACAAGCTGATGTACAGGCATTGATTGACTTTTGTTTTTCTGAGTGAGTTCTCCATCCTGGCTCTGCCCCGAAGCCCAACTCCCACTCCGCCCCTACCCCCCAGACCTCACCCTCACTCTGCCTCTTCCCACTGCCTTTTCCCTCCAGCGCATCTCGCTTGCTGCCAAACGGGCTGATGAGCGGGGGGCACTGAACAGCTGATCAGCAGGGGGCTAGTGGGTGCTGAACACCCAATATATTTTTTCTGTGGGTGCTCGAGCCCTGGAGCACCCACGAAGTCAGTTCCTATGAGCTGGTACCAAATTTGAATCCAAACCACAACTTTTAAACAGCATATGGGGTATAGAATATAATTCTGGGGGTATGCACAAGGATGGTGCATGATTGATTGGTTAACTTTGCTATTGCTGTTAGACTTATCTTGGTACCAGGTATGTTCAGACAATGGACACATGAGCTGGGAAGTAGGTTCAGCAGAAGCAAACAATTACAAGTTTGACATAGCATGAGGAGACTTTAAGGACAGCTGAGCTTAAGTAAATTATGTTTACTGGGGGAGCCAGCCCATACATTATTCAAGGGTGGGGAGAGGAAGAGGGGAACCCAACTATCTCTTATCACTCTACAGTGATCTCTCATATTTTAGATTTCTTTCCTTACTTTCCAGTGTTTTGTGTTGCTTTCTTGGAGTATATTACTTACTTCGGGCAGTAAGAGTGGTGAGACCTGTAAGATTTTTAAAATGCAATGCTTAGGGCTGGGTGAGCATGCAGTGAAGTTCCCATTATATGAGCCACTTGAGCAGTACCAAGTGTGTGTTGATAATTGGAAGCTGATGGAACGAGATGAGCAAGCAGTTCCTTAGAAAGGGAGGCTTGGATGACGGGGGTTCATGTAATCAGGGTTATACTATAATTTCATTTGATTTGCCACTTGCCAATTATTTGCCAATCACTACAACAATATTTGGTAACTAGATTAATTGAAAGAGATTGCATTACAGCAGATTGGATTCAACATTGGCTCTTGTTGTTGTATAACAAATAACTCAGTTATTAATTACAAAATAACTTTTCTTTGTACATAATCTATTCACTGGAAACTTTATTAAGCAGAATATTACCAAAGCCAACCATAGAATTGTTACAGTTCTATACGTATTTGCTCTATACGCTCTGTTTCTTGACATCAGTTTATCTACAGTGCAAAAATCTAACTTACTTTCACTGTGTCATTGCAGTACTGAAAATAAGCTTGCTGTGCCTATCTTATGTGCCTGTTCTTGTGTCTGTATAAGAGAAGTGAATTAGGTTATATTTTGTTGACCTTTAAGATGCAAGTGAAATGGTAGCCCTGTTTGCTTACACTCAAAGTACTGCCAGTCTATTGTCTGCATTAACCTTTGTGAGCCCCCTTGATGTGGTTGTTACACATAGCAGCAGCAAAACAGATGCCAGAGTGAATAGAAAAGGGATAAATTGGACGTGTTATGCAAAATAACTCAACTAAATACGCTCTTCTTAGAAACTAGGGAAAAGGTATTTATTTTGAATGTATTTAAGAGTTAGCTGGGCTCTGAGTCCTGTAATCTGCTTAGCCAAATAAAACTTCAAAAGAGATGGTTCTAAATTTGGGGAAAACAACCATTTCAGTATTTTCTCTCTGTGCAATCTGCTGTTATGTTTTAGTATGGGAATTATTTGAAAATTAAAAGGGAAAATAAAATTGGGAACTGCTAATTGCAAGAACATAGTTTTTATTATGTGCTAGGGTTTCACTGCACGTTTAACCTAAGATTTGTTTATGCTCTGGTTTAGTGTTCCTTGCTTACAACGTGCATAAACGCTAGCAAATCAGTTAGTCCGAGTCACTAGTGTATTTAGCTCCCAGCTGCATTCACTAATAAAAGGAAGAATGACAAGTTTCCTCCTTACTATGTCTCTGCAGAGGAAGTGGAGATGCATAAAGAAATGATTTATTGCACTTAGATAGCACCTGCATTCTAATGATCTATAAGCACTTTACGAATGTTAATATATTTGTTAACATGACAAATGACATCTGTGTGGTAGGAAAAATACTATATTCTTGTGACAGGGTCTAGGATACAGTCCAGACCAGTAAGGGTCTGTATTGCTACTTGCCCTGCAATCTTGGGTGACATCAGGGCCGGCGACAGGGTGGTACAACGGGTACAGCTGTCCTGGGCCTCGGACTTCAGGGGGGCCCCCTTAAGTCTGGGGCGGGCCCGGTACGCAGCTGTACCCCCTTGTCGCCGGGCCTGCACAGCAAGGCGTGGCTCCGGGCAGCCGCTGCAGCGCTCGTCAGCCCCCTCCCCCGGCCCCCAGCAGCCTCCCCCCGCCCCCCTTTGCTTCTCCCGGCCGGGCCACGTGGAGCCCCAGCGCACGGTGGCTCTGCGCCCCCAGAGGGGGAGAGCACATGCGGGGGGAGGGGGGTGTGACTGGAGCGGGTCGTGTCCTGCCTCGGCCAGGGACGGGTCCGCTGTCCCGTGTGGGGCAGGGAGCAAGCCGGCCACGCTGCCGTGGGGCGGGGGGCACCGTGCCCCTTGCGCACCGTGGGGTCAGAACAGGGCCGGGGGGGCGGTGGGAGACTGGCCGGGGGCCGCAGGCGGCGGGGGGGCCCACAAACTATCAGCGTACGGGGCCCCAAAATTCCTGTTGCCGGCCCTGGTGACATTAGTGCTTTGCTGCTGTAGCTCCCAGTGTGGGACACTTAAACAGCCATTCTGCAAGCACGCAGTTTACTCCCTGGGTGTCCACATGCTATTCAGCGAGCCCTGGATTCACTATTCTGACCCCAGAAGCCTGGCTACAGCCCCACTCTGGCTTCCACCAATCTTGGTTACAGTTAGCCAGGTGACCGTGACCCAACACACTCCGTGTCCTGAATTTTGGGAAAACCGTGTGCTCTGCAGTGTCCAGCCCTCTTCTGGACAGTTCAGACGAATAATGAAGTTTGTTTGTACTTCTGCTACACAAAAGCACATCACAGCTTATTTATTTAACTGGAGTAAATACACCTTTCCCCTTAAATACAGCATTGTGTTGGTTTATCGTCAGAAAACAAATTTATTAACAAAAACATAGCTCAAGGGATGCCAAGTAAAAAGAATAAAGTTAGAAAATGTTACAAGATATTTAACGGTGAAAACGTGCATCTAAAAGTGTAAAACTTAACAAAGAAAGGTACTCTCTTTGTTCAAGATGGGATTTCTTTTTTCCTTGTCGATATTCACCTCCCAGAGACTCTGGCCTTCTTTCATTGAAGGACCCATTTTTCTCAGTTTGCAAGAGGGTTCTTCTCTCAGCTGTCTAGTGATGGATACCAAAAATGGCTTCTGTCTTTGCTTACCTCTTCCATAGGTCAAGGGACAGGGTGACTTCATGCTGTTCTTCCCTTCCTGTGGGCTTCCGAACCTCCGGTATGAGTTCTATGTAAATAGCGCTTTCATTTTTGTTTTGGTCACACCTTGCTTAATTTCCTTGGAGACAGGTAGATAGATAGCTGTGATGTTCCCTCCTGGCTGGGAGAGAGTTGTTTCTCCCTTTGTTTTGTAAAGCATAATATTAGAGTATTCCTCATTCCTTATGTAGTGTTAATAAGTACAGTCCACAGTGATATTAATCACTGAATTCCATAAAAGACCCGGCTCAATACTCCTTAATAATACAGTGATATTGCATACAGTCAGTTGATTGAATTGCTTCCCACTTGAGGTTCAGCCCCCTCCCTCGCCCACATGTTTGTAGACCAGTAAACCTTTGAAATGCATTCTTTGAACAGTAAAACCCATACTAAGCTTCTCTCTCATGCTGGGTGTACACATCCAGCTGTCATCTCCCACTCTTTTTGGCTTGATAGCTTTGTTTACCTCCAATGTAAAAATGGACCTGCATTGTCTCCGCCTGACAACGTAGGGACTCGGAGAATCAAATACACATTTCTTTATCTAAGGTAGATTGTGCTTATACATTGCTTGCCAAAAACATTTTAAGGGTATTTCTAGTGCATATTCAAAACTTTTTGTACATTCTTATGCATATACAATGCAAGAACATTCAGTGAGTTATTAGTTTTCCAGTGATAACTATGATTACATGCCTCCTTTTAGATACAGATTACAAGTGTGTTAAAACAACAGAGTCTTGTAGCACTTAGACTAACAGATCTTAGGGATCATAAGCTTTCATGGGCTAAGACCCACATCATCAGATAAATGTTAGCTCACTAGATAAAACTGTTTTCAATATTGTAGTTCTCTATAAACTCTTTGATGTCCTGGAAACACACTGGCAGCTGGTAGTACCCTAAGGAGTCAGAATTCTGACTGCAGCCATTTTCTCTGTCACTTTTATGCCACCACCAAGCATTTTCACTAGGGTAATGGGGGAGAGGGATGGAAGGAAAAGGGGGTTGCACAAGCTAATGACAAAGTTTGACGTTGAGAGGGTATATAATCATCGGAGAGAAATATATCTGCCGACTGTCACTGTAGTATTTTCTTTCTTGATTTATTCTTTTTATGTTCCGTTGGGCCATTGTAAAATAATTAGAAGTTCAAGATTTTTTTTTATTCCTTGAATTTTTCTGCCAGGAGCTAAAACATTTTACTTTTGATTTTTGAACAGGTCATTTGATTTACTTATAGGGGAATGGAGATACGTGAAAAGTAATGTATGAGGTAGAGGGCAAAGAATTACATGACATCAACTGGATGAAGCCCCCCAAGGATGTCAAGGGTCCCTATACATGGGTCTGCCCTTTCCCTCTTAACTGACTCTTCAATCAGACATCTTGAAATATATCTCAATCAATGCAGGGAATAGTTCAAGCAACATGAATAAATAATACATACCTTGAAACAGATACAACTTGAGTACATGTGGAACTTGTTCATGTACTATATTTTAAAGAAAACATCTCAGTAGTCAATACTTTATCTTGTTTTGGCTTCTGCTCTGGGACCTGTGCAGCCTTGTCTGCATTCAGAGTCAATGAATGTTTGAGGGTAGCAGAATCATTTTTGCTAGTTTTGTGTATATACCTGGATGTAGTTGGACAGATTGTACACAGTTCTGTTCTACTACCTGCAATACAGTGCAAGTCAGTGAAGCAGTGTGGGTATATCTGAGAGCGGATGTAAACCAGTGTGGACAAATCCAGGTGAGAGAGAATTTCTTCATTCCATTCAGATAAACCAAAATATCCAACAATCATCTTTATAAATCAGGAGATAAAATTGCATTATTTTAAAAAGTTGACATTGCATACCTTTTAGTACCTCAGACTCGCACCTGCTAACTTCGGCTTGTTCACAGCCTCTCAGAATAAAATGATTGTAACCTTTATGCAGGCTGAAAGAAGTAGAATGTGAAAACCAGCCTTTTGAGGGCATTCACTGACAGCAGACATCTGAGAATCTATGAAAGAGGACAGGCCTCTCACAGTAGTATCTTATTCAGTCCAAACCTCCATGGGCGTTCATTGTATTGACCTCACCCTGGCAGGGTGTTCAAAGACATTATCTTTAATTGCTGAAACCAGGTCCCCTTGGTAGAGAATAGGAATGTAGCATCATCAATTAACTGGCTCTGCGATTTGGTCTATGGTTTTTTTTCTCTGTAATAAATTGAAAGCCTGGTGGGAACAGATGACATTGAAGCCAACATCCCCTAATGGTTGATGAGTTAACGTATGGTATTGGCAATGAGGCTTTAAGTTTCTAAGCTGCTTATTCCCTTCAGCAAAAGAAAAAATGTGCCATTGTTGCTTGTCTGGGAAAGAGAAAAATACATGAAATTATTTAGCATTTTAGTTCTTAGGCCTTGTCAGATTAATGTTTGCTAGTGCTGGTACAGTTGGATTCAAATATATAGCTCCGCTACAGCCTAGACACAATAGTTCAGTCTCCACTGTCACTAATCTGGTTGGGATCAACAACCACAGTAATTATTACATGTGAACTTCAGAACTGCCAGCACCAAAGAAAGTGTTCTCTTCGCGGACCAGCTGCTTTTCTGAATGCAAAAGAAAGGAAATCATATTATCCTAGACATTCCTGTATTGATAGCTGGCTTGAGTAGTCACATTCAGTAAGATTAGCTTTTGTAACGAAACAATAAGTAAAATTATCCTACCCTGTGTACCTAACATTCGAGAACAGATGCACTGCATTTTATCAATTCATAATTCAGTGTATGCCTCTGAAACCTTAGTTAAAATGGCACTACTTATCAATGATTACGGCTGTATAACTGCTGTAAATAACCATTTCTTCTGGAACTTAAACAAAATGCTGACTACATAGTCAGCAGGGGACATTCAGTGAAATTGAAAGGTAGAAAATTGAAAACTGATAAGAGAAAACAATTTTATACAATGTGTGATTTGCCTTTGGAATTCATTGCTGAAAGATGTTATTGAGGCCAAGGGCTTAGCAGGAATCCAAGGCTGCTGTATATTCATATGGGTAATGAGACCATCCAGAGTTAAAATAGCAAATATTTTAAAAAGACCTTGGGATATAAACACTTATGTTTCATAGCATATAACCACCCTGGAGGAGGTTAGGAGGAAACTTTCCCTGGAGGTAAGTTATCCCATAACTGCCTAATACAGGGTTTCTTGTGCTTGACTCTGAATTGACTGGCACTGGCCACTGTCAGAAACAGGAGCAGATGGGGACCAGTGATCAGCATGTCAGTTTTTCCATTCCATCACCAGCTCTGGTTTGGATTGTGCTTGCCTTGCTGTCCATTTATGTGCACTATTACCCAGGTTTTGCATGCTAACTGGGTAAATTGTATGTAGAAATGTGCAGTGAAACTCTGCCTATTAAAAATTTGACCCATAAAATCCAGTTCTAAGTAAACTCAGCATCTTCTTTTATAGAGAGAAATCAATTTAAAAAGAAACAGCTCTGCATATAATTTAGCATCATAATTTTGGTTTATATATGTTTAATAGGTATAATACTGCTTACCTGCTGAATCTTACAGGAGCCTTTGGAAGCTTAAATAATTGTTTATAAAGGACATTGAGTTTGTGGGATGCAAAGGAGCTTTATAAGAGCAAAGTGTTGTTACTGTTATCTTCTATATATATAAAAGTCAAGTGGTGTATGTATGTGTGTATGTATGTATGTACGTATGACTGCGAACTCCTCCCGCACCGTTTGAGCCAGAGACTTGAAATTTGGTACAGTGAGGGGTCTTGGGGTCTAGATGCTGGTAAGGGTCGGAAAATTTTCGGATCTCACCTCTGACACCCCCCAGGGGTGAAAGTCTTTCAGGGCCAATCACATCGGCTGGGCGGTTAGGTGGTGATGATGTCATAATACCCCCCTCCAACAGACACCTCACTCGCTCAGCTCACCCCTCCCTCCTCCAACGGAACCCCGGAGATCCCTCAGTTCTCTGCCCCTCCCCCCTCCCAACGGAACCCCGGAGATCCCTCCATTCTCTGCCCCTCCCCCCTCCCAACGGAACCCCAGAGATCCCTCAGTTCTCTGCCCCTCCCCCCTCCCAACGGAACCCCGGAGATCCCTCAGTTCTCTGCCCCTCTCCCCTCCCAACAGAACCCCAGAGATCCCTCAGTTCTCTGCCCCTCCCCCCTCCCAACGGAACCCCAGAGAGCCCTCAGTTCTCTGTCCCTCCCACCTCAACCCCGGACTCCATCAGCTCTGTGCCCCCCCCCCCCACCTGCGAAGGTCCCCGGAATCCCTCGGCTCTGGGCCCCCTCCCCCCTTGCGACGGATCTGAGTTGGGTTTGGTGGGACGGTAAGTGAGGTGGGGGTGTCGGGTTCGGTCGGGGGGTGAGGTGGGGGTGTTGGGGTTGGTCAGGGGGTGTTGCGGTTGGTGGGGGGGTGAGGTGGGGGTGTTGGGTTTGCTTGGGGGGGTGAGGTGGGGGTGTTGGGTTTGCTTGGGGGGGTGAGGTGGGGGTGTCGGGTTTGGTTGGGGGGTAAGTGAGCCGGGGGGGTGTCGGGGTTGGTCTGGGGGGGTGGGAAGGTGTCGGGGGGGTGAGGGGTGTGGTGTGGGTGTTGGGTTTGGTCTGGGGGGGGAAGGTGTTGGGGTGGGTGCCCATACCAAACCCGACACCGCCACCTCACCCCCCCACCAACCGCAACACCCCCTGACCAACCCCAACACCCACCCCAACACCTTCCCACCCCCCCAGACCAAACCCGACACCCCCTGGCTCACTTACCCCCCGACCGAACCTGACACCCCCACCTCACCCCCCCCCACACACCAATCGCAACACCCCCAGACCAAACCTGACACCCCCCGGCTCACTTACCCCCCGACCGAACCCGACACTCCCACCTCACCCCCCCAAGCAAACCCGACACCCCCGCCTCACCCCCCCACCAACCACAACACCCCCTGACCAACCCCAACACCCACACCTCACCCCTCACCCACCACGACACCTTCCCACCCCCCCCAGACCAAACCCGACACCCCCCCGGCTCACTTAGCCCCGACCGAACCCGACACCCCTACCTCATCCCCCCAAGCAAACCTGACACCCCCACCTCAACCCCCCACCAACCGCAACACCCCCTGACCAACCGCAACACTCACCCCTCACCCACCCCAACACCTTTCCACCCCCCCAGACCAAACCCTACACCCCCCGGCTCACTTACCCCCCGACCAAACCCGACAACCCCACCTGACCCCCCCAAGCAAACCCAACACCCCCACCTGACCCCCCGACCAAACCCGACACCCCCCCCCCCCGGCTCACGGTGCACTGTGTAGCACACAGATTATTAAATACACTGTTCGGTCGGGGGGTGAGGTGGGGGTGTCGGGTTTGCTCAGGGAGTGAGGTGGGGGTGTCGGGTTTGGTCGGGGAGTGAGGTGGGGGTGTTGGGTTTGTTTTGGGGGGTCAGGTGGGGTTGTCGGGTTTGGTCGGGGGGTAAGTGAGCCGGGGGGTCTTGGGGTTGGTCGGGGGGGTGGGAAGATGTCAGGGTGGGTGAAGGGTGGGTGTTGGGGTTGGTCAGGGGGTGTCAACTGTCTGCCCCCTCCCCACCTCCGACTGACCCGAGCAACGCCGGGCACTTATGCTAGTATTAAATAATTTTGAGTAAAGCATGATATATCCTGAGCTCTGGAATGCTCTTCAGCAGTTCTGCCATAATTTTATTTTCACGTAAAGTTTGCCTCATTTTCCCATCATTTTCTCCTTTTATAAATTGGATTCTTAACAGTATTCATTATTTCCCTTAATAATAATAAATGGAGATATACCAATCTCCTAGAACTGGAAAGACCTTGAAGGTCATCGAGTCCAGTCCCCTGCCTACACTAGCAGGATCGAGTACTGTCCCCTGACAGATTTTTTGCCCCAGATCCCTAAATGGCCCCCTCAAGGATTGAACTCACAACCCTGGGTTTAGCAGGCCAATGCTCAAATCACTGAGCTATCCCTCCCCCCCCCCCCCCTTAAAATAGCTAAGATTTGAAACTAAAACATTTGACTTAGAACAACTTTTAATGTGAATTAAATAAAATGTTTTAAATCTCATTTTAAAAATCTCCCTTAGCAATCCTCATGGAGAAACCAGAAGTATTTGTTACATGGTTTACATAGACTCATGTACTCTGGGCAATTTCAATCACTTGTATAACAATATCAATATGCAATACGCTTTGTGCCATGCAGTGTTCAGGACAATTTCTCAGCTGGTGAGAAGATTTTAAGAGCTTTTGTGGCACAGGGTCTTGGGGTCAGTTGGTCAATAACTTGTTTCAGGAAATAAAGTTTTCGTTGGTTTCGGGTTGGGTTTGTTTGTTTTTTTAAGAAGTTACCGGTCTGTGTTCAATAGAGATGGAAACTGGGTAGATGCAGCAGGAGAGAGTGTATCAAAGTTAGGTGGCTAAGCATCTGAAAGACACCTGTTGTTGTTAAGGGGTCTATGCATACTCTCTAGCTCAGGAGTTAATCTCAGCAGAGCCCAGGGCTGCCCTTGGGGACTAGTTCCCCCTGAAGAAAGTCCCCACCTTGGTGAACACTGAGGGAACTTCAGTGAAGGTCTCTCCCCGGCACAGATCCTGCTGGGGAAGGAGCTGCTTCCCCGGCTCCGAGTCCCAGATCACAGTGGATGCTATAGTTTCTTGTATTTACACATTATTTACATCCGAGAGCTACACAATATCTGATCCTTTCCTCAAGATGTTTTGTTCCACAGGAAACTAATAAGCATGCACCCTAATCAGACAGGGTGGAGTTATCCATCACACGTGTTGTAAGATTAATTTTAAAAAGCAGCAGAATTATGCCTGAAAGTTGGTCCTTTTGAGGGATTATACATATTATCTCTGTCTATAAACCTGTGTTTGACTTCAATATATATTTTTATTTTGGATCAAGTGAGAATTTATGGGTCAGCATTTTCTTCTTCCTCCGAAGCGAAACATTGTCAAAATGAAAAGTCCTTGTTTGACAGTTGAGGAATAAGTCATTGACTTGACCAGCAAGTTTCACATATGAACAAGGGTGTTTGGGAGGTGAGGAGCTCCTAGAAGGCTCAGTCACGTACAGAAAGGGACATGACAATTCTTTATATTGGTTGTAAACTTAACTTTCATCAAGCCAAGCATAAAAAATTAATAAGGGGTGGCACGAACTTCAGAACTGTGACATTTGTAAAAAGCACCATTTGCGACACTAGACTCGAGTTCCCTTCACATAGGGAAATCTCCCAGTAGCATCAAATGGAGTGACTTGCACAGATGGGAGAGAGCATAAGCCCTATTGTTTGCAAAGTGATTTGAATATAAAAAGCACCTCATGAGTGCAGTTATTAATAATTGCACGTTACAATGAATATCAATGTACTGTGTTCTTAGTGGTCTGAATGCTCTCACTGAGATTTAACACCGTAATAGAAACATAATGTGTGTTATGTTCTTGTTAATCTTCAGCTGTACTTTAGGTAAGAGGCAATGTGATTCCATGGATAGGGCACTGGATTGAGACCTGTGGGTGACGTTAAGCAAGTCACTTCCTTCTCCGTGCCTTAGTTTCCCCCTCTGTGAAATGGGGATAATGATACTGACCTCCTCAGTAAATATACTGGTGAAAAGAGCTTTATAAAAGCTAGGTATTATTATTCCTGACTGTGCCACTGACTTGCTGTGTGTAACCTTGGACAGGTCAGTGTATCTCTATCTTTGTTTCCCTTCCCTTCTTTTAACGTACTTCTCTGTTTTGATCTTAAGCCCTTCAGGACACGGACTGTTGTTTACCATGGTTGTACAGTACCTAGCACGATGGGGGCTTCAAGGCACTGCTGTAATACTAATTCTGACAGAGATGAGATGTTAAGAGTAGGGAGTCTTCACAGACTATTCTCTTGAGATGTGACAGATATTATGGGCACGTGCAATATCTTTGAGACTGTTACATCTATAAATGTTAGATGCACCTTTGTGAATGAGGGATTGTATTCTGATTCCATGTGGGAGGAGTACAGAGCTTCCTACTGGAACTAAAATCAGTGAGAGGTAATTACTGCAAATCCCTAGACAAGTAAACCACTCTGGAGACGTGCTATTCTGGGGGATGAGGAGAGCATATACTGAGTTTGACCAGCTTCAGGAGACCCAGCAGACAAAGAACAGGGCTTTCCTCTAAAGGGCCAAGCTGAACTGACTCGTAGACCCCCCCCCCCCCTTGATCAACAAACTGACATGAGACTTTAACCAAGAGAGCAAAACCTTGCTAGAAGGGTTTGAAGGACTTTGAAACCTCCATGTGGAGAATAGGTAACACCTGGCAAAACTTAGCATGTGGGTAGATTCTTTATTGTTTTATTATGTGCTTTTTCTTGGTAATACTTTGTCTGAAATCAATGTGCTTTGTGAAAGTTGGACACACACTGATAAACGCTGTCAGAGTTGCCAACCTTCCAGGGTTGTCCTGGACCAGGGGTCTCAAACACGCGGCCCACAGGGTGCATGTGGCCCACGGGGTTCTTTTGGGTGGCCCGCCACGCTCCCCACGGCCCCCACTTACCTAGAGTGGCTCCACCCCAGCGCGCACTAGGGGCAGGCAAGCTCCCTGTCTGCCCGGGGGCGGCTGGAATCACTCCTTGCAGCTGCTGGGCGAGGGGGAAGGCACAGCTCTCTGTGTGTTTCTCTTGCTTTGAGGCACCGCTCCCATTGGCTGGGAACTGAGAACCACGGCCAATGGGAGCTTTGGGGGAGGTATCTCCAACCCCCTGCCCTGAGCCCCCTGCTGGACCTTGCACCCCTCCTGCACCCCACACCCCAACTCCCTGCCCTGAGCCGCCTGCCGCACCCTGCACACCTCCTGCTCACACTACCTTGAGTCCCCGACACATCCTGCACCCCTCACCTCTCCTGCACCCCTGTCCTGAGCCCCAAACCTGCACTTCTCACTATGCCATTAACATGGCAGCAGCAGTGGATGTGACTATAGGCCGCACCATACTACAGATCTCACGTCCACTCTGGTCATTTTTTGCTACTCACCCACATTTAGAATCCCTATAGGGACCGTGACAAAGAGTCCTGTGGCACCTTAAAGACTAACTAAAGTTTTGAAGCATAAGCTTTCGTGGGCTAATACCCACTTCGTCGGATGCAAGCAGTGGAAGTGTCCTATAGAGACCATCTCTTAGAGGAAGAAGAGGAGGTTACTTACCTGTAACTGGAGGTACTTAAAGCTGTGTGGTCCCTATTTTGATTCCAGTACCCACCCTCTATCCCCTCTGCTGTGGACTATACAGCTGAATGATAAGAAGGATATTGGAGTGGCATCAACTCGCACGATCTCTTATAGCCTCGACTGCAGACACGAGGGTGACATACACAGACATGCAGGTCAAAGGACACTGATACAAATCATTGGCATATGGCACGTGCACCCACATCTGGAATCCAAATAGGGACCACACATCTCAAAGAACCTCCAGTGAAAGGTAAGTAACCTCCTCTTATCTAGCGCTTTTCATCTGTAGACCTCCAAGCCCTTCACAATCTTCAGTGTGATTATTCTCACAGCACCACTGTAAGATAGGGCAGTGCTGTTATCCCCATTTCACAGAGGGGGACCTGGAGCACAGAGGGGCTAAGTGAGTTGTCCAAGGGTCCCAGGGGAATTCTTAGATAAAGCAGGGCATTGAACCCTGTTCTCCCAGGGTGTAGACTAGCATCCTAAGCACTGGCCCACATGTAACTCTTTCGCTATCATATGGCATGCCAGCCAAAAGCATAAGTGTTTCCTAGCCATACTAATAAAAAATAATGACCGAAGAGCCAGATAGAAGCCTTTTTATAGCAATTATTATCACAACAAGAGATATTCCTATGTAATTATTCGGTGTGGAAAGATTTATTGGAACTGCCATAATAATTACCATACATAAAATACTTATCAAGGGTCCTTAGCATTACCATTTTTATTAGTGCAATTTTGCACGGTATTTAAAGCTGTATTTTTTTCCCCTAACATGTCTTCCTGCATTGCGGAGAGTCATCTGTTACAACTCCAACATTGCACCTTCTGCGATCTTCCTTTGCCTTCACGCTAGGCAGAATTCACTGACACGGTCTTCACGCAGGCAAAAGCACCTTTTTTTGGTCCATCCTGTAGCTTTGCTTCCCCTTCCATCTGGACAGCTTTATCATTTTCCTCCCTCTTTGTGCCAGAAACATACTGCATATCTAACATGTTCAAAGCAGCCAAGCTTGCTATTTTAATACAAGCTCTTATCTCTTATCAAACATAGATCTACAAATAGTGTACTGTGTACCCCACAGCTATTCTCTGTTTAGAGATTCTTCATTGTGTGTTGGACAGATGGCACAATCAGTGGGTTGTAGCAGAGCATTATAAAAAGGAATTCTTTCTAGCTGCTTCTACCCAGCTTGTTTGAATTCAGTGAGAGATAGCAGCTGGAACACAATCTTTCAAAGACAACTCTGAACTTTTTTGAAATTTGAAAGTCAAAAGATGCTTAGAAAAAAATAACATAAAAAAGTAAAGCAAGCACAAAGGGGGGAAGCAGGGAAGTTCAAGGTTCAGAATTTGGCTTTGGATTTGGATCTCAGCTGCTCCATGTAGATCCACACAAATCCCTGTTTGTATGCATTGAGGTGAGGGAAAAAGTAATGTCCCCCCTTATGTCAAATACTTCATTAGCATAATCAGTATATCCAATACTGTATCTACACTGGCCTAGGAAAGTACTTAAGACATTTATATTTTCAGTGAGGGAGAGATGGAAATGTTTGCTGCTTTGCTTTTGTTACCTATTGATGGACTCTCAGGCTAGGGAGGAGAGAAGTATAGGTCCCAATCTTGGGGGTCTGACAACATCTCAAGCTTTGTAAGTACTAATTTATTTTTATGTGAAAGAGTCTTAAATATTCTTTGGTAATAATTCAGTTATATAAAGTTGCCATAAAACAGTAAATCTTTTTCTGTTTTTGGCTCCTGTCCCCCACACCAGCCTATTTGTTTCTAATTTTTTTAACTTAATCGACTTACATGACACTTTCTTACATCTAGTTTGGAGCATAAGAAAAATATTATGAATCAGAGAGGTAGCCGTGTTAGTCTGGAATTGCAGAAGTGACAAAGAGTCCTGTGGCACCTTAAAGACTAACTAAAGTATTGAAGCATAAGCTTTCGTGGGCTAATACCCACTTCATTGGATACTTTAGTTAGTCTTTAAGGTGCCACGGGACTCTGTCACATCTGAAAAATATTATGTAATCACTGTATGAAACGTCTGTGTTCTAGAAAATGATACACACAGGTGCCCTTGCACTACATGAATTCTGTGTTGGCTTTGTCTTTTCAGCTAGGCATATTAATTATATTCTGTATAATTAGAAAGGAAACAGGAAAATCTTACTTAGATTGACTACACTGAAAGAGGGCTAACTCCTAAAACCAAGGGGAATTTGTCTCATGGAGGAAATCACAGGTGGTGGCTACATTTAATGAATGTATAGGACCTGTGAGAGTCCTTTGCGGTTCCAATCAGACCACTTTCTGGAAGTGTGAGGAAGGCCTTAAGTGTGTCGGGGGCAGAGGGGCTAATGGCACACACTCCTACATCCAGTAGTAGATGTTCTCAGTTGTCAACCTATATCATTAAATAAGAAAGGAGTAAACACCCTTGCATCTTTATTTTGGAACGTTTTTCATCATTTAACAGAATAGAATAAGTCCTTACCAGTTTGCCAATCAAGCTTTATGAACTAATCAAATGTTATAGGACTGTCAATACTACAGATATGGTTCACGCTATTCCTAAGTACCTATTTAATGATTCAAGGCTACTGTTGCTATTTTAACTGGAAATTCACTTGTCCTTGTAACTACAGCCAACTTCTTTTGACTCTTTTCTCTGAAGCAGCAAGCTGTGACATGAGTGATTTTTAAAGTGGTTTCCCTGACAAACAGAATTCCACCTGTTAGAGAAAACTGTTTCAAGATGTAACCACACCACCATCCTAAATTGGGCTTTTTTTTATTATTATTATTCCAACCACTCCATTTCAGGGAAACAAATTCCAGACTGAGACTATCCTCCCATTCCTCTTCTCCCCATTCACTCTCTTTATTTGTTTTCACCACAGCTCGTTCCATCCCTCTGACTTGTTTTCCATGCACTTAAACTGGTGCCTCTCCAGTCCTTTCCCTCTGTGTTGGTTTTACTTTTTCAATCTCCCTATAATTCACCAGTAATTACTATGACACACATTGCAGTGCTCTTTAATAATTATGCATGCTATTTCCACGCTAGTGTGGTATTTTCTGTATGGGAATGGATATATTTCACCTATGGGATTTGTCAAGGTAACAGAGTCTACCCACCTAGGTAATGAGAGAGGAGGTTCTTCCTGGTAATCATCACCATCTGACTCATAAGGGTTATTAAAAGACAGTGCCAGTGCAAGTAACCCAAACCAGTATGAACAAGAGAGAGTGAGAGACCTTCATAGACAGGAAGAACGGGGCTTGATAGGAAAGCCTATCCAATTTTAGCTTGTAGTGAAATGTAAGATTAGATGAGATTAAATATGCCTGAAAGTTGTCTTTGTTTTAATGTCTCTTTTAATTTTTGACTTATAATGCTGTGTTCCAAGTGCTAAGTAAAAATACTTTCTTTTAAGAAGGGTGTTGGTGAGTATCACGGCTCTCAGCTTCCAAAAGGGCGGAAATTCAGGTGTTGAAAACCCAGTCAGGCCTGCAAGCTGATGAGTGGTTGGTACACACCAGTGTAATGTTCCTGGGTCCCGGTTTAGGAGTGGAAGAAATGTGAGGGCAAGAGGATGAACACTTGAGTGCTCAAAGACTAGTGATGGGGCAAGGGTGCCGCTAGGCCTGTGGCTGTGAAGGGAAATGTTCCATCAAGTCTCACAAATTACCTTTTTAAAATTAGTTCTTGGGAAGATAGTTTGAGATTTGTAGAAGTGACATCCCCCCCCCCCCCCCCGGTATTCTCCACTGTATCTTACCATGGGCAAAAACTCCTTGTCAGCCTCAACCTCCCAAGGGCTCCCTGCCACCCTTCTCTTGGCTGGCTTCCCCACACAGGCACTCACTGCAACTCTACACACCGTAACAGGTCTTGAAGCCATTGCTGAGCGAGTCCTGCAGGAAGAGCAGGGGTGAGAGGGAAACACACTGGCTGTTGGAAGTGGGGTGAGGCAGGGGAGGTTCCCAGGATGGAGGGAACCTGGTGCAGGAGCCAGCCCCATGGCAGTGGCAAGGAGTAGCAGCTCTGGCCCAACCCCTGCCCACTCACATTTGGCCCCATGGTCCCTCTGTCATGGAGGGATTACGGAGCCAAACCTGAGTGGTGCTGCGACCCCTGTGCACCAGGTCTCAACATCATTCACTCCATTTTCGACCCATCCCCACCTCATCGTAACGGAAGGTCGTGGGGCCGCCAGCAGTGCTCCTCCTCGCCACTACTGTTGGCCCAGCTCCTGCATCAATATCTGACCCAGATCTGTCAATGCTTAGTTCTCCCCACCACCAACCCCCGCTGCATGAATTGGGCCCTAGACATGTGCCTAGTTTGCCTGTACCTTAATCGGGCCTTCCAATGCTTTGCACCACGTATAATGTACATATGGCTGTTGGTACCACTGCATTGCTCAGTTCCATACTTATTCAGTAAAGAAAGCGAGGAATACTTGTAGCACCTTAGAGACTAACTAGTTTATTTCAGCATAAGCTTTCGTGTGGTAAAGCTTATGCTGAAATAAACTAGTTAGTCTCTAAGGTGCTACAAGTATTCCTTGCTTTCTTTACGGATACAAACTAACACGGCTTCTATTCTTGAATCTATACTTATTCAGAGATCTGTGATTTTCCTGGGACCCATTACCGACTTTCTACTGGCCATTGCTTGCAATTTAATGATATCCAATTTAATGATGATCTACACTGAAAATTCATCTTGACCTAACTGTGTCACTCAGGGGTGTGAAAACCTTACACCTCAAAACACTGTATCTAGGGCCACCGAACCCCCCTTCCCCCCCTGTGTAGATGTGACTAGGTTGAAGACTGTATCTGATGGATGTATTAACTAAAGTGATGGAAAAAATGTCTTCACTACAGTGCTAAAGCTGCAGCACCATAGCTGTGCCTCTGTAGTGTAAATAAACCCCAAGGTCCTGTTTTCTCTGTTACACTAGTATGGTTAACTGCTGTTGTTATAACAATATAACTCCCCATGTCCAAAAAAAGTAAGTGTTTAATTAAATAAATGCTAGCATTAAAAGGGTGGAATTGGAACAGTGGTTCTCTTTGTTATAGCTTTTGATATTAAATTCCCCACCTGAGGCTGCTTGGAAGGCAGCTTGAGATTATGGCAAAAGCACTATATTTCTGCTGTAATGATGAGCAGTGAAATAGTTGCACCGATATTTAAATTCTCACGTTCTGGTTTGATAGTTAACAAGGCACTGTGATAAATGCAGCATTTTGAATATCTCATAGCTGTTGATTTTTCAGGCTGCACAGGTAACATTACATTTCTGATCAGAGCTAGAAAAAAATATTTGGAGAGAGCAAGATTCTTCACAGTTTTTCAGCAAGACTGGCGGGGTCCGTGTAATATAAATGGCCCTGACAATTGCAATTGACCTATATTTTAACAAAGCTGGTGCATCGTTTCCTATTTGCTAAATGCTGGCTTTCTGTGAATTTGTTGAGCTACAGCTCTTTGAGGAGGGAGGGGAATCCAAATTCAAAAAGATCTCCTTATCTCTGGGATGACTCCAGCCTGCAGCATGGCAACAAGCCAATGGCCATTATGTTCTCCCATTTCTCCCCTCAGTATTTTAATTATTTCCAGCACTTAGAATTGCCTTCCTAGTCAATATTTACATTTCTATAAGTATTGCTTTGTAGATAAGTGCTTTATCAAAAGAAGCTGAACCTGCCCTTCACCCTCCCCCCGTGACGGCAGTAAATAGAGCACACTGTTCTTTGCAGGTTCATGCTGCAGAATTTTTTTAATGTATCTTGCACAGACATTGCTCCCCCAAGACAACACAAAGTGTTGCTAGTAAAGCAACTGGCCAGCTGTGGAAGAATTTGTGCATGTGGAAGGAGATTTTTTTTCAGACATTCCTGCCAGCGACTGCAGAATTATGATAAAACTGTTTTGCTGAAAGTCAAAGATGTGTGCACGTGAGAGTGAGCACAACAGCTTGGATTGCCTTCTGCTTCCTTCTCTGTTTGTTTAGTGCATGATTTCCCAGCCTTCCTGCTTAATTTAGTAACTCTGCTTTCATTTCTATGCCGTTAACCTAGCCTTGTAACTCATGGTGGTTGCACTTCAAGGAGCCCGCTAATGCTGCATCAGATTCGCTTGTTTGTGCATTTACACCTTCCTTTCCCTGTTACCGATTCCCACAATCCCTTGGATTGCTGTAGACAAATAAGGAAGTGTTGTCAAGAGGGTGTTAGCAGAATTGGAAACAAGTGAAAAAGATACCGCTAGTGGATGCTTACAGGGATTAAACCAATAGGACTCGACAGAAATTTAGTCACCCTTCATAGTAGGGTTCCATTTATATACAGTTCGTAAAGAGTTAATAGAGCTATTAAATTAATGGTTGTGATGCATCCAGACTAGTAAGGCGTCACCACCTGCCTTGTAATCATGCGTGCTTTGTGCCACCCAGCTTTGCCTCGGAGCCCTGACACCAGCAGCTTGCTTACAGCACAGTGACCTCTCCCTGGCTTCCACCAGCTTGGTTACTCCATGCAAGGTGACACCAGCCGCCCCTTCAGTCCTGAGTCTCTCTAGAAGTCTCTAGTGCTCAACCCCTCTCACTGTAACACTGAAAGTTCACTGCTCCTTTCGAGAGCTAGGGCACAGCACGAGCCCGTTAGTTTGGCTGAGGATTTTACTCTTCGGTTGGCTCTGCACTGAGATGGATTGGTAATAAACATGATCTTGTTTTATTACCCAAGAACTGAGATGTAAGTGATACCACATAGAAGGAATTGGGAAAGATGGTTACAAACAAGGAAAAGTAAAAATACGTTTCTAAGGCTGAAACCAAACTTAACAAAGTAGAGCCTTTTGTTCAGAGTAGTTTTTTCACCACAGTTGTTCTTCCAACATGGTTGGCCAGTCCTTAGCCAAGATCTAACACAGAGCTCCTAGCACTTGGTCTCTTTGTCTCTGCAGGTGAAGGATTCCAAAATGGCTTTTTCTGCTTATACCCTCCAAGTTTCTTTGTTTTCAAAGTCAGGAAACCCTCTTGAGGGCTAGGCTTTCTGTGTCCATCAGGGAGCTGATATGTTAACTTTTGCAGTCTCTTACCCCTATCATGATAGGTAAGTGCCTATTTCCTGCACTCGCAATTTGGACAGCTTTGTGCATCTCTTATATAAATGTACTTCCATTGTCTCTTTTCTCAGTGTACAGTGGAAACCACATTCCTTTGTCTAGGGTGGGGTGATTCAAGCCCTGCCTGCCAAACACATTTTAAAGACATACTTCCAGCACATATTTATAATTGTTCATATATCACTCATAAATACATCACGTAACCATGTTAAAGATCAGCTTGTTCCCAGTTAGTATAGGATACCTTACATGACAATAGTGAAATGGGGTACATTGAGCTGATGGGTCTAGCTGAGACTCACTGCTAGATACCAGGAGGCCCTTTCCCTCTGGTATTGGAGTACTCTGGGGGTCACAATGGTTAGGGATTGTTAGAGTCCAGGAGGTCAGTGAGTTGCTTGCTGCAATTTATTACACATTCTCCTGGTAATTATGGTAATTGTAGGGCTGCCAGTCTGACATTGATCCTGGGAAAGATAATCAACTTGATTAACAAAAAAATTAATTAATATAATTAATGCCAATCAGTTTATGGAACATAAATCCTGTCAAACTAACTTAATATCTCTTTTTAATTAGACTAAAAGTTTGGTTGATAAAGGTAATAGTGTTGATGTAATAGACTGAGACTTCTGGAAGGCTTTTGACTTTTGATTAAAAAACTAGAAAGATATCAAGTTAACATGGCACACATTAAGAGCTGCTGAAATACTCTGTCCAGTTCTGGTAGCAACAATTGAAGAAGGATGTTGAATAACTGAAGAGGGCTCATAGAAGAGCAGTGAGAATGATTAAAGGGTTAGAAAACATGCTTTGAGATTGAGCTCCTTGAGTCTCTCACTGTATTTAACTTAACAAAGAGACGGTTACCGATGACATGATTACAGTCTGTTGGTACCTACATGGGGAGCAAATATTTGATAATGAGCTCTTCCTTATCACAAACAAAAGCATAACACAATGTAATGGATGAGAGTTAAAGCTGGACAAATTCAGACTAGAAATAAGGCATGTTTTTAACAGTGGGGGTAATTAACCTTTGGAATTATTTACCAAGGGTCATGGTGGATTCTCCATCACTGGCAATTTTTAAGTCAGTATGGATATTTTTTCTAAAAGATATGTTGTAGGAATTATGTTGGGGAAGTTCTTTGGCCTCTGTTATACAAGAGGTCAGACTAGATGATCACAATGGCCCCTTCTGGCCTTGGAATCTATGAATCTCCTGATGTTCTTATAACCATCTATAACACTGTTGCCTTATCTCCACAGCCCAATTTATTCTTCTTCTATGTGCAAGTTTAGATGTGTATGTTTTGGTGGCATAACACTTACCTTTGCATGTATATTTGTGGTAGTACATGTATGTATAAAATGTAAGTACTTACAATTTGGAAGAAGAAAACTAGGTGAAGCACTGGCTAAGAGATTACGAGGGGGAAAGTTGCGTGTCCAAGGACTTGCCTGAAGACTGGCTGAGATTCTCATTCTAAAATAGGCAAGGTCAACCCCAGATGGGGGGGGGGAGGGCATAGTGCTGACCTCAGTGACCTCTGTAAGCTTCTCTCATGCCACACCAATGTTTAAAGGCTTCTGCTGGGCCGCCTTGCTCTGGCCTGGAATCTCTTATTCTGTGTGTTCTGCCTCATGCCCTTCCCCTTCCCCCAAATAACAAAACCCCTCCACCTACTCAATCCAAAACTCTCGAGCAGGTTCATAACTCCTTTTTTTGTCTTAGATGGGAGAGGAGGGCTCCCGATTAATTGACAGGCCTGTTCGCATTCAAGAATTTGAGACTGACGCAGTCACCAGTACCTAGTAGCATAACAGAACAATTTGGCTCCCCTTTGTCAGTTATGCAAGTGAGAGCTAAATGTGTGTAGCCTGGCTAGCCTTTGGGCATGTCTACACTGGAAATTTCAAAGCGCTGTCGTGGGAACGCACCTGTGGCAGTGCTTTGAAGTGAAAGTGTGGTCGCGCATGACCCTTGGGAGCTCTCCCAGTGCTCCTGGTAATCCACCTTCACGAGGAGATTAACTCAGAGTCTGGCTCCCAGCACTTGGAGCCTGTCCACACTAGCTCTTTAAAGCGGTCAGACTTGCTGCTCTCAGGGGCGTGATTTTTCACCCCCTGAACCAGCAAGTAGGAGCGCTATAAAATGTCAGTGTAGCTAAGCCCTTTGTTGCTAGAGGTATGTACTCTGAGCTCCACAGCTGACATTGTTGTTTGTCTGCTCCCAAGACTAGGTCTTTGGTAGTACTTCTGTCGTTCAGGGTTGTGAAAAAAACACTCCCTTGAATGATGCAAGTTACACCAACCTAAACGCCAGTATAAACAGCACTATGTTGGCAGGAGAGCTTCTTCCACCATCATAGCTACGGCTACTCGTGGGGCGGGAGTAATGAAGATGACTGGATTGCTTTTCTCCCCTCGGCTTAGAGCAGTTATGTGACAGAGGTTACAGCGGCACTGCTGCATCGCTGCAGCTGCAAACTCTCTAGAGTAGCCTCGATGTTGGTTTCCGTGTGAGTCTGTGGAATGTAGCCCGTTGACTCCTTGACTAACGGAAGGATCACTTTATATCATCTCCATTTCTGCAATCTTTCCAAACTCCCGTATGTGCACCTTTTGTGTATATCTTGTTATATTGAAGACATATGGTCTAAACTCTGCAGTTTGGAGGGATTAAAACTGTTTTAGCATTTGAACTCAGTAGCACAGGAAAGTGTCATCTGTCACCTTTGCATAATCTCTAATGGCAACAAGCGCTCTGTTTGTTGACTAACGTTTTCTTACAATAATTAATCAGTTTTTCAAAGTATTTTATTAAGAATTAGTGCAACTTTCAGACTGAAAAATGAGCGCTCTAGTGGCATTTCCATGCTACGAAAGATAAAGCATTTACATCTAGATTTTTTATGTTGGCTGCAAATCAGCACATTCAATAAATTTAGGAGGTCACTTCTGCAAAAGCCAAAATAACGTGGACTTTCTCTGCTACTTTGATTTCTTAGAACAGAAGGCCAATTAATTGCCCGTACTTAATAGCAGGCCTGTTTGGAATTCCCTCTGTTTAGAAATCAGTGTTGTGTATTGCTTGAATGACTGCTTAGGGTGCCAACTTTTGTTAAACCCATTTCTGGGTTAAAAAGAATCATATGGTCTGAAATCTGGGGTAAAACTGAAGGATTATTACATTATTTATATGTAAAATTGGGATTTTCCCTCTTTTCTTCTCTACTTCTCTTTGGTTCCCATTCTCTTTGTCTGTCTTTTCTCTTTCTCCTGTTCTCACATTAATTCTTGTCTTCCATTGTTTTGTATGTCTCTGTACATTTTTTCCCATCCAGAGTATAAAGGGGATGTGAGAATAGAAAACAGAAATTTTAAGATGACTAGGTCCTTGTAGGTTAGCCACATGATTGCTTGTTCCTTCATCATTTTCAACATTGCAGGAGAGTAATGAACACAATTTGCATGATGTCCCGCTCCACCTGCCTAGGGAGATCTGGAGCTACACGCCCCAAGTGATCATTATGTAAATGAAGCAATTTGGGACACACAGAAGATTAGTCCAGGTGGCTACTTTATTTATTTATTATTTTTAAGATGAACTTCAGTGCTGGCAAAATGCATCAGATTGACAGCCCTGGAGACTGAACACATGTGTGTGTTTCCAGAGTAGCTACAGGATGGGCAATTAATATCAACTACCCCCGTGCCTCCAAGCACTCTTGTGTTCTCATCTATACAACACTGCAATGTTATTTGTACAAAATATGCCTTTTATGGCATTATTTGAAAACTAATAACACACTGGTCAATAATCAATGGGAAATTTATGTGACAGTGATGTGCACAGATTTATGGATACTCACTGATATGATTAAAAATCTGAGACTAAAAGGTGTTTAAGCCTGACATAGGTTGTTGATAAACAGATTTTTCTCTGAGGAGAGGCCAACACCTCAAACCAAGTGTGCTCAAATTCAGCGGGCTTACAGTTAGGAGAAGGAAGATATTTGCATTGTGAAGTTTTACATTTATCCTGTCTTGGTGACTTTTGGACCTGCTAAATACTTCTGACAGCTCTTAGTACTTGCAATATTACTTGCACATCATGAACAATTATATTCCGTGTCGAGTTTTGGATAAGCTAATGACAAGCTGGATGATATATGAGCTCATTTGCACATGTATAAAAATATCCCAGATAAAAAGTGAAGTGCAGAAAAGTTTCCTGTTACTTCACGGTAACTTATACTTTATCATGACATTGGTGTCATGAGACTAAATGGTCTTATTCTGTAGTAACAAGAACCCTTCCAATAAGCCTCTCCAATGTCTCTTTTCTTGAGAAGAGAATTAAAAATTATAAGCAAAAAACTTGAACCCGGTGTCCTTTTCTTGGACTGTCTAGCTGCTGTATATGTGCATAGACAGGTGTGTGTATATACACTGTGTGACAAGGTGGCTCCTCGGCTCCCCTGACTCAAGTCCTTTTGGGGTTCTGGCACGGCACTGGCGCCCTGACCAGGCTGCACCAGACCCGGTTTTTCCGCTGCTCATTAGCAGCTTACTCTCTTTCCCTCTCTCAGGGTCAGGCTCCTGCAGGCTAGGAAAGCTAGGTTCCCCCTGGGAGGGACCCTTTGCTCTCCTCCCCTGCTTGCCAGCAGCCTCTCCGTCCCTGCTTCCTCCAACTCACTCCTCACACTCCTCTGCTTCCACCAAACTCACTCCTCAAACTCCCACTGCCTCCAAACTCACTCCTCAAACTCCCACACCCCTCTCTGGGGAGGAGTCTCTTTAAAGGGCTCTGACAGCCTCCTTAACTGGCCTCAGCTGGCCCTGCTTCTGGCTGTGGCAGCCTTGCTCAGCTGGACCCAATTCCCTTGTGGTAACCCTTCTAATTACAGGTCCTTCTGGCAGCTGTCTGCCCTGGGTCTACCACAATATATTGTGTGTGTGTGTGTGTGTGTGTGTGTGCGTGCGTGCGTGCGTGTGCGTGTTGGTAGCTAAGGATATATTACTGTATGCCATAATGCTGTGTTCAGATGAGTTTTCAGTAGAGGTGTGAATCCTACAATAACTTCCAAAGTAAGTTAGGCAACGCTATAAAGAAACCATTTTCTATACTATAAAGCTATGAAATATAAGGAAGGAGTATTTTTCATCTCATTGATAAAGAGTGAGATTTAAGTCTCTCTTCTCCCCCCCACAACAGTTGAAATATTTAATATAACAAGATTTTTTTGCCATTAGCCTCCCTTTAGCCTGGGTCACTCTATTGTCCCTCTCTATTTTCCACAGCCATTCTAGCCTATATGAACCTAATCACAGAGGCAGAAATGGTTGGAGTGGGGAGGGATGGAGGAACATATCAGCCTACACATACACTTACAGAAACATGGCATCAGATTGCGGAAATACAGAGAAATAAAAGATGTGTTGAGCTGACACAAGATTTGGACAAGAAACTTCGTATTACAGGGCAAGTCTTTGAGACTTGACAGGTCACTAATTCAATCCTAGGTAGGCTTACTTGAGAGAGTTTTATAGCAGGAGTGCACTCTATATTAATAATGTCTAAAGACATAGCTGTCCCTCCAGTGCAGCAGCCTCCCAAGAAATCATTAATCATATTTTTCTGAGGCAGCTGAATTGATTTCTGGGGAGAAATATTTCCTGGTCTATTCCCTAGCCATTTCTTAACCAGTCACCAGGTTACAGTGATTTGAGCCCAGTCAACAACTAATTATTACCTGTTGATTGGGTGCAGGTTTTGCTTCAAGTTTTCATGCAGTTTATTTACCATTTACTGGGGCACAATATCTGCCTGAGCTCTTACACATGTCTGTGTAATATTGGTTTATGTACCTCTGTATAGGACTTATATATCAGTCCCAACTATGGTAAGCCTCTTTGTTGTTTTTTTAACTCAGTCAGATCCTTGGTAAACTCAAAAGCTTGGATTCTATAAGTAGCTGTATACAGGGCCGGCGACAGGGGGGTACTACGGGTAGAGCTGTACCAGGCCCCGGACTTAAGGGGGGCCCCCTTAAGTCCGGGGACTGGTACACAGCTGTATCCGTAATCGTCCCCCCTGGGCACCACATCTCCCTGGCCTCTCTTTCCCGGGCTGTGTCCGCGTGTCAGTGGCCGGCTGCCTCCCGAGCCCTTCAGCCGGCGGCTCGTCCCGTGCCCCAGGAGCCGCCCCGAGGCACCCCCGGCTGCAGCGCTTCCCCCGCCCACCTGCAGGAAGAGCCGGACCAGCCCTTGGCGGGGGGGGGGGGCGGAGCTCCCCGGTGGCACTACAGGATGCCGGCTCCATCGCCTCCCCCGCCCCGGCGGCTGCAGAGGACTGGCCGGGCGCGCCGCTCCGCGGGGGCGGGGACCAGCAAGGCGTGGGTGCGGGAGGAAAGGAGGTTTGGTGGGGGGGGAGGCTGAGCTGGGCGGGTCAGGCATGGGGGGAAGGAGAAAGGCTGGGGGGTACTGGGGGGCCCCCAACGATCAGAGTAGGGGGCCCCAAAATTTCTGTCCCCGGCCCTGGCTGTATACATGTTTACTATGATAATGACAGGTTACATTTATCTATCTTAGACTTTTAACAGCGTGTCTGTTGCAGTGGTATCTAGCAAGATATACAACACCTTTTGAGAATGTGTGACAGAGTTGTACAGCTTTGGATCAATTAATTTTTATTTATACAGTGCTCATGAATATATATCTGAGTACAGAACTTAAGGTTGTTAAAATAATTTTGGAGGCTAAGAGATAAACCAATATGGTGGAGTGGGTGAAACAGGTGAAAGAAAGAGAATCCAAAATGGTCAGATGTGAATTTGAAAAGCCTCAGAATACCTCTGTTATGTATGTGTCATTCTACCCATTTTACCAACTCAGAAACCAAGACAAAAAAGCTGAAGGCCTAAATAACTAACTTTCAGAGGTTCTGAGCACCCATATTTCTCATTAACTTAGACCCTATCTCAGTAAATCACTTAAGCGTAGGTGATGCATGACCAGAAAGGGTTAAGCATTCTGCAGGATGAATGACTCAAATTCAATCTTTAAAGACATATAAGGAGATAATTTTGTGTTTTTGTGTATTTACATATATATTGGTAGTGGTCAACAATGTGATCAGACAGTCCCTGTCTATGCTGTATTCTGTTAATTCAGAGATCAAAAGAACATCTTAATATTTAAATGAACTGTAAACATAGGCTGTCAGTGTAGTAATCTCTTTTTGAAATGTATAGCAAATCATCTGCAAATGGAAAAAAAAACAAGTAATTGCCTTATGTTAATCTGTTTGAATAATTACTGGAGATGCTTAGGAAGTAGACCTACTTCAAAGTCACCCTGATTGCCTATTGCTTACCCAGGACTGTATGGTCAAGTGGATGCTAGAACATTGTATACAAGACCCTTGGGTCTTGATCCTGTCATCTCATATCTGCTTAAGCTTCATCAGGGGAAATTTAAGTCACAAGATGAGATCCCAGTCCTAAGGAGGAACACCCTGAATATGATATTGGACATAATCTATGGACAAAATTCTAAAAGAACTCCTTGCAACTACAAAGCTCACCATCTCTGCTATGACTCTAAACCTCAAGAATTAAACTCCTATCTATATGCATATTGATCTTCTAACCATACTCTCTCTCTTTTCTTTTTAAATACATTTTAGTTTAGTTAATAAAGAATTGACTGTTAGCATGTGTTTGGATAAGATCTTGAATATTCATTAACCTGGGAAATAATGTGTCCTTTGGGATTGGTAGAACCTTTTCTTTTAATCCTCATCATATTTGACTTGGGTAACTAGGTGGAGACCTGAGGCTAGATTACTTTTAAGGGAACTGTGGTGTTGACTTCTGAGTAACCAGTGAAGTAATAAAGAGGTTGTTTTGTGCTGGCTTGGTAAATCTAAGTATTGAAATATCCACCAGCTTTGGGGAATGTCTGCCCCATTCTTTTTAGTTCACCATAATTGAGTAACCTCAGCTGGCTCCCTTGGGCCTCCGGTCACACAGTTACTTAATTTAAAGCACATGGGTACTTTTAGTTGGGATTACTTGTGCTTAAAAGAGGAATTATACACTTGTTTAAAGTTAAGTACATGCTTTAAGTACTGAGCTGAATCGGAGCCTTAACTAGGAAAAGTCCTGGTTTGTTCTTCAAAAACTCGATTGGGGCATATGAGGCAAATAGGAGGGGCATTTTATAATGAAGATAGGGGACTCCTCTGCCATCCTGATGAGCTACAGTAGGAGATCCTCAATAGAAAATATAAACCTTGCTTTAGAGTTGAAGTTGTACCAGCTGAACTTAAAATGGTTTTGGTTGTATATCAATTTAAAACTGATCATACCTGTTTAGTGCGCATACCAGTAAATTTACCGACAGAAAGTGTAGATGACATAAGATACAAGTCAAGTGTAGACCAAAATGAGTATTCATATCTCCTATTACTCTGGTTTAACTAAATTGGTATAGAGTAGGCTGACCATACGTCCTGTTTTTTTAATGTGTTTTTTAACCGTCCCGTCTTTTTGTCCAAAATATCAATTTTGTCCCATTTTTGGGGCAGGACTCATAAAACGTGGACTCATAAAATATGGAGTAATAAAACGTCCGCCCCCCCCCCGCCGCCGCCGCCGGTGCGCTTGGCCCCCGGCTGCGGCTCCAGACCGCTCTGCTCCGCCGTCAGCTTCAGCCCGCTGCCGGCCGGACGTTTTATGACTCATAATCGCATAACTGAATTTATGTGATTATGAGTCATAAAACCCGGCCGGCAGCCCCCCCGCCGGCGCGCTCGACCCCCGGCTGCGGCTCCGGACAGCTCCGATCTGCCGCCTCCTCCAGCCCGCTGCTGCCTCCTCCTCTCTATTCCTCCTTCCCTCCTTCTCTCCATCCCTCCCTTCTCTCCATCCCCCTTCTCCATCCCTCCCTTCCTCCCTGCTCTCTCCCTCCGTCCGCTGCCTCCTCTCACTCCCTCCATCCCTTCTCTCTATCCCCTTCTCCATCCCTCCATCCCTTCCTTCCTCCCTTCTCTCTATCCCTCCATCCCTCTCTTCCTTCTCTCTATCCCCCTTCTCCATTCCTCCCTTCTCTCTGTCCCTCCGTCCACTGCCTCCTCTTCCATCTCCCTTCTCTCCATCCCTCCTTCTCGCTGTCCCTTGCCTCCTCCATCCCCCCTGCTCCCTACCCCCATCTCTTCTCTCATCCATCCATCCTCTCCCTTTCTCACCTTCGTGCCTTCTCTCCCTCTGTCCCCTCCATCATCTTCATCCCTCATCCCCCCTTCTCTCTCTCCCTCCATCCTCTTCATCCCCCATCCCTGTTCTGCTTATTCCTCCATCCATCCCCCCCGACCCCCCTCTGCCTCCCCCCCCGCCCGGTGCTGGGGGGCCCAGGTGGGGCCATGCCCCCCCACACACCCTGTCCCGTTTTTGCCCTCCCAATGTCCCGTTTTTGTCTAAAGGAAATATGGTCAGCCTAGTATAGAGTCATGTCTTTATTAATGCAAGGACAACTTTGTGTGTAGACCAGGCTTTCAGCAAAAGACTTGCGTTAGCAGCGCTTATTATTGCTAGCATTGTGGCGAAGCTCACTAAGCCTCTTCTAAACGTCTGCTAGCTGTGACTGTCTTGATTTTTAGCTTCCCAGTCGGTATGTGTGAGGCTGCTAGAATGGATAATCGCCCATTTCAGTTGCTTCCCCACATGAATTGAATATTCTGCTTTCACTAGAAACATAAAGCCAGGTTTTCACAGCAAACTGCACTCGCTAGGGCTCATAGGGGGGTCAGAAGTATCAGATTGGGGATTTCCCCACCCCTGTCCCTGGGGGAGCAGCTTTAATGTCCCCCAGAAGCTCTGCCAGTGGCGACTGTCCAGGAGATGTGTTGAATCAGTGTCCCTTCAGTTCAACCAGGCTCCCTCAAGAGAGAGCTGTAGGCAGCTTGTAGCACTGTGCTTCTATTCCTGGTAGACATTCCATTCCCTCAGGCTTGTAGCCCAGGTTCTGTCAGCAGCACTTGGGCAGTGAATCCGACACAGTCTTGTCTCTTCCAGAAATGTAAATTGGACAGTGCAGGGAAGAGCAGCTTCTATTCTGTCCAGATTAAATGTTTTTGTTCCGATGCACTGGATTAGAGCATGTTTGCTTCCAGGGTGTTGGCATGTAGCATAGAACATGACAGAGCTAATGGAATGTAGCACAGTTTAGCACGACTTCAAAGACAATGTACTTTTTTTGATTGGTCCTGGTTGGAGCCATAAGGGATCTGGTCTGTTTCCCACTGCTTTGAAGCTCCACGTTTCCACCTCCACTCTGCTCCTGCAGGATGACTTGGGATGAAATTCCTATATCCTTTCTTAATTGGCCCAGGCTGGGGCTACTGTGCAGTGATGTGAAATGCATCCCGTCCCAGATGACCAGTTATGTCACCTTCCTCAACATTCACTCAATTCTGCAAAAAAGGCCTGGGGGTCAAGAAACTGGGAACCAAGAATCCACCTTTGGTCTTATACATGGAGTTTGTCAGATCTGGGTGCTAGCCCAGTGGGAAATAGATTTCCTTGGAAATTGTGCTAGTCTGTCATGAGAGAAGGCTTTGAGGTTGAGTAGAGATTGAGCAAGCCTAAGGGCTTGTCTACAAGAGGAAAACGTTACCGGTTATATTGGTGTAATTATATCCATATAACTCCCCATTTGGACACACTTATTCCAGTATGAGAGTGGCTTTTTTTGGTTTAGCTTAAATCCCTTCAAAAACAGCATAGGTAAACTTAAAAATGGTACTCTTGCAGTGGAATAAGAATCCACTTGAGGGTTATAGCAGTAAAACTACATAGGTTTAAATTCACACCTTACAGTATGCAGTATGGTGTAAATGAGCCCTTCAAAATGTGAAATGGTTGTATCCATTTTTGTCTCCACCTTGTAGAGATGTTTTCTCTTTCAGTTTTAATTGGTTATTTATAATGTGCCCTCACTAGTCTGTGAGAAGACCTTATGGAATTACAAGGTATGTAAACTGTACACAAACCCTGAAGAATCTGTGGTACTCTGTTTTCAATCCCACATCTCCATCTTAAAGGATTGATTTCCACAAGGTAATATGTTCATGGAAACCTCGCAGCTGAAAAGGCCATCAGCTGATAACTTGTATCCTGATCACAGTGGGAAGAAGTTGTTTGTTCATAAATCAGAATAAAAACAAGGTAGTGACTGGCTGGGTGCTGGCTATGGTCCATTACTTACAATCCTTCACAAAGAGTGATGGACTAATTCAGAAATGTGAAGCAGGAAAAATCCTTTTGTGTGCATAAGCTAAGTGGATCACACTGCTGGTAGCAGCAATCTCTATTTCGTATGCTGAAGAATGTGGTAACATTTCATGAGACCCTTTTTCACTGTGGGGTCTTGGCCCAAAATTCTTTATACAAACAAAAGACCTTACCAGCAATGTACGTTCAATCATATCAAGATCAGGCAGGCATACTCATCTCATGTTATTTCACTGCCAGTCAGCCATCTGAGCCAAATTCAGCACATCATAATTAGAGCCTCATCCTCTCTACAGCATATTTTCAGTCCCAAGGGCATAAATGCAGTGGTCATTTTTGTCCAGAGTATTAAATTGGAAAAATCATTTGCAAAATTAATTGATTAAGGGCCTGATCCAAAACCCACTGAAGTCAGCGAGGCAGGGAGCTGTGAAAAAAAAGTGTGATCAAGTAATTAGAGATAATTGAAAATAACAGTTTCAGTATAACAGGCACTCTATCTCCATTCACTGAGGAAACACCTTAAGGCATGGGAGAGGGGGAGTTCATGAACATTTGGATCTTGGTTTTTGTGAAACCACCCAACTCTGCAACTTTGGACAGAAACCTATTTTATTAGATCGGAAAGATAACGATTGATGAGTGTAGACCCATGCTCACATTTTATGATTTTGTGTTGTAACCAGTTGTTTCCTGTCATTTTGTCTCACTTCTATTTAAATGTTAATTTTTTCTTAAATAAACCTACTTGGTTTTATTGTCAGTTCTCACAAGTGCTGTCTAGTTTATAGAAGTAGTGGTTTAAGTAAAACTGGGATAGATTGCAGCTTGGGGTGCAGTGTGTCTGGAATTTCTGTGAGCAGTCAGAGTCAGGGACTGGATACCACAGGAGAACAATTCAAAGGGACTCAGTGTTGGGGGGCACCTACTCCTAAACTGCAAGGTAAAGATAGGGCTGGGATAGGTCAGAGGAGGGTGCTTGAGTGGCTGAAAGGCTGGTGGTGTGAGGAAGCGGTCACCCAAACACCACAAGAAAGATTCCCTCTCACTGGAGGCAGGGAGGAACAAGGTGACTCAGAACCCTAGGTGCCCCAAGTATCCTCACACCTGATGGTAAGGGCATTCACTTGGGACATTGGAAATGCAAATCTAAGTCCCTGATCTGAATCAGGCAGAGCAGGGACTTGAAGCTATGATTCCCACTTTCCAGGTGAGTTCCCTAATCACTGAGCTATTGGCTGTCTTGAGATAGGGCGGTCTCACAATCTCTCCTTTTTCCCAAAAAACATTCAAAAGATCTGTGGTGCATCCTGATGCAGAAAGGATTTTTTTTCCCCAAATTTGGAAGATAGGAAAAGTGTGGCTCATATTTAAGCTGTTTAATTTACTATTTATTATTTGACTATTTCCGTTGCAGTACTGCGTGGGAACCACAACAAGGCATAAACAAATATTGTATGAGGCACTGTACAAATTCAGTCCCTGCCCACGGGACCTATCATCTAAAATGTAGATACATAACTTGTGAATAAACAATAATAAAAGTGGGGAGGACGTGGTAAGAGGACAGATTTGCATAAATCAGTCGTCACAGTAAGTGCCCTCGTTTTCCTGGAACCACAGCATTTCTGAGAGGCATATCACTTAATAATGTGCATGAAAGGTGAATGAGAGATTCAAATATTAGAAAAGGACAAAATGCAATTAGCCACAAATCTAAATACATGGCTATGTAAATGTGTCTTTATATACTCTCTCTCTCTCTCTCTTTTTCTCTCTCTCTCTCTCTCTCTCTCTCACTCACACACACACACACATTTTGTGGCAGAGCTCCGACCTTGTCCCCATGGCGCATTACGACCCTCCAAGTAGCCCTTCCCTCTCTAGGACCAGGGTTACAGTCTGCTGAGCCCTTTTCATCATAAGCCAACAAGCAGGTTGGTGAGAGAACTCCCATAGTCTCTGTTGTCCCTACGGGATTATTCCAGAACAGTTTAGCCTCCTGTCCTGACAGGGGCCTGACTTCTCATCCCAGGAAGTGTTTCTGTAATGGCGGGTTGGGGGGAACCTTGGCTCGCCCTCTACTCCAGGTTCTGGCCCAGGGACCCTAATGGCAGCAGCTGTTGGCAGCCAATCTTTCACTACCAGAGTTGCTACATTTCCCTGGGCCTCTTTTCTGGGTTTATTTATTTCATGTTTTGGGTTTTATTTTTAGCCATTTTTGAGGTTTTAGTAATCCTGCAAAATTGCGGGAGTTAGGGTTTCCTTTGTAAATATAGTAATATATACTGTAATGAGTAATCTCATTGTAATTGTTCCCAAAGGTGACTTAATTTAGTACTGTTTCATGCAGCACTACATTAAAGCCCGCTAGGGAACCTTGTATGTGCACCATCAAGACCACCCCCATAGTCTACATTATTGTTCTGTGTACACGAGTCCTTATATACAAGTAAACATTTTCCAGTGTTTTTCTGGTGTTTATTGGATAAATATCATTTCTTTTTTTTGTATTGGGTTTTTTTGTGTTTGTGTGTATTGCTTAAAACCTAAAATAAGAAGCTTAAGTTATGTATTAATAGTACCACTGCCAATTCTCTGATTAGAGGGATGGCACAGGGTAGAATTTCAGTCTATTCATTCTTCCACGGCAGAAACACTGCTTCACCATCTCTTTAACTTCACATTTTAAGATAATCTGTTATGCACCATTTGTTTGGTGCATGAAATATAATAATAATTACTAAAATTCATTGGTGTGGGGCGGGTCCATGCTGCCATAAGTGGATGTACATTTCTCAGTGACTTTCGCAGTACCAATTAAAGATGTCAAATATTTGCAATACTACTCATCAGCTTTATGGCAAAAAATTAATATTTGCGTCCTGATTCTTTCATGACTTCACATACCTGCATAAATAAGTTGAGTTCCTGTAGAATGGAAGAAAGAGCGCCAGAATATTTTCTGATGAATCACCGGCTGACTTTCCTAATCATGGTGCATTGTCGGTGGGCTCCTGGAACAGACTAAGGCTAGCACTTTGGGACTGCATGTGCGGAAAACTGGGAAATTGCCAGGAAATACAATGTTAAGGTTGAAAAATCACGGTTTTGAAATCAAGGGCCCCCAATTCTCCACTCTTGTGCATCAGTTGTAATCACTAGTACCTGTGCAAAGTGGGTGTAAAATGCTCCCAGGTCAGAATGGTGTCATTTACATTCAGTTTGCACAGATGTCAATGATTATGTTAAGTGCAATTCAGTGTAGAATATGGTTCAGGAAATGCAGATCTAAGTTTGAAAACTCAACCTTGACTTTGCTCCCTTCAGCCTGTCTTTAGATATGGTCTCCCTTTTATTAGAAGTTATTTGTCAACTGATTATGATGATGTATTATGATTAAGGCTGTGATTTAGTCACAGGGGCTACCTGCCCCACTACCACTACCCCCCAGCACCAGTTGGGGTCCCAGGCCGCGCACTGCCATTCGCTCCTTCCTGCCCCCCTCCACAAGCGCCAGCTGCCGGGGACCTGAGCCACTCCCCAGGACCCACAGTGCCCCCACACTCCACCCCCCCCCCCCCACCCACCCCCCAAGCACTCATGGGCCCTGGCTCAAGTTTTAGTTACAGGTAAATAATATAATAAATCATGGACAGGTCACACAGGCTGGGAATTTTTGTTTACTGCCTGTGAACTGTCCATGACTTTTACTAAAAATACCTGTGACTAAAACATAGTCTTGATTGTGGTATATTATGTTAGTGCAATAATATGTTAGGCCCTGTCCAAATATATAGCAAGACACAATGTATGTGTTGCGTCTTTTACAGTTTAAGACGACTAACTTTCTTTCACAATCTTAGGTGCACTACCACATTTTCAGACCTACCTTTAGTAAGTCTTCAAAACAAGCCAAGTTTGAGGTGAAAGAATTTGGAAGGTTGTATGTTAAAATGATAAATTCAGAAAGCTGAAAGTCTTCCATTATGGACTATTTTTCAGTGGCTGTGTGTGACACTGAATCTGATTGACATCAGTGGGAACTGTAAGTGTTCAGCAACTCTGAAAGTGAGGCCATTCCTTTGTTAGGGGAGAATTCACCTTTTTCCTGGGGAAAGGACTGATTTATTAATTGTGAGAATTAATTTGAGATGGGAATGAATGAGGGTTGGGGGGAGCAGAGGAAAAAGAAAGGAGGGGAAGATGAGAGAGTGATTGAAAAGGCAGAGTGGCACTAGATGAGAGAGTGTGGGGAGATACCACTGTCCTGTGTGTGAAAGAGATGGGAATGAGATAAGAGACAAGAGTTGAAGATGAGGTTAGAGACAGTATGTGTGTGTACAGCATAAATAAGATATTTAAGGTGATGTGTTGTGGTAGGTCGGTTTTATTAGCATTCATTTAGGATGTCCTAGTTACTTACGAGTGGCAAAGCCATGAGTAAGTAACGCAGATCCTCCAAAATGACTCTCTTTCTCATAGACTCCTCACATGTCAACTTGAGGTGTGAGGGGCAGAGTAGGAGTTGCATGCACTGCACTCTCTCTCCTTACAGATAGGTGAGGAGTGGACAGAGTCTTTGCTTTGCCCCTCCAATATGACAATGGAAAGAAGTCTGCTGCTGGTTAGGACTGCCAGTCACAATTGTTTCCCCAGACTACTCCTGCGATGATACAGCTATGTCCTACCTTTAAAATAAATATGTCCCTAAGGGCACAGTCCACCCCATGTTTCCTTCTGTTTCAGTGGGAGAAAAAATATGAATGTCAACCACCTCTAAAAATGAGCTAGGACAACTTTCCTGTAGATATAAGTCTTAAGACTTTAAAGTCTGGTATCTCTGGATTGTCCATGTCTAGACACACATGCTCTGTCCCACTGGAAAGCTGCTATATCCCCTCGTTCCGTTGGTATAAAGCTCCCATTAGTGCCTTTCATAATCACAAGATACTGGACCTTAAACCTGTCATTGGCCCAGACCTGAATTGTTGGACTTTAAAGTCATGACACTGTATAGAAAATTTATTTTTGCTCATTTATAGAGGCTCCAAAAATTTTACTGGTTATAATCTTTCGGTTCCTCCAATCCCTGCATCATCTGACTGATGGCAACTAAAGTACCTAGTTTTATAGGTCTGGGGATGCAAAATACAGCCTCAATAAAATTTTGTTAAACTCTCACGTGTAAATTGGTGTTTCTGTTGCATGGGGCATATACAGAATACGTGAGTTGGGAGATATAGGTTTTATTGATGCTCGTTTGGGATGTCTGCACAATACACTCATGACTTTGCCACAGGTATATAATACAAGCATCCCAAACTCATGCCAATAAATCTTACACCACACCTCTTTTATATATACCTATGCAACAAGAGTTATATGCCATTCAGTATATTCTTTTTGGGGTGGGGTGTATGTATTGTTACCCTTTTTGACTGTAGCAGCTGATCAACATTCAGGGCCATGAGGATTGTTGCGGCAGGAAGGAGAAATTTAAAATGGAGTCTGGTACCTTTGATCTTGTTTGTACGGCTAGTCAAAGTTCAGTACCCTGGTACAAAGTCCTTTCTCCCCCCCTCCATTCCTTCCCCGCACCCCGCAAACATGGAGGAATCAAACAATAGGAGATAGCATCTTTGCTTGCAGCCCCAAGTCTCTAGCTTGTCCAGACGCAGAAGGGTTTCTCCCCTGCTTGTCCAGGCTGTGTGTGTCTCTGGCCAGCTCTACGTTACAGGCAGTGCAGTGGCACAGCTACAATGCCATAGCTAGACTGCTGTAGCGCCATAAAGTAGATGCTTCCTACTGCAACAGACGAGTTTTTCCTGTCACTGTAGAAACATCACCTCCCTGAGCGACAGTAGTTCCGCTGATGAACGCATTCTTCCATTGACCTAGCTGTGTGTTCCCTGAGGGTTTAAGTCAGCAGAGGTACAGCACTCGGGTATGAATTTTTCACATTCTGAGCACTATAGCGATGTGAACCTAACTTTTAAATGTAGACCAGGCCTCTCTCTCTCCCTCTGTGCTGTCTTCTACTCTTCCCCCTCTCTCACACATCTTTACACAAAACAGTGCCCAGCTAGAGCCCCCCTGCCCAAATCATTACAACACCTGAGTGACCTTGGGTATGCCTTTGTCTTGGAGACTGCAATAGTTTCAGAGGGCTTGTCTCCATTTAAAAGGCTGCTGCAGGCTAGTGAAGACACTACCTATACCAACAGGAGGGTTTCACCTGTCAGCATAGGTACTCTGCCTCCCCGATAGGCGGCAGCTAAATTGACACCAAGGGTGAGGTTGGCTTATGCTGATCCAGGAATAGATTTTTCACACCCCTGAGTGATGTAGTTATGCTGACCTAATTTCCTGGTGTAGAGCAGGCCTTATCTTTGACCTGAATTAAGGGTGGTTGTTACACTTGAGGCTTGTCTACACTGGAAAATTACATTACCATCACTACATTTCTCAGGGGTTTCAACAACCCACTTCCCTTGAGAAATGCAGTTCAGCTGACCTAACGGCTGGTGTAGATGGCGCTATAACAGAAGACATGAAGCACTGAGAACCCCTCTAGTCACTATAGCACAGGCTGGTCTACACTGGAAATTTACATCAGCATAACTACGTCTCTTGGGGTGTGAAAAGTCCACATCGTTATAGAGACATCTCTATGCCAACCTAACCCATGGCATAGAAAATGCTAGGTTGATGGAAGAATTCTTCCATCACCTTGGCTACTGCCTCTGGGGGACGTGGATTACCTACAGTGATAGAGAACCCCTCCCATTGGCATAGGTAGTGTCTACCCTGAAGTGCTACAGCAGCAGCTCTGGCTGTGCCACTGTGGTATTTTAAGTGTAGACACGTAGCCTCAGTTTAAATGAGATTTAACCCCATAACCCACAACTGCATTTCTTCATGAATGTGCAAGAAGAATAAAGGCAATTGTCTATTTTTATTTCATGAAGATGTATCTTCATTAATTCCAGTTTCTAATAAATAACATGACCATTCCACGTAAGGATAAAGCAAGAGCTTTCCCCATGGCATGCATTTGACTTCTAAATGCTCCTTCAGCTGCCAAACAGATTACATTTATACTCTTATCTCTGCTTCACAAAATTCCGATAATAATTTGAGTCAGCCACATATACAATATGTGTTTTTATTTAAGCAGTTATGATTCAGGCACATGGCATGTCATGGAAATTAATGGCTGGCTGGGAAATTTTATGGCCCACAGAGTGGCCAAGGGCCATTAACCTCAACTGGTCAATTCTCCAAGAAATGCCTCTTTTCAGGGGCTGTTTGTTAAACTGTTTTTCTCCAATAAAGAAGTAAAATTAAACGTTATTTTCCTCCTGTGAAAACACTGCACCTTTGGGCAGCCATGAGAATCAGGAGGTTGAATATGCTGCTGCTGCTGCTGCCACCACAGCACTGAGCGTTTCAAGAATGAACGATAGGCAGCCAATCAGGCACTAGTCTTTCAACCTTCCATCATTTTATATTTAAGGTTAGTAAATGAAGCTTTGCTTCCTCCATCTGACAAAAGTGGGAAAAGCATCAGGCTTAGTCCACACTTAAAACTTATACCAGAATATCTATCTCGATGAGGAATGTGGGGGTAACCTCCCCCCCTTCTAGCAACTATGCCAATAGAACCCCCCATGTAGATGCAGCTTTGCCGAAAGAAAAGACCTTCTGTTGGCATAGCTAGTAACATGCAGGGAGGTGGTGTTCCAGCTAACTTTTTGTCAGCATGTGTCGCCTCTGCCTTAGGGAGCTATGCTAAAATTGCTATGCCAGAATAGGCTCTGTAATGTAGATATGGTGTCTTAAACACCCCCAGTCATCAGAAAAGTTCAGAAATATATATAGAGAAACCCTGGCATTCTATTTTTCTAATACATCTAACTTATCTATCTCAGCCCCCATCACCATAGGCTCTGCTGCCTACTTATCACAGTCAGGGAAGGAGGGGTATTTACATAGTAGACAGTGTGTAGTATTTAAATATTTTAGCTTGATAGTTCAGCATACTTTATTATCCCATCTAGTGTTTGTAAAAATAGGCACATTAGAAGCACCTCAATGTGGTCAAAGCCATTCGAGTGATGAATTGTCAAACAGGGAAGATTTGGTACATATTGTGTCTATTAAAGAGAATGAATGATTAAGAAGCTAAATGGACATTAGGAAAAAAATACCACAAGTGATCACAAAGGTCATTATTAAAACTTCAGGTAAAAACTCACCTGTCTTGGATTTTTGATGTAACCTTTATAATTAGGTGAAAAAATATTCCATTGTATTCTGTAAAGCGCGATGGAAATTAGGGCATAGTTTATTTCAGGTGAAAATTCTCTCCCGCATAGTCTGAGTGAATGATCTCTTTCTTTGCATAGAGAATTATAGGACGGCTGGTAGCAAAATCCATCCATCTCTTGGGTAAGGGCAGCTCTGCAGTCCTTCCAGGGGGCACTATTCTAGCCCTAACACAGAACCCAATTTCAGCAATGCAAAATCACCTGTTTGCCAACTCCATGTCGAGTGGAACCACAGTAGATCCAATCAGAGGGGGCCTTGTTCCATCCCTACCAGCATACTAGAACAAAATGAGAAGCTGGAAAATTCATTATCTACTTACACTTCTGATTGTTGGCTTCCAAGAGGGAAAATGAAAGGAGCCGCATTCACTGGAGTTGGTATAATCTCCAGTATAGCCTTTTGTAATAAGCATTTTCCTTTCAGTCAAAGGAAAATAATTGGCTATTGTGTAATGAAATGATCTCCTAGGTGCAGGTATTGAAAGTTAAAAGGCTTGATGTTTATTTTAGTGGGACTATTCAATGTAAGTAAGGGTGATAGAATTGGGCTCTTCATGTTTCTTTGTGAAATGTGGACACAAATCTTTTTGTAGTTTAACTCCTGGACTAAAAGACAAAACTATTTAAAAAGACGTAACTGATGTTAATCTTTTTTTCCTGGATCTCTGGTGTCTTGTGGTAACATTCCAATGGTCAAACAATTTTAGTCCCAAAATAGAACTTTAAAAAAAAAAAAAAAAAAAGCTAAAGATGTTTTAAAAAAAATATTTAAATGCAAATTAAAACTATTTTTTAAAATATGAACATTTGAAACAGTTTGTGCTGGTGCCTGAAATATATAACATAGCTATTTTCTTTATTATAGGGACTTGTGCTAAATGATGAGTAGTCTATTGGGGGACCAAAACATTATTGCCTTAGTTATACCATCCTCCTCTTTACTTCAGCAAGGTGAGAAAGATTTGGCCATGGAATTTCTGAAATTCCTTCCAAGTTCATAATCTAATATATTGGTAGTAACACTGTTAACAAATATGTGTCCAATTCCCCACTGCATTGCTCCAGTTTGCACGGTGCAGTAACTACTTTGATATCAACGGAATTATATCAGCATACATGATGATGGAGAGTGGTATGAAACCAATGGCATTACACTGAAGTAAATCAGACTGATTACTTTTATTTTAACACCGCCATTCTAAGCCCATGTCTGCACTTACCGGGGATTGATTTAGCGGGTCTGGTGAAGACTCACTAAATGGACTGTAGAGCCCTCTCTAGTTGACTCCTATACTCCACCGGAATGAGAGGAGTAAGGTAAGTCGATGGGAGAGCATCTCCCCTCGACGGAGCGCGGTATAGATAATACAGTGAGTTGACCTAAACCACATCAAAAGTAGTGTAACTTAGGTTGACTTACCCCGGTAGTGTAGACAAGACCTAAGTATTGCACTACTGTACTGTTTATTTTCTGAACCCCTCCAGAAGATTTTTAGAAAAGAAGTAGAAATGCTTCTGTTTTTATACTTTTTTTTTTTAATTAGGATGGATTATTTTACAACTCTTTTGTTCCGCAAAACATGGTCCCCATCTCACAAACATTTAAACACAAGTTGTCCCATTAAACAACAAAACCATACACGTGCATGAAGTTATTCATATGCATTAGCTTTTGTGGTATCCGGATCTTTTTTTATTAATGTTACAGATATTTAACATTTTTATGTTCAAAACAAACACTGATAATGAAATCATACGATCTAGATACCAACTCCTCCACTTGGACTGCATTTGTTATATTTAAAAAAAATTAATTTAATTATTTCTTCTAATATTTATATTTGAATTAAATTTTTGATTCAAATAAAATCACTAAAACATCTTATATCACAGGGATTCACTGAAACATGTCACATTATTATAGCCTTCATTATGAATTAGTCACAGTAATTACCGTATTTTTCGCCGTATAAGACGCACTTTTTCTTCCCCAAAACGGGGGGGGAAAAGTTGGTGCGTCTTATACGGCGAATATACACACTTTGCCTTTGCCCTTTGCGCGGGGGGGGGGGGGGGCGAGGCGAATGACACCAGGGACACGGAGTGGAGCGCCTGGCTAGTCCTGGCTGTACGTGAGGCGCCCGCAGCCCGGCCGGGGCGCGGCGCAGCGACCCACGCGGCTCCGCCAATTTTTTGAGCCTCATGAGTCCGGTAACTGCCCCCGCGGCGCCCCCCTCACCCGGCCGCCCCGGCTCCCCTCGTCACCCAATGTCCCTTGGCCTGCGGCTCCCCCCGCGCTGCCTTTCACCGGCTCCCCTCGCTTCCCTGTCACCAGACCCCGCTGTGTGCCCCCCCCGTCCCCCCTCACCCGGCGGCCCCGGCGCCCCTCGTCACCAAATGTCCCTGGGGCTGCGGCTCCCCCACGCTGCCTTTCACCGGCTCCCCTCGCTTCCCCCGCGCTGCCTTTCACCGGCTCCCCTCGCTTCCCCCGCGCTGCCTTTCACCGGCTCCCCTCGCTTCCCTGTCACCAGACCCCGCTGTGTGCCCCCCCCCGTCCCCCCTCACCGGCTCTCTGGTCCCCCACCCGGTCCTCCCCCCTCCGCTCCCACTCAGCAAATCTCCCTCCCCCGGGCTTCACCTCGCCAGGTCCCGCCCTCCGGCTCCCTCCCTCTGCTCCAGAGCCCCTACTCCTCGTTTTCCTTCTTCAGAACCTGAGCTCCCCCGTCACCAGACCCAACCCCCTCAGTTCCCCAGCCCACGCTCACCAGAGCCCGTCACTCGAGTGCCGCCCGGGGCTTCCCCTTCTTCACTCCACAGTCTGTAGTTCCCCCATCCTCTGCCCCCCCCCCCGGGGTGCTCTCCCCTCCCCCAATACTCTGTGTCCTCCCATGGGATTTCCCCCCCCCCACTCACCACAGCCTCTGTGTTCCCCCCAGGACTCTGTCACTCCTCCCCAACAGACCCTCTGTGTCCTCCCCTCCACCCAACCCTCTGTGCCCCTTCTTGGGGCTTCCCCCTCCACTTGACCCTCTGTGCCTCACCCCTCCCCTGTCCTCCCAACCTGATCCTCTGTGACTCCCCTAGGGCACTGTCCCCTCCCCCATACCCAATCCTCTGTGCATCTGTGCCTTCCCCTGGGACTCTTTCCTCCTCCCACCAGACCCTCTGCACCCCTCTTGGGGTGCTCTTCCCCCCCGACTCTCCTTCCCACCCCAATCCTCTTCCCACCCCCCAGGCTCTCCTGTTCCCCTCACCGATCCTCTCTGCCAACCCCCTCCACTCCACCCGGACTCTCCCTTCCCCCTCATCCGATTCTCTGTGTCATCCCCCTTCGCCCCACTCTGTGACTTCCTTGCGCTCTGCCCCCCCAACCCTTTGTGCCCCCCAGTGCAAGAGGAATTCTTGGGGTTCGAATAATAACATTACAGCCTTATTTTTGTTACTTTCACTGTTTACTGACTTTACTGACTGTTAATGAGAGTAAAGATAGTTCTTAATATGTTACATGGTTGACATAAAATTGTTCTTAAACTGCTGTTAACTTTATACAGTTGATATAAAATATTTTACTACAGTATTTGGTTCAGAATCTTTTTTTTCTAGATTTTCCTCCTTTAAAATTAGGTGCGTCTTATATGCCGGAGCGTCTTATATGGCGAAAAATACGGTACTGAGTTGTTACAAAATGTATTATGAAATTTACAGTATCAGAACATTTAGTGGTGACTGTTTTACTCTTTGGATGTTTTTAAAATAAATAATAGTCACCAGATTTCAAAAAGCATGCAATTACATAATTATGAAAATGCAGATTTCTGGCAAAAAGGTTTATGGTCTCCTTTGTCCAATACTTTCAGTTTACAGGAAACTGAGCTAAATAACCTGTTTTAGAGTCACTACAACTGATTGGGTCAATGCAAGTGCCTCTATCAGGACCGTGTACAAGAATGTTTTGTCTCCAGATCATTAACTTCATTTGGAGTCTTTTCAGTACAGGGTATTCACAGGAGGCCATGTTCTGTTCTCAGTAAATCTGGAGTAACTCTCTTGACTTCAGTAAAATTACCCTAGATTTACATGGTGTTCCTGAGGGCATGTATACATAAACATTTAGGTCTAGTCTACGCTATAAACCTATATCTGTATAGCTCAGAGGTGAGCAAACTATGGCCCGCAGGCCATATCCGGCCTGCAGGACTGTCCTGGCCAGCTCTTGAGGTCCCGGCCGGGGAGGCTAGCCCCAGCCTCTCCCCCGGTGTCACCCCTCCGCCGCAGCCCCAGCTCACTGTGCTGACAGCACTCTGCCGGCAGCAGAGCTGGCTCCGGCTGCATGGCATGGCTAGATTGGAAGCGGTGGGGGGGGTCAGCTTTTTTTCATCTGGTCCTGATTCTCCTCTCCCTTGCACCAGTTTTACACTGGTGTTTCTCCATTGACTTCAGTAGAGTTACTCCTGATTTACACTGCTGTGGGTAGAGAATTAAGTATCCTGAATACAAATTTGGGCATTTGCTATGAAACTGGGTTGCTGGTGGATATGATTTTCAAAAAAGTATAACTGAGAAGCGGTGGCATTGAAGATCTATTAAACAGTGCAGAACAAAGACCCATTAACTATGTAGGATTATTCCCTGCAGTGTATTTTCAGGTGCATTATCTGGTTTAGCTTTAAAAGTCTCAAGCAAAGGAGCATTAGAGTACAACAGACAAGCATCAGTATGAGCAATAAAAATGAAGATGCAAACTAATATGATTCCAAAACATTGCACAATGAGGGAAGAGGGAACATCCACCAGTAGTGGTAAAAATGGCCAGAGATGAAAAAGTTAGTGTCAAATCCTGCTCACCTATCTTATGTAAAATTCCTATAGACTTCAGTGCCTATGTTGTGTGAGTGAAGTTTGGGCCCCCGGAAGACAACTGAGAAAGAGATGGAGAAAATGTGAAGGAAGAGAATGAGTGGCCTGGGTCAAACAGGAGACACAAGACTGGGGGGAGGGAGGGAAGAAAAATACCTCTAGAACTGCCAGGGAACTTGATCTCAATGAACTGAGATCAGAAAAAGCAAAATTCAGTGATGCAGTATGTAATATATGTAAGTTGCCTGGATCCACAGTATATGGTGGCTTTGTTTGTAAAACTAGTTATATTTACTAAAGCTACCATAGCTCCTGATGTCTTCATGCCATTCTGTTCCTCGAATTCTATCTATGGCAACTTTTGTCAGAAGGTTCTTTCTTTGATTAAAATTAAAGGGAGGCAGGTAGGCTTGTTTACTGCTCAGAAGCACCCTATCTAAGTGTCCCTCCCCCATTTTCTTCTCTAAAAGTAATCTGCTGCCACATCTAGGCAGAAAAATAACCCTAATCTAAAGATTAATAGAGCAGTGTGTGAATATGTCCAATGATGTACATGAGACTTGAATTCTTCTATCACTGTATGCACTGAGGTGTTTCTTATCAGTGGATATCTAGATCTTAAAACCTAAGATTATTATTGAAGAGGGCAGTAGGCAATTTAGGAAGTGCACTGTCTTTGTATGACAGAAGCTTTGCAGCTAAGCACAGTAATTTATGTTGATAAATTGCAGCTGTCGGAATGTCTAGATCACTTCATGGAATGTATTTCCAAGTTCACATTTTTAGTTCATGTGTTAGAGGCTGGTGTTTTGGGCTTTTTTTCCCCTCCTCCTCTCTTAACTTCCTCAGAAAGTAATATCAGGCCTTCATAGTGCCCTTCAAATTGGCACAGCATAACTAGGATCAAATTAACTCCATTTTATTTTAATGTGTGAAAGAAAACAACTACGGCCCTCAGGAACAAAGTTGTGCCAAAATGGGGAGCGACAGCTTTGTTTCCAGATTCACTGTATTTTGAACCCCAGGCTTTTCTTAGCAAGTGCCCTTTCAGTTTCAGAACAATGTGCTTCTTAACTGTGCGTGTCAAAATGTATAGCCATTTGACTCAGACAAGACATATCTAAGTGAAGCAAGTGTCATTCATATATTCAAGAGACGGGGAAAAAATTACCATAGTCATCGTAAGAAAAACAGCTGTTGGAGAAAAGAGAATAGTTTTCATACCCCAAAATTATTGATTTGTTTCCCCATTATTAGGGCATAAATAAAGAGCTTAAGTCAAAATAGGTTTTTAAATAATTAAGGATTAGCAGCCCTGGTGACTCCAGATATTCTGAAGTCCTATAGCTGTACAGTCGTCTTCACTCCCATGGTACTTTTTGCTTAAACCCTCATAAGCTCCACATTTTTAACTCCGTCTTTTTTCACTACACCATAGTATCCCTTTTCAAATATTGGATCGAATATTGGTTGAGGCCTCAGTTCAGGAAAACATTCGGGCATTTACTATCCTGCCAATGTTAACAGATTTCTACATGTACTTAGCTTTAAGCACATGCTTACGTTCTTGGCTAAATCGGAAGCTAAAGGGAAAAAGCAGTTAGCTGAGCCAACTGGGCTAGGTCCAAACTGAGTGTGAGTTGACCCTAAAGATATGCCTGTGCCCTTCAGAGCTGCAACTGAACTCAAAAGAGCTGTTCGCGTCAGTGTTTTGCTACACCCCATTGCAGTGGTCACATGCTACTAGCTTTAAGGTTTTTATTGGTTGAAAAAGATTTCTCATATGTATGATGGGGAATACTAATAGAAATGACAGGAACTTTCAAACCTGTAGAAAGTTTGACCTTGATATTGAAGTGGGGGCCACTGGCAAAGTTTGCACTTGCATCCAAACTTCTATAAAGTTTTTGGAGCAGTTACATCCAGCATTTTGGTTTGGGAACATCTTAGATTAATCTGTTAGTGGAGGAGATTTTATTTATAATAATAATAATGCCTAGCTCTTATACAGTGCTTTTCCGCAATAGATCTCAAAGGGTCTTTACCAAGGATATCGGTATCATTATCCCCATTTTACAGATGGAGGAATTGACTCACAAAGGTGTGACTCACAAAGGTGTGACCTGACCCAGTATACCAGTGGCGGAGGTCAGAATAAAACCCAAGTGTCCTGAGTCCCAGTTCAGTGCTCTGGCTACACTGCCTCATAAAGATGCTGAAAGCACTCCTAAAATAGAGTGTATTAATATGTTAAAGAGTATACTATAGTATATTATCCAATGCTTTATTTATATTCACCTGGATACCTGAGTTGGTAGTGAATCAGAATTTTAATCTGAGGATCCAGAATTCAATCCTTGTTTCTGGACCAAATGATTTCTGCACTGGCATTGAAACAGTTACCATAAAAGATCTTTTCTAAAGCTATATTTACACTACAGAGCCTATGGGCATGGTTACACTTACAGGATTATAGCGCTTTTGGTTATAGCTGTCCCCATATACAGCAATAGGTATTGCGCTAGAACGTGTACACACTTAGACCCGCCAGCACTAGAGCATGGCTACATTTGCGGCGCTTCAGGCGGCATTAGGAGCAGCGCTTTAGGGCAAGTATCCCACAGGGCACCTCTTCCCAATCTGGCGCAATGCCTTGTGGGAAGGGGGGCGTCACTTGTGGGCATTCCGCATCCTGTTCCAACTCCCCGTGATGCTTTGTGTCATATCCCAGCAATCCCTGTGTTTCCGTCCACCTCAGGCACTATCTTTCAACGGTTTCAGCAAGGCGCGCTCCGTCGTCCATTTTCCTGTTCCGTAATGGATCGCGAACTGCTGAGGAGCATGCGGGCGAGTGTCGCCAGCACAACTCTCTGCGCAGCGGAGTTCGTACTTGACATGGAAGGTGACATGGAAGGTAGTGATGGGTCTGAAGATGAGCTCAAGCCGAGGAACGCATTGGACACTAAACTGATCGTCGCTTTAACGGACATGCTCACGACCATGGAACGCCGCTTCTGGGCACAGGAAACGAGCACTGAATGGTGGGATCGCATCATCATGCAAGTGTGGGACAATGAGCAGTGTCTGCAAAACTTTCGCATGAGAAAAGCCACTGTTAATGGGACTGTGTGCTGAACTCGCCCCCGCCCTGCAGTGCACGGACACCAGATTGAGAGCTGCCCTCCCGGTGGAGAAGCGGGTGGCTATAGCACTCTGGAAGCTGGCCGCCCCAGACAACTACCGATCGGTGGCCAACCACTTTTGGGTGGGGAAGTCGACCATTGGAGTCGTGTTGATGCAAGTGTGCAAGGCCATTAATCGCCTCCTGCTACGAAAAATCGTGACTCTTGGTGACGTGTGTGACATCGTGGCTGGCTTTGAACAAATGGGTTTCCCTAACTGTGGAGGGGCGATCGATGGGACCCATATACCTATTCTGGTGCCCAACCACCTAGCAGACAAGTACATTAACCGAAAGGGGTACTTCTCCGTGGTTCTTCAGGCACTTGTGGATCACCGTGGATGTTTTACTGACATTAATGCAGGCTGGTCGGGAAAGGTGCATGACGCACGCATCTTCCGCAACAGCGGCCTGTTCAGGAAGCTGCAAGAAGGCACTTTTTTCCCAGACCAGAAGTTGAAATTCCCATTGTGATTCTTGGTGACCCCGCTTACCCTTTAATGCCCTGGCTCATGAAACCCTACACGTGGAGCCTGGACAGCAGCCAGGAAAGGTTCAACTACAGGCTGAACCGCTGTCGAATGACTGTGGAGTGTGCTTTTGGGTATCTCAAAGCGCGCTGGCTTTATGGGAAGCTAGACTTGACAAAGGGAAGTATCCCCGCGTTTATTTCTGCGTGCTGTGCCCTACATAATCTTTGTGAGTGCAAGGGTGAAGGCTTCACTCTGGCATGGTCCTCAGAGGTTCAACACCTGGAGGCCACGTATGCACAGCCAGAGAGCAGGGCTCTTAGAGGGGCCCAGCGCAAGGCTGCAAGGATCAGGGATGCCTTGAGGGAGCATTTTGATGCTGAAAGCGAGTTCTAATGGGAATTGCAGAGGGAGGGAGGGAGCATTATTTTAATAGGATAAGGCATTTGCTTTTCTGTAGCTATTAGTAATATATGTGCACCAAATAAAGAAACCCATTTATTAAAAAGAATTCATTTATTGAACAGCTTTTTCAGATTTTGAAATAAAAATTGAAATAAAGTAAAATGTGTCAAGGGGGGGTGCAATTGGGATGGGAAGGGGTCAGTCAGAGATTGGCGTATGTCCTGGTCTCATGCCCTCTGAGTTGCTGTGTTCCCCGAACCCCATTTGCGGAGGGCGATAATGCACGTTATTAGGGGTTGAGTGCAGTGGATAAGGGTCCTGGGTCTGTGGGTTGGTTGGTGAATAGAGGGGGGTTGGAGGCAGCTGTGGGTGGTAATAAACAGGCAGCTGTTGATAGTGGCCTGAAAGGGATAGAGGGCCAGAAGGAGAAGGGTTAGGGGGCAACTAAGAATGGGGGTGGTGAGCACGGTGCTGCTTCTCCTCCTGAACAGCGGCGATCCACTGCAGAGTCTCTACTTGCAGCTGTAATAATGTGAACAGCTTTTCAGCGCTCTACTCGCGAGCCTTCTCCCTCAACTGGATCTGTTCATCCCTCCGCTTGCTCTCATTCTCCCGCCACTGCTGTGCAACACGATTCTCCGTTACAGCCTGTTGCATAACTTGTTGTACAAGATCTTCCTTGCTCTTTCTTGGTCTTTTTCTAAGCCGCCTCAGCTTTTCTGTGGGTGATAAGACTGACGGTGATGGCGTGTTTAAGGTCGAAGTTAGGGAAAGTCAGTGAAAAGTTTAAACAGAGGATTCCCTTATCCACAACAGAGAGTGCTATGATTCCCCCGCATTCCCCATTTCTCTGTCCCCTTTGCCTGTCCCACACAGACAGCAACGGAGCCCCTGCCATGGTGAGCTGCCTCAGGATGCAGGGGGAATGATTGTTTCCCTGCCTTGCTGTCCTAGGGGTTGGGGGGAGCGCAGGGCATTTGCGGGAACTGTACTCTGAGCACTGTCCCAACATTCTCTGTAGGTGTTCGTGCTGGAAGATATCTCGCTACTGTGGGTGACGGAGGAAGAAAGGGAGGGCATTCTAATGAGATGCAGCTTCCACCCAGGGCCATATGCAGCTTGCCTCTGTGCAGCAATGTTCCCCCCACCCCTCGTAGAACATTAGTGGGAACTAGTGACCGTGGCTGGGACAGGGACCACGCTGACTCTCCCGAGAAACCTGCGCAGGCACATTACAAGAACTCTTATTGAGACCTTTGAAGAAATTACTGATGACGATTACTGTGATGTGATAGACTACATCGATGCACTATTCCACATGTAGGCAAGCATGCAGCAAGCATCCCTTTCCACCCTCGCCCAAGTTGCCTGCCTTCCCAACAGAAAAGTAGCTGTACCTGCGCAATCCGCTGCTGCTGTCCTGCCCCCTGCAACCGCCGGACACTGTGGCTGGCTCTGGCTGCACTCCGGGCTTGAGAAGAGTTCCTGGCTGCATGTGTCCTGTGACTCCTCTGTGCCCTGGGTCGCTGCTGCGTCCGTTGCCTCCTCCTCTGCCTCTCCGTCCTGCACCTCTCCATCCTCCTCTTCTTCGGCCTCCTCTCCCCCCCCCCCCTTCACTGGTGGGCTGGGAAGAAGTGTCCTCCATGGTCAATGGAGTGCCTGTTGGATCACTACCAAGTATCGCGTGCAGCTCCTTGTAGAATCTGCAAGTCATAGGGGCTGCCCCAGAACCGCTGTTTGCCTCGCGGGTTTTGCGATAGGCACTCCTAAGCTCCTTTACTTTTGCCCGGCACTGCAGAGTGTCCCGCTCATGGGCTCTTTCCGTCATGGCCCATGATATCTGGCCATACGTATTGTAATTCCTGCAGCTAGACCGCAGCTGAGACTGGACAGCCTCTTCCCCCCAACAACTGATGAGGTCCATCACCTCGCTATTGTTCCCGGGTGGAGATCGCTTGTTGCGAGGAGGCATGGCACGTGGAGTCATGGCAAAGCAAAATGGTTATCTGCAACAATTGCCTGAGGAACACTCCATGCCTGGCTGGAGCAAACAGGAAGGGGATTTTCAAATTTCCCTGGGAATTTAATGGGTGGGTCTGACGTGTGGTCACCTGAGGACGCAACAGAAGAGTTTGAAAGTGATGACCAAAGTGGCTCAAAAGGGAATTATGGGCCAGGCTGGAGGCTAATTAATGCGCAATGGGTGTCCACATTCGCGCCGGAGCACTACAGGGGGAGTGCTACAGCCCTTATTCCCCATGCGGAGGTGGATTATCAGGAGTGCTATAAACTCGGACTTATAGCGCAATTCGTGCCTTGCCAGTGTGGACGGGTAGGGAGTTATAGCGCTCCTGGAGGCTTTATAGCACTATAAAGTGCCAGTGTAACCATGCCCTATGTCTATGTAAGTATGCTGGCATAGGCCCCTACTGTAGATGCAGCGTATGCAGACAGAAGGAGATTGTCTGACCATAAAACACCACCTCCCTGAATGGCATTAGCTACATTGACAGAAGCCCTCTCCTGTTGGCATAGCTGCATCTACAGAGTAAGGTTTGTCAGCATAGCAGTCAACTAAGCAGTGGGGTATTTCCATACCTCTGACCATATATAACCATAACTATGACAGTACATACACTGAGGGGAGAGAGCACTATAACTATGGCAGTATAAGTTTTAAGTGTAGACTGGGCCCAATACTAACTTGTGTGGTTGAAATAGACACAGATGTACATCTACATACAGTGGAAGGAAACATACAGTGCTATCACCTTAATAGCGAGGCAATTCCTTGAGGCTGACTGCAGGCTTGGCAGATTCCTGTGGATAGCTTGTAGAATTCCAAATTGCAGCAGAGGTGGCGGTTTCAGATATGATTACTGCCACTTTAAAAGTCAGTGTTTTATGTAAAAAGAAATCTCTGAATACAAGATGCAGCTGTAGTATACATTCAAATAAGCCCATTTCCCATTAGCATCTTTTACTGTCTGGTCTTTTCATTAGCAGTATTTTATAATAGCATTCTTTCTCCCACCCCATCCCCCTTTCTGAAACCAAATACTACAAAATGCTGCACTATTGGTTCAGATTATTGCAGTTTACTGAAGTTTTCTTGTAGTGTTTTCTGTTTTCACTATCATTTTCCAACTCCCTATGTTTTTTTTTAAAGGCAAAATAAAATCATCATCAACAAAAACCCAAAGCTTTGAATGCACCATGTTTTAGAGTAGCAGATTTTGCACAACAGGTGTATTTTTCATTATTGATACAAAAATGATTGATGGAAGAAATTTCTGCTCTTGGAACTTGGAACCCATAATGTGACTGCAAAAACACCAGTAATATACAGTACACCTCAGTCTAGTTTATTTTATCAGCTTAATTGTTTTATTTGATGAAAATTCATAGTTGGATTTAGTGTGTGAGAGGAGAGTCAGGGCCTGAGGTACCTGGCAGTTTACCATACCAGTCTAAGTTAAGGTAGGATTAGGTTCTGAGGTTTCTGTTCTCATTGCCTCTTAACACTGAGGGGAGGGGAGCACATTGATAGATTCCTAAACTTATTAAAAATTTCTATTTGGGGAAAATCAAGTTTAAAAAAGACCCATGGTAATCACCTGAAAACCATTTTTATCACACTTATGTCAGCTTAACTGATTTTACTGTCTAGAATAAACAGCAACTCACTCTTATGTCTTCCAATGCACATATGCTGTTGTAGTGAGGAATCTTTTCTTTTTCAGTTCTTCCCCGACCACCTCTCACTGTTCTAGCTCATTCCCCCACACACCCACCTGTTTTGCTGTCAGTCACTGTCACATTACTTTGCACTATTTGCATCAAGAAGAGCAGCTCCTTCCATCAAGTAAGACTGTTCTAAAGATGCCTCCCTGGAAGCTAGACAGATTGTGTGAGGAGTTTGGAATAGAGTAAGTTGGACAATAGCAGAGGACCTTGACACAGCTCTGAGCTGCCAATCTCTCATGCATGTGCTCACACAGAGCGATATACAGGGCATGCCCCTAGGGCCAGAATCCTGTCTGTCAGCTCAGAGAGCAGGCCTCCTCTCCACACCATTAGTCACAGTGGGGAGCAGGGAAATGGCTCATTACACTATGTCAATGATATTGTCCATTTTCTGTTCTACAAATTAAGCAGGTGATCTCCATGTTGCATTCAGCCTCTGCTGAGTCGATGTCTGGGTTTCAAGAGAGAGAATGAAAATCCTGATGGGAGTTTATCTGTGGTTGTCTCAGGAAAAAGAGGTCAGCTACTGAACTGCATCAAGTGATCAGACTTCCCAAATGTCATTTTCCCTTCTGACTGTCAAATCTACGGCTGCCTTTTGCCTCCTGCCCAAAAATGATGGGTTTTAGCAATACCCCGCTAGCAGTCCAACTCCCTGTCTAAATAGGGGACTGTCCTAGTGTACAGCATTAGTATTAAGCTCCTAGGTCCATTTCCAACATAATGTACTTTGAATTTCTGTAAATCACTCTTTGAAGCTGATTGACTCTAGACTTATCTGAGTAACAACTTTATGCAGAGTTCCCGCCTTCTTTAAAAGTCCTTGCCCTTTGCCCAAGAATCATCTGGCTATTTATGGATACACATTCAAAGCAGCATGTGGAGATTTATCCACCTGGCTGCCACTGACATTAAAACGATCATGTAGCTACGTTTTTGCACATCGCTTTCAAATTTTACACTTTATTGCTCTCCTTTCCACTTACATGCCCCGGAACTCCTTAGACTAGAGCTTATGTATAACCTGATTTAATTCTTGAATATAAGGTCACATTCTCATGCAGGGTAGAGATATCACTACTCACACATGGGTTCATCTCTCTATCTCAGCTCAAAACAACATTTTTATTAGACTCTGTAATTCTTTCTGGAACCTCAGGACCTGCTGCATAACCTCTCCTAAATCCTCATGCTCCCCACAAGTATGTCCTACCACACCTTCCATGTGGCTTGTATGTAGAGCCCCTGCCCTTCCTTTGACCCTGTGTTTCCTTCTCTGACCATTTGTTGCGTGACCCTGGTTTTCAGCTGAGGCCTTGAAATAGTGCTCTGGGTCATACATGTGTCTCAGGAGCAGTGCCCTCTTACAAGAGGATTTCCTCAGCTTACTTCATACCAAGGGAGCCCCAACTAGATAATTTTTTTAGAATTTCCCATTTAGGGCTAAAATGCCTGATGCCACCTTTATGGGAATGCCTCCAAATATTCTTCAACGCTCCTTAGTACCTCGATGTGCCGTTCCTCTCAATGACGCTGAAATTCAAGATTATACAGGATCATTCTTTCCCCTCAGAAGAGGAATTGGAATCTCTTGGTTAAGGCTCTCCCTTATCTCAGGAACAAGGTAAGGAACATCACACTGACTTCATGAGGACACAAAGGCAAGATTCAGGCCATAAATTTGACAAAGCCTAAGCAAAAGTCCAAGCTTCTGCACGTCAGTCAAAACTAAAGACTCCAGTTTGTGTAAATAAGGCACACCATCCAAAAACCATAACAACCATCAAGGAAATCAGACAAGAGATACATTAATCAAGGATTTCTAAATCACAATCTGAAATATCTCTGATCTAATACTTTTATCAGAACAAAGGGGACATTACGGTGGCACATAATTTTATACTGAAACTGAAAGAAAATACAGAACATCTCCCAACAATTCTAGCTCTTCCAAGAAATCTAGTGAAAATCACAGGCCTGCAAAGGAAAAAAAAATCAGAAAACATAAAAGAGATAGAGGAAATTTCTGAATCAAAAGAGAAAGAAGTATGGGCAACCCAGAAATTCCATATTTGCACTGAATTCCACAAAATTCATGCAATCAACAGCCTCAACAATTCTCAAGGAAAAAACTGCTACTTGACTGCCCGTGTAGTCTGCATTATTATACGTATAAGTATATATACTTATACAAGTGCATGTGTGTGTATACACACACACACATGTAAAAACTTCCTTGAGCTCTGACATTGTGGGATCTTGAAGCTAGGCTCACTATCACCAGTGGAACAGTGCCGCATATTTAATAACAATGTGATGTTGAGAACAAACCCTGCCTTTAATCCAAAAGCAGATTCTATTTTTCAGTACACAGAATATTTTACATACATTATTCTGCCCCAGGTTTGAGCATGAGAAATCTCTAGGGTATGACCGGTGACCCATAAAATGCTGGCATTTTCCAGACCACTAGCCAAGTAAATGCTTCGGAAGAAAGTATGCATATCTCTACAGCATCCAAAAAGTCAAATCTCTATTGTGAATACATGTTAAGATCAGGCTCATTTTAAAACAGCTGGGTTTGACTTGTGATGAAAATGCCCAACAATCACTGTATGTTGTGCCAGGTTCAGCCCTTAGATATGTACGCAACTGCATGCCTTGTAAAACACTTCTGCTTGTGCAATAACTAATTTTACTCAAATTGTGGTGATGGGGATATCGGAGAATTTGATTATGCCATTTTCCCTATGCTATTTTCCAGTAATTCTATTAGGGTGGCCCTGAATTCTTGCAGTGTTCTCATTGAATGTACCTGTTGTAGATTAGAACATGGAGGGGAAAAGCAGGTGACATTATATCTCTAAAACTATTGCTAAACACATCAGGTGAGGCATAGAAAGTACATAAAAACTACTCTTATGAAACCATGTGGTACCAGTCTAGTGCTGAGTGGTTTTTATACCTTAAGATACAATAGATTGGAATGTTCTTATCATTAGTGTAACTTGACTGAAAATACACAATTGTGCCTTGGAGACAGGTTTAATTGTAAGCAAACAGGTACACTTAAAAGATGTGTGGAAACAAACAAAAATAGAACTAATCACCCACACTAGCAATCTTCCCCATCATCTGGAAATTTCAGATGGCAGATGGTATTAATACTTGCCCAGCTTTCCATCATCATCATCTCTTTTGTCTGTGATTTGTTTCCTTCTCTTATATTCCTGCCATATCTTTGAGAACTGCCTTAGTCCGCTGTCCATGGCATCTTTGATTTAGAAGCTTTTTTTCTATATGATATTTTCATCCCTCTGATGCTTTGAGGAAGGCATGACCTGAGTGCAGAATGAGTGCAGGAGCGCCTCAGTGTTGTTTGTCTATAGAACTGATTGAAATTTGTCATTGAAAAGTAGCTTTGACAACAAGCGGCTTTTCATCTGAGAGAAACATTCGTAGAAATTTATTTTCAACCATATGTTTTTTGAGATTTTTAATGAAAAACTGGAAATTGAAAACTGATGAAATCTTTAAAAGTTTTACCAAAAACTGTGTAAAAAACTGAAAATGTTCAGGGTTTGGTTTTTTCATTGAAAAACAAACAAACAACATATTTTCATGGGACTCTGTGCTAAAAAAAATGAAATTTCTCACAGAAAACAGCTATTTTTCAATCAGCTCTAGTTGTTTATTATGGGAGCTCCTAGCAGCCCCCATTGGGATTGAGGACCCATTGTGCTAGGCCAGCGGTTCTCAAAATTCATTGCACTGGGACCCTGGCAACAAGAATTACTATAAGATCCCAGGATTGGGACAAAAGCCCAAGGGCTTCAGGTCCAGGGTTGGGGCCTGTAATCTGAGTCCTGCCATCAAGGGTTGAAGCCTCCGGCTTCAGCTTTGGCCCTGGGCGGTGGGGCTTTGGCTTCAGCCCCAGGAAGTTTAAGCCAGCTTTGATGACCCCATTAAAATGGGGCCTTGACCTACTTTGGGGTCTCAACCCACAGTTTGAGAACTGCTGTGCTAGGCAACGTACTAACATATGTAGGAGACAGTCCCTGCCCCATGAAGATTTATAATCCCAGCTATGACACCAGTTTCTGTGTAGATTTAGGCATATTCTTAACCTCTCTGAAGCTCCATTTTCCTATTTGTAAAATGGATCAATAATTACTACTTGGTGGTTTTGTCAGGCTGGATTGACTAAAGTCTGTAAAAGTAACAGGGAGTGCTATATAAATATCAAATATTTTGTTAAGTGTTACTGAAATCAGGGAGTGTTTATATAAATGGCCAAAATAGGAAAAACCATGTCCAATGAGTGGAAATAAAATACTAAACACCTATAAATGTTTTTTAAATTAAAAATAAAACATTGAAAGGTGATTTTAGTAATTACTGATGTATCTTTCCATCTGCTTCTCAAATGTTAGTGTCTGGTGTCCATAATATCTGCCTGAAAAAGGACACAGAGATTTCAAGCAAGACAAGGAACATTCCAAGCTATAAATCAGATTCACTTGACAAGAATTCAGAACAGTCCTGAAAATATATGCTTTGAGAGAGTATTTCCTTACGCTTCAATTGCAGTTGTCATCGTCTTTTAATCCCAAGTGCTGGAAATTAGTTGGTGTTGACGGAAATCCAGACAAGCTATAATGTAGTCGATTTAATCTTTTTTTAACACTATTTCAATTGGTGGCACTGCCTTTGTAGTTTGTCTTCCTTCTGGCTTCTCCAGAGTTCTTAAGATGGAGAGTGAAGTTTCTTTTTTACTTACGGTTTATGGTTAAGTTGAAAGCCAACACCAGGTCCTCCATATCCTAAAATTATAGAGACCACTGCACTGACACACATCATTATACTGCAGTGTGACTGTTGTAATTCATCTTGAACAACATATTTGAAGGTTGGACTACATGTCATTAGTTGCACTATTAAAACATTAATGTCTTTGCAGAGTATACCAGTACATTAATTTAGTGGTGCATTAAGCCTCTGCTTTTAAGGGTCAAGAGATTACATCACATGGCTTGGTCAGTATCTAATACAAAACTGAATGATTAATGATGAGGCATTTAATTTCACTCAGCCTAGGCAGAAATTTTGTTCTATCTCTGTTAAGGTAGTAGTCTCTGGAGGAAAATATAACCTGAACCACTGAATCCTTAACAATAACAGGCCCACGAGTATGTGATATATTTCTGATTTCAGAAATATTGCTAAGCCAATTTGCAAAAGGGAATCCCTCCCCCCCCCCAAAAAAAAGGGTGTGGTGGGGAGAACTTCATAGAAGAATACAAAGAATGAGAACTTTTTTTTCAATTGAAAATTGCATTCACTGTGGGCTCTACTCACTTATTGTAATCAACGCGAATTCGCCAGAGTGCAAAACTGAGTTACAGACCTCAACATTGAGCTCAGTGCTAGAATAAAGATCTTGGCATTCAGCTCAGGGTAAGAGGTAAGATCCTTGGGACTTGGCTTTTTCTTAAAGCTGATAAATTCCCTATCTTATTTACATCAAACAGAAACCCTTGGTAGTTGATAAAATAAGCCAAAGAATGTACACAAATGAGACTAAGAAAAATGTCCCAATATATCTGAGCCAAAAGCAATCTGAAGTACGAATTCATATACCACTACAATTCATTTGTGTCCTTTCTAGAATTTGTAAGGCAGTCAGCTGCTACAGTAATGAGTCATGCAGAAGATACCTAGAGCTCAATAATTAACATATGCTGTTTTATGATTAATATTTTTATAGAAAATAATGTCATAAGTTCTGACGGAATAGGTTTAAAATAAACAGAGAGAACAAAAAAAGCTGGGTTGCATAATTTCAATAAATTTAAATAAAACTAATTCAGTAATATTGAACTAATAGTTTAGTTACTTACATTCCTTTGTCCTGGTAACTGCCAATTCTTCTGTACAATAGCTCTTGTGATTTTTATGGCAAGTTTTGAGTTGTGTTTTTCTTAAAGGCACAGTTGCTGAAATCAGGAGATTTTCAGCTGATTCATGAAAAAAAAAATTGTAAGTTTCTAGCATAAATAATTAATTGCATGACATTTTAGTTTGTACTGATTTTGCTAGTGCTTTTTATATAGACTGTTGTAAAACTAGGCAAATATCTACATTAATGTACCCCCTGGAAGATCTCTGTGCTCTGTCAAATCCCCCCTTAATCATCTTTTGTAAGATGATCATCCCTAATCTTTTGAGTCTTTTCTCCTATGGAAGTTATTCCATACCGTTGATCATTTTTGTTACACTTATCTGAAGCTTTTCCAGTTCCACTATCTCTTTTTTTAGATGAGATGATCAGAACTAGGCAGTATTCAAGGTGTGGACACACCATGGATTTATGTAGATTCAACTCCCTGTATACACACTGGCTTGGATTTTTCATTAGGACACACCTCTTCCCCAACTGAGTCCAATTTCTGCTTTGAGGCCCTGACCTGCAATTGAGCACCCTCCACAGAAGTTAAGGCATTGAAGGAGACACTCAGTGCCTTGCAAAAGGGGACCCTTAAAACCGTACCTACTTTGCAGTGTAAAAAATGTAAGAAGCAAGATGAATTCCATTTTATTTTAAAACAAAGTTTAATGGTGTTTTGTGTAATCACATGCAAGGTGGATGGTGACATTATGATATTGTCACATATGATATTACAGACTGACTTCATGCTGGAACCATTACCAGCCATCTCTGTTCAGTGCTGAAAACACTTGGTAATTTTGGACACGGAAAGCCCTCACTTGGCGAAGAGATCCTGTCTGGCTGCATCGGAATGAAAACAGAGCAATTTTCTGACTCTTGTAAAAGCCTCGCATTTCTTCCCAATGAATTATCTTCTACAGAGAAAAAAGTTGTCCATTACAGTGAGGCGCATCCTGAGATGCTTCTCACTTCCATTCAAGTTAATGGGAGTTATTGGTGGTCAGCACCACTCAGGATTTAGGTGAACATATTTAACTAAAATTTATTGATGCCCAGCCCTGCAACCCTTTCTCATACCAATAATTGCCCAGTCCTGTAACATTTACTTATACAAATATTTGTATTGACTTCAGTGGGAATAACCAGTTAATTGCAGGATCATGGGCTTATTGTCTTGCTATATTTTCTGGGTGTCCGTAGGCACTTTCCTGATTTTCTACGGAACAAGTTGGCAGTGGCTGCCGCTCTATGAATGCCACTAATTTGTGTGTGTTCACCATATTTTGCATCTGCATTTTATATAAACAGACCGCCTTTAAAAAAAACAAAGAGCTTCAATAATTACTTTTATAAATGAAATAGTGCAGATGTTAGATGTACACAGTGTGTTGCTAGTAGCAGGAATTTGTTTAATGTAAAGACCAAGTGATTACAATTAAAAATCAAAAAACCTTGAAAGTTCACATGCAAATCTAAGAGGACACTTTGTAACAGAAATAATTGGTTTGGCCTCATCCTTGGGGTGATATTATCTGTGTCTATTTGTTTTTATGAAGAAAGTGCAGTAATCTAAAACTCTAAGTAATAATGTAGTGGTTGTAGGAGTAAAAATAATTACATATTGAAAGCTTAAAAACATCCCAGCCTAATGCTGCTAGAAAGGATACAGATAAATGTTGTCACTTTTCTATTACACATATAATAGGCCTTATTTGTCATTCACCTGAGCTCAAAAATAGATCTGCTGCCAGAGAGAGCAAGGAGATGAGCAGACACCTTGTGAGCTGTCTGCAGCAGATCAATGCATATTTAAAAAAATAATAATTATTATCCCTTCAACAGGAATGGTTTAGACAAAAACGCAGCTGCTTCATTGGTGATGACCTTGTGTGCATAAGGATGAATGATCTCGGTTGTTCTTTTCATTTGCCTATGTAAATGTAATATCATATTTCCATAAACACTATAAAATTCTTGTAGGAAATGGCAGCTTGCTATTAAAACCTGCATCGTAGAGTTGTGTATTGTAAGGTTTAGTTTGAGCAAAGGCTCCTGTGTATAATCGGAGCACTAATAGCCAAATTGTGGCTGCTCTGGAATTTAACATGTAGGAAAGCTTTTATCACCCTGTCCTCCAGCCTATTAAGGGCTGCAGTCCTTGAGTGAAATGACTAGCACTGCCAGCAGCATTGCAAACCCCAGTGTCTGGTGGGGTTGGAAATGTGGCTGTTGTCCATTTCCTTTGCACCTTGGCTAGTGCTGGGAAGGCCAGTGTTTGAAGAAGGGTAGTGCACACTAACACTTGGAACAACAACTGCCCTTCTGACCACACTCTTCCTAATGTAGTAGGAAGTATTAAGAACATAGGAAATGCCATATGGTGTCAGATCAATGGTTGAGCTACTCCAACATCCTGTCCTCAACAGTGGCCAGTATCAGATGTTTGAAGAAGAATCCCTGCAGTAGACAATTATGGGAAAGCCTGCTCCCAGGGAAAACTTGTTTCTAAGCCACTTTAGTTGGGGTTGGCTTATGATCCACAGTTTAGGTACTGGGTTTGTTTGCATTAATCCTTATGATTGTAATGCTGGGTATTCCATGTAGCCACCTGTTGCTTTACCCATGATTAATGGCTCCAGTCACTGCCACCTGGGGGGCTGTGCTCCTGTCTCACCAAAACACCACAATTTCAGAAGCATAATTGAGCCCTTTCAATGAACACATTAACCATTAATCATATTTGCACACTATTCCAGAGTGGCAAATCAACCCGTGTGTATCAATGTAAGATATTGGAGATGGAGCTGAATTATTGTTGGAGACCATTTAGGAATACATGAGGATGAGGCCTACCTGTTTAAATTAAGATTAAAAAGCAGACCAGGAGCTGGCTTCAGGTTGATGCCTTTGGGCACGTTCGACTCCCTCCACAGGCACAAGAGACCATATGTTTAGCAGAGCCATGGTGGTTCTGATGTATGGGGAGGCAGGCTGTGGAGAAGCCATGTATGGGAACTCCTTTTATGCTGAGGGGATGTGCTGCCTATGCAGATCCACTGGCCAACACCACTCTGTGGATTCTATAGCAGTTGTGCTGGTTTCCTGCACCTGGCATGGGTGAGCATAATTTCTTCCCTCCCAAGCTGTACAATACCCATTTATTTCAGCGTTGTACCTGAGTCCAGTCTGGCCTTTGATGAGGATTTTTTTTCCATACAAACATATTACAAGTGAAAAGAATAAGCAATACATTACAAAAGCTGGGAGATTTCTATTAGTAGGAAACATTTAATTTATGGGCTGCGGTGCCTCCCCACTCGAGCCAGGGCTGGGCGCACGGGAGCAGCGGGCAGCCGCACTCGGGCCGGGCGAGCATTGCTGGAGGTGGCCGCTCACCGGCTGCTGCAATTTGCGGCGCGGGGAAGCGGGTAAATGGGCTGGGGGGGGGGGGGGAATATATGTCTGCGGACCACCGGTCTTTGTACCTTTTTTTAAAAAATCATGCTAGTGGTCCATGGGATTCAAAATTGTGACTTTAGTGGTCCGTGAGGTCCGAAAGGTTGGCGACCACTGCCCTAGAGGACTGGACTCAGTACAGACCTATTCAATATATTAATAAATGATCTGGAAAAGGGGGCAAATAGTGAGGTGGCAAAATTTACAGAAGATACAAAACTTCTCAAGATAGTTAAGTCCCAGGCAGACTGCGAAGAGGTACAAAAGGATCTCTCAAAACTAGGTGACTGGGCAACAAAATGGCAGGTTAAATTTAATATTGATAAATGCAAAGTAATGCACATTGGAAAACATAATCACAAGTATATGTATAAAATGATGGGGTCTAAATTAGCTGTTACCACTTAAGAAAGAAATCCTGGTGTCATTGTGAATAGTTCTCTGAAAACATCCACCCAATGTGCAGCGACAGTCAAAAAGGCTAAGAGAATGTTTGGAATCATTAAGAAAGGGATAGATAAGACAGAAAATATCATATTGCCTCTATATAAATCCATGGTACACACACATCTTGAATACTGCTTGCAGATGTGGTTGATCCATTTCAAAAAAGACTTATTGGGATTGGAAAAGGTTCAGAAAAGGGCAACAAAAATGATTAGGGGTATGGAATGGCTGTCGTATGAGGAGAGATTAATAAGACTGGGACTTTTCAGTTTGGAAAAGAGACCACTAAGGAGGATATGATAGAGGTTTATAAAATCATGACTGGTGTGGAGAAAGTAAATAAGGAAGTGTTATTTACTCCTCCCATTACACAAGGACTAAGGGTCACCAAATGAAATTAAGAGGCAGCAGATTTAAAACAAACAAAAGGAAGTATTTTTCACACAACACATAGACAAGCTGAGGAGCTCTTTGCCATAAAACATTGTGAAGGCCAAGACTATAACAGGGTTTTAAAAAGAACTAGATAAGTTCGTGAAGAATAGGTCCATCAATGGCTGTTAGCCAGGATGGGTGAGGATGGCGTCCCTAGTCTCTGTTTGCCAGCAGCTGGGAATGGGCGACAGGGGATGGATCACTTGATGATTACCTGTTCTGCTCATTCCCTCTGGGGCACCTGGCATTGGCCGCTGTCGGAAGACAGGATACTGGGCTAGATGGGCTCACCAGCACGTGCGATTGGGAAGGCATTGTGGGATGAAGGGAGTCAAGAGCCTGGGAGTCAAGAGCCAGCTGTGGCAGGAGTCTGAGAGCTTGGGAACTGGTGCTTACTGGGTCCCTCTCAGCCTGCCTGATGGAATTTCATTTTGAAATGATCAAAATGAACCATTTTGATTTTTAATTTTTTTAAATTCTAGTTTGCAGCGAATTTCAGAATGTGGGGTATTCATCCCAAACGGGAATAAAACAAAGTTCTGAAATTCTTCATGAAACAATCGCTATTCTCCGTACAGCTCTGTAGAAAATCGCAGCTCAGGCTTTATTTTATTTCAAACTTGCAGTTTTCAGCACATCGAGACTAAGGGCCTGATGTTTCCTTTCATTTCCACCAGTATAAATTGAAGTCAGTCAAGATAAAAACATTGGAGGTGAGAGGAAAATCAGGCTGTAACCGTATAATTTTAAAAAAAGAAATAGTAAAGTGAATGCTTGCTCTTCCGCAGGCACACGGTGACCTGCAAAGCACACGCTCATGCATTTACTAACATATCCCCATTTAAATGCAGATTTTTTGCTCTTTACACAGGACTTCAGGGAAATCCTCTCCAGATAAATTGTAATAGGATAGCAAATTGTAATTCAATATTTCACTTTAACGCATGTTTCTGCTTATTGATCTTAATTTTCTATCACTTTTAATGCAACATTTGCCTAGGGGGAAAGAGAGAGGATTGCATGCATTTTAATAAGACTTGTAATTAATTATTAATTATTTCTGATATTCTACATATCTATGACTCTAGAGGCATTGTGCTTATACCCTGGCGCCTATTTTCAATAATGGAAACTGGCAAGGTGTGACCTTACATATTGCAGGAAGTAATTGAGACACAGAACTGGGAAGAGGAGGAAGAACAAAAGGGGACAGACACTTCACCATAACAACCTTTCTAGTCACAAGGGTATTGGGCTCTCCAGCACAGCTGGGTCAAAGTAAGGCCCCAATTCTTTGGTGGCAGCCATAGGATCAGGGCGTCAATGTTGTGGACCTGATTCACTAAATGACTGGAAAGAGAGTTGGGGGTGAATTTGGCTGTTTGTCCTCCCACACCCAAAGCTTAAATTCCCCTCTAACCCTGGCCCATTCGGACAATAATGATTTGCATTGATAACTGCCAGTGTTGGGAGAGGTCTATCATTGTCATCTCTGTTCTCTGTTTGTACAGTACTTAGCACAGAGGGATCTTGCTCTGTAACTGGAGGTCCGAGGTGCTATGGTAATACAAATAACTTGTGTCAATAATTAATATTATCTTCAGAAACTTCACTGCCACCACCACCCCAAAATGTCACTTCTTACCTAATGCTATTTATTTATGCAGTTAACTAGTTTGGAGAATACTGTGTTCAATTACCCTTTAAGATTAATTTCAGGATTCCCTTGTGCCGTGTAACAGGATGGCTCTCCCCTTATTGGCGGGAACACATGAGGCTAGCCTGCCCTGAGTACTAAAGGAGGCACACCCTGGGGAAGTAGCTGATTCCCTATAAAAAGCAGCAGGGGGCAGGGGTGGTTCTAGAAATAGAAAACTGTGAAGGTATGGTTGGGGGGAAGCGCCGGCAGCAGCAGCAGCAGCAGCAAAGCAAGATTAGCTTTTACAGAGACTTTGAGCTCTGCCAAGCTCTGAGAAAGAGAGCTAGAAACCCACCAACTAAGGGGAAAGAGACATTGAGCTGGTGTTCAGGCCTGAAAGGCGTGTGTCTGCTTGAAGGCTGAATAAATTGGACCCCGTCAGAAACTGTTTTTATTTCCTTTAGACTTTTGAGTTTAAGGAACCCTGTGAAGGAAAGGACGGGGCGGAGCACTGCTGAGCTACTTCAGTCAAAAGGAGGCACTCAGATGGTGGCCAGCTCCACTACATGCCATATCCAGTGGTGTATTAAGGTGAAATGCTTCCTTGTGCAGAGGGCTATGCATCCTTCATTTCCCATTCATGATATTTTGAGGATTTAAGTGAATTCTAAGAGACGTATAGAGCTATGCAGACCCCCCTCCATAGGAATGAACTTCATCTTTAAACAATACTACTTCTGACACATGGGAACCATGAAAGTAACCTTAAAGGGTTAGATATTTTTACTAATATTAAAATATGAATCCATACTATTATTAAAATATATACAATATTTGAGATCCAGTTATTTGGATCCAGGACTGCCATTTACTCTTTGTTTTTATAGTGCTTAGCTCAATGAAGCTGTATTGTGGCTGAGGGTTATAATTTAATAATTAAAAAAAATACCAACTCAATTGTTTTAATTGTTCTGATGTTGCGGATGAATGTCCAATCTGCAGTATTGTGGAACCAAGAAAACAGGTGGCTTGGCAGCAGAATTTAGGTGTAGCTTGCAGCATTGTCAGTTTGTAGCATTCATAAATCATGAGTCAACCCCAATACATCATGAGATTAGATTACAAATGATAAGGATATTTAAAATAAATTTTCTGTTCTGTTTATTTGTCCTCCGGTTTCTGAAACTTTACAGTGGCCTTGGGTCACATTTTCAAGCTTTTCTGGGCAACCACAAGGGCTAGCAATTTATTTGGTTGATTGGGGTGTTGTTGTTTTTTGGGGGGGAAGGGGGGTAAATAAAGGCTGAGATTATCACCTAACCACATGTACCAGAAGACTGGGGCTTTAAGAAGAACACCAAATATCACAAGACCTGCAATGAAATCATGAATTGCCAACACTGAGATGACTACAGATTATATGAGGCTGTTTATAATTTGGTCATTAGTGGTTAAAATATACCAAAGAATATGTACATATGTAGTAGTGATCTCCATGTAATAAATTATATGTTTTATGCTCCTTCAAAAGTCTCATCTATCATCAGCCCCATTAATCCATCTCTTTCTACATTATTGCCAGCATTCCAAATCTCTAGGTAGCTTCAAGCAGCTGTAATCTGAATATATAAAAGTCAAATGGTGTATGCGTGCGTGCGTGTGTGTATGTACGTTCCCTTACTCCTTCCACACAGTTTGATCTAGAGACTTGAAATTTGGTACAGTTATAGGCTTTAGGGTCCTAATCAGGGTAAGAATTGAATTTTTTTCAACTCTCACCTGTGACACCCCCTAGGGGTGAAATTATTTAAAGCCCATTAACATCAGCTGGGCAGATGCTGTTCTCTATGACATAGTTATGATGTAATAATACCCCCCTCCAATGGACCCCGCACTCGCTCAGCTCTCTGCCCCCTCCCCCCCTCAACAGCCCCCGCACTCGCTCAGCTCTCTTCCCCCCCTCCAACGGACCCCGCACTCGCTCAGCTCTCTCTCCCCTCCCCCCCTGCAATGTACCCGAGCAATGCCGGGTATTTTTGCCAGTATCAAATAAAAACCACCCGAGTACTGTCTCCACCCCACCCTTTGATTTCCCTCCTGAATGACAAGGCAGTATTCCTTTGTGCACCAGAGATGGACTGTGATTCATCAAGGCTAGAAATAGGAGTTTTATATCAGTGGAAAAGGTATAAATTGAGAACAAGATCCCACTTTTCCAAAGGCAGGTTAGCATTTGCTTTTAGCCCCGGAAGGTCTTGTGATGTCACACATTAAAAGCACAACATTATAGATGGCAGAGTTCCTTTCAAGTAATTTTTACAGTTTGAAAATATATGTTATGCTTTCTTTCCCTTGGAAGCCTGGACAATTAGCCGCATGGTATTAGAGCAGCTTAGCTTTACTGATGAAGGGATATGAAAAAATAATATAGCACATAGGGGTAGAACTTGTTGGAAGAAATTCAGCAGACTGGTTTACCATCAGAAAATTCAGTTCCATCTGAATTGAAAATCGCAAAATCGTTTAATTTTCTCTAAAATTCCAATTCAGAGGGAGAAAGGTGGGGGGGAGGGACTTGCAAGATCAAAACAAGGTTTTCAACATTATTGGAACTGAACTTTTGATTTTGCCTTTTGAAATGGCTTTCATAATACATTTTCTTATTCTGTATTATAATTATAAAATAAAGTCAAAATTGAAAAAGCAATGTTTCTGTTCTGAAACTGAGTGAAAACAGATTTTAAAATCTCAGTCTCCCCAAAAATATAACTTCTGCTCTTTGCCTAGGTCTAAATGGAGATGTAAATAGGAGTAATGGGATGATACTGAAAAAAGGAAAATTTAATAGAGTGAATAGCAGAAAAAACTTCCTGAAAAAGGTAGATAAGCCATTGCTTGGGACTTTTCAAACTAGATTGGATATAACATAAGAACAGGTACTATGTGAATAATCTTGCATTTGCCAGGGAATGAAGGGATCAGATATTAACAAATAGTGCTTTACTGTTTCTATTTTCTGATACTTTGAGAATATTATAATCTAGCATCATGATCTTGTGACACAAACATTAGGATGTAATAAATTTTCCCCGAAAGACTAACAGTTAAATATAGAAGCTGCATTAATTCTATCATTTTTGCCAGTTCAACTCTACTTCGCCACACATTACTGCTCATTTGCTGCCTTAAAAATGTGCTTTCTTAATTACACTAGTTGAAATGTTGGCTGTGTGAAAGCAAATCATTTGAACTTTTCCATTTGAACTGTGTGAATCAATAAAGTGTTGTTTATATCCTTTTGCATGTTCACCTCTGTTTCCATCCTTGCAAAGAAATAATTCCCATGTAGATGAAGATTAAAGGCTCCCCCTATTGGCTAGAAAAGGAGTTATTACAATATTTCTTTAACTTATTTTTGTATTGAGGTGGTTGCTGTGCTGATCCCAGGATTTGAGAGAGACATGTCCCTCTTTTAACGTACTTCATTTTTAACATTTTATTCATGAAGATGTACTGCTTCCAGATTTGTTTTATTAAGCTGACAGGTTTTTAATGTTTGCTTTGTTACTGAGCCTTTATTACATACTTCGAGATGAAATAATATAAATCATTTTCATAATCTTAAACCAGGTGCAAAAACTACTAGTAAACCATCAGATTTATAGAGGAAATGTCCCAGGCTGAACAACAGATAAGTTGTTTAGGGGTTTTTTTTGAGTTTTTCCATAAAGCAGCAATGTACAATCTGCGTACTATACTCAAAGATGACAAAATTAAATGTCTCTAAGACAGGGTAAAGAAATTTGATGACATTTCAGATCACAAAGAGCTTCTACGAGCTGACTGTTATAAATGTTTAACTTGATCATCATTTTTTTGCATGAAAGTTCAGAAATGCCAAGCTGGTTTTAAAGAAATAAGGTGAACTGCAAAGCTTGCAAAAGAAAGCATGCAAACTATTTTAAGGCCTTCTCCCAAGGAAAGCATTCTCCATAGGCCACTATGACTAGATAGCTGCAGAGGCTGCTCTCTCTTATGTAGCGAGCCTACATTAACTCCTTCCATTCTTCTGGCCTTTTTCTAAGAACAACTGTACCATGGGTCTTATTATTCCTGGGATAACTCTGCACTACTGTGCATATGCAGAATTTGTGTCTGCTGCAGATTTCTTTGCGTCCCTGTGGAAAAAATTGTGTGCGACAGGGAAGCAAATCCATCCCCAGCAGTGCAGGCATATTGTTTTGGGTGCCTGGAGCAGCTGGCAGACAGGTAAATCACTGCGGTCTGGGGGTGGGGAGAGGCCAGTGGCCCCTACTCTGCGCCAGGCTCAGCTGCTAGTCGCAGTTGGGCTGGGGGGACAGGACTTCCTCTTCCCCTATAAGGAGCAGCTGGGGCTAGGTCAGACCCAGAAACCAGCTCTGGTTGCAGGAAACTCCACACCCCATCGCTCCTCAGCCATAGGGGAAGGGGTCACTGTACAAGGAGCTGCACCCCTGTCCACCCACCTACCCTGCATCTGGACTGCTTATATTGAAACCCCCCGACATGCCTCACCTTCCTGCACCCAGAACCCCCTCACCAAGCCTACCACACACAACCCCCCCACTGACTCCCTGCACCCAGCTCCCCTGGCCCAGCTCTCCCCCCCCCCCCAAACACTCAGACAGCTTAGCTGAGCCCCAACCCCCTACATCCACAGCCAGACCACCCCCCACTGAACCCCCTGCTCTTGAACCCCCAACCCAACAAGCCCCACCCCCCCATACCACCCTAATGAGAACTCAGATGCTCATCCCGAGCCTCAACCAGCTGCATTCAGACCCCACCACTGAGCCCGACATCTAGCCCACCCAACGAACACCATTCCCCCATACCTTCCCCCACTGAGCACCAACCACCTTCACCTGGATCCCCCTGCAGAGTCCCATTGCCCCTGCAGCCAGAATCCCCTCAATGAGCCCCTATGCAGCCAGAGACCCCTCCTAAACTCTGATTCTTCAGCTTGCCCCACACAGAATCCTCTCAGTCCACACCTGGATCCTCCTACACTAAGTCCCTCCACATTTGGATCCTGCCAGGCTGAGCCTGTCTGCTCACACCTGGTGTGCCTGGTGCAGAGGGGCAGGGCACCAGGATGTTGGGGGGAGGGGGGGCTTGCCCTATGTCAGGGTCAGGTGGAGTCTCACTGCCCAGTCCATGTCCCAGGGGAGCTGCAAGGTGATCTCCCACCTCCATGCAACCAGTGGCTGGGGTTCCCCATACTGTCATTCTGGAGCCTCCACATTTGTTCAAGTGCTTGCTCATGTCAGTTCCCTTCTAGGGGTGCATACACCCATATGCAAGGTTGTTAGAGATTTTTGCACCTTAGCGGTATCCCTAGGGTTGGCAGTGGTACCCCCTTGAGTGCCACGCTTATGTGCTAGTATATCAGGCCCTGCTGACCCTACCCCCTCTGTTCCTTCTTACTGCCGCTGGAGTTAGAGCACCTTGCCATTTCTGGTCTACAGACTTCAAGGCTTAGGACCTTGTTAATAGTTGGTTTATAGTAGTTAGTGTTAAGTGTAGTTAGCAGTTAGGGTCCAGAGGGGACTTCACCCCAGGGAGATATGTGGCAAAGGTACAAGTACACCCCAAACTTTAAGTTGGTGGAAAGGAGGTGGTAAAGGAGTATGATAATTTTCTCTTTTTAATCATGCTGGCCTTTAATGATCTCATGGTACTTCATGCAAGTGTAAAGGAATCAAACCTGCTATCTTGGCCAGATTCCAACTTGAGTAATATACAATTCTGCCTACCTAAAATTCCCCTTGCTGGAAATTGTTGGCTGCTACATTCAGTTCCCTTCCTAAACTATTTCTGTGCTTTGTTAAACAGCTGCTTTCTTCTACTCCTGCGTTTTTTCATTTCAAAAGGAGATGAGGCCTATATTTTGTTTGAGTCACTCTGGGCCAAAAAAGGACTTGAGTCATGCAAGTTATTTCCTTCAACTGCCTTTCAAAATCAAAACCAGTATTTTTTAAAATGTGAATTGATGATTGAACTACAGCTGAATTCTTAACCTACAGCAGAAAAGGAAGGATTCTCTCTCCCCTATTCTTATTTTCAATTCAGTTTATGCAGAAAAATAAATTTCAACCACCCATGATACTGGGAGTTGCTGGCCTGTGCTTTAAGATTGGTTGCATTTTATTTTGTTATTCAGTAGTAGAGATGATGGATTTAATTTTTAATTGAAACCTCCTTAACCAGAGAGGAAATACATGTCACTTCATTTGCTTATTTGGCAGTTTGTTCTCTAAATGTTTTTGGAAAGAGATTTGCCTGTGTTTACTTAAAATTATTTTTCTTTCTTACAGCTAACCATGCACTAAAGTTTGGAACACTTGTCAGCACTTCAAATGCCTACGATGAATCTGGAGTTGTGACCATAGAAACAGATCAACCCTTGTTGTGGACAATGGGTATCAAAAATAAGCAAAATGCTTAAGATTACAACTGCCTTTTTTTAGCTGACCAAAGACTTTAAACATGTTGGAAAATTTCACTCATTAAGAGAAACAGAATTATTGTGGCAGAAGTAAAAAAAATTTTTTTTGGAGGAGCAAAGGGAAAGATGGTGGCGTTCAATAGGGAAGCGAAAAATCTTTAGGAAGAGAGTAGTGACAAGACAATCTCTCATTCTAATTCCATGCATAGGACACATGCAGTTCCTAAACCAGGGACTAATGGGTGTAGACTAACCTACTCTTACCTTGTTGCAGGAGTGTGTCATATTAGGTTTTAATATTACTGTTAAATCAGTGGTTGAACCTCTTAAATCAAATTTTAATTGATGTATTATGTATGTTTTTGACTTACAATACTGCTCTACTATAGTATTTGTTTGTATAAGTAAATCTTTTGCTGTGTAATGTGACTAGAACAGGCTGGTTTTCTGGCTGCTGTTTAGTAACGTAACTCAAGTGAAGTAGACTTAAGCCAATTATAAATTTTAAAAGAAAACAGCAATAAATAATACTGCTACAGTAAAGCTTAGAATAGCAGGCTGAGTATTTCATTTAATGCTGCTGTCTGTTCAGCCAGTTTTTCTACTTTCCAGTATCAAGCACTATTTACAAACTTCTAATTAACAGAAGGTAAGCAGGCTTTAACTAATCAAGTTCTAGTAAATTGTTAGTGTGCAAGCTTTTATAGATTAAATTTAGATTTTTCACAACTGTATGAGCTTTGTATGCAGAAGTTCATGCAAGTTGTTTAAACAACCGGATGAAGTTGCATTTTAATTTATAAAATTTGAGGAGACTACTGTGATGCCCAAACTAGTATATTTTCTTTTTTAAAGTGTTTGTTAATGTAAGGTGGTACAGAATACATACCTCATTGAGTAGATGCTAAACACCATGGTATATAACAACAATTTAGTGTTAATGTTGGTGTCAAAGTGGCACCATCTTGAAAAGCACTGAAAAGACATTAGTGGAATCCAAAATGGTTTGGTAAGAAAGGATCAGGGCCCTCAGCTGATAGTGTGATCTTTAAGTACATCTATATGTATTTCAGTTGTTGCCTCAAAGAGATGGTGTTTAGAACAAGATCTGAAAAACTAACCTATGTTTTATAAGTAAAACCAAAGATTACTTCAACTCAAAGACTAGAGCAAAGTCTTTTCAGCTTGCTTTGTGCTTCTGACAGCACTTAATATACCGTAGGCACATTTCTTTCTGTAACCCTCCCCCCCCCCCCCCTTACAAGACACAATATAGGAAAATGGCAGTAGGTTAGTGTTTTTACTATGAATAGATTGAGTTAGTTTTTAGTACCACCTAATGCTGGGCCAAAAGTAGTAATATGTAAAGAATTATTCCACTGCTGAAAGCAATAAACCAAGAAAGGCAGTTCAGTCACCTTATCACTGTGTACTGCTAGTTGTACAAGATGAGGTAAGTTATTTACTGAGCCTACAGAGTTGAAAGAGTCAGTAAAAACAAAGACAGACCCTGTTGGATGTTTTAAATCTTAACCTAGTTTATAGCAGTAAACAAACAAGATACAGACTATGGAATATTAATAAACAAAAAAGCCCCCCACACTCCACTCCCATTGTCCATCACTCCAAACTTCAGGTAACAGATCTTCTTGAGTGTTCAGCCACCACTGTAGAACAAGAGAGTTTGATCAGTTTCAAGTAAGACTTCTATCTTAAATTACATCATCCCATTCTAACTGGAACTAAGTCCCCACTACAGCTCCTTAGTCTCATCTTTGCTCTGAGACAGTTTTCTTAATTTGAGGATCATACCACTCTTGCTCCAAAAAGGGGGCAGTAAACAGATGTTTAAGCAGGATTCGGCAACCTTGGCACATGGCCCCATAGGGTAAGCACCTTGGCAGCCAGCACCTCGCCACTTCCCCCATTGGACCAGAGCAGCGAACCGCAGCCATTGGGAGCTGTGATCTGCCAAACCTGGGGATGCGGCAGGTAAACAAACCAGCCAGGCCCACCAAGAGTGCTTACCCGGGGGGGGCCGCGTGCCAAGGTTGCCGATCCCTGTGTTAGAGGATTAGTCACCCTCTTTTATTTGATTAGATGGGAGAGGAGTCCTGAAACTTTTATTGTAATGCATGTCCCTACTAGGGAAATGGTTGAGAACTTTGCCAAGACAATTGCTATTTTAACCAATTTGGAAGTCTTAACTGAAGTGTCTGAAACCTTCAATATCAATGATTTTTGTAGTGCTATTTATCAGATTGATTTAAGATTCAATGTTCATATGCAAAAGCTTAATACACAAATTGTGGTATATTGTACAAAAGTTACGATTCTATAAAATTGGAAACTGCTTTACTTTTAATAAAGGCATTTTTATTACTATTTTAGCTGTTGGGTGACTTCTTCCAATACAACCTCAAGACATTAACTTCTCAAAACTATATGGCTCATTTATAGTACATTCTCTGCAAGTGTTCGAGTCACTTGGTGAAAATCTAATTAAAAATTAAGTGGAAAGTTAAACGGCAAAACCCAAACAATCCATCTACTGTACAGTCTAAACATGAAACAAGTATTTACTCCTGGGGGAATTCTGCACCAAAAATTTCTGCGCTCATTTTAAAAAAATTCTGCATATTTATATTGTTGTTTTGACAAATCAAGCTCTCCAGTTTAAATTATTTTGGTAATTTATTTCAAAATATTTGTCAAGATACACAAAACAAAAAAGATTCCCCCAGGAGTTATAGGAACTCTGACAATCCAGTTCCCATTGGGGTATGTTGGAGGGGGCTATATGGGGTACTCCCATCCCCCACGAAACCCAGCCACAGTGTACATCCAGACACCAGACATGCACACCCCTCCTCCCAGAACTGCATGCACCCTCCAATTTCTTTACTGTCCCGCCAGGCGACATGGTGTGGTGCAAACCTGCTCTTCCTCACCCTCTGCCAGCGCTGGGTCTCCCAGGCCCTCTCCTGTCCCAATGAGGATCAAGCTGAGCAGCCACAATGTGCAGCCTCTATCCCAGTGGTTCCCCAACTTTAACAACCTGTGAATCCCTTTCACTAAATATCAAGTCTCGCAAACCCGCTCCTAAAAATGAATATTTTGAGGGATTCTCTCTTTTACCTGAGTATAAATTATAAAAGTAGTGATTTGGGAAATATAAAATTTGTTTTGATGTGCTTATTACACACTATTTATTATTTACTATTATTTAGTATTTTTATTACATTATGAAAACAGCAACACTTTCAAGATCTCACTTTCACAGCTTGTATCACTTTGAATAAGCCTGCTATATGTATATATAAGGCTACGTTTCATCAAGGAGTTTCAGATGTGAAACAGCATGAAAGTATTTAAGAACCCAACTCAGAGTTCTTTCTACATAAGCATTCAGATCTTGAGCAGACCAGGCAAACACATGTTACAACAAAGCTTAAACCTGTTCGTCATAATAATTTTAAAAACAAGAACTAGCTGCCTATTTAATTTTAAAAATGGCAAAAAAATATCCACCTCCCTTTCCATTTCTTATAAGGAGTTTTGATGTTTAAGTCTCCTCAGTGTGATAGAGATGCAGTGTGATTGATCTGCTTAGCTCTTGGAAGTCCAGGGGGCTCTGGGCTGCCGGCCTTGTGCCTACAGACAGCTCTGTCCACCATTAGGGATTTCTTCCCCCCTCCCCCCCGAACCCCTGTAATCCCCTGGGGGTTCATGAACCCATTTGGGAACCACTGCTCTATCCCCAACGGGCTGGACACAACATTCACTGTAATCTATGCTCTGCTGAGTCCTTTAGTCGCTAGTGGCAACCAGCAGCTCAATTCTGCAGGTGAAACTTGGAATTCTGCATAAATTCTGCATTACACAGTGGTGCAGAATTCCCCAGCAGTATTTAAATGTTCAATATTTAGCTTCTAAACATCCTGGGTCATCTTCTCTCATCTACAAGTGCAATTAATAGTACTAAAATTTTGCATTTAGTAAACAGAAGATGAAGCACGAATATCTGAAAGCAAAAGTGATTTACTGAAAATTCCTGAAAGTTGCTGAAGGGCTGAAGTAGTATAGTGATGGGGGCCACGTAACTACTTGGATAAATGAATACCAAAGCGGTCTTACGATTATGTTCACTGAAATATTAAGTTTAGTTATCAATTAAACTCTGACCCCCTCTTATTCTTGTTCTGATACTAGCATTACTCTTATCAGCTTTACTTACACAATGATGTTGTTGATAGGGATATGGATCAATTTCACAAAGAAACCAATAAACCCCATTATTGCAAAACCTATTGCTGTTGCCATGGCAATCTTCTGAAATTCTGCAATATAAGAAGTAATACGTTTTAGTTCTGTAAATTTAAACCTACCACTTAAAGTGCAGTAGATTAGATTACTACAATGACCATGGAGAGATTTGTGCCTTTGAAAGTTTCTCCCAATGTTAAGATAAAAGGCACTTTAGAAGTGCCCTTTTGATTGTAATGCCCAGAGCCAAAGACAGTTATTTCTTGTAGGATTACAAAATATAGCATCACACATTATTTAAAGCCAGATAAACTAACTTGAACTTTTAAGTCACTGACAATATTGTAAACAAAGTACTAAAGCATTCAATTTCCAAAAGAAAACAAGAAAAAAAAATCAAGTTAGTGACCCTGGACAAGATTAATTTGAGCAGACTAAACATCACAATGTGAAGTGTTCATAAAAGCCATTATCAAAAGAACTCTGAAATTAAGCAATTTACAGTTCAGAACACTTCAGCTGTGTAGACTGTTTCAGAAACTCACTACCATACTATCACAAGTTTGATTTCAGCAAGGTGTATACCAGAAAAAACAACAACGTTCAAATTAGTTTTGTTACTCACACAATTAAGTGCATCTAATGATTTTTCAGACAAAACTGTGCAAAACAGGTTTGCTACACAAGCGCAAAATTGAGAATCAGTCAACATGAAAGATAGACATCAGTATGCCTATAAACACGTGAACTTCCCGTTGTGTGTGTTTCAGACAATATCATAAGATAGAAAATTAAAGTGAAATGAGATTATAGCTCTAGATGGGTTTTTTCCCCTTCAATCTTCCTTCTTGTGTACTTACCTTTTCTGTCTGGCTTAGTGCATCTTTTAACAAGCCTGATGGAATCTTTTACAAATTGACGGCTGGGCTCAACAAATTGCATTACTTGATCCATGACTGCCTACAAGAGTAAGTGTCACATTTTAATACACAGATTGTTTCAAGAATAATTTTGAAAAATCATTTCACATCTTACACAGGGGCAAATACTCCCTTTACCCCTCTGCTGGTCTTATTTAAATACTGAATGTCTTACTAAATACTGAATGTGAAAATGTTCACACTTTAATCACACACCATGTCAGGAGTCTAGATTTTTTATGTCTACAAAGCTGTTAAAAATCCATATTTTGTTGCAATGTATTTTGTATCCAGGTGATGGAGCTACACCAGTTAGCAGTCAAGTAATCAAAGAACCATGAACTTTGACTTCCAATTTTTACATCCTCTTTAAGTCTTATTGAGGATCCCATTCTAATTCCCAGCCTTAATCTAAATCATAGATAGCAAAGGAGGTTTTGTACCTACGAAGGGCAAGATCCAACTGTTGTATGCTACCTTCAAATTATCAGTTAAAATTTTGAAAAGGAATAGGTTTTAACTTGCTAGAGAAGTGCAATGAGTTACAAATTACTACACGTTTTACAGTTTTGTTTGCTCATCTCCTTGAATGAAATGCAAATCAGAAGTTTCTTTAGGAAGCAGACCATCCTACAAGAGTGGGTGAGTGGATGGCGGGGAGCACACGGCTGTCAACTGCAATGATTAAGCACGTAGAGACACTAGTGCCCTTTTCTTTGGGGAACTAGATCGCTCAACGTTTAATATAGTCACATTCGCTTTTCTTAGGTTAATGAGCACAACGCCTAGGAGCTGTAGTCAGGAAGCAGGACCCTGCTGGGATTCACTCCTCGGTTCTCCCTGAAGAGGGATGGCTGGTCACGCTTTACACTGAAATTAAAAGGGGGGGGGGGTTGGGCAGTAGAGGGGATGGGGCGGGGCGAGACCCACAGGCGCTGCCCAGGCTGGGCCATGGCCGGGGTTTTGCCGACCATCCATAACCGGGGCTTTCACCGGACTCACGTGCCCCTCGACACCCGCTCCACTGACGCAGCCTGCCGGGCCGGGGAGGGGGGGGGGGTTCGCTACGTGCGGGCTCGAGTCCGGCCCCAGCGCAGGGACGGGCGGGCGGAGAGTCGCCAACAGTTCCGGGGGGGGGGGGCGGCGGGAGCCCAGCGCGCTGCCCCGGGGACTGGCGGCGCTGCTCGGACGCCTTCGCTCCCCGAGGGCCCCTCGCGAGAAGCGCCGCCCCGGTCCCCTGGGGGGGGGGGAGCCGCTCCCCGCTCTCACCTGAAGCTCCGGGTCCGAACCAGCCGCTCGCGCTCTAAGGACACGTAGCAACTGCGGGAGCCAGGGCGAAGAACCGGAACCGGAACGAGAAGCGGCAGCGGAACTTCCGCCGCCTACATTAGTCCCGCCCCTCCAGGCCGCCGTCGCTTACTCCCGGCTGGCATGACGGCGTCCTCATCCGCTGAGAGGCGGTGTGGAAGGCCACGCCCACTCCCTGGCGGTTGGGGAGAGGATGGGCGTCGCAATCTGCGCGTGCGCGGGCGGAGAGCGTTACGTGTTTAAGGGGGGGGGTAGAACGCTGGCGTGCGGTGCGCGCGCTCGGGGGCATCAAGCTCCTCTCTGTCCGTTGCGTGTAGGTTTCGGTACGGCCCCTCCCCCCCGTAGTGCCACGCTCCGCAGTGGGTTCCTTACCGGTCCATACTGGGGCGTTCCATAGTAGGAGCGACTGCAGCACTGGGGTGAGCCCCGCACTGTATTGCAGGAGAGACTGTGAGCCCCGCACTGTGCAACGTGCTGTACAAAAGTAGAACAAAAAGAGGGGGTTTGCTTCCTTCTCTGCAGAGAGACCCAATGCATTTCTTGGAGGCATTGCCCAGCTGGGGAGCCTATGGGCTAGAGGAGTTTCCATGGTGGGCCCTTCCCAACAGACAATACTTTGGAGGGGTAGGCAGCTCTGCATTGTGTAGGGGTGAAGGGGTAGGCAGCCAGTGGGGCACTGGGTGTTATTTTCCTTGTTTTGACATGTGTGGGATTTCTTCTGTTGTCAAATAACACCCAAAACCAGGAGCACCATTTTTTTTTATTTGTTCGGCAAAAGGAAAATCCCATGCCTTAATAGAGCTCAAATTTTCACCCGAGAGTGTCTGAACTTAGGCTTCAAAATTTGCATTAGGACCTACACAAAAATGGACAATTTTCAAAAGTGCAGAGTAATCCCAGCTTCCATTGGCTTCGGTGTGATAGGGGGTGGGGGAGCGGAGGGTGCTCAGCACGGCTAAAAATCTGACCTCTTATGCAGCTGTCCAAATATGTATTTAGGAGCCTAAATTCAGACACTGAGGAGCCCAAAGCGCAGAGGTAAATTAATCCATGGGGAACTGGGAAAAGGTTAGACTCTGGGGGAGCATGGGCAATTATAGCAAAGACAGGAGGAAACGGGAAATGAAATCAGTATCTTATGTGTTTAAGATTAGCAGCCGTGTTAGTCTGTATCTGTAAATAAGATGAGGAAGACTTTGTAGCACCTTAGAGACTAACCAGTTTATTTCAGCATAAGCTTTTATGGGCTATAGCCCACTTCATCAGATGCATAGAATGGAACAGCTTATCTTATGTGTGTGTAATAAAGTAAGAACTATGGGAAATAAATAGTATTGCTAGTTCTTCCTAGTGAATAAACACAGCTATGACATAGTTGCCATCACAGAGACTTGGTGGGGTAATACACATGACTGGAATATTGGTATAGATGGGTACAGCTTGCTGAGGAAGGACAGGCAGGGAAAACAGGGAAGAGTTGATGCCTTGACTATCAAAGGTGTATACACTTGGACTGAGGTTGAGATGGAAATAGGATACAAACTTGTTGAAAGTCTCTGGGTAAGGAGTCAAGCGGTGAAAAAATAAGTGTGATGTCCTGCAAGTTCTTAGACTGCATTGGAGACCATTATTTTTTTCAGAAGGTGGAGCAAGCTACTGGGGGAGAAACTGTTTTAGATTTGATTTTGACAAATGAGGAACTGGATGAACATTTAAAAGAGGAAGGCAGCTTGAGTGAAAGTGAGCATGAAATGACTGAGTTCATGATTCTAAGGACTGGTCAGAGGGAAAACAGCAGAATAAAGATAATGCATTTGAAGAAAGAAGATTTTAGAAGACTCAGGGAGTTGGTAGGTACGATCCCCTGGGAAGCAAGACTAAGGGGGAAAACAGTTTTTCAAAGAGACAATATTAAAGGCACAAGAGCAAACTATCCCATTGCTTAGGAGAAATAGGAAGTATGGCAAGGGATCACCTTGACTTAACCAGGAGATTGTCAATGATCTGAAACTCAAAAGAGTCCTACAAAACGTGGAAACTAGGTCAGATTTTGAAGGATGAATACAAACATCCTGGAATATAAACAACACAAGCATATACAGACAAAATTAGGAGGGCCAAAGTACAAAATGAAATTAAACTAGCTAGAGACATAAAGGGGAACAGGAAAACATGCAAAAAATACATTAGAAGTGTCAGGAAGACGAAGGACAAGGAAGTTCCATTACTTGATGGGGGAAAGATAACAGAAAATGTGAAAATGGAAGAAGCGCTAAATGACTTTTTGTTTCAGTTTTCACCAAAAAGGTTAGTAGCAATTGGACATCTAACATACTGAATGCCAGTGAAAATGTGTAGGATCTGAGGCTAAAATAGGGAAGGAACAAGTTAAAAATTACTTAGACAAATGGGATCTTTTCAAGTTGGCAGCACCTGAGGAAATACAACCTAGAATACTCAAGGAGCTGTCTGAGGAGATATGAGCCATTAGTGCTAATTGTCAAAAACTCCTGGAAGAGGGGAGAGATTCCAGAGGACTGGAAGAGGGTAAATATATTGCCCATCTATAAAAAAGGGGAATAAGGGCAACTAGCAGAATTACAGATCATGCAGCTTAATTTCAGTGCTCCCAAAGATAATGAAACAAATAATCAATCAATTTGCGAGTACCTGGAAGATAATAAGGTGATAAGTAACAGTCAACATGGATTTGTCAAGAAAAGATCCTGTCACAGGATGTTGTATAGTAATGGGATAGATGAGCTCATAACCGTTCTAATTTAGTTGTTTAGCAGGACCCCACCCCTAAAGGCAGGATCTTTTATCCCTCTAGCATCTATCTTCAGGGGTCACTTAAAATATTGAAGGGTAAGCTACAGTAGAGGGAGAGGGGGAAGCAGTGTATATAAAACAGAACAAACTGAATATATAACAGCTTGGTGGTTTATATCCCAAGGCAGGTTTGAAGCCCAAATCCCCACCGATTACCTTAACAGACTACGGGCATATGAATAACAATGTTACTTTCAGATGGATGACACCAAGACACAAAATAGACAGCGTGTCACATCTGCCTCAGTTTCAGCAGGATAGATCCAGACCTTATACTGTGATGGAAGCTCACAGGAGGAACTCAGATCAGACACAATGTTACTCAGGTAAGCTCTGACTCCTTAGAGATGTTGATCTTGCCTCTCAAAGACTGCGCTGACAGAACGGACACAAGCTGCCTCCAGGGCATGACTGGTGCGCTGGGTTTATATGTATATATCCTCCTATCTCTGGGCAGATTAGTTGAGGGTCAGGTAGTATTTTCTCACCTTTGAGGTTGCTAGGTAGATTAAGCCTGTGTGGCTACCAATCAGAAAATTATGCCTCAGAAAGGGGGCCAAACTAGCTGGGGAAGGCAGACATAGATGGAGTTCCAACTACAACTTACAAAATTCAAGATGGCAATAGCAATAAAATTACCAAATAACATATGTATTATTAGAACTGTTTATATAAAACAAATACTATTACAATCCTAATAGCTTTCTTTGAAAGAAGGTTTAGGTTGGGCATTAGGACAAACATCTTAACTGTCAGGGGAGTTAAGCACTGGAATCATTTCTTAGGGTGGTTGTGGAATCTCCATCCTTTGAGGTTTCTAAGAACAAGTTAGACAAACACCTGTCAGGAATGGTCTAGTTATGACTGAGTCCTGCCATAAGTGCAGGGGACTGGACTAGATGACCTGTCCATGTCCCTTCAAGTCCTACACTTCTGTGGTTCACCAATGTTGCCAACCCAAACATTCAAAATTCAGTACTGTAATTGAGACTACCAAAATCATTAGACTAGCTAAATATTCATGAGATTTTAAGAAAACTATATGGGAACCTTTTCTTTTTGCCTTCTAGTTTTTGAGCTTTAGAAAACTGTACTCACTCTTCTATTTTTCATTCTTTTCCTTCCTTCCCTTTCATTCCACAAAAAACATGCTCCCTCTCCCTCTTTTTCTAACCTCCTGTCCTTTCCTGCAGTCTTGTTTCATCACTGCATTGATGCAGGGGAGATAGAAGAAGTACAGAAGCCAGGAGACAGGTTGATAGCTAGATGCATGTGGTGATGGTGTGGCTGAGTTGTCTATAAGCTTGCCCCTCAAAACACTGCCCAGAGTCAGATGGGGTCTAGTCTGTGACTCCCTGTGGGTGAAGAGGGGTGACTCAAAGTCTCATCTGGATGAGGGAGTTCACAGAGAGCTCTGGGGGAGGAATTGTCCTTGAGGTGCATATTTCTTCAGTCTTTATGCTGAAAATTTGCACTGAGAAAGCTGTCCAGAGTTGGGGCAAGAAGATGTTTGTAAGCTTAGATAAAATACTGTTTTTGTAAAATCAGTCAGGCCTTAGGAAGTGGTCATTCTCAATTTTCAGGGACATATAGCCACATTACACAAGAAGCTGTTTAGTTTCAGAGCAGGAGTGGATGGCATGCTCCTAGAACAGGAACAAAATAGTATCTGCAGTGAAGTATTTGCATTCCGTGTTCATGCCATGAATAAATCTGTTTTTGAAGTCTTTGATTTTATCCTTGAACATCTAAAATCATTATGTGCAATTATGGGTTATACTATGTCACCTTCTAAAATCAAGGTCCTAAGTTCTTACAGGGAAGAATAGATGAATAGTGATTTGCTGCAGGTCACTTAACTTCTTTAATTTCTGTAAAATAGAAATGATAAATCCTATAACAGTGATGTATGGATGGAAAGCACATAAAGCTGTTAAGGGTTCTGAATACTTATTATCTTTGTTTCTGCACTCTCAGCTTTGTAGAATACCCTCTCTTTGATGTTGAGAACTGCCATAAATTCAGAACTGGATCCTGCAACATGCTCAGTGAATTCTCTTGGAAGTGCATTCAACTCCCATAGATTCCGTTTTGCGGGTTCTCTGCACCTCAGAATGGGAGATCTCAAGTTTGTATTAAAAAGACCATTTTGGTTTGGAAATCATTTTTGGCTTGGCACAATAATTCAATTTTATTTTATGTGGGCTTTTCTTGTGATATTTTATCTGCTTGGCTCACTGATTCAAGCTTTTATAGATCTGGTTCTGCTGTTGTTTCACAACCTGGAATACGGTGATTGAAACATATTAAAATTAAATGTATTATTGGCCAGCTTTTAATTTGTTCAAATTACCTGTATAGACAGAAAAAAACAAAAATCTTAAATACCTCTCCCAGTTACCTAGGTTTCCAGCCTGAATTTCTGTACCATGCCTTATTTCGGGCAAGAGCTGTTGAGGAGCTGACTCAGGAAAGCAGCTGTATATAAGTACCTGTTTAAGGCCCTTTTAAATTAATGATGCTTCTGCATGTACATAACTTTAAGCACATGTTTAAATGCCCTTCATGAATAGCGATGCTTTCCTGATTTAGAACCTAACTGAAGTTTTGCTTTCCTTGTGTGCATCTGCCTTTTGAATGGGGTAGATCTTGTCAGCTTGCACAGGCTATCTATTCAGGTCAGGGGAGGCAATGCAGTCCAATGAACAGAGCACTAGATTTGGAGTTAGAAAGCCTGAATTCTCTTCTCCTTCCATCCACTTTCATGAATAGTCCCTTCCTTTCTTGTCCTTGACCAGTTATTCCATGAATTGGGCTTTAAGGCCTCCAGGGAAAGGAGTGTATCTATCTATATATATATATATATTTATGAAGAGCCGGCTACACGCTTACAGCAGGTTTGAAAAATTCTACCTGCTCTGAAAGAGCACTTTTTTGTGATAAAGTATTCCTACTCCACCCCAACCTCCCTTCATTTTCTTGTCATCATGATGGGGATGGGCAAGTAAGTTTTGTTTTGTGCCTGAACTTATAAATTTTCATAAGATTTACAAGGCTGTTGATAAGTAATAAATAATAACTCTCAGCAGAGAGAAACATTTATTATCCTATAATGTAAAATGCTAATGTAGATTTGGTTCTGGATATTCATTGTTTATAAGCAGCAGTCCTGTCTTATATTTTGTGTCTCTTCATACATTTTTAGGATGAGAAAATTCTTTCTGGAGTATATTTTTATTTTACCTTTTTTTTTTTTTTTTTTTTTTTTGCAGTGTCTGTTTCTCTCTGGGTCTTTGAACTCCTTCCTTATTTTAATTAATGGTATTTTAGGCTTTTATGCAGAACACAGCTATATGGTGATGGGTATGTTAAAAACCAACAACCTGCTGCTGCCTCTTGAATGGTTGGAATGGGAACAAGAAGCGAGTTCCTGCAGTGATTGAAGGGTGGTCACCCTCTCCTCCTCCCCACCCCATACATGCTGGGAAATATTCTCTCATTTCGTAGCAGTGGGCAGTGGCTCAAACAGGATGGGCAGTGTTTGGCCAGGATCCGTGGCCAATGGGAAATGCAAGGCCCGCGGACGGCTGTTCCCTGGCCCTGTCCGCACCTTTGCCTAGGAGTCAAAGGAACATGGCGCCACTTCCGGGAGCCATCTCAGTTAAGCACCACTTGGAGCCCTCATCTTGCACCCCCCCTGCACTCCAGCCCTCTGCTCCAGCCCTGAGCCCCCTTCTGTAACCTCTTAGCCTGCTTCTGCACCCCTAACTGCTCATTTCTGGCCCCACCCTGAAGCCAACAACCTCAGCCCAGAGCCCATACCCCCTCCCATACCTGAACCCCCAGCCCAGAACCACCTCCTGCACCCTAACCCCCTCAGCCCCACTTTGGAGTTCACACCCCCAGCTGGAGTCCTCACCCATTCCTGCACCTCAACCCCCTGTCCCAGCCCAGTGAAAATCAGTGAGTGAGCAAGGGTGGGGGAGAGCGAGCGATGGAGGGAGGGAAAAGGAGTGAACAGGTGGTGGGACCTCGGAGACTGGGCAGGGCCTCAGGAAAGATGGGGCAAGGGTGTTCGGTTTTCTGCAATCAGAAAGTTGTCAACCCTAGGCTGACAGTCAGGGAGAAAATGGATTGTTTGGGGAAGATCTGAGAAAGATGGGTTCCCAAAGGACAGAGAGAAAAGGAAAAAAGTAAAAGAAGCTATGGGAAAGAACAGAATATGGTGATAGGTAGGAGCAGGAAGATAGAATATGGAGGATAGAAAAGGATGGACAGGAGGACTTGATTCTCCAGGCCTTGCGCCTTGTGTATTCCTGTTACCGTCAATGTAAGCATATAAGAATGGCCATACTGTGTCAAACAAGCCATCCATCTAGCCCAGTATTCTGTCTCTGACAGTGGCCAGTGCCAGATGCTTCAGAGTGAGTCAGTAGAACAGGGCAATTTCTGCTGGTCCATCGCTTGTCATCCAATCCCAGCTTCGGTCAGCTGGAGGCTTATGAGGAATTGTGTCCCTGATTATCTTGGCTAATAGCCATTGATAAACCTATTCTCCATCAACTTATCTACTTCTTTTTTGAACCCACTTATACTTTTGGACTTCACAACATTCCCTGGCAAGAAGTTTCACGGGGTCCATTGCGTCAAGAAATACTTCCTTTTGTTTGTTTTAAACCTGCTGCCTACTAATTTGAGTGACTTTCCTGTTCTTGTGTTATGCAAAGGCGTAAATAGCACTTCCTTATTCACTGTCTTCACACTGATCATGATTTTCTAGATCTCTGTTATATCCCCCCTTCTTAGTTATCTCTTTTCTAAGGTGACTAGTCCCCATCTTTTTACTCTCTCCTCATATGGAAACTGTTCCATACCCCTTATAAATTTTGTTGTCCTTCTCTGCACCTTTTCCAGTTCTAATGTATCTTTTTTTAAAGATGGCATGACCAGAATTACCCATAGTATTCAAGGTATTAAGGGAATGGAAAATTGTGATTTGGTAGCATTTTGCACCCACGTTGCACTAACTTTACACATGTCTGGATGACTATAGAGGAGCCAGATATTGAGGGATCAGGCCTATGGAGTAAACAGAACAGGTGAACGTAAACAAGGGAACAGTGAGGAGAATAAGAAGAGCAAGGGGAAATCAAGAATATTGGCCAGCTGTATTGTATAACATGGAGCTGGGAGTAAGAGATCTGGGGGACCTGTGTGCATGGACCAGCTTGCAGGAGGGGTGCCTGACTCCCATTGAGGATCCGGACCTTAGAGCCTATGGTGATGATTGCTATAGAACGGTCGTTTTTAAACTGTGGGTCATGACCCAGTACTGGATCGCGGAATGGGAGGCACTGGTTCACAGTGACTCTGGTCAGCACTGCAGACCAGGCCATTAAAATTCCTGTCAGCCGTGCTGCCCAGCTAGGACAGGCTAGTTCCTACTGTTCTGACACCACGATGCACCCCAGAAGCAGCCAGCAGCAAGTCCGACTCTTAGGCAGGGGGTGAGAGGGGCATGGGGTTCCGCATGCTGCCCCTGCTCCAGGCACTGAGGAGGGTCGGTGCCTGTGAGCAAGAGCCACACTGAGCCACTTGCATGCCTCCACCTAGGAGCCTGACCTGCTGCTAGCCGCTTCTGAGGCGTAACATGGTCCGCGGTGCCAGGACAGGCAGGAAGCCTGCCTTAGCACCACCGCTGATCGGGAGCCACACAAGGTAAGTCTGCACCCCAATCTTGTGCCCCAATCCCCTGCCCCAACCCCGAGCCTCTGCAAACCTGACGTCCCTTTATACAGCCAAAACCCTCATCCCTGGCCCCACCCCAGAGCCTGCATCTAGAGCCCTGACCCACTCCTGCACCCAACTCCCTGCCCCAGCCCTGAGCTCCTCCCAAAGCCAGAGCCCCCTCCTGCACTCCAAACCCCTCATCTCTGGCCCCACCCCAAAGCGTTCACCCCCAGTCCAGAGCCCTGACCCCCTCCTGCCCCAGTCTAGAGCCCCCTCCCACATCCAGAACCATTCATTCCCGGCCCCACTCCACAGCCCTCACCCCTGCACCTCAACCTCTGCTAAGCCCTGAGCCCCTAAAAACACCTCAAGCCTCTCATCCCCAGCTCCGTTGGGTAATGGGCATCAACAGTTTTCTTCAACTGGGTCATCAGAAAAAAAAGTTTGAAAACACTGCTATAGAAGATCCTAAGATAGATAGGGAATTTTTTTCTTAATTTTATCATATAAATATCTGTGATTAATTCTGTCCTGGGGAACCTTTGGAATATCTTTGCTTCTGACGGTTTAAAAATGATTTTTCATTCCACTAAGGGATCTTAATGTGATTGTAAGTCTTTGTTTATTTGCTGAGCATTTCTATATGATTTACAGTGAGAAGAATGATGATTTCCCCTCCACAATGGCTGTGGAAGTGTGCGTGTGAAGGAAGGGCATACTAAGGGATTAATGTTAGGAAAAATGATAGCTAAGATTCTTTGTTCCGGAGGAAGTGATTAAGTGTCTGTGCTCTGTTTCCCTGCATCAGCTTCATCAATTTAAGAAGTGCCACTAGATCAGCTTTCAGCACTGTGGGCATGAAAAAGAAATTTTGCTAGTCTCAAGCAGTCAATAAGCCCCATCTTCTGATTTGCACTGCTTAAAATTCAGTGAAGATGACATGAATAATGTAATGTGTGGCAGTGGAGAAGATGCGGGATGCTGTTAGAATAGATTTTTATCAGTGAATTTATTGTGCGCATTTTTAAAGTTGACCTTTTAATCCAAAATTTTTATTCAATTGCATTCAGAAGAACTGAGGAACATGGTCATTTTGAACATTTGTATCTCCATTGGCATTAAAAATACGATTTTTGACAGAAACAAGGAGAGTATAAAAAAAAAGACAATGAAACTCAAAGGGTCTGAAGAATCCAGAATAAAGTTTTGAAAGGGCAAATAGAAGATAAAGACGTTAACTGAGAAATAGATGTACCGGTCAGTCAGAGGATACGTTTATGTATGAGAGGTGATTAAGAGAAACTGTTTCATTAATGTTTTCCCGATAAAATTCTTACAATGTTTTATTTCGCCATGATTCTAGTACTGCTGAAGGCTAAGTTTGTACTTCCAATATAGTGTATTTCCTTATTTTCAGCCACATGTAAGTTAATCATTGGTGGGATGACTTTTTATATTAAATATAATTTTATTTATGTATTCAGCATCATCAGAAGTGTCAACAAAGATTAAAAATAACCCTGGGAAACAGTTGGCCACAAAACCAGAGTTTTCCTCCTTTTGTCTCTCTTCTCGCTGACACTAGATGATAGTAATTTTGTTCAATTCTCTTTGTGGTCCTTTTCAATGTCTGCATGCAAACACTAGGAGAACTGGTCAGACGATATGGACTCCAGTGCCAGCAATATGCAGGTGACACACAACTCTACCTATCCTACACAGAGATGACCTTCAATACGGGCGAACAGGGCAAAAGCCTGGGGCACTGTTATAAGCAGGGCGCCTCCAGAGCAGGGGTGCCCAACCCCGTGCTGCTCCTGACCCCTCCCTTAGAGCCGTCCTGGCTAGCTGCTGCCAAGGGGTTTCCTGTCTGCTGTGCAGAGCTGGCCTGGGGCAGAGGGGCCATTGGTATCAGGGTGTCGTTCCCACCCCCACCCCCTCCCATGTACCCTATATCCGCACAATGTGGGAAGGGTGGGGACAGGGCTCAGGAGTGAGATGGAGCTCCTGGGGGCTGCTGCTGTCTGAACAGTGAACAAGCCTTCAGACTGGTGTTTCGCAGGGTTATTTTTAATCTTTGTTGACACTCCTCGATGATGCTGAATACATAACTAAAATTATATGTAATATAAGAAGTCAGCCCTCAAACGATTAATGATCAAGTAGCAAGAGTGGGCAACACTAGTAATGAATGAGTGTGTAAAACATGGAATGGAAACATGGAAATTAACTATCAGTCACCCTCTTTGTATTTTACTGGATATTTCTTAGACCTAGTCTACCCTTCAAAAGTTTTACCAGACTAGCTATATCTGTTATGGGAGTGATTTTTTTTAACCAACATAGTTATGCCAGTGAAAGTTCTAGAATAGGTGCAATTATATTGGTATAATTGTACTTGAATCAATATAGCTTATGCCAGACAGGAGAATCAGCATAAGTTATAATGGTATAAGCACTTTTATTCTGACATAACTGCCTACGCTAGAAGGTTTAACTGGTATTGCCATACCAATATAACTGTACTGGCAAAATCCTTCTAGTGTAGACAGGACCTTAGACTCCTTCATGCTCGTTTAAAGATACGAAACTTACACAACCTTGCACCCCCTTATACATCACCTCTGATTATGGCACTTTGTGTTACTAAACTTGAGTTAGTCACATGAACTCTTTACCAAACAACATATTAAATAGTTTGTGCTGGGAAACCTATTTTCTCTGTTTCTGTCTTTTATATTTTAAGGCTAGACACAGTCTTTATTTTGTTTCTTGGCCAGCACTGTTCATATTGTGGGTAACGAACAAAAGAAATCTTGCAGCAATTTTAAAGAGCGCGTTTTTGTTTTCTGAATCTAGCCTTTTTAATGTTAAATGTATATTTTTAAAATATCCTACACTAAGTATCATTGCTCTGAGGAATTATTTTTAATGTACTGTATAAGAACATGTAAATGGGTATTTCCCACATGTTTCAATTTTTCCAGTTCTCTCTGGGCTGGGTTATTGATCTGTTTGACTCTTTGGTAAAAAAAAAAAGAAAAAAAGAAAAAAGAAATTCAAACGTATTGATCCAGCCTGAAGTGAGTAATATGAAGATCTTAAGTAATATCAAGGTCAGGAAAGGTGGAAGGTTTTTTTACAATTCTCTGAGCCGTCTGGTCTTCCTTCAATTAGAAGGTGATGAAGTACATGGTTTTCGCTGCAGTTTTCTACCCACAAAACGTATTCTGCTGTCTAATGTGATCATCTCTGTCTGGGTTCTTTCCAGAAATGCCTTTTGTGCCTTACATGTGTCCATGGCAGGAGTTCCTAGAGCGAAAGTTATTCTTTTATGCACTCCCCAAAAAGGCTTTTCCATGTATGCTGTTCAGTTTGAAAAACTTGTTTCTGAAGGGATCAGTTTGTAATGTTTTGTGGCACTAATTTGTTTTTTTAAATGTAACTTTTATGTTCTACACTACCATTGTTAGTGTCAAAATCTGCTCTTTAATTATGGCACTTCCTGCATAATGCTACTAAACAGGCCTCTTGTCCTAATTACACCAGTAGTTTTATTCAATTTAGATTTCTTTTATATGTCTCTGTGCATGTTTAGAAAAGGAGCACTTATCTAAAAGCATTCATTCATTAATTGAAATAGGCAAGTAAGATGGCAAGAATTCCTCAGTGTTGTTTAGGGTGACCAGACAGCATGTGTGAAAAATCGGGATGGGGTGGGGGGTAATAGGAGTCTATATAAGAAAAAGACCCCAAAATCAGGACTGTCCCTATAGAATCGGGACATCTGGTCACCCTAGTGTTGTTATATTCTGGTCATTTTCATTTATAATGCTCAGGAAACAGGTCTGACTGTTCCATAGTGCCTCCTCTTACCCACGTATAGTGCAATTACAGATCATGCCATTTCATTGATAGCTAATCAGGTGAATAAAAATGGATTCTATGCTCCTTGTTTTGTAAGAATTGATTTGTCATGGCAGTGAGATGTAACCATCACCCATCAAAGTGTTAGGTAGGAAACAGCAGCTGTGTCAGATTGCAAGACTCTGTCACCTGTTCTTAGAATATATTCAGCTAGAGGATTTGTTCTGATGATAGAACATTGTGAGCACCCCTAGAGGACACACAACAATTTAAAGGGATGCTACCCTAAGATGAAATCTTTGCACATTTTAAGCCAATGGAATTTTGCCACTGAGATCTGTGGAGCCAGTATTTCAGGAATATCAATTTAATGTATGCACTTCAAAATGCACAGTATTGTAAAATACCATGGAACAACACAATCCATCATATTATAATGAGGTACAAGTTTAAGGAAAGAAGCGAAATCTTGACAGAGACTAAATTAATTTTTTGACCCTGAGCTGCAATTTAATTGTGGGTTGTATCAGGGAGCCCAAGGAGGCTCCTTGTATACGGGATATGCACATTTTTCTGTTTGTAAAACAAATGTAAATCCATTTATCTGTTTCTTGGTTAACAGGATCTATCTAGCTGTCTGTCATACTTATGTGCCCCTCTATTAACACAGTAGCTGAGCATCTCACAATCTTTAAATGTATCTATGATTTGTGAGCCAAATTCACCAGAAGTTCTAGATGCAAAGGATTTATAGAACCAAGCTCTATAGCAAGAAGTGGGAGCACTAAATGCTGAGGATGGGATGGAGATTAAAGATAATCTCGGCATGGCCCAACACCCAAAGAAATACTTTGCCTCAGTTTTTAATAAGGCTAATGAGGAGCTTTGGGGTAGTGGCAGGGTGGCTAATAGAAATGAGGATATGGGAAAGTAGAAATTACCCCGTCCGAGGTGAAAGTTAAACTCAAGCAGTTTACTGGGACCAAACTGGTGTGGAGGAGGAGGGAGAGAGGGGAATAATCTCCATCCAAGAATGTTAGAGGAACTGGCACATGAAATTGCAAGCACAAGAGTAAGGATTGTTAATTAATTTGAAAAGTTATATTTTTGGGCCCTTCTTTATAAACCATCTGTCTGGATGACTTTTTCCCACTGTCATTCTTTATGACATATATCATGACGTATTTTCTGATAAATTTGATATTTTGTACCAGGTTAGGATTTCCCCTCCAATTCCCCTCCACATACTGACATTGCCAAATTCCCATGGCGGGATTAGTAGTACAGTTTTTCATGGGTAAATTCTTAAAGTCCTTATTTGCCTTATTATCACCACTTGTGGATGTAACAGTTCATGCGTTTCCTTCCTTTGCCATTTTACATTGATGGATTTGGGTAGGGTTTAAAATAGCAAGAATAGCAACAATGATTGTTCTATTCCAGGCCAGGCCTTGTTTTCCCTTTGTGGGTTCACCTGTAAGATGCATGCAACAGAACTTATTTATTTCTATTTTTAATTTTTATTTTGTACCTTTTTATTTGTGTGCAATAAACCCATTTTTATTTTCAGCTTTTTGTTTTTAATAGCGGCGGGCTGAGCCCCAACTGGTCAAAGACAGGGTAAGGAACCTTCCATTTGGGAATTGGGAATGGATTGTGTTCTCCTGGAATGCAGTACATTACTTGATTCCCTACATTGGGTAGACCATGCTCTTCAGGCAGGTTATACCATGCACTAATCTTTGCTGCTATATACGTTAACCCTCCTTGTATAATATTTACCAAAATAATGGTAATAACAAGACAAATAACACAAAACACACAATACAATTTTTGTTGCGACAGTAGATCCATGGTATTCTGGGTTGTTCTTTCACTGGCGCCAGCTTGCCCATAAAGAGTCTGAAAAACAAAATAAACATTTCCCAGCCCCTTGGGAGGGACAGATTATTGCTTAAAAATACCCCTTTCTTTTACAATTTTTTTGCTAACTGCAGGAAAAAACAAAAATTACCTTTATATTTTTCTTTTGTTCCAGGCGAAGTTTTTACCCTTAAAGGGAAAGTGTGAATTATCCCACTGTTCATTCTTGAAATGTATGAGGTTGTCTACCTCAGTTGCCCTTCTTGTAAAATAGACCAGGTTTGAAATGGTTTTTATGCTGTGCCAGGCTTAAAGTTTTATTCACAGGTAATAGCTGAGAGGCAGTATTACCATGAGACCTTTGGCATGAAATTTGCTTTTAGTTACAGTTTTTAGCATGCTCAAAAATCCCCCCCTCCCCCAATTATACACATTATACATTGTTACGGAATTACTTATTAGCATTTATTTTAAGGTTTAACATTGTGACAGTTAGATTACTTAGAGCTAGCCCAGTGTTGTGCATTTTACCCCTGCTGTTGTTCCAGGTGGGCACTGTCTTAACTTTTTTGTTGTTGTTGTTTTCTTACAGTTTTTAGGCTGCTATTTATTCCCCCCAAAAAAGGATTTAGAATCTCTCCCCATTCTTCCAGTACTGGCTGCTCCAGCTAGGAACATATTTTGTAATCCTTATTTTAAAAGATATTAAACTTGATAAAAAACATGGACGTACCCAAAGGGTTAAATGTTAAATACCAAAGCCACTTTACACAAGCTGCCTGTGTTTAGCACAAGGGCCTGTCAGTGTTGCAACTTTGAATGAGAATTTAAATGGAGTTTAATAGCATTGGGTTTTTTTATAATTTAAAAAACAAAACAAAACCAATTTATTTTCAACTCACAAACAGGATTTTACTAACCATGAGTGTTGGTTTAAGTCCTTAAAACCTCAAATAATTACACAAAAGGATTTATGGACAAAAAAAAATTTTTTTTGCCTAATACCCCTTGCACAGCTTTTATTATTTTTTATATAATTTTACCCTGATTATACTTACATTCTGTATAACTAGAGACCATCAAATTAAATTTCAATAGAAACCCCTTACATTTTTTTAGTGATTTTGATTATAGTTAAATAATATAGATCAGAGTATTTGGCTGCTTGCTGCCTGCAGCAGTCCTTTAAAGACCATTTCTGTGGGGAAAGGGCCCATTTTCCCTCAGAATAGCAATAAAGGCTCCTGGGGTCAAAAACACAGTGGTGGGAGTAGCCACCTGGCCCCTTTGTTTAATTTAGCTACCAGTGTTCCATTTAATGTGATTGTAACGAGATGCACATATATTACATTTACATAACTGAGTTTTATTTTTAAACCACAAATTTTCCTTTTATAATACTGTTAGGTAAAAATAGCTGCTCCTACTCGCCTTTCCACACCCGAGTAGTGTGGAGTTGGATTACGGCTCACAAACTGTCAGAGACCAAGTAATACAGACACCCAATACTTTGATCAAGGGGCGCACACCCTCCCCAGCTCAGTAGCTTGAGAGGCATGTGGGAACTTTATTTGAGAAACACAGCAGTATTTATAGGGAGGAGTAAACAAAGTACTTAACTGTTCATGATATGCGCGCGTGATTAACCAAGTCTTTCCTGGTTGTATCCAGTTAAAACCAGTGTTAAAACTGCTCGAGAAATGCTAATAAGAGAGACGATAGATATGTGGCTGCTGGGATTGCAAAAGGGTCAGAAACTGTTGTTCAGGTCAGAGCCAGGGCTGAAAGTTTAAACTCAACAATACCACAAATGTTATTTTTTAACATTTTTACAACTTTTAATCATTTACTTTTAAAAAAAACTTTTGTAAAACTTAGTAGCATTAATTTCTACAAAAGCTACTTGTAACTTTTCACTTGCTTTAAATTATTCACTTGTGCATTTAATTTTTTAAGGTGGTACATTTTGCTTGTAATGACACAGCCACTTTGCAATGCAAGGCTGCCTGTGCTTCCTTTACCTTGGGGTTATTTAAAAAGGCAGTAAAACATTTGTTTCCATGGGCCTTCCACTCTAAAAAAAAAAAAAAAATTCCGTGGAATGCAGCAGACTCTGTCCTGCTTTGTTCAAACAAACTTTTTACTAAGTACAGTATTTGAAATACCTTCCATGAAAACTTCAGAAGACCAAAAGTGTGAGAGGGCTGTGGGTGGGAAGGGGAGGGGAAGAGAGAGAAAGAGAAATGGTGGCTGGGGAACAAGAATTTTGCTTTAAGGCATCTACTTGACCCTTCAGGGTCAGGTTCTTTGATTTAAGACGATTAAAATCATTCATACATTTTCAGCTGCCAGCACACTGTGAAGATTTACCGTGCGCTGTTAGTCAGCAGTTCGTTGCAGAATTTCCACTTTGCTTTTAAGACTGGTAACCTCCTCCCATAAACCTGACAGACCCTCACACAGAGTCTGCAACAAAACAGAGCACTTGAGCGCCAGGGAAACTTCCATCCACCCCTGAATGGCTGGCCAATTTTGACAATCCCAGTGGGGGGGAGGGGCTGCCTAAGGACCCCCCCATTTCCCTACTGGTTTATTAATAAACTCCTGGGAGCACTTGGATGCTAGGAAAGCTTCCACCCACCCCTGGATAGCTGGCCAATCCTGACAATCCCGGGGGGGAGGCCTGCATAAGGAACCCCCCATTTCCCTACCAGTTTATTAATAATCTCCTTAACCAGGGTTGCAGTAAAGGGCCCATTCAACTTACTCATCGAATCCATGGCGAGACGTGCTGATCAGGCACGACTCTCCCCTGGGATCCTGTTCGTGATGCCAGAGGTTAGAAGAATAAGTAGGAGGACCCAGAGGCAGATTGACTAGATGGGCTTCTTTATTGCGGTACTAGTTCCCCTTGACCCAATTGTCGAGTAAGCACTGAGTTAATTACATCACACTCTTTTATTTAAATTAATATGTAAATATTTACATTCCCTACAGCACCCCCAAAACCCTTATTTAGTATTATGAATGCCCATGCAATGAATATAAATAGCTATACCCTGAATATAATTATTCCCGCCCCGATTACTGTTTAGACCGCATCAGCATATTCTACAACTAATTTTTGCTTTGAAAATACATTTCTTTGCAATAATTGCAGCTACAAATTCCCTTAATCAGCAGTTTGCAGGGAAGTGAAGAAGGGGCCATGACCCCGAGCTCGTTATGTAGCTGGAAAAGGAAGGGATGGGGGAAATAACACTGCTTTACATAAATCCCCAAATTCCTTATGCAGCTACAATGCTTATCAATCCTTAACAAAAAGAAGGGAAGAGAAAGGAAATGCACTTTATCTTCAGTCTATCAGGGAAAGGTGTAACATGATCCAATGGCTGGAAATTGAAGCTAGCCAAATTCAGTCTGGAAATAAGACGAACATTTTTAACAGAGAGAGTAATTAACCATTGGAACAAATTATCAGGGGTTATGGAGGATTATCCCTCACTGGCTATTCTAAAATCAAGATTGGGTTTTTTATTCTAAAAGGTCTGCTCCAGGAATTATTTTTGGGGAACTTGTAAGGCCTGTGTTATCCAGAAGGTCAGACTAGATAATCACAGTGGTCCCATCTGGCCTTGGAATCGATGAATCAAAACTTGCTTTAAGAAATATGGAAGTTAAGAACTCACACATGGGATTGCTGTCAAGGCAGAGGACATGATTGTTCTGAAAACCTTGACATTTTAATAGTGTGAAATTAGTGATGGTGACAAGTGTTAGGAGCTGACAGCATCAGAAACAGAAATCCTGTCTTCCCAGAGCAGGTCTGAAGTAGCTCTGGCTTCCCCACACCGTCCCACTGTGCTTCACCAAGAACTAGTTAATGGCCCTGTCACACTTTGGAAATGCTATGTGCATGGAAGCTCATACTGTGGACTTAGGGTGACCAGATGTCCTGCTTTTATAGGGACAGTTCCGATTTTGAGGCTTTTTTTTATATAGGTTCCTATTACCCCCCCACCCCCAGTCCCGATTTTTCACACTTGCTGGTTACCCTATGTGGACTTGGAAGCTAAATGAAGGAAATAAAACCAAGTCAAAGGAAAATTTTCCATCTTTTTGGGAATTCAAATTTTGTCAGGGTTTAAGACACCTAACTGAAGTCAGAAATTCCAAGGGGCTGTTCCTTGAGCCACCCTGAAAGACATTTTGAATTGGCAGATCACTACAATTCTTAGGATTTAGATGATAACTCATTTGTGTGTATATGTTTGCTTGCTTTAGCCTGTAAATAACTCTCATTTGTTTTTCCTACTTAATAATCATTGGGTGGTTTATTACAGGATTGGCTACAGGCGTTGTCATTGGTGTAAAGTCATTCTAGGGTACCCATTGATCTGGGGTAAGTGACAGGTCTCTTGGGACTGGGAGCAGCATGAATATGTACAGTGTGATTTTTTGGTGTAAGTGACCATTTATCACAAAGTCCAGTTTGTCTGGAGGGCCTAAGGGGGTTATCCGTGAATCCACGGTACGACTATTATAGTGATCCAGGAGTTCACATTTGTTACTGGCTTGGTGAAATCTAATTATAGAACTCACCATCAGTTCGCAGTGTGTGCCCTGATTTTACAATCTGCAATGAGATAGGCATTCACAACCAAAAGCCACTCCAGACAGCATCATAGCGTATTTTTACTTGTAATATCCACAAAAGCCTTTGAAAGTCATAGTCTGTCTGGTTAAGTGTGTGTCTGGTGGAAGGGGTGGGGGGGTGGGAGGAAGAAATCAATAATTTTAGCTTTGATAGTGTGGATCTCAGTTTTACATACAATGTATTTTACTCCCCACTAGAGCAATCAGCCTGTTACCAGTTTTACACCAGCTATTGTAGCAATAGCTATCAAGTTATGAATATGGAAGTGGCTAAACAAATGAGATAATTTGACTATGTAATGTTAGCATGGGAGTGACTAGGCTGGCACCTGTGTAAAGCATCTGGGCATGATGAGTGTGAATTTGGTGCCTCCAAAACCTTGAGGAGCCTGAGACTGACCTGGGTGCTAATGCAGTTAAGGGTCATCTCTCCATCTATCCTGGCTTTTGGGTGAGTATTAAACACAAGAAATAGTAGTGCGGAACTGATGCAGGAGATTGAGGAATGTAACATTTGAAAACCTTGACTAATACAAGCGCAAACAAGCATCTGGAAAATGAAAGTTCTATTATTTTTATAGATATCAAATTCTATAACAACACAATGGATTTATATCACATTTGATTTTAAAATACTCCTGATTACTTCCAGTTTCTGATCTTTTGTGCGATTGTCAAGAGAAAAACAAAATTGTATTTACATCTGAGTTTACAATCTCATTGCAATACTAGCACATACATTTTACTGCAATAACGTGTTGACGACACTTTATAGAGGATAAGTAATAGGCAGCTGTGAATTGTGCTTCTATAATTCCATCAAGGGGTCCTTGTTACAGTTTGTCAAACTAAAATAATGAAGCTTGAATCACTTATTTAGTTGCCAGGATTTTCAGAATTGCTGAGCACTCACTGCTTTTGTTAATTTCATCTGCAGTTGTATGTGATTAACACCTGAAAATTCCAAAATCCAAAATAGAATGACAGCCCCATCATTCAATATGTGCCTGATTTTTATTTTATATATACATGGATCCTGTTGCAAACAAATATCTACAGTGCTCCTTAATTATCTGAGTGGAAAGCAGCACCTGATTGAATAAGCTTTGTGACTGGCAAAGTTTGATAATTCAGGAATTTTTCATCACACCCGTGATCACTTTTTTGTTGCATGGATTACAATGCATTTAACTCTGTTATCCACAGGTTGATAATATTGTAATAAATATGCAGCCATAATAACTCAAGCAATGATCTTGTCAGATCTTAAACTAAACTTTGGTCAGGCAGAGTCAGTGAAAGGATAGAAGACCTCTTGGAAGGATATTGGAAGACTCAGTGTTTGTGACTCAGAAGATATCATTCTTCTGTCTGGGTCTTTACTGAACTATTGCCCAGCAAAATGTTAGAGGAGCAATAATACTGTTGGAAGTGCTAGCTTTTGGATGAAATACAAAATAGAGGTTCTGACCACTTGTGGTCATTCAAGCTTGCCCAGCTACTACAGTACTGTGTGCGTTACTAATGCCCTAGACAAATTAGATCTTTCTCACCACAGACACAGACTCATTTTTCCAGGTGGGTGCTCCACCCCCGCTCTTCCCCGAGGCTCTGCCCCCACACTGCCCCTTCCCCCACCCTCACTCCACCTCTTCCCTCCCCTGCTCCAGCCCCAGAGCACCCACAGAATCAGTGGCTATACTGCTCACTACAAGCTTTTTTTGCCGCTCCCTGGTTTGGGGGCCATCCAGTAGCAATTTGGCCTGTGATGTAAAGTGGAGCAGCCTTAGGGCTGTTGTAATTTATACCCAGCTGCCTATGACCGCAAGGGGCCATTCTCACAATCAGGCATTTCCAAGGCATAGCTGCACACCAGCCAACCTGCTTTCCTCCCCAGCCATGCTCTGCACTCTGGGGGATGGATGAAAGATCTGGTGGTGTCGTGCTACTATCCAGCTCTCAACCATCTGGGGCTTCCATTAATCGATGGAAAATTTCCACATAGTTGGTTAGGCTGGCATAGCCTCTTAGCAAAGTGAGTAAAGCTTGCACAACCATAGCAGTGCAAAGGAGTCGTAGCATAATAGAGAATCTCACCTGTTTTGCTTTATATACACAGTGGGCTAAATGTGTATTTTGTAAACAGCATCATTTCCCCAGGTTTCTTAAGGCTGCTTCAAAATCAGCACCTGGACGAAGAATCATATAGTACCCAGACTGATAGATTTTCAGTCTTTCTGCCTAGACAATTTTTATCATCTTTGATTAAGGAAAACAGTAAAGAAAAAAAGAACAAATATCAAAATGGAAGAGTGTCCATCGAAGATCTGTTTAACTTATTATTGCTTTAAAATATTAAGTAGTAATATGAAATGAATTTTTATGTTCAGAGGTGTTTCCTTCTGCATTTTTCATACAACCATTTTAAGAAAAATATATTTAGAGATTGTATTTTACACGTAGTCAGTGGTTCTCAAACTGTGGGTCGGGACTCCAAAGTGGGTAGCAATTCCATTTTAATGGGGTTGCCGGGGAAGACTTGCTGGGGTCCAGGGCTGAAGCTCCAGCCCCACCACCCAGAGCCAAAGCCCATGAGCTTCCGCTGTAGGTGTTGGGGCTCAAGTTAAAGGCCCCCTGCCTGGGGCTGAAGCCCTTTGGCTTTGGCCCCCTTGCCTGGGGCAGCAGGGCTTGGATGAGCTCAGGCTTCAATCCCACCTCTTGGGGTCATGTAGTAATTTTTGTTGTCAGAAGGGGGCCACGGTGCAATGAAGTTTGAGAACCTGTGTTTAAGATAATATAAATGTTTGATACATTTAAAGTAATCACCTTCTTCCACTAGGTGGCACCATTAGACTACAGTAATAGTCACATTCTCATTTGTGTTTTAGTTTTCCATCTCTTGTTTCCATTCATTCCTCTTTTTGAGTTTAAAAAAATGGGTTAGTAAGCTGAGGAGGGTGAAATCACTAGCTAATTTTTTATTTTGGACTATACTGAGCATTTTTTTGTTCAAAGGAGAAGACATAAATTCTCCAGTCTTGTACCCATTTCTTTCTGCAGCATACACACCCCTAGTAGATAAAATATATTATAGTCTGAGGAGGTAAATTTCTGTGGGAACTCCTTCGTAAAACATTGGCAACACATTACTTTAAGAACACATCTCAGGATTCTGATGATGACATGATTTATGACATCACAAAATCCATCATAGTTTATGAAGTCAATAGGACCCCGAGGATGACTTTAGCCTTGTATGAGGATTCAGAACAATGGGAGAAGAAAGAACAAAGATGTTTGCCATGAGGCCTCACATTAACTTATTAACCAAATCTTTGTCTAGAGTGGGTCATATTCCTTCCTTCCTCTTCTATTGAGACCAAACAGTGTCCCATATTCTTTCCTGGGATAGGCACTATGAATCCTAGGACAGTTCACAGTGAGATTCAGGACTTGAAAAAATTGAATCAGGTCTTTATAAATTCTGAAGATCGCCGCTTTCTTCGGGAATCAGTAGCAAGCATGGAAAATTCCATGTCTCCCACTTCAAGCCATACAGCTGCAGGTGAAATGTTCAGGGAGGCAGATAAGCTCCTGAAAGAGGCTGGGAACAAAGAGAATGATTTGGAAATTGATGCAGAAGAGGTGATTGATCCAGACCGAGATGATCACCAAGAGATGGGAGACCAAAACTTGCCGGTAACAGATGAGATGACGAAGCAGGCCAATGAAAAGAATAGGGAGGCCCTTGATGTCCTGTCTAAAGGTGAACTTCAGAAAGCAATTGACTTGTTCTCAGATGCCATCAAGCTAAATCCATATCTTGCCAACTCATATACTAACAGAGCCAATGTCTTTGTGCACCTACAGAAACCCAACGCTGCCATTAGCGACTGTAACAGAGCCATAGAGCTCAACCCTCACTTAGCACAGCCCTACAAGTTGCGAGGAAAAGCACTCCAGCTCCTGGGGCTCTTGGAAGAAGCAGCCTGTGACCTGGCCTTGGCTTGCAAACTGGGTTATGATAAAGATGCCAGTGATGTGCTAAAGGGAGTGCAGGTGATAACCCAGAAGAACTCGGAACACAAAACAAAGAATGAGCAAAAATGTAAGCATGGGGAGAGAGTGAAAAAGGCTCTGACAAAAGAAAGAGCTGATAAAATAGCCCCATTGGAGCAGGAAAAAGCTCAGTGGGAGAAGGAGTCCAATGAGGAGCCCGAGAGTGAGGAGAGTGAGTTGGAGATCGATAATGAAGGGGTGATTGAACCCGATGAGGATGAGCCCCAAGAGATGGGTGATGAGAATCTGAAGGTAACCGACGAAATGATGAAGCAGGCCATTGAAAAGAAGAGGGAGGCTTTTGATGCGGTGGGTAAAGGAGAACTTAAAAGAGCTGTTGACTTGTTCACAGATGCCATCAAACTGAACCCACGGCTTACGATTTTATATGCCAACCGAGCCAGTGTCTATGTGCAGTTGCAGAAGCCCAATGCTGCCATTAGAGACTGTGACAGAGCCATAAGTATCAACCCTGACTCTGCACAGCCCTACAAGTGGCGAGGGAAAGCACTCCGACTCCTGGGTCACTGGCAGGAGGCTGCTGAGGACCTGTCTATGGCCTGTCAGCTGGATTATGATGAAGAGACCAATGCCATACTAAATGAGGTGCAGCCAAGGGCCCAGAAAATCACCCACCACTGGAGAAAGTATGAGCAAAAGCACAAGGAAAAGAGATTTAAGGAAGCCCTGAAGAGAATGAAGAAAACCATTGGGGAGAGAGCTCAACCTCAGACACCTGAGGAACAGGAAAGAGGTGAGCTTGAGGCCTGGCAAGAAGAGGAAAGAGCTCAGCCTCAGGATACCCAGAAACATGAAAGAGTTAAGCTTCCCGCCTCCTGGGAACAATGGGGTGCATGTCTTAAATACTCTACGGAACAGGAAGGAGCTCTGCCAGTGGCCCATGGAGACAAGGCCCAGGGGAGAGCTGAGAGTGAGGAAGAGTCCAGTGAGGAGCCTGAGAATGAGTTGGAGATCGATAATGAAGGGGTGATTGAACCTGATGAGGATGAACCCCAAGAGATGGGTGATGAGAATCTGAAGGTAACAGACGAAATGATGAAGCAGGCCATTGAAAAGAAGAGGGAGGCTTTTGATGCGGTGGGTAAAGGAGAACTTAAAAGAGCTGTTGACTTGTTCACAGATGCCATCAAACTGAACCCCCGGCTTACGATTTTATATGCCAACCGAGCCAGTGTCTATGTGCAGTTGCAGAAGCCCAATGCTGCCATTAGAGACTGTGACAGAGCCATAAGTATCAACCCTGACTCTGCACAGCCCTACAAGTGGCGAGGGAAAGCACTCCGACTCCTGGGTCACTGGCAGGAGGCTTCTAAGGACCTGTCAATGGCCTGTCAGCTGGATTATGATGAAGAGACCAATGCCATGCTGAATGAGGTGCAGCCAAGGGCCCAGAAAATCATCCACCACTGGAGGAAATATGAACAAAAGTGTAAGGAAGATGAATTTAAGGAGATAAAGAAAATCTTGGAGGAGCAGGGGAGTGCTCAGAAAGCCCTGGAAGAACTGGAGATAGATGAGAAAGCAGCTTTGGAGGAACAGGAGAAAGCCATAAAGGAACCTGGGACAGCTGAGCAGATAGTGCTGAAAGAACAGGAGGACAATCAAAAGGAGCCAATAGGGGAACAAGAGAGAGCTCTGCAGAAGGTGTTGAGAGAACAAGAGTCAGCTCAGCAGATGGATCTGGAGGAACAGTTGATAGCGTTGCAGACTGAGCTGGAAGAACAGTTGAAAACTCAGCAGATGGAGCTGGAGGAAGAGGAGAGAGCTCTGCAGAAGTTGCTGGAGGAACAGGAGAGGACCCAGAGGAAGGTGCTGGAGAAACAGGAGCGGATCCAGATGAAGGCTCTGGAAGAACTGGAAAGAGCTCAGCACCTGGCCCTGAAGGAACTGGAAAGAGCTCAGAAGAGGGTGTTAGAGGAACAGGAAAAAACTCAGAAGGCAGCCCTGGAAGAACAGGAGAGAGCTCAGAAGAAATCCCAAGAGGAAAAGGAGAGAGCTGAGAAAGCCCTGGAGGAACTGGCAAGAGCTCATAAGATGGCCCTGAAGGAACTGGAGATTGCTCAAAAAAAAGGCCTGGAGGAGCATGAAAAAGCCCAGCAGAAGGCCTTGGCAGAACAAAAGAAAGCTCATATGGTTATGGAAGAACTGGAAAAAGCTCATAAGAAGCAAGAGAGAGCGCAAATGGCTGCCCTAGAGGATCAGAGGAGAGCCCAGAAGGCCCTAGAGGTACTGGAAAGAGAACAGAGAAAGGCCATGGAGGAGCAGAAGAGAGCTCAGAAGAAGGCCATAGAGGAACAGGAAAAAGCCCAGAGAGCCCTGGAGGAACTGGCAAGAGTTCAGCAGCAGACCCTAGAGGAAAAAGAGAGAGCTCAGCAGAAGACCAGAGAGGAACAGGAGGGAGCCCAAAAAGCCCTGGAAGAACTAGTGAGAGCTCAGAAAGAGGCCCTAACTGAACAAGAGAGAGCTCAGAAGAAGGCTACAGAGGAACAGAAGAGGGCTAAAAAGGCCTTGGAGGAACTGGAGAGAGCTCAGAAAAAGGCCTTGGAGGAACTGGAGAGAGCTCAGAAAAAGGCCCTGGAGGAACAAGAGAGAGCTCGAAAGAAAGCCCTGGAGGAACAGGAGAAAGCTCAAAAGAAAGCTCTGGAGGAACAGAAGAGGGCTCAAAAAGGCCTGGAGGAACTGGAGAAAGCTCAGAAAAAGGCTCTGGAGGAACAAGAGAGAGCTCGAAAGAAAGCCCTGGAGGAACAGGAGAGGGTTCAAAAAGTCCAAGAAGAACTGGAGAAAGCTCAGAAAAAGGCATTGGAGGAACTGGAGAGAGCTCAGAAGGAGGCACTGGAGGAACAAGCGAAAGCTCAGAAGAAAGCCCTGGAGGAACAAAACAAGACTCAGAAAGCTCTGGAGGAACTAGAGAGAGCTCAGAAAAAGTCCCTAGAGGAACTGGAGAGAGCTCAGAAAGGGGTCCTGGAGAAACAAGTGAAAGCTCAGAAGAAAGCCCAGGAAGAACAGAAGAGAGCTCAGAAAGCTCTGGAGAAACTGGAGAAAGCTCAAAAAAACTCCCTAGAAGAGCTGGAGAGAGTTCAGAAAGGGGTCCTGAATGAGCCAGAAAAAGCTCAGAAGGCGGCCCTAGAGGAACATGAAAGAGCTCAGAAAAAGGTTCCAGAGGAACAGGAGGAAGCTCAGAAAGAGGATCCAGAAGAACGTGAAAGAACTCGTAAAATGTTTTGCGAAGACCTGGAAAGAGCTCAGGAAAAAGACTTAGAGGAATGGGAGAAAGCTCATAAAAAGGTCTGTATAGAACAGGAAAGAGATCAGGAGAAAGACCTAGAGGAACAGGACACAGCCATGGAGGAACAACTGAGAGCTCAAAAAGGGCCAGAGCAAGCAACAAGTTCATTAAGACCTCTTGCAAAATCCATTTGGGACTATTTTGAATCAGGCTAGACTTAGAATTCTGACCCACAGTCTGAGTTTGTCCTGGAACCCAGCAAACATTAACAAACACAGGAATCAATGCATGCTCACTGCAGTGTGTAAATGTGAAGGTTGTGTACAACTGCTGTTTTCATTAAAGTGAAATTCAAACAAATATTTTTCCATTATTTTTATTTCTCCATCTAAACAATTTTTAAAGGATTATAGCTCTTCTTATGCAGCGTTTTGACACATGCACAAGTATACATAGGCTACATGGAATACTCCTCTCCCATTGAACATGGGTGCCTCAGGTACTCTGTCATTGGGCTGTAAAGGGGGTTAGAGAACCCAAAGACACCTCCTTCATCAGCCTAAATATTGCTACACTAATACATAAACTGCAAATGGAATTCACACATCTCGGTCTCTCTGCCAATGTCTATTTGATCCCCCGGGTACTTTCTCAAGACTGGTCCGTGAAGGGAAGGAGAGCTTGTATCTTCCTCTCCTGATTATTGTTCCTATAAAAGGGTATGAGACAAAGAAAATCTGCAGGAGGGTTTTGAACAGCAAATTAGAGCTGACGATGACCAGCTGAGTGAGGAGCCTCCAGGTAAATTGCTGATGGAGGGAATTATTACTGGAGAGAGAGGCCAGGGTCTTGATGCGGAGCTTTGAAAGGAAGAGGGAATTTATGGGTGGGAGCATGACTAAAGGGTGCATTGCATGATCAGGATAAAATCTTAAGTTGCATGAGTTCACGAAAGGGGACATGATTCTGCAAGCTGCTCTGGGCAGGGAGAGCCCCTTTGACATCAGCTGATCTCTTTGCAGGCACAAGGGCCCACTCATGCAGACCAGCTTGCAGCATCAAGACATAACTTTTTTTTTTAAATTAAATCTGAGGGCTGGTCCCCATTACGGGGGGGGGGTGGGGGTGGGATAGACTACAGATACGCAACTTCAGCTACGTGAATCACGTAGCTGAAGTTTGCGTATCTGCAGCCGACTTACCGCTCGTTCCCACGACGGCAGCGGTCAGCGGCGCACTCCCCCGTCGACTCTAGCTTGCGCCTCCCAGCAAGCTGGAGTTCCGGAGTCGACGGGGGCGCCGCGAGCGATCGATTTCTCGCGTCTTCACAAGATGCGAGAAATTGATCGCCAGAAGATCGATCGCTACCCGCCGATTCGGCGGGTAGTGAAGACATACCCTTTATATGGGTGTGGAAAATCCAGTATTTCCAACTTCCAGAGAGCAAAAATCATGAGTCTGGCTTCAAAACTCATGAGGTTGGCTTAAAAACCACAAGGTTGTTTTTTAAAAATAACAACACCTTTATTCTTTTTATGTGTGTTCTGATTGAATCCACTTGGTTCATGGTTTCAAGCTTTTCTCTGCTACCAAGCATGAGAGAAACTTTTTGTTAATGAATATAATTACTTGACTCCAGGAGCTGGGACTTTAAATAAAAACATCAAATATTCTGACAATTGGCAACATTGAAAATTCTGATGAATTATACATGGCTGAGCTCAAGGCAAATAAAGCAGCGGTTTAGAATCTACAGGAGGAAAAAAGAATCCATGGCAAAAATGCTGCCGCTGCTAATTGCTTGTGGGAGGGAGAATCCTTCCAATTAAGCTCATTATGGCTAGAGGAACTAAAGAGGAGGTAGTCCCAAGCTAGCTTTGAAGGAAAAGTAGACTTTGAGGCACTTAGGCTGGACCAAAGTTTCTGAAGCTAACTGATTGCTGCCTGAAGAAGTTGGAATATATTGGGGCTTAAGCTTTGTGAAGAAGCATCCATGCCACACAAGCCCTGAAAGGGTTAAGGGGCCAATTAAGTCGCAGGCTGCACCTGGAGGAGGAGCCAGTGAGCATGGGAACAGGAAGAACCTGTATAAAGCTGAGAACAGCTGGGGGCTGCAGTTAGTCCCTGGGAAAAGGGAGGTGTGTTTGAGACTGCGGGGTTCAGTAGTCTATAGTTCTTCCCTCTAAGGAGGGAGTTTAAGCTGATATACCCAGAGTGGGGCGAACCAAAAGCTGTAGGAAGGAGTCCAGGGAAGGAGCAACAGGGTCTAGGTGAAACCACAGTAGCCAGGTATAGGGTTCCTAGACTGGCACCTGGAGTAGTGGCCAGGCCTGGGTTCCCCTACCGGCCACTGAGGAAGTAGTATCATCAGGTAGTGCCCAATAAGACTGCCTGAGATCAGTCTTATGGAAGGACTTTGATACCCCGCAAGGGGGATATGTGGAGAGGGACTTGGCTAGAGGGCTGAGTCATGAAAAGGAGGCAGCGGCTCCTGGACCAAGCACAGATGGGAAAAGATAGTGTGGCAGAGCTCAACTGCAGGAAGCAGCATAGGCTGTGCAGAGCTAAATCTCCAGAACAACAAGGGGGAGGCACCACCTGTGGTGAGTACAGTAGAGTGCCCCATCACAACCTTCTGGAAAATGACCAATGTGACTGGGTAAAAGAAAGTCCTGTTAATTGTACTCTGGGACTTGGCTGGAGGAATTCAGACCTGAGTACTGTTGCTTTTCATTATGGATGATGGAAGATCTATTTTAAGCATGTCTTAACCTTAAAGATGTACCTACATCTACTTTTTTTTTACCTTAACAAACTACTCTGCAGCTTACCTCTTTCCATAAAGTCCTGCAGAAGTGGTGAGGAGATGTGGAGTCCTCAGTGGTTGAAAATGAATTGTCTTTTGACCCTCCCCCACCCTTTGCAACTGTGGCCTGAATGGTGTGAGGTGTTGAGTGCACTCGACTCCCGCTGATGTCCATAAATAAATAAATGGAGATATACCTATCTCCTAGAACTGGAGGAACCTTGAAAGGTCATCAAGTCCAGTCCTCTGACTACACTAGCAGGACCAAGTACTGTCCCCTGACACATTTTTTGCCCCAGATCCCTAAATGGCCCCCTCAAGGATTGAACTCACAACCCTGGGTTTAGCAGGCCAAGTGCTCAAACCACTGAGCGATCCCTCTGCCCGCCTTCCATGAAAGTGGAAGATGATTAGCAGAGAGTAGACGGCAATACATTTTTAAAAATACAGTTGACAGTTTTAGTTGGATACAAATATGCCCTGGCAGTTCAATGAACATAAACACATCCGCATATCCGTGCAGTGCTAAAGCAGGCGACTGAGACTGGAACTGCGGATGAGCTACAATGAAACTAACTAGTCTAACTTCAGTGTTCTGGCCGTGTCAGTGCAGAAGTAAACATTCACCATGAATAAAAGTGAAAAGCAAATTGGTTATGAAACTCTTTCTACCTTTTATTCAGAAAACTTTTCTCCCCATAGATACAGATATTTTAATATAAACAGACAACTACATACGAAATTACAGACAAAAGGAATTGGAAGAAGTGTATTGTAAATTCTCTGGGGCAGGGAATGTACCATCTTGTATATATAGCTGCAGACAGTGTCTAGCATCTTGTGAACATTAATTAGTAGAGTTGACCGACAGTTTTACATTTAAACTGTTTTTAATGGAAAATTGAGGTTTTGCCTCAATGAAATCTTTCATGAAAATTATCTGCTTTCCACAGAAAATTTCAAAGCTTAATAGAAAACCCCCAAAACAATTTTGATTTGTTCAACTGAAAATGTGGTCTGTGTGTATGTAAAACATTTCATTTTATTCAAAACTTTCCCTAGGGGAAAACCTCATTTTCCAGCTAGTTCTAATAAATATTTATTGTCATGGTGGCTTCTTTAAAAAACAAAACAATCATTCATTCTAAGCAAACACCAGTGGATGGGCAAACTTCAAAGAAAAACATAGAAAGTTTCAGTTTAGTATTAAATATGTCAGTATTTAGAGAAAAAATAGAATGCAAAAAAATAATAAGGATATGGCATGATGTAGGAGTGCATCAATTAACAGCATTCAGTTAACACCTTATTTATTTGTTTTTAATAATGTGTTAATATTATTAATGTGTGCAAAATGAAAACTGAGGAAGAAGCATAGAAGAAAGGAAAGGAGAGAGGTAGAATGAAAAGGAGAAAAAAAGTACCAACATGTTGTCATAAAGTGGCTTCTCTGGCATGAAAATATTTTGCACATTTCCCAGGACAAGTCCAGATTGACTCTTACTCGAAGATGTTTCCCCTCTCTCTCACTATGATGGTAGATGATAAATCTGATTTCCACTCTGAGATTGGGGGAGGGTGTGGCTCTGTCCAGTCTATGAGTAAAACTCACTCTTGTATGAAACAAGAGCCATCTTCATTGAGGCTAAAGGGGAACAGTTTAACAGAAAGGATATTGGTATAGTTTAGTGCAGCGGTGAACAATACGTTCACCACTAGCCACATGTGGCGAATAGTGGCTAATGCATGAGCAATGCGTTGTTGTATTGAAGACAGCAGTACTGGAAGACAGGTTGTGTGCTTTGATATGCGTGGCTAGGATATAGTGAGAGAGACAACAGCATAGATGACAGTGGATGTGTGTGTGCTGTGTGTAATAGCAACAGGTGCTAGTGTGTATGTGTAGTATGTTTTTTTAATACTTTTTAATAATGTGGTGAATAAGAAAAATTCAAAACCACAAGTGTGGCTAGCATTGAATTTCTATTGGACACTGCTGGTTTACTGCTTTTGAGGAAGAAGTGCAGATAATAATCCAGATGTTTGATTCTCATAGACCAAAGGCTGTGATAGTGAGGGCTTGTCTACACATGTGAATTTAAAAGCAGAATCACTAATCCCGAATAATGCCACATATGGACACTCTTATCCCAGAATAGTTATTCCACAATTGCTATTCCAGAATAACTCCATGTGTCGACAAACCATGAGACGTGTGCGTAGTGCCATCTTCAGCAATTTGTGGCCTGTGATCTATTTAGTATCCAGTAGAACCTGTTAAATATTTAGTTTTAGGTTAGACACAGGATGGTATTTATGATTTTTTTTCAAAGAAATTTGGTCTGGTATACTGTGCTCTCTAGTGAGTTATGACCTCAGAACTAAGATTGATTTTTGTTTTTCTTACATATCATATAAGAGAGGTTTTCATCACTGCTTGCTCCTAAATTATACAAAACTGTACACTGTTCTGACAGCTGAATGTGAAAGCGGATACGTCAGCATGCACAGCCATGGCAAATGCATATGTTTGTTTATGCACTTTTGTCCACCTTTAAATATTGGCTAATGTAGAGCTGTGCCTGTGAAACGACTCTTTTCGAGTTTTGACACTGGGTGGCACTGCAGTACATCTGTGTATCGGTAGCAAAGTTACACTCAGAGATGGAGAAATAAAATTGATTCAAATTATTGATAATTACTATAAATGTCACACTAATTAAAAAAGGTTGTTATTAGCTCAACTTTTCAGTGTACAAAGTTTGGATAATTGTTTTTGGAGGGGGAACGGGATGTTGTCAATATAGCTATTGAGGGCTTGTAGAAAGAGCTGGCCATGAGGTAAGGCTACAAAATCTTTAAATGGAAAAAACATATTAGCTCTGACATAATCATAAGAAAAATTCTGGGACTCTGGCCTTCTGCTTTTTTAATCAGACTATATTGACACAGGCTGCCTCTCATTACACAAGACTTCCTAATGGTCAGTAAGCCCCAAACCTTACTTAATAACCAGTTATTAAGTATATATATATAGGTATCCAATATCTGTCTTTGATATGTACAGTGTCTTTATGTCCATAGCGAAGGTCAGGAGGGGTTGGAGAAAACTCTAGGTAGAAGTTCTACAAGGAAGGAGAAAGAAACCGAGTAGCTTTAGGAATAATACTGTAACAGGAGCCATTGGTTTGTGGTTACTGACTTCAATCATGTTGGGTATTAACCCTTTGAAGCCCTGCTTCATGAGGATTAAGGACAGCATACGGGAAATGTTCTGGAGCCAGGAATTTAAGATCAGTCTCTTACAAGCACTCTGGTGTGTCACACCTCTATTATAAATATTGCTTTTCTTTTTCTGGTATAGTTCCTCCTTCAGCGTTAGAAAAAAATGAGCTCTTTCTGTGATTTATGTACTACTGTCACATGACAGTATTCTCCTTTCATCGCTCAAGGCCCCAAAAGGATCTCAGAAAACATGTTGATCAAATCTTAATTTCACTTCACAGATGCCTGGTGTTACTTCTTTGTTAGATCAAATCTTCCTTCATTGGTCCTGTTCTCTTCCTATGGGGATGTCTTTCAAAAAGATATGGCCTTGTTCAACAAGATGTTGTTGAACTAGATGAAATGACTGGATTCTACATGATTATAACAGTCCCTGATAAGAAAGGACTGAATCACAGTTATCACAAAAACACAATTGACATTCCAATGTAGAGAGCACAGTGTCCCTTCTGGTAGAAGCAGGATTTCTTTAATGTGTGTGCATCATGAATCTTGCCAGACCAGTCAGTGTTTATTTCCAGGAAGTGACCAATATTATCCTGTTAAAACAAATAAAAGGAAGTTCTTCACACAGCGCACAGTCAACCTGTGGAACTCCTTGCCTGAGGAGGTTGTGAAGGCTAGGACTATAACAGGGTTTAAAAGAGAACTGGATAAATTCATGGAGATTAAGTCCATTAATGGCTATTAGGATGGATAAGGAATGGTGTCCCTAGCCTCTGTTTGTCAGAAAGCGGTGATGGATGGCAGGAGAGAGATCACTTGATCATTACCTGTTAGGTTCACTCACTCCGGGGCACATGGCATTGGCCACTGTCAGTAGACAGGATACTGGGCTGGATGGACCTTTGGTCTGACCCAGTACGGCCATTCTTATATTCTTATCCCACCACAGCCTGCATTACCATAGAACAAGAGAACTCCGTGGCCTGGCTGAGGAGTAAAAACTAGGAAGGGAGTCACCCCCAGCATGCATAGTTAGCTTCCAAACCCTCTGTTATTTTATAAATGTTGATAACATTAATCACACAGTACTTGCTTTATTGTAGTACTGTAAAATATTCTGGTCTCACCCTTTCCCTCATCACCTCTCCCCAGCATCAAAGAGCTCTGACAGGCTGATGCGGTCAGTGTTGTCCAGGGCTATGGTAACTCTCTTATCAATAGGGGCACCAGTTCTCACTATGGGAAAAGGTGGATTTCCCATAGTGAGGCAGCTGCTGGCTCTGAACTCAAAGCAGATGTCTCAATCTAGATTCCCATAACATTGTCCCACCAATAGACGGAACTCGTCCTGGCTCTGAGTCTGTTGAACTGAACTACAAGGAAGGTGTTGTAGCTAGACATAAACTGCATGTGCTTCTGCCTCCTTTTCAAGTAATACCTGAGTGCTCTGAGTGCTGTTACCATTTCTCATCCACTCTGTGTCCAGGCTCCTAAGCAATAGAATGCAGAAGCTAAGCAGATCAAACATCCTGTAGTGACAGTACAGTCTATGATGGAAAATGGCCATAGTGACCCCTGAGGCAGGGGATTATCCCTTGATCCTAACCAGAACGGTGGGTGGGCTCTGTAAAACTCCTTGTAGTTCCTGGCAGGGCCAACTGGTCCCTAAGGGTCTGTGGGACTGCTGCCCAGAATTCACTCACAGGCCGAGTGCAAAGTGTAGAGGTAAAAACATTGTTGTGATGGCAGAAAAGTAGCTGCGTGGACAGACCACACTATTTAATTTTTAACCACTTAAGCTGACTGTGTCCTTAAATGCTTACACAATCACAATTGCAGCCGCAAGGTGTACCTGGCCTTAGGCTGTTAACCTGACCTTGCAGAAAACAGTTCATTCCATTTATGAACTTGATTCTTTCACACGTCATTACGCCCTGTGAAGTGTAATCACCAAAGGGTAGTTAGGACCAAATCCATGCTAATTTTATTGTTGGTCCTAGTATCCCTTGTGAAAGGAAGACTGAAGTGGAGTAGGAAAGAGGGCAGGTTGGCCAGAAGCATGTGCTTTCACAGTGCTTCACAATCAGGCAGGGGAAAAAAGGACAAAAGGCAAATTATGTGTGAAGGAGAAGACTCAGGGAAGGGAGCACGAAAGTGTTGGGGCCAGAGAGAGTTATGGGACAAAGAGGGAGGGAAAGTGAGTTTGAGAAGGGTTGGGAGATGGGAAATGAGTATTACTGAGAAAGTAAAGTGGAAAGACAGAAAACAAAGAAGGGAACAAACAGGAGGGTGGGTGGGTGTGGGGGGGTGACATTAAAGGGAGAAGGGAAAGCGGAGGAATAAAGAGATAGAAAAAGCCCAAAAGGTGCATAAACCTTGTGTTTACATCCTCACATTATATTTGTAAGAGCCAGTTGGGGAAAATGGGTAAATAATTTTGTGGATATTTTGGTTATTTCTGATGTGCGGGGTTTGAATTGGATCTGCTTTTCATTTTTGCCGACATTCTAACCAAAACTTCCATTGACCTGTTTCAGTAAGAAAACATGGTTTTCATTCCACAAAAGATTTCAAGGGGGAAATATTGAAAACAATGTGGATACATTTCAATGATTTGTCATGAAAAGTGTAGCTTTTGAGAGGAGCCAGTTTTTGAGGAGAACTGCTATCATGAATAACTTCATCTCTACTGTATTTTCCTGTGGGAAAAGATGATGTGGAAGGAAACTCCTAATTACTTGATTTCTAAAATATTTTAGCACATTACTACCTGAATTAGGTGGGTATTCAATACTTGTAAGGCCGCAGATGCATTCATCACTGCCCCAATGACTTGGTATCCTGTTTGCAGGGGGAGGAGAGACCAATTTTGGTTTCTTGGCTGAGTGATAGTTAATATCAAGAGTACTGGTGGTTTCGGATTTGGCTATGGAAACTAACCAGTGGGAAATATAGGCCAATACTACCAGCATAGGAACATGAGTGGTAATGACATTACTGAGGTGTGCGGGATTTAAATTGGTGAACAGGGCCAATGGGGGGTGGGGTTAGGGCCAAGAGCCCCTCCCCACACAAATAAACCATCTGTAAGATCTGTGTAAGTAAAGTGAAATGGGAAGGGATGAGGCCCCAGCAAACACGATTCACTGGGCCCCCAAATTTCTCTTGATGAGCTTGCTGGTGACTATACAATTTCCAGCCCATCTAGTTGCCAAATACAAATATTCTTTGTATATTTCCCTATATATTGTAGCCTATTACAATGGCAAACATGAATCTGTAATATTGTTTACTTCTGAAATTCTTGTCCTGTCTGAACTTCAGAGTTTCTGTCTCTGACTAAGTCAGCCTAAATTTGAAATTTAAGGTTGCATTTTACTCTGTTGAGACCAGCTATAATTTAATCCACTAGCTTCAGATGCTTGAAACCTCAAAACTGTAATGGGAAATAGAAATTCAATATATCATATAGATTAGTTGAGAAGACTTTCATAGAAAGTATTTTTATACCACAACCAGCTGTTTTCTTTCTCTAACAAAAATATAAAAACAGGGTTAAATTAAAATAATCAGTTTCCAGAATTTAACTGTATATTCAGTTTTGGCATAACCTTGAATGAATCCATCATGTTTATTTACTTGGCCTCCAATATATAGTCAAAAGTAGCATTTTTGAGTCATTGCTTTGTGGGGTGTTTTACAAAAAAGATAAAGAATTATTTTTAACATGTGTTTTACAAAATATTAAGACAGGGTCCTTCACCCCCAACACCCTTTCTATGCACAAAATAACAGAAATTGGGTTGAGTGCAAGGAATCCTCTCATTATTGTTACCATAGACCTAAATACCTTTGAGGATCAAGGGCATAGTGCCTAGAAGCCCTAGTTACAAACCAGTTATGCCTCCCTCATAAAACCCTCATCCAGTAACTTGGTGCTACTTAACTACAGAGAACCTGGTTGCTCATTCCCTGTTCCTTGTGCCCTGCTGCTCTTCCACAAGCAGTTGTGCAGAGAAGCACAGTGAACTAGAGCTCCACAAGCGGAGGAAGTGAGAAGTCTTCTCTCTAGTCTGCCCCTCTCCCCATAGCAGTGGAATCATAGAAGTTTCACTAAGGGTATATCTACACTACAAAATTAGGTCAATTTTAGAAGTCGATAATTAGGAAGCGATTTTATACAGTCGATTGTATGTGTCCCCACTAAGCACATTAAGTCGACAGAGTGTGTCCTCAATACTGTAGCTAGTGTCGACTCGCAGAGTGGTGCACTGTGGGTAGTTATAGAGATAAAGACTGAATGTTGCTTGAATGCAACCAAAATCCAGTACCATTCACTGCCATGCTTTGTGCTGCAATGATTCCAGACTACTTACTTCTGGCTTGGCGTGGTAAAGTGTCCTACCATGGAGGATGGAATAAGGCAGCCCTCCCCACAAACCTTCTGCAAAGGCTTTTAGAGTACCTCCAGGAGAGCTTCATGGATCTATCCCTGGTGGATTCCCACTCCATCCCCAGACATGTTCACAGACTTTTCCAGTCTGTTAAATCCCAAGTTTTCAGGGCAAATGAAACATTAAACACAATTGCTTTAAACCCTGTAGTGAATTTACAACGGTGCACTCACCAAAGATGCCTTCTCCGTCTTCAGGATCTTGGGAGGGTATTAGCTCCAGGGTGATGAAAAGTTCCTGGCGGCAGGGGAGAACAGATTCTCCACTTGCATGCTGTGCATTCTTCTCTTCCTCCTCCACAAAATCCTCCTCCTTGTTGCCTGAGACTATTCCTTTGCAGGTGTCCACGGACGGTGGTGGGGTAGTGATAGGGTCCCGCCCTAGAATTGCATACAGCTCATCATAGTAACGGCATGTATGGGGCTCTGACCCAGAGCGACTGTTTGCCTCCTTAGTCTTTTGGTAGGCTTGCCTGAGCGCCTTAATTTTCATGCGCCACTGCTATGTGTCCCTGTTGTAGCCTCTATCCGACATACCCTGGGCGATATTGGCATATATATATTGGCATTTCTTCTTTTTGAATGGAGTTCTGCCTGCACAGATTCTTCTCCCCATACAGCGATCAAATCTAGTGTCTCCCATTCGGTCCATGATGGAGCTCATTTGTGAATCTGGGACTGCATGGTCACCTGTGCTGCTGAGCTTGCCATGCTGACCAAACAGGAAATGGAATTCAGACTTTCCCGGGGATTTTCCCGGGCATTTGAGTTGAAAACGCTGTCCAGAGTGGTCACAATGGAGCACTCTGGTATAACTCCCAGAGGCTAATACCATCTAATTGCATCCACACTACCACAAATTCAACCCATCTAGGTTGATTTTAGTTCTAATCCCCTCACCGGGGAAAAGTACAGAAGTTGATTTTAAGAGCCCTTCAAGTTGACAAAACAGGGTTGGTTGTGTGAGTTTAAAAGCAAGCTAATGCGGCTAAATTTGACTTCACCTTGTAGTGTAGACCAGGGCTAAGTTGAGGGCTTTCATTCCAGGGAAAGGAGCGAGTACTTTGTGAACACTTTATATGTGTTTGTAAACATTTGTATTGCGTCATAGCAGAGCGTACAGCCCACTCTGTGTCATATAGGTCCATTTAGCACTTTAGTTTCCCAGATTCTCTGGGCAGTCATGACACCAATTTATAATAACAGATTAATCTCAGAGCACTTCACACACCCTACATGCTAATACAGATTACTTTGCAGTTATCTCTGGTGCCGAAGACAGCATTTGTTTAACAGCACATGGCAACACTGTCATAGGTGCTGGGATAGTTTTTTATTGTGAGGGTGGCTGAAAGCCATTGACAAAATTGTAAATCTTGTATATAATGGAAATCACTTCAAAGCAGGAGGTGCTGCCACACCCCCAACACCCTTAGTTCTAGCATCTATGAACGCTGTGTAACAGTTAGGACAGAAAGTGAAAAACACAATATTCCACTAAAACTAGATGGGAAATGTTAGGTAAGCAGAATATAATAATGACTCAAAATGGAACAGGGCCAGGACACCAGGGTTAAGACTCCAGTTACAAATGCAACGGGGTTTGTATTTACTGCCGTACTCCAGGCAAGATATTTTCAACTAGACATCAAGAAAAAATTGCTTAGTGATAAAAGAGAGATTGAGTAGCAGACTTGATACCAGGCAAGATGGCTACGGCTCCATCCCTACCGATACTAAACAGATTAGATAAAATGGTAGAAATGATGATGTATTGAATATAAGGTAGTCTGATAGGATGACCCAGGTGGTTTCTTCCTGGCCCCATTATCTGGGATTCTATTATGGACCAATGCTTTTGCCACATCAGCTGATTTCCTTATCTTGCATGACAGTTTGTCATTATGTACTGTTATTTGGCTGTTCATGTACAGCAAAAATGTCATGGACAAGGACAACCTGTTATACAAATCTCTTATCTATCAGCTGTTACTGAATCCCATGTGTTCCCTTTAATGGGAATATCGCAAGAGCAAAATGTCTTTCAGAGGTACTTGGAACTTTCTTATTTTATCTAAACGTTAAGACTGATATTTAAGTTGCTAAATTGAACACAACCTTTCAGAAAATATAAACCTCTATAGTACATGCTTGCTTCAGCCATTGTCTTTTAAATATGGTAGATATTTAAGATAAACCTCTAATAAGAGGAGAGTCTAAAAAGTGTATCCCTAGCAAATTAGACTCTGTGGTAGAACCAGTTGCATGAAATATAATCCCTAGATCAATGAAAGTAAGTGATTGGCATTTAGAAATATTTTCACATGAACTTTAAAGGAGAAAAACAGTTATACCAAAAATCAAATTAAATTAAGCATTTGTTTTTACCCAGAGAAATCCATCAATTCCCAAAACTTAAACAAGGGTTTGCTTTCTCACGGTCCACATTCCTGCTCCTATTACTCGATTCTTTAGCAAGGTCATAGGGACTAAAATTTGTCTCAGGATGCATTTCAGTATTGAATACTGTAAACAAATCCAACACTTTAATGCAAAATTTGTAACATTACTACCCTTTTCGTGGCATCTGATCATCACAAATGCAAGATTATGACCTTACTGCAGGATCTGCCAGAAAACAAAATTGAGGTAAAAATAAGGAAAAACCTCACACCACCAGGACAAGTGGAACAGAAATCAGACCTAAATCCATAAATAGTAGTGATCCCTTATCAAGACACCAATGGGCTTGTATCTGATCTCATTTACATCAGTGTAAATCAGGAGCAAGTTACCGACTTCAGTAGAATTATACTGAATTATCCCTGTTATACTGAGTCAAGTCCTTTATTTATACACAGAACAAATACAGCACTGCAGGAGAAATTCAAACATGTCCACAACTGCCCTGACAACATGCCTGAACTCTGATCTGGAAAGGCCAGTTTTAGTTTCTGTAGCACATTCAATTCTTGTTTTCTCTGCCGAGACTGCCCCAACAACAGGACCAATCAGTACCAATCGAGGTGGTAGATTTCATGATGTGGACACTGGTCCCCCAGGAATTAGATGGAGACTCTTGATTAATTTCCCAAAGGCTGCCAAACATTGGGGCAGATTCTGATACCCTTACTTGCACTGAAATCACAAATCTCAGCAATATGAGGTGCTGACTGGAAAAACAGGACAACAAGCTTTCTCCAAAAACATTGTTAAAAATAACTGAATATGCTTAAATAAATACTGGAAGGAGAATTACTAAGTTTCTACTGATGTCCACTTGCTCTTTGTGGGAAAAGTACTCATTTTGGAGACCACTAAGAAGATGCACATTTTTTAATGTTTAATGTGACTTGACGTCTCCAGCCGGGGAAAAGAAGCTAGAAAATTATAGAATCTTGCTTGAGGCCAAATGATTAAAGTTGTGGAGAACTCAGAGGAAAGCTACCAAAGCAGTCCAAAAGAAGGAGCAGATCCAAAACATTCCACTGACACCAAAAAGAACCAGGAAGTGTGGAGAGAGAAATGCTAGAACACCACCGGTGCTGGGACTTGCCTTTGCCACTTGTTTGAACAATATACTTATAGCGTAAAATGACACCTTGTTTGTAATACTTAATACAGCGTAACACTTGGAGTGCATCCCTTTCTATTTTTGTAAATACTGAAGAGATATGAGATAATACAGTAGAACCTCAGAGTTATGAACAATGGAAATTGTTTTATAACTCTGAAATGTTTAACCAGTTTATTTCAGTATAAGCTTTTGTGAGCTATAGCTTACTTTGTCGGATGCATAGAATGGAACAGAAGTAAAATGCATTTATAAACACAGAAAGAAATAGAAAAGAAAAACAAATTGTACATTAGCATATCAATTCTAAGAGGGCTGTTAAAAAAACTTCCAAAACAGACTCCAACGAGAAACTGAGGAACTGGAATTAATTTTAAAATTGGATACAATTAACCAGGGGCTTAACAGAAGTTCAGATTGGTTCTCTCATTACAGTAATTAATTTGCATTTCCTGAGTTACTGACAACAGATCTCCATTTCAAAAAGTGTATTTTTCTCCTAGTGATAATGGACCATCTACATTTAACAGCCCTCTTAGAATTGGTATGCTAATGTACAATTTTTTTTCTTTTCTTTTTCTTTCTGTGTGTATAAATGCATTTTACTTCTTGTAGCAGGTAGCTGACTCAGCGCCTGCTGAGTCAGCCCCTGCTCCCTCCTTACCCTTGCAAAAGCCAAAAGCCTCTGCAAGCCCAGCCTGCTGAGGCAGGCTAATCAGCCACCTGGCTGTAGCTCTGGGCTGCAGAGGGCTTAATGGGCCCCACCTGGCAGCCTCCACAGGATATAAGGCCTGCTAGGGAGGAAGCCGTGGTGGGTTGTGGAGGTGGGAGATAGTGAGAGGTGAGAAGGAGGAAGAAAGAGTGAGAGATAGAGAAGGTGGAGGGAGATAAACTAGCTGAGGCAGCAAACCTGAAGGAGCTAGCTAACCCTGAGGCCAGCCAGAGACTGAGGGCTGAGCCTAAACCTGAACTTGTGGAGGAAGCTGTATATAGGTGGTGGGGTTTGTGCACTGTGTATAAAGTAATAAAAGACACTGGTGAAGCCAAAAAGCAGTCTCTGGCCGATATTTTGAAGAGGGCGGTCAGAGGCCCGCCTACACTTCTGTTCCATTCAGTGCATCCGACGAAGTGAGCTATAGCTCACGAAAGCTTATGCTGAAATAAACTAGTTAGTCTCTAAGGTGCTACAAGTATTACTCGCTTTCTTTACGGATACAGACTAACATTTTTTAACCTCTTTTTACCAGTGTCTTAACTTCTAAAACCTCAAGGAGGCATTACCTTGCCCTACTCAATGGCTGAAAAATATATGGCTAATGGAAAGATTATCATCTGGATGACTGCTACCAAAAACGGGACGTGCCAAAATAGAATGAACAGAAATGAGCTATCTGGAAGAAGGATACCGCTTGAGACGTAGCAGCCCACGCTCAGGTTTCAGCGTAGTTCTGCACCATTTCTGCCTTTAGCAACCCATAGGCTAGTTCCTTGTTTGTCTTTCATCAGCCACATCATAGATTCTGAGACACAGGTTTTTGATTTTCCTCTTTACTCATTTTCATTATTTGTCTTTGAATGCTTTCATGCCTTTTAGCTTCCTAGAAATGGTTTTTATAGGTTTATTTGAATTGTGACCACATGCTTTGGGCAGAAATCGATTGTTTCATTAGCAACAAAACAAACACAAGTTCAAAACACCCTTCTAAGCTCTTTTTCAACACTCATTGTTTGTGTCCTACATTCCCACAATGTGTGTAGCTGCATCCACAGAAAAGCTGCTTTCCAGGCTCCTGCGATGTGCAGCCAAGAAGTGAACAGACAGCATGAACAAGGAGTGATACAGACTATAATTGATATTAGGCAGAACAATTCAGGCACAAATTCTATGGAATGTCCTAAAGAGATCATGCCATTTTGTGGGCTTTTTCTGTGTAATAGTGAAGTTATTTTTTCAAATAACATGGAAAATTATGACTGCGATTTGTTTGCTTGTAATCAGGGATTCCTTTTTCAGTTTAAGCAACTAGCCTGTTCTCCAGCCTCTGAAAACCAGTCAAAAATTTCTTTTATTTCCTTATATTCTGTGGTCCTGATTCTTCACTGCTTTGCATCTACTATAATCATTGTCACCTGCATGTAATGTCAATAAAATGTTACCAACTCAGAATTCTCCATTCACACTGGTAGTTGCATTTTTGCACCCATTTTGCTTAAGTTGAAATGACAGCAGAAGCTGCAAGGCAGCAAAGAATCAGAACCTGTAACTCAGCCCATTGGGATATTTTGCTGATCTTTCTTTACAACAACAGTATAACTTTGCTTTTAAGTTCACTACCTTTTTTGCTACATTGAGTTCTGATCCGCCAAAGAGTTTACCTTTTTGGAAGGACCTTCGGAAAGATCTTGAGTTCTTCTGAAAGACCACCACTGAGTCTTCAGTCTCCCCCAAACCATCACACCCAACTTCTTAAAGTGCATTTCTGTTCTAACAAGCGACTGTAGAAGTTGTATCATAAAGTTCCATGTTTCTCACTAACTTCTATATCAAATCTGTTCAGATGACAAGTAGAAGAATGACTTTTTTTCCTGTCAATGTGAGCCTGGGATTTGAAAATCAATTTGGATTCTATATTTCTCACACCACTAGCAAAATAAATTAAATATAAGTTCTGCAATTGTTACTTTGTTGAAGAGAGGGTGAAGCCCATTCCACTCTGATAATTCTCTCATGGCTGTACTGCTCTTCAGTGCTGATAGTAGTAAAAAAAAACAGAAAACCAGTAAAGTAGGCTGTTATGTTTGATTTTATACATAGGGACCTAATGTATAGAGTCAGAAGTTTACCACTTTCATAGACACTCTTCAGAGCAGAATCCCACTTAATGGGTTCTATGTGGGTTTAGTCTAACATTGCCCATATTAAGTGCAAATTAGAACGGCCACTAGAGGCATTTAAACTGTGTGATCCCCATTTTACAGATGAGGAAGTTGAGGCATAGATTAAGGAAGTTGGAATCAGAGTTAAAATTAGACATTCCTGGTGGTTTGTTTTCTGTTCCTATTTGCTTTCTAATGCAATTCTAATTAAGCATAGGTTCAAGGGTGAGAAATGCTAAACACTCATTCCCTCCTCCCAAGAAGTGAAAGACTGTCTGGAATGTGAATGTTTTTTCTCCTGTACGGCAATACCTGTAGCCCATCAAATCTACCAAAGTGGTGGTGTTTAAAAGCCTGTAATGAATCTTAGAACTCCAATTTGGATCCATTCATGAATTCCCTCAGGTCCCATTAAATTAAGAATCTGAAAAAAAATCACCAGCTCTGTAAAAGAGTTCCCCTAGTTTTATCTCCCAAACAGTGGCCAGGCCCGGCTATTTACACTAGGTGGCTTTTGTCAATGCTCCAGTTTCTTAGTCCATGCAAAGGGGTCCCACCCTTTGTGGTGGGACTTGTGTCTTTTCTGACTGGGGGAATCAAAAGGAAAATAAATGTTCCAGTGCACTCAAGAATAACTTCTTCCTGGAGTCAACTAAAAGGGGAAGGGGCCAGCAGTACTTTCTGACATAGGGGCTGTCTGTGTAGGGTTTTCTAGGAATCTTTCTTGCTGAGCTACTGAGTTGGGCTCACTCAGTCAGGCTTACAGAGAGTCAGAGACAGGGCCGGCTCTACCTTTTCTGCTGCCCCAAGCATCTCCGCCGCTCTTCTGTGGCGGACTGCCGCAGGCGTGCCACCAAAGATGGAGAACAGCGCCGCCCTGACAGTGCCCAGAATGCCACCCCCTCCCATTTGCCGCCCCAAGCACCTGCTTGCTAGTCTGGTGCCTGGAGCCGGCCCTGGTTGGAGATATTGTGGATGAGTATACCTCTTGCGATTTCAGGAGTATCTCCAGCCATTCCCTGCTCAGAGTGATCTCTCTTCCCAGCTACCTTCAGTTTCCTCCATTTTAAAGGCCCCCTCCCTACCAAACATGATAGTCTCACCCATCTAACCCTGTCTATCCATTAACACAGGGCCTCTCTAATGCCTTTCTCATCTGTCTGGGGTTTATGTATACTGTCATGAGCTCATTGAGATGGTCTAAGGGTTAGGATGCTAACCTGGTACTTTAGAGAGATGCAAGTTGAGTTCCTTGTTCTGCTACAAGCTTTGTTTGTGATTGTAGCCAAGTAACTGAGTCCCAGATACTCAAAAGTATTTAGGCACCTACTACCCATTGCTTTCAAGGGGAGTTAGGAGCCTAGGTACCTTTCAGTATCTAGCCTTTAGTGTCTCTGTGCCTGGGTACTGTAAAATGAGGGATAACAGTGCTCACCTTACTTACACTCTTAGGAGTGTTGTGAGGATAAATACATTAAAGATTGTGAAGCACTAAGATACTATAGTAATGAGGGCCATATAAATACCCCAGTAAGATTTAAAGTACAGGGCAACTTCTATTATCTTATCATTTACTCAGAACTTCCTGGTATCTGAAAGAGGATCATGCTCTTCCACCCTCCGTGACTATTAATTACACTGAAAATGACCTCAGGTATCCAAACATATTCAACCTCCTTCCCTCTTCACCCATGTTATTCAGGGACTTTAGGATGTATTGTATTCTCTGAAAAAGCATACTCTTGAGGCCCGATTTGCTCGAGACATGTATGTACAGCTCCCATTCACTTTCATTTTGCACCTGTATTGGAGGGAAGAATTTTGTCCATACAATATTTTGTTTGAATTGATGCAGGTTTACAAGCAATGTCTTCTAAATTAAAAATGATTAGCAATAGCAAGCTTAACTAGGAAAGCTACAACTAGATGGCAGTATTCCTTCAAAGGAAGGTTTAAAAACTTAATTCAGTTCTGCAACTGGAATCCAGCAATCTGAACATTATTTAGAAAAATATGTCAAGATCATATCTGGTACAACCAGATAGAAATCTTGAAGTTTACTGGAGCCTTAAAACAGTAAATTTGCATTTTTAAACAAACCTGTTCCACCTGTCTCCAGCTAGTCACTATTTACTCTGTCCCTCTAAATTCCCTAGCCTCACAGAAACACATTTGCCAGTTTTGCTTGACTTAGCCCTTTCCAAGACTCTCTGTCCTGTCCCAATGTCATAACAGACTGTGTCAATATAGATACTACAATAACAGCTCCTCTCATGCTAGCAAGAATAGTAAGCATCGGATAAGTATTTTCTGTCAGAGCTAAATTGTCTTCATCAATCACTATTTACAGGTGTTTTTGTTTGGTTTTTCCTCTCTGAGCCACGTGGAAAGTGGCTTTCAAGCTCCTCTTCCAGGCTGGCATAGTGTTTAGCACACACAGCCTCTTAGTAGTAGTATCCATGAGGATGGGTATGTGAGAAGCTGAAAACTCCATATCTTGTCTAGTGGACTCCTGCAAAGAAAATGTCTAATCTTCAGCAGACCTAGGTTTATTGCCCATTTTAATTTTAGTCTTTGCAGTGTCTCTCTCTCTCCCTTTTATATAACCAATGTTATCTAAACAAAAATACCCCAAGGCATCTACAACAGAAGTAGACTCAAAAGCAGCATGTCACTACCTGCTATTTGATCACTTTTCTAAAATGTCTTGTATCAGTATAACCAGTTACTGTATTAGAATGCATTTTAATGTATTAGAACATTTGTATGTGTATATACACAATGTGTCATATTTAATCTTTATAATCTCACATATAGTTGGGGGTGTATATAATCTTGTTTATGGACCAGACCAACTTTGCAGTATTTGCTTAGGGGTTTATGGAGTTCAGATATACAGTATTGTGAAAATAACATTTGTGTGGCATTTCAAGTACTTTCGTTTCACTCCTTGCTAAATCAGGAAATTAAGAGTGACATAAAAATAAATAACAAAAAAAATAAACAGCTATGTTTCCCATGGCCCTACCATCTCCCCTACCATGAGGCCGTCGCCCAATCCTGCTTTTCGAGATTAAAATGTCACATCTGCAGGAAAACAAAGGCGAGTGGATTGGAGGGGGGGGGGGGTTTGTAAGTATCTTTTCCTCTTCTTTTGACCTTGTACATTCTGGTAAAATGGAAACTTCAGAGAATAAATCCTATTTGAGAATAAATCACACCCTGGCTCTTACCAAGCCTTGGTTATGCTACCGGGGGACCCCAACACACATCCAGTCCCAGATTTTCCCCAAAATAACGTGTCTTGAACTGTCCAGACCTCTTCTGAACATTACACATATAATGATTCCTTTAAGGGAATAATATGCACACACTTGTTGCCCCATATGGAGTTAAGCAGACACTTCAGCTTGAACACATTGAATTAGATAAAAGTCAACAAATTTAACTACACAAAGATAGCTTTTAAGTAACTACAAATAAGGAGACATAAAAGTTAGAAATGGTTGTCAGAAAAATAAAGATACTATGTTTACTGATTCCTAATTTAACAAACTGCATTAGAGTTCTCTCACTACAGGCTGTCAGCAGTCTTACTGACCAAACTGTTTAGGTCAGGACCCAATCTCCAGAGTCCAGTGCCCGTTTCCTTTGTCTCTTCAGGTGCAGTGAATGTGATGGGCAGAGGGAGAAGGAGGGGGTCATTTCTGGTGTTTCTCCCTCCTTTTTATAGTCTCATCCCTTTATTGAAAAACATTTCCAGCTGAGAACCTATGTGGAAGGATGTTCCCTCCTTTTTTCTCTCTCACCTATTTGAACTTCTTTTTTCTTCCCTTCCTGCTTGATGACGTTGTTTTCTGCTTAAATGCAAATTAAACAGAACACATGTTCCTCTGTTTAGGACAGATCTGTCTGCCAGCTTCTCTATTGGCAGGACTGAGGGGTTTGGAACATGTGTTAATAACAACATACTGGGAAATCTTGTAACTTCACATACAGTATTTCCACACATATTTTACTGGGATAATACTGACCAGCAAATTATGAGTTTACAAGTGATAACATAGAAGGCATATCTTATACAAACATAATTACAATCATCTGTAGGGTGCAAACACAGCGGTATATTTTGTCACATCAAGGTGAATGTCATTTGAGGGGGACATAGCTGACTTTGACTAGCTACACTGAAGTAAAAACTACCTGTGCTCTATTTCCACTAAGATTTTACATCGAGATAGCTAAATTGAATTTTTTTAAAAAAAATCACATCTTTTTTGCAGTGAAGAGCTAGTGTAAGTTGTCCCTTGGGACCAGTCTCTCACCTTGATTTGCACAGAGGGACTATGGCCAGTATCGAGGATCCCATGCTACTGGACCATATACCTGACACCGGTCAAGGATTAAATATCCTTCATCCTGAACAGTATAATTTTGAGGGAAGAAATTCCAGATTTTAGGGAAAGAAGGAAAACCTCTCTCTAAAGGGTGGCGTTTTAAAATTATTTATTTATTAATGGCAGCTGTTTGAAGCCACTTAGAGTTTGGAATGTTAGAAATAATCCTGGTTGAGATGCATTAGTGAGCAGAATGGAGGTGAGACAACCAAAGGTGCATGATAATCTGCATTTATTACTATCTATGCTGTGTGTGTTATATATATATATTTAGTAATTTTATATTTAGTAAAATTTAGTAATTATTTAGGTAACAAAGCCCTAGGTGTCTAATGAAGTCTTATGGGGGGAAAAAAGACCTTGACCCAACTGTTTCTCAACCATCTTCTCTTTTTTTAATGTCTTAAATATTAATTTTCTTGTGACTAGACTGGTCACAGAATTTATAATGGGATATGGCACCTTTCAGCTTCTGACCAGAAGTCTGAATTTCACCTTAGTAGTGACCAAAAATTGTTACCCTTTCTTAGTGGCTGCAGTGGCCAGTTTGGCAGTTCAAACATAGAGTTCCTAGTGGAGAGGTGTCAACATCAGAAAAACCATCACTGCAGTTTGCAATTTTAACCATCTACATGGAGAGACTACTAATTGGGTGAGTACTGGAGACAATCCAGTCACCTTAGAGTTGGTCCCTTCAGAACACAGTTGAAGCAGACATGTGGAATGAGTGTGAAATGTACACTGATGCTTTATACCTGTTCCGTGGAGAGCAGATTTCAATTTCCAGGGCTGTCCTTTTCTTACGTTTCATGAGAATTGGAACTCATTTTACGAACAGTAATTGTTCAAACTCATTCATTTCCTTTCTCATACTCAGGTACACCAATCCTCAGAGTGCTTTTCCTGTCTCAATGGTAATTGCAGGTAGAAAGTTATCTGTGACTCACCAAGTAGGGACTAGGTCCCAGGCACTTAAAAATTCACCAGTTCTGCATCCAACCAGATTCCTCCTGCAGAGAACCTAGAAAATTATCCCTTTCAAAGGGTCTTTCTCGAAAAATATACATAAAGATTTTTAATATATTCCACAACCTTAATTAGCTGACAAGAAAAGCAGAAAACAAGAAAATGCCTCAAACCACCAGTCCCCTTCAGCCATGTGTTCACTGGCACCCACTGTAGACAGCTGGGATCAACTCCATTTAAGGAAGAGTCCCTGAGCACAAGAGCTCTTGGTAATTAGATTTAATGCATGCATGGAGACCAAATGGGGAGAGAAAAGAGGCAAAGAAAATGGCAGATAAGAGAGAGAGGGAAATTGGAGGACTTGTAGAGAGGAGGAAAAGGAAACTGAAAGGCCAAGGATTGAAGATGAGTCTCTTCAGTCAGCCATGGCCCATGAGGGGGAATAGGACCAGTCTGAATTCATGTTCCTTCTCTGCCTCCTTCCCATTTGTTTCCCAGAAAGTGTAACCCTGTCCATGTCTGAGCACGTGCAGCCCCTTCTCATTCATTCTCCAGTGACTCTGGGCCTTTCATAACTGGAGCACAACCACGGCCCCTTCCCAGTTCACATCTTTGCAGCTAAAACTATTTAATAACTGGGTGAGGTCACTCACCCACATGTAAACCTAGCAGTCCAAGAGTGCATGCACTGTCTTCTGTTTACTCCCCAGAAGTGTAACCCTTTCATTACCATAGCCCATGGTTGGCTTCTCTATTCACCCCACAGCGAGTGTAACTTTGTCATAGTCAGAATGAATCCTGTAATGCAGTTTTCAATGCAGCTGCATAATGCAGCTGGCACCCTTGTAAGTGTAGATGGGCCTAAAAGTCACATTAGCACCATATTTTTTTTAAGTTGAAAAGTGCCCCATACATTAGGGTGACCAGATATACCAGTTTTGTAGGGACAGTCCCAATTTTGGAGTCTTTTTCTTATATAGACTACTATTACCCTCCTACCCCTACCCACATCCCGATTTTTCACATTTGATGTCTGGTTACCCTACCATACATTGTCACCCTAAAGCTGCCAATGAGTGTGTGTCATCTCAAGCAGCAGGGGTGCACATTTTTTTTTAATATCTAAAGAATAACAGCTGAATATAATGAAGAATAATTAAATGGGATTTCTCAGAACCAATTTCCCCCTCTTCTCAGTAATGGTTTCTTTTGTTACTTCTCTTTTGCTTACTCTGCCATTCTAGGATTTGTGTCCTGAAGAAATCAGAGCAAAACTTCCAGCTTTGGGAAACCTTCCTCTCTGTTTGAAACAAATGCCCCCATACTGTGATGGAGCGTCATCCGGGTGGATAAAGAGATTTCTGTGGTTGGGATTTCATCCAGAGGAATATTTTTTTTCTTTTTCAACTTTATATCTCTGGTAGGAATTGTAAAACAAAACAGTGGTATCGTTCCAAGTTTAAAGTAAAAAATTCTGCTGCAAGAAGCCTTCCTGGTGATGCTGAACATTTTCAATTGTTTTTTTCCACTTCACATTTTGTAGCTCTTGCTGTAGGCCAGTTGCCGATCTCCAAAGACCCATCTTCCCTGGTGAGAGTCTAAGATTCCCTTATAGGATCCTTATTCTAAATATTACGTGAGTCCAATGATATGAGTAAAAGAAATGATACCACAGTTTCCTAACTGTGTCTGAGATGCATGTCCCAAGGATTAGCCCAGTACTGCTGAGTGACTGGTGGTTGTTTATGCTTCTCGGGAAAGGAAGGGTGAAGAGAGTTTGGCTGGATGTTTCACTGAACAAACAAAAGGTTTCATATGCTGAAGATATGACTAAAAAAAGAAACTCCAGCTAAAAGGACAGCTCACTGCATTTGGCATTTATATTATTGAAGGAGACAGAGGCAGTGAGAAGGAAAGAACATTAATTATGGAGCACAGCAAGGGCTGCTACTTAGTGTCTGGTACTAGCGTAATTACAGGAGACATTCCTGTTCTCTGATGCTGAGAGACAGACAGACTTCTCTGCTGTTGGAAGGAGAAGCCTTGCTCACTTGAGATTCAGACTTATTCATTCTACCTTAGAGCCAGTTCCAGGAAGAAGCATGTGCTCTGAAAATGAGCTTTCCTGTTGCTTTCACTGTGGGTTTTTCCCATTCGTGGGTTGTTTGGAGGCCTTAAAAGGGGAAGAGAGACTGAGTCTATCTAGCTGCACCACTGACCATCTGTGTGTGACCTTGGCTAAGTCACCTTCGTCTGTTTTGTCTCTCTAGGTATCCTGTAAATTCTTTAGGGCAGAGACTGTCTCTTACTATGTGTATATACAAATGCCTATCACAGTGCTTTCCCTCCCTCCCCCCACATCTTGGTTGAGAGTTCCAGTACTACTAGAGTTGATTTAAAAAATAACTAAGAGTCTGCGAAACAAGGTAGTAGCTTCAGAGAAGGGCTACAACAGCATGTGGACATACATGCAGGGTTTCCAAGCTCTGGACAGGAAGGAGTGAAATCCAGCAAAGGAATAGTATGAGATAAGCATCTCTGATATTAGCATATTGTCCCCACCCATTCTCCCAGCCCAAGATAAAATAAATCTCAAGGGCACAACCTGTTGACTTTTTTGTAATCAGTTCACTTAATCAGATAAGTGTGAACAATATGTACATACCACAGTAAATGCAAAGCAATAGGCTAGGGACCAAATTAAGAAGTAAACCCAGTGGCCCAATCTTGAGAGAGGCTGAGCATAATTTGCAGGAGCCCAATTTGTGGAATCAGTCCCCAAAGGAACTGATGAATCGTGAAGGAAGAAATGTGCACCTTATAAAAACTTTTTAGCTGGAAGGTGAAGAAAACAGGGATTTATTTACATGCACCAACAAGACTGGCATTGGCTTTGTGCTACATGAATTATATTTCTGGCATCCCCCCCCTGCGCCACCCTCCCCTCCCCCCCCGACACCTTCTGTCAATTTGCTAGTTTGATCTTGCTTTATAAAACTTTTCTCTTAGGATTGCTTCCAAGTTCTCATAGATTTTTTGCTGTAGCTCACAACTTAATAATAATAATTCCTTCCATTTAATAGAACCTTTCATCTTGAAGTATCTCAAAGTGTTTTACAGACTGTGCCAAATTCTACTCTTTCACCAGTGAGAATCCAGAGTAACTTCACTTAGACCAATGGAGTTTCAAATGAAAAAAAATTTGGTCTGATATGTAAAGGGGTCTCTTCACCTCTGAGGAGAAAAGGTAGCTGATACTCTCTATCAGGAACTCTAAACAACAATCTTTTTGAGGTAGGAGCATATAGAATAAAATATAGAACAAATTGAAGGGAATTAAATGGAGCAGAATATAATTACTCCAGATGGATTATTACCAGGACACCAATATTTATGCCTTTATCCCAGCAAAAAGTGACATGTAATATTTGACCACACATTTTCTTCAGTTTGAATTTATATCTTCAGTAGTGCCAGTCCCAGATATTCAAAAATCATGCATCTCCCTTCCAAAACCCATGAGATTTTTTAAAATCTAAATTTGAGATTTTCAGTTTTGAGCCTTCAGGAGTCATGTTTTCTCAGCTTTCTACTATAATCAAGAGGGCTACAAATTTACTTATTTTAATAAAAGCTGACATTCTCACTGAATTACTTGATACAGGAGCTGGGGGTTTTAGAAAAACACCAATTAACAGAACACCCCCTCATAAAATAGCAAGAGTTGACAACACTGTCAGGACCGTGAGTACCCATAAAAAGCTGGGGCATTGGTTCAGTGCTGCTTCAGAGAGAGGAGGGCCACCATTTCTTCCTCAGGAGAAGGAATCACAAACACTTTCTACAACATATTAGTCTTCCATAGAGCAGGGCTTCTCAGACCTTTTTGCTAAGGCATGCTACATTTTAATAGAGAGACTGTCTCACGTGCCCATCGTTTCCTGAAATAAGTAGAGTTATGTCAGTGTAAGCAATGAGAGGCCCCGTATGCTCAATTAATACAGAGTAGTTGTAGCAGTCACTTTGCAAATCACCTTCGCCTGTCTTCCTGACCTTGACCTTTCTGTCAGAAGGAAATTATTTCACTCAATCTACACCCATCACTCCATGTTTGCCCCTCCCAGTTGTTTAAAGGAACGAACGATATGATTTCCAAGCTGAGCAGCCAATGCTTCTACTTGAAGCAAAGAATTTCTTGGCTCCTAAGTTTAGTGGTAGCATAAATCACCTATCTGAGGAAGGCCTGGAGACTATATAAAGGTTGCAAAAGATGGTTATGAGGCAATTTCCTGGGGAGCTGCTAAACATTTAAACATAATAGGAGAGCTTTTGGATAATAAGCATCCACAAATAAACAGGAAGCAAAAGGATGAAGGTGCCTTGATTACATCAAAAGTGATCTAAAATGCGAAATATGTAGGAGTGGTGCTTACTTGCTGGACACTACCCAGCCCTAAACAATTTTTAAATAACTATGTATCCTTCTGATAACATATCTTAAAGTGGAGTTGTGTGTTGTGCTACAGAGAGGAGAAAGAGTTAATTTTCTGTGCTCATACTAGAGCTCCAGGGTTTCTCACGAGGTGTTCGGCTTACTTCACTGCAGTTTTAAAAAAAAAATCTTTTTGATTTATAAGACTATTGAGACGTTAAACACATAGAAGCTGATCAAGCTCAGGCCTGCACGCCGATCGCTGGCAGACCTCCTTCAGGAATATAATATCACACCTCATGCCGCACTTGACAAGGACGAGAAGAATCCCCTTTGTGTGGTTCCCACACTCCTCTCACACGATCCAGCCTTTTGGGCAAAGTAGGATGGTTTATGTGCATTTGGATTAAACACAAACACTTTAACCCTTTGCATGCAGGCTGGTTGATAGCAATCGACCCCATCTACTTCAGAAAGGAAAAGCCCAGACATGTAACAGGATGGTGATTTTAGTTAATAACCCTGGGGCTAGATTTCATAATCTACCACAAACCATACTTAAATCTTTAAAATACAAATCCAGGTTCCAATTTTCAGCGGAATCAGGCTTTGCTTCTCAATTCCATCTGTAAACAGAATGAATAAGCAAAGTATCTTAGAATGATATTAAGGGTGACGGTTTCTGTGGGATATTAATTACCAGTTCTCATTAACTCTGTACCCCTAACTCTATCTTATCAATTTATATAACTCCTCTTTACCATAGACCTTAGTGCCTCAAACAATTTATTGTATTTATTCTTGCAACACCCCTGGGAGATAGGGAAATGTTGCTATCATCAACATTTTACAGTTCATAATCAGAGACTAAGTGACTCACCCAAGGTCAAACAGGAAGTCTGTTGCAGGGAAGACAGTTCAACTGTGGTTTGAGTCTTATTAGAGCTTGTCTTCACTACCCGCTGGATCAGCGGGTAGCAATTGATCTGTTAGCGATCGATTTCTCATGTCTCATGAAGACGTGAGAAATCGATCGCCCGCGGTGCCCCCGTCGACTCCAGAACTCCAGCTCACTGAGAGGTGCAAGCTGGAGTTGACAGGGGAGCGCGCTGCTGACTGCTGCCGCCGTGAAGACCAGCCCTTGTTAGGTACCACCCTATCCAATGGACTTCTCCTTTTTTCCTAAATCAGTCTACGGTCAAACTCATCTCTTCCATGCGTCCTGCCTGAAGTGTAAGGAAATACTCCATAATGTATAAAATTCATCATGAAATAAAATTGTTGTTGTTATACTAAATATGTAAAGTAAAAGGCCATGCAAGTCTCTGCTGAAATATTGTTTTGAATATATAACAAGTAAAGCTTTGTATTTGCTTTTCATGTAGTACAGTTGAGCCCTAAGTAAAGCAATAATGCCACTGTAGAGAAGGATAGAAGGAAATTTAGATCCAGATAGTCAGGATCCCTGAGTAAATAGTGACCACTTGAGAAATACTTTGTGACTATTATAAGAACTTGCCTCAGTAATCCCTCAGATAACATTCTGTATTTGATCTACAGTGCATACACTATAGTTTGTTTTTATAGGGCAGACACTATGCCCAATACTATTTAAGGTCAAGGCTCAAATAGAGTAAATAAAGCCTACAGAATAAAGGGAAATCCGAATATTCTTCCCAGTGGAGCCAGACTTGTAGTTATTACAACAGATTTTAGACAGACCTTCACTTTAATGCTAGTAATATCATTCATTGCATATAGAAAGCTAAAATATGCCTGAATATAGCCTTAACATGTGTGTTTTGATTGCTGCACAAAAGGAATATGACGATTTGGTTGCATATTTAAATTAGTTTAATCTCAGCATGCTCTGGTGTTTGTTTGTTTTTGATGTGTTAATGAATGGAATAGGACAAATGGAGGGTGGTCAGAGACTGATGATAACAGAGGCAGGGAAAACCATCCATATAAAGAGAGTGACAAGAACAGGGCTATTTGCTTTCAAGAGGAAGTGAATAAAAGGAGGCATAATAAATGTACACAAGACAATGAGTGATAGGGAAAGAGAAGGTAGATCAATGGCTTCTAATTATCCTTGCTTACAATACAAGACCAAGGAGATAATCATTGAAATGGAAAGGCAGCAATTTTGAAACTGACCCAAGGAACTACTATTTGACACAGTACACAATTAGCCTACAGAACCCAATATCACAAGATTTATTTGAGAACAAGAGTATAGCAGAATTCAGAGATGGACTGGTCATTTAGATGGAAATTGTGAACCTTGGCAGTTAGATTAGAACAGGGTTTCTCAAACTGGGGGTCACGACCCCCCCCCCGGGGGGTCGCCGAGCGCTCCCCGCGGGGTCGCGAGTTCCTGGCGCCGCAACTTGCGGCGACTGGGGCCGGGGCACACCCAGCAGCCCGCCCGCGGCAGGGCCAAGGGGCCGGGGCGCGCCCGGCAGCCCACCCACGGCGAGGAGGGGGGACCGGGGCGTCCGCGCGTTGTTTTTTTGGTGGGGGTTTTTTTTTTTTGCCGGATCACAAAAAGGGGTTGCAGTCTCAACTAGTTTGAGAACCGCTGGATTAGAAGGATAAAAATAATGTTTAGAAGAGATATAAACTCTCATACTTGAGAGCATAAACCAACTCTTAACCAAGGGGGAACTTTTCTTATACACAGACTCTTCCATAACTGCCCACTGCAGGACTGCTTGTGCCTTCCTCTGGCATTAGCCACTTTCTGGGTCATAAAAAGACTAGAGCAGCGGCTCTCAAACCAGTTGAGACCGCGACCCCTTTTTATGATCCGGCAGCGCGGGGCGACCCCTCCGCCGAAAAGCTGCCGAATTACAACCAAAAAAAAACCCACCAAAAAAAACACAAATGCGCGGACGCCCCGGCCCCCAGTCTCCGCCGCGGGCTGCCGGGTGCGCCCCGGGCCCCCCTTCCCGCCGCGGGCAAGCTGCTGGGCACGCCCCGGTGCCCCCTGGCCCCGCCGCAGGCGGGCTGCCGGGTGCCCCCTGGCTCCGCCGCAGACGGGCTGCCGGGTGCGCCCCGGCCCCAGTCGCCGCGAGTTGAGGTGCCAGGAGCTCGCGACCCCACGGGGAGCGCTCGGCGACCCCCCAGGGGGGTCACGACCCCCAGTTTGAGAACCCCTGGACTAGAGAGTCCACTGGTGTCTTCTAACATGGCATGTTCTTATGTTCCTGCTATGATTTACTCTTAAGAGATTATATTTTGTTTAGAGAAAAACATGCAAGCAAAGTTACATTTGAAATTATTGAAAGACTATACTTGGGAAACTGAAGTTTCCTCACATAACTGTTCTTTGAGCTCAGTTACAAGGTGATTTCCTTCATTACCTCTACTCCTTTTTTACTGGTTTCTCATAGAATCCACCCTGGCTCATCCCACACAGTTGATGCCTACTCATAGGCAGACCATAATTTGCTAGTGACTCATTAGTCAATCATTTAAAAAGGAAATCTAAATCTAAAGAAGCTTCATTGATGTTTGAAACTGTACGCTGGCTGAGCCAGACAGCCTTATGGACTGAGTCAATCCACTAGACTGAACTTTCTCCTTAATAGTCAATGTGAGCTGTATCATACATTTTCATGTGTTTGGTATGTGGGCTTAGTGCTTGTGAAATCTACAGGTATAATGGAAATTAGAATTTATCTAAAGGTTCATGCAAACCCCTATGAGTCAAAACCTCTGAGTTTTCCATCGCCTTAGTTATCAACCCCTGATCTCACAGACAGAAAAGTTGCCAAGCTACCCTGAGAGGAATTTAAATCCCTGGCCCAACCGTTTGTTTATGGCAGAAAAACAAGAATGTGAGGGTTGTCCTGTTATGGAATGACACATCATCTCATGATTCTTTGTAAAACGTCAAGTAATTTAATGTACAGTAACGAAGTGGCAAAACTCCTAGTTGAATAAAACCTAAACTTAGAGGATATTTGACATTTAGAAATCTCTCAGAGAGCACATCTTTCCTCTTAAACCAGATGTTCTGAATGGTGGGTCTTGGTATGAATATTCACAATTTATTGGGCTGAGGGGGTCAGGCACCTAGCCAAAGCTAAGAAGCATGAGCCAGCCGAGATCCAACTGTGATAAGTAACTGGGTAGCAGGTAACTAGATAAGGAGCACCTGGACCTAAGGCTTTTGAAAGCTCTGTCAAAAAGCACCAGAACAGGGGAATTGCTGAAGAAGAGAGATGTCAGGGAGCAACAAACTACTCCTTGTGGTGTCTCCTTGGGGAGTAGAGGCCTAGGGAGAGAGGAGCAGGCTGGGAGGGAAAGTGAAGCCAAGCCAGTGACTAGAACACCCCAGGAAAGCAAACTGGGCATGGCACTGCCTGTGAAGCTACTAGGGACTGGTATACCAAAGAGTGTTTGGAGAAGACTGGCATCTGGCTATATGCCCAGAAGAGGCCCAAGCTCCAGGCAAGAAATCCAATCTGAGAATGCTTTGGGACTAGAGGGGTAAGACTTGAGACTGATTAACCCAGGCATGGATAGTGTCCAGTGAAGTAGCTGACTGAAGCTTTTATTTATATTTTCATGTTATCCTTTTCTATTAAATGAGACTCTCTGAAAAGAGTGTTCTTTAATACTAGAAAGTCTGCTTGGGTTTATTTACATCCTGGGGAGGGGAAACTGAGGCAGAGACTCCTCTGCAAGTCATGCCTGAGCACAGAGCATGTTCTGGAGTGACCTCCATGCTGTTACAATGAAGATAAAAAAACTGCGAAGTCTCCGTTCTGTGTACAGCTCCTTTAAATACTTAGGAATTTTGGCTGTCTGCAGAGAGAGCAGCCATTTTGTTCTTACAGTCTGTTAGAAAGGAAGCCCACTAGCTCCCTTCTAGAGACTTAAGTTTTGTCCATTCTTTCTGTTTTTGCTAGTCAAAAAGTAAAAATAATCTACACTAAATCTATGTGGCTGCTCCTTGAGTATGGAAAATGGCTGGCAGCCCTCAAATGGGAAGAGGTAGGGAATAAAGAGAAAACAAACAAGTATCTTTTATCAGAGGAAAATAATGAAAAATTAAATCTTACATTGGTACACAAAGCTAAAATCTTGTCCCATCTTAATGATGTGGGGCTCTCTTACCTAAAGTCAATTACAGGTGTGTTGTATAAATCCTATTTCGAAAGAACGCTTCTTGGAGAAGTATGTTGGCTTTCTGGCTATTTCACTGATCAGGGACTGAAGTTCTGTGATTCAATTCTGGGTTCTGCCGCTGTGACCTGGTCAGATTTTTAAAGGTATCTGGGTGTTGGAAGGTGTAACTAATTTAGAAGCCAATGGGCTTGTAGACTAAAGGACATACAGGAAAGCTAATCTGAATTAACTAAAGATGTGTATTTGAAATGGATTAAATTAAAGTGCATTAATTAAAATGCATTAATTAAAGTGCATTAAATTAAAGTGCATTAAAATGCATTAATTAAAGTGCATTAAAGTGCATTAGTCAAAATTAAAGTGGCCTTAATTTGGTGTATTTTAATTCACTTTGGAAATAACTTAAGATAAACCAAATTAAGGCCATTTGAATTCTGAAGAAGGGTCTTAATACATGGGTTTAATGCAGTTTAACGAATCCACTTCAAATTCATATAGTTAGTTAATTTAGATTAATTTTCCTGGATTAGTGTGCAGAAGTCTTAAATCTCATTTTCAAAAGTGTCTAAGACAGGGGTGGGCAAACTACGGCCTGCGGGCCTTATCCGGCCTGTCGGGGCTTTGGATTCGGCCTGTGGATTGCCACCCCTATGACACCATGGGGGTAAGGCAGACTCTCTACCTTCCCTGACCCTGGGCCGTTCCCAGAAGCAGCCGTCACCATGTCCCTGCGGCTCCCTGAGGGAGCAGAGGATTCTGTGCACACCCCTCACCTGCAGGCATTGCCCCCAGCAGCTCCCATTAGCTGGGAATGGGGAACCACGGCCAATGGGCGCTTCAGGGAGGTACCTGCAAGTGAGGCCAGCATGAGGAGCCCTCGGCCTCCCCCGGGGGCCAGAGGGACATGGTGCTGGCCACTTCCAGGAGCAGCTCAGGGCCAGGGCAGGCAGGGAGCCTGCCTTAGCCCCATTGCACGCTGCTGCCACCCTGGAGTCACTCAAGTCTCTCTCTACCTCAATTCTCTATCTGTGAAATGGGAGGTTAATGCTCCCTTTGTCTCCCTTCTATTTAGATCTTCAGATTAGGAATGCTCTCTTAGGCCAGATCTAACGACAGATTTAGATCACTATAACTACATCGTTCAGGGATGTGAAAAATCCACACTCTTGAGCAACGGAGTTATACTGACCTACCCCTGGTGTAGACAGCACTATGTCAGTGGGAGAGTTTCTCCCATTGACATTGCTACTGATTGTCGGGGAGGTGGTTTAAGTACATTGATGGGAGAAGCTCTTGTTGGCATAGGAGCATCTTCACTTAAACACTACAGCAGTGCAGATGTGTCGATGCAGTGCTTTAAATGTAGTATCATAGACCCATAGAGTTAGATAGAACTACAGGGTTAGAAGGCACAGCAAGGGCCATCTAGTCTAACCCACTGCCAAGATGAAAGAATTGTTGTGAGATGCAGGATTTGTTGTTATAGCCTTTTTAAAATGTAATGGAATTTGATTTAAAAATAAGAAAGGAAATTCAAAGAGTATAGACCCATCCTTACTATGTTTTTGTAAAGCACCTTGCACAATGGTTCCCCACATGTTGTTTTGGGATCTGAGGAACTAGTGCAATAATTTTGCATTTTACTGAGCCGGGAAGTTGAAGATATCTTCTCACCCTCCAGTGTTTCCCTGCTGTCCTCCCTCATGTCAGGCTCAAAAATTGTACATGCCTATGTTTTAAGTGCCAGACTGATTGCAATGATTTTTTGCTCAGTCTCAATCTTTTCTTCTATTGCAATCTCAGGAAGGTTTTACTTTTTTAAACTTTTTTTTTTTATTTAACATGTCTCTGTCTGTGTTTTGAATTGCTTCGTCAGTCACTGTTCCTGTAAAATGAATGTAAAGCTTTTTTTTTTTTTTGTATTAACCCTACTGGATGACACTGAGAGAAAGAGTTAGCACGTAGATTCATGCCCTTCGATCAATGTAAGAAAAACACACTTCCTATTGATGTAAATCTTTGCTTAGTTTCACAAGCCTATACATGCAAGAAGTGATTAACTCTCTTTGTCAAGGTTGCAGATTTCACAGGTTACTACGGTTCCAGTGTGGAATTAACTTCCATAGCCTACGGCCTTAATTCAAAGATAAAAAGGATTAGTATGGAGGAAAGGTCTACTAGATATATCACCCCATTTAAGCTTTCTCTGCTACTGCTGCATCTGTAAGAAGTAATTAATAATAAACCTGAATAGAGTTGGTGAGCCCAGAGATCAGATAGAGGGGTTGTTCTGCCTCATGTGAAAGCATGTACTGTCCATTTCAGGAAGCTTTTTAAAATAAGCTTCTCAGAGGCTCCAAATTTCAAATCGATATTTCACAATAATCTTAATTTACTGGAAATTTATTTCCTTTCCATCTGCTAGAGCTCTGTTTAAACAAGTGTCTTTGGACCAAATTCATTACTGGGCTTCAGTGAAGTTACACCAAGGATGAATTTGTTCCTTCTAATCTATTTGAACACCACCTGGTGCAGACTCTTCTCACATCCAGCAAACTATTCTGTGTTCATGGCGCATCTTCCACAGAGCCTGCCATACTGTAAAGAAAATATATATTTACATATGCACCTACTTAAACAAGAGGTGATGGGATCTCAAATGCTACTGAAAAGGTTAAAACACGTTTTATATTATACAATTATAATTGTGTATTATACTTTTAAGTATATGGGTGACACCAGCAGCAACATTTCCTCAACCCATATGTCCAGATTTCACCTTCAGACAACAGAGTTGCGTAGAATCTAATCTGAGTGAAATTGGAACCATTATTGTATCCAAATGGGCAGACTTTTTTTTGTTCAAAACTATTAGAAAGGAACTAAGGAGTTTATCTGATTTCTATATAAATGTGTGTCTTTTTTTTTTCTTCAAACATCTGGTTCCTTTTGCTTTGTGACCTTAACACAAGGCCTCCACAGGTGAGTAGCAAAGTTCAAAATATATTAGATGTGCCAGACTTGCCATCCTGAAACAGGCCACCCTCTACTCTGATGTCCCATTGCCAGCAGCAGTCTAAAGTCTTCATAATGCTGCACCTAATCAGGTGAGCTCTCTGCAGCTGGAGATCAACTTATTCCTTGAAGCCTAGGGATTAATAATAGTCTTGGTGATTTTATCTGACACAGTGTGACTATAATACACTGCTGTTCCTTTGCATTCATATAGGATAAATAATTGCATCTTTTATGACAGGGGCACTTCATGTATATTTCATGCAAGAATTGCATTTATTTCAATGGGGGGTTGAGTTCTGAAGGCACCTCAGCAACAGATGTAACCAGAGGAAGATGCCTTTCATCCATGGAATTAGGAACAGAGGAGCCAGTGCAGGATGAGGGAATTGGTAAGAGGAATTTGTGAGATAATTAAAAGCCTTGTCCACCTCATTTTCCCCCAGTCTGTAAATTAATACTTACCTTTCCTAAGAAACCTCTAAGTGACATGGTCAGTGTTAACAGGCAAGTAACTGGCAAATTATGAAACTCAAAATTCAAAGATTTAAAGAATGTGGAGAAGATCAAACACAGGGAACTGAAGTGTCTTACAGGGGAAAAATGCAGTCTCCACAAACAGATTTTTCTTTTCATTTCATAAGTGAGTTTAATATCCCTATAACAGACAGCCTAAGACTCAGACTAGGTTACTTATACAATACATTGTTATTTAATGGCTTAAGGACATTTACACATGTTCTTAATTTTACATATCTATTATTTGATTTGTATCGCACTAGCACCTAAAAGCCTGAGATTCTGGACCACGACCTCATTTGCGCTAGGTACTGTTCAAACAGAGAACCAAAGCGGGCCCTTCTTTCCAAGGACTGTACTCATATTAGTTAGTCATGAATTAAGCCTCACAATATCTTCCTTGAGATGCATCAGTGACTTGTTTTAAAATAGAACCTTATCTCTTAAAAATAACCATCTGAAGTAACCTACTTTTCTGCTCCAGGCTTTTATTCATCAGGATACCCTTACTGCCTCCTTTTCCACTGACTGGTTATTTTGGCCCCTGTGAATCTTTAAATTACCTTCAGCTGGTTGGGCCCTAATGTTTGTCTGGAAGTAGTTAGTTCACCTTTTCTGTCTAGCTGGAGAAAGGATGGAGCTTGTTCTCCCTTGCCCTCTTCAGGTAAGAGTTCCTACCATTATGAACTGGGAGAACAAAGATTAAACTAAACAATAATGGGGGTTTTCTGTCATTGAGACACATTAGTATTCTCTTACAACTGTTGCTGTATATCCTACACTACTCTGGAGAAGGGTTGAAAAGGTGAAATGTTGTAGTGATTAGTAGAAAGCAGATGGGAGAAATCTCAGTGCTATCTATACACCATGTGATTCATCTGAAGGTAGAAAGCCATGAAGATTTTGAGTGCCAAGGGTGAATGTTTTGGAAAGATACAATAGCATGAAAAGAGATTAATAATTAGTGCTGGACAAATAATTTGCAATTGTTAAAACCACCTTTACTTCATTTTTATTTGAGACTGTTAAGACCTTGTTCATGAATTGAAGCTGGCTGAGGCGGGGATTTGCAAAGCAACCTAAATCAAGACCCCGCCCTGCTCACACTGATCTTTAATTGGAGTTGGGACCTAACTCCCTAAAACTCCTTTGAACGTCCTAGTCTGAATGTGTTGTGTAAGCAAGTTTCAGCCATTGTAGATTACTGACCAACTACTTTATTTTCTTATTTTTTCTGAGTAGCTGATATTTGCAGCTCAATGTTTGTCCCAGGTGATTGTCCACCTCAGTCACAAGGTATCTTGTACTGCACCTTTGACATGGCCATCTATATTATGTGCAGAGACACCAGAAGCCTGGTTCTCTCCTTAGTTAAATTGCCTACCTATCCAATCCCATTGCCAGAGACCAAGGGAATCTACTTATAAATTGTTGCTTCAGCTCTAGCCCAGGTGATTCAGTGGGAAATCAGGCCAGTGTGAGCTACTGAGTATGAGTTGAACTATGATATTAAAAGAGGCTTTGCTGATCCTGGCTTTAAGCGTTCCTTTCAAGTCCCTACTCTCTCTCTCTCTCTCTCTCTGCCCGTCACCCCCCAGGTTGTACTATTTAATCCATTTAACTGATATGTGAACTCCTGCTCCTCTCTCCTCTGACCTGTAGCATATAACACTCTGTGGGGGGCAATGATGGCAAAACACCACACATGCACCCAGTTTTGAAAGAGAGTAACATCTGCTAGAACACTTACTGTGAGTTCTTTCTTTAGGTATCTGAGGAATAAATTGCTCCCAGGTTGCAGTGTTTGCTGTGCTATAACAATTTAAGTACCTGAGCCACTTGTATGGTGTTTTGGAAAGTTCTGCCACTTCTGTCTCGCTAGCTAAATGTTCTCAATGGTTTCTGTATCTGCTGATTTATTATTCTGCATCTTGTTTATTATGGTAGTGCCTCAGAGCCAACCAAAGATGGGGCCTTTATCGTGCTAGGCACTGCACAAACACTGAGTAACAGACAGTCCCTGCCCCAAAAAGCTGACCATCTGAACAGACAAGGCAGACAGAGAGTCTGGGAAGGGGTAGAATGTACAACCAAAGTGAATGATGTGATAGCCACAAACCTCATGCTAGCTCCGTGATTTATTTATTTTTGGGGTGGTTTTACTTAGAAGGGAATCAGCTAACTGGAAAGAAAAGTGATGGGAAAGGAGCTGAGGAAAAGCGGGTGAAATGGGCAGGTATGAAGTGAAGCAAAGGTGAAGGGACTGTGAGGGAGGGGGAAGTTTGGTGCAAACCGCCAATCAAAACAGGGCCAAGAAAGTTCAGTTATACTGTAGAAAGGTTTCCAAATGGCCAAAGGACCACAGGTCTATGCTGTGGCTCCTTCTGCTCCTACTTGCTTTTATTGCTTTCCATCTCTACTGCTACATGACTACCGGTCATGAAGAACAAGTATTCAGTGCTTCATGCCTGCCAAACATTGTCAAACCAGGATTAAGTTGTGCAGGGATCAAAATGGACAGCAGATCTCCCCTCTTGTCTTTATGGGTCTCATGAAAACGACCAAAAGGCTAATTAAACCCAGCATTGTTTTGTTTACATATTTGTGTTTTTTAAATATTATATGGCAGCTTGTTAAACTTCTATGTATGGTGTCAGGCCTGTTTTAAAAACCTGATCCTTAACTCATTCAACTCAATGGGACCTTTGCCAGTGAGTTCAAAATGAGCATCTGTAAGTCGGAAGTGAGGCACAAGCCTTGGAAATCCTCAAAGTCCCATGGGTCTTGACATTGGGTAATATGTGGATCTTCTCCATAGATGACTACCTATGAATTACTATGTAACTATTTCAGCAGACTTCAGTGGAAAAAGTAAGAAGTCATCTGTCAGTAGACGGTCATTTAACATATGCTGCACTCTGAGTGCCGGGAAATTTATTTATTTATTGTAGGCAACTAAGAATGGGGTTTGATTTTTATTTACTTATTTTGGGTGGAAAAGAGCTGACACAGCTGTACGTTCAAGAATCACTTGTGAAAGCCTGTTTAGGTGGGAGGGATAAAGGTTTCTGACATGTTATTACTCCCCTCCAGTTCCCTTCCCAAATAATAAAAATAAATTAATTAGCATGTCTGACATCAGGAAAAGTAAAGAGTTGTATGGTACATTTCATAGGTGGTTTTTTTGTTTGTTTGTTTTTTAAAGTACTGCTATGAAATTCTGAACCTGTTTTTGGGGTGTTATCAAGTAGTGCCTCTGACCAGCTGGTCTATCAGTCTCTTCTGTCCACTAACTATCATATTTGTATAGCCCCCCATTACTGCAGTCTCTGAGCACCTGGCAGTCTTTAAAGCATTCGGTCTCACAACCCCTGTGGCAGGTGAGGAAATGCTGCTATTCCCATTTTGCAGATAGGAAAGTGAGGCATAAAGAGACTAAGTGACTGGGCCAATCACTGCAGGGATTCATTGGCAGAACAGGGCCTTGAATTCAAGCTAGAGGCCTAGCTGTTGGACAAAACTTCCTCGCAGTCTCGTTTCATAAAAAGCTCCATTTACTTTCTGTTTGGGCCAGATCCAGCTCCCTTTAATCAGCCAAAATTCTTACTGATGTCAAGATCAGGTCCTTTGTTTGCAGCATGTCTCTCATCATGAGAAAAGGGCTTGTGTGTGTGCATGCACGTATTTTGAAATGTTTGCATAACTGAAGAAAGATGTGTGCAGCCTCTGGGCTTGGCCAAGTCCCAGATAATCTAAATAGTGCTGTGCCAAATAATAATTAAAAAAATGGTTCAAGTTAACCAACCGCAATCAAGAGCGAGGTAATGTGATCTCAAGTGTTATTCATAGCCGGTGAACAGCCACCACTCCATTGCCAAGCACGCGGCCCTGCTTAATTAAATAGCATGCATATATGTTTTCCACTTACAATACGTTAGCTCTTGACTTTGATTTGGAATGCTTTTAAAACAACATTCTCCAAAATCTCAGCACAATTTGGCGATCGGTACTTGCAGTTTTGTCCCAGCATGCAGAGCAGAGATGTCAGACTCGGTCTCTAGAGAAAGCTGGATGTGTTCTATGGGCCTGGTATAAAATGAGGAGTGCATCCTCTGCTCAGTTCTCAACAGGCAACCCACATCTCTCAATGGGAGGTTTGCACAGAGATCAAGAGTAGTATATGGCCTTTAGGGACTTAACACTAAGGGCCCAACAGTCTATGCTGCATACCGCGCTGGAAGAGTGTGATTCTCAAGACCATGTCTCCTTCTGCCCTTTATTTCTCCCACTTTCCTGTTCTTCTTCTCTTTTCCCTCCTTTCCTGTTTTTTGTCTTGCTTATTTCTTCCTTCAGCATTTCCTTCCCTGCCGCAATTCTCAATAGGTTTTGCTCCCAGCCTCTTCCGCCTGTTAAAATAATCAGCAATCATTAGTAATCCATCACTTAGGGGACATAGGGTACAACACCTACAGAGCCTGTGAGAGTTTGGATGCTGGTAACTTGATGTAAGTAAGAAAACAGTTTAGGCAAAGATTCTATCTTACTAAAATTGTTTGTTTTGTTTGTAACCAGACTGTTTTTATTCTTGCTTAGTATCACTTATATCTCTGCTCTTCATTAATAAATCTTTTCTTAGTTTTACTATAAACGATTTCAGTGCTGTTATACTGAAGGAAGTGTGAGTCTTCAGCCAGCCTAACCGGCTGATGTGTACACTCTCTCTTTGGAGGCAGGAAACTTAATTACTTGAGTGTCCAGTGAGAGGGTCTGGAACTGCAGGGAGACATCTCTGGGGAAGTCAGGTTCACTAATTGGTCCCTGCAAGACAAGGTTAAGACTAGCAGTCTTGAGGTGAAGCAGATAGCCTGCAGTGGCAGGGAGCTGAGACAGTCTAATCTCCAGGCAGAGTGGTAGTACACAGTTCTGGGTGGCCTGAGCAGAACGTCACAATGCAGTAGTCATCAGGATTCGAACCTGTGCACAAAAACCCCTATGGATTAACACCTACCCCCACCCACACTACTTCTTGCCCAGGGTAAAAGCCCCTGAATTTGACAAAGATGAAGATCTGTCTCTACAAGAATGCACTGGACAGGATCCTGCTCAGTTGTACTGCAGTCAGTTTGAAGCAACAGCCGAATCTGGCCCGGTGTCTTTTTTTCCTTTCTCTAATTTCCGTTTCCAGCAATCACTTGCTTCCTCCATTTCTGGTCCCCAGGCATATACAGGGGAAGACCAGGTGTCTAATCTCTGACTACACTAGCATATAACAGTGTAGCAATGCCCCAGGTCAGATCATCTGCAGGGAATGAACCAGGGACCCCTGAACAGGACCTCAGTATAAATGTGGGGGCGGGGCATAAGGTCCAGCCCCCTCTGTGGCCCCACCCTCTGCTCCTGCTCTTCCCCTGGAGGCCCTGCCCCTGCCAGGCCGGAAGCTGGAGCTGGGTCATGGTAAGGCTGTCCAGGGGGACAGGGACACAGGTTGGAAGTTGCTCTTGGGCCCCCCTGCCCAGGGCAAGTGGAGAGTCCAGGGCTCTCTAGGCGGCTCTTACTATGACCCAGCTACAGCTTCCAGCCTGGCCAGGGGTGGGGCCTCGGGGGGAAGAAGAAGAGTAGGGGGCAGGGCCACCGTTCCAGCACCCGTGGCCCCCTTCTACATAGGTTCCGTCCGCTACAGGAGGCAAATGCTCACATTGGATTTATGTGGGTTACATGCTGGGCACTCACCAATCCTAGCCAGCAACCCCTCAGACTTCAACTGTCCATAGTAGTTCAGATTCCTGTATGGGGCACTACTTGTGCTGCCTTTGGAGGAGTCATCTGCAGAGGTTGAACCCAGGAACTCTAAATAATAATAAAAAAAAATCATGACTCTCTAACGCTTCAGTTAGAAGCCCAGGACTCTTAGGCCACTGCTAGTAGCTGACTCATAAAGTGCTATACATAATCTAATCACGGGGGGACGGGAGGGGGGGCAGGGGCAGAGAGAGATTAAGAGCCACACTGGGTTAATGGAAATTACAGCTGCGCACTGGGTGTGAGTCACAACCACTGTCCCCTCCTCTACTCTTTTCAGAATTTACCCGACACGTTTCACAGCAGAGTCTGCAAGGTCAGTTACAGAGAGATCATTTCAGTACAGTATCCGAACTCTGACAGGCTCTGTAGGTGCGGTACCCTATGTCCCCTAAGTCAGTGGTCCCCAACCCCTGGGCCGCGGACCGGTATCGGTCCGTGGATCAATTTGTACCGGGCCGCGGGCGGGGGGTCCGGCGCGTGGCTGATTGGGCGGGCGGGGGGTTCGTGTGGCTGATCGGACTGGGGCTTGTTTAATGCCTGGAATTGAAGGAAGGAGTGAGAGTCAAAGGAGTAGAGCTTGTGAGTCTTAGCGGGCACACCAACATGCAGAAGCCTTATCTGACGGTTCAAACACCCCCACCCCCCCTGGGCCGCAGTAAAATTGTCAAGCGTTGACCGGTCCGCGGTGATAAAAAGGTTGGGGACCACTGCCCTAAGTGATGGATTACTAAAATGGCGCTTTGCTCCCCTTATATCACTCAGAATCCATTGTCTGTGCTTCCAGAGCCTGGGGCTACGGGCTTTGTTGTGCTCTCCAAACTGTCTCTTGTTAGCTTGATTGCTTTGTTTATCTTGTATGTAAATGTACGTATTTGTTTTTGGCTTACCCTGGCAAACTAGCAAATCTACTTTACTTTGTCTAGACAAACCTGTTTATCAGGCTCCAAAAACATATTTTAAGAACATACTTCCACACACATACATAACTCTTTACACACCTTGTGTGCATATATAATAGAACGATGTTCATGATCAGAGTATCACCAGTTTTTATATCGTACTTTTATGGCTATATATGGTAATATTGTATACAATTAGATGATTCAATTGCTTATTTGGGGTGTTCAGGCTTCCTCTTCTCTCCCTAGGGTTTCTGGACCTTGATTGTCAGAATAGGGGAGTGATTTTCTGCCAGGGCATCAGCAGGGTTATACACAATGAATTATCCCTTTCTGAATTCAGCACAGCATGTACTACTTCTCCCTTTAGCCTACATCTAAGAACTCCACTATCCCAGCCATACATGTGTCAGGTCGGCCCCAGGTCTTTTTAATCAAGTGGTGATAGATGGCTGGTGGAACGCTAAATGCTGCTATTAGAAAGCTGCTTATGTAAGCTGAAGTATTGAACAAACATGTGGGTCTCCAGGTGTTGTGTAAAATAGGCACATGATGTAACTTGTCCAGCAACTTACAACTGTGGTGGGAACTTTAACCAAAATAGAAAGGGCATTGCAGATTTCATTAATACAAAACTAATGATAGAATATCTGTGCCCCAATAGCAGGGAAAGGGCAGTTGCTCACTAAATGGGATATGGCTACATCCAGACATGCCCATCATACAGGAAACACGTTTGACTTCAGCTGCCCTGTAGTAGCAACCTAAAGGAGGAGCCACATTTGTAGAAAAGCCTAAGCCAGGAGCTCTGACTGGTCTCCAAAAGACCTGACGATACCGTCACTCTTTTCACCCAGAGGATCCCAATCCTATAGTCTTTCAGGTGTTCACTTCACCCATGGCTAAAATGTTCCACCCCCATGATATAGGCTGGACTATGGCAACTATTTAACAGTACACACAGCAACACTTACACTTCAAAATAACTTAGGAATGAGGAGGGAAGAATACCATATCCAATTTTAACTGCAGGGAGAGTATTAGGTAGGCAGAATGTAATTATCTAAATTGGAATTAGGTCATGGGTTGGAATGGAAAGAAAAAATTGAGCAACCACCCATCTAACCTGGAGAGGGAAACATCAGTCTTGCATCTCCTTGGTGTTGATCTGATTCACCTTTGCCACTCCCTCTGCAAATGGAAAGTACCAAAAAGCCCTTTATTCTTTGGCTCCTTGGAGCATAGGCGGGTCCATCTTCTTTAATCTGTCTGGAATGGGTCAGAATATGCATGGGGAAGAGCAATTATAAGCAAAATGCTTCAAGCAAATCAAAACGGATGGCTGAAAAGTGAGTTCTGTTTGAGACTCTCCCCTATCGGCCTTCAGAGAATAAGCACTTCTGAAAGTGATGCAGTTTGATCCATAAATCCAGCCATTTAAAACTGCATTGACAGATGGTCAAGAATATTCACAAGAAATGAAACCAAGCACTGTAAGACCATATACACTCTGCCCTATATATGTCATCTTTAAAATAGTGTGTGTGTTGCATTCTGTCTATGAAGTACCTATTGCCAAAAAAGAGTCCTCTAAGATAGTGCTATGGATGTAAAAAGATCATTAAAACACTGCAACTTCTCCTTTATTGCTGTTGCACCCTGTTTTGGCTGCAGTAGTGAGCACCACAACCAACCACCATATGTTGCTGCACCATTTGCATGTCCTCCAGCCCATCAATCTGTGTTGCTTTCTTATTGTTGTTTGAATTGCTTCCAGTGACTGCGTGGGAATAGCCTGACTTTCCACTCTGTGCACTTTGGAAGTGTTCCCCCATGTGGGTAAATGGACAAGGTCATAAATAATAAGTGATTTAACTAGCTGACTAGCTGATGGGTGATTCAGCTTATCAACTGGAAATAGTTAAGAGACGAAGGAGGAGAAAGCAGGGAGGAAGGATAGGCTAGAGAAGCCTAAGATTTCAGAGATAAAAGATCTCTTCTCCTCCCTGCTCTGTGCCCTAGTAGTAGGTAAAGGCTTGGGGAAAAGCTTTCACATTTGTAAAGCACGGGGTGTTGAGCTTGCCACTGATATATGTGAGGACCATTTGCAGTAAGAATCCAGGGTGAGGGAACCCCACCTTGTGATGCTACCTCTTATGTTCTTTTATGCCCTCTGCAGAGACATGCTGGTGTAAGTCATTCACCCAAGAGCTTTGAGAGTAGTGCCTCTGAGATACGATCAACCTCTCTTAAGTGAAGTTGTGCTTAGCAAACTGGAGCCATTGGACAATTTTAGCCTAGCTGTATGCTTATTTTGACTGCAGGAATCTACAGCACAAAATTTATTTTGGCTCTGCAATAAAAGAAAGTAGAATGGTGGTGCCAGTCTTCTATCTCTCGCCTGGCAAGATCTCTGGTTGAGTCTACATAGGTAACAATAGAGAGCATACACGTGATTTTAGTGCATCTAATCTATTTCTATATATGAATGAAATTCTCAAAGCTAGCATGGAGAATATAGTGAGAGTTTCTAAACTGTCCTTGACAAAAACTGATATCAATTGTAGGTATAATTATCTTTCAAGTATGATTTACCAGCACACTCTTATGCTCTTAAATTGCAATTTACTGGCAATGGGTTAAGCTCAGGTTCAGAGAGTTAGTTCATTTAGGTTAAGCATCCAAACGATCAGACCTTGATCTAGGTTGGGCATAAATGCAAGTTAGGGTTAAAAAAATATATTGCATTAGTTTTATGTGGAAAAGCCACATGAGCTGAATAATACAGTGGTTTAAAGAAGAGGGTAAGTTATTCTCCTTTTCAGTAAAGCTGGTGTTTTCCAAAATGTATCGACAGCATGGCTCAGATAAGAGTGTTTCCTCTCTACTCATAGATAGGTTGTGTTAGCTATGGTCCCTGGTGTAGTGAACAAAGACACAACTGAACCATCTGAAATTACATAAGAAGAACTGGGTTGTATTTGTTTCCTCGCCCAGATAAGGTGTGATGGGTGCAATAACAGGAAGTGCAAAGGAACTGTTCTCAAATACCAAGGTGATGGATATGCTCCACAGCCTAGTCCAAGAAGGCAAAAGTTCTCAAACTGGGGATCGGGGCCCCTCGGAAGGTCACAAGATTCAAAAATGGAGGTCACAAGCTGTCAGGGGTGGTGGTTTGGGTGAGGGGGTGTCTCGGGAGGGGGAAGTCAGGGAATAAAGAGCAGGGAGGCAGTTAGAGTGGGTGGGTCTCCGGAGGGGACGATCAGGGGACAAAGAAGGGGGGTGGATGGGTTGGGAGTTCTGAGGGGGGCAGTTACGGGGTGGGAAGTAGCTGGAGTCATATAGGGGGCGGGGCCAGGAGCCCCAATGTGGCCCTCGGGCCAGAAAGTTTGCCCATCCCTGCCCATAGAAAGCCATACCCAAATTAATTTGTTAAGGCACCATTCTGTCCTTCAAATCACTCCTCACCCCATTTCTCTCTGACCCCTCCCCATTACAATAGTGTCTAGTGCCTCACAGTCTTCAGTGTATTTATCTTTACAAAAACAACCTTGCAAGGTAGGAAAGTGCTATTATTCTCACTTCCCAGAGGACCAGGGACACAAAGTGACTTGCACAAGGTCACACACAAAATGTGTGGCAGAGATGAGAATTAAATCCCAGTCCCTCAAATCCCAAGTTAGCAACCTAACCACTGGATGCTATTACATCCATTATAAATTGCAACAAACAGTGGGTAGAGAGGTAGCCAGCAGGGATAAGTGACATCACTAATTTCTCTAAGTTATTTCTCTAAAACAAAATTTGACTTGAAACCTTCTTGTTGCTGTTACCCTTCTCCTCCTGTCCCCCAATTCTCACAATGTCTGTTAAAACTCATTTGTTGCCACTTGTCTTAATTTGAACTGTAATTTCTTTGGGGTAGCTTCTATCTTTTAATATGTTTGTACAAATGATCCTGAGCGGGGCCTCTGGATGCTATGGTACTGCAGATAATTAAGATTATTCATGCATTATGTGGTGTGATCTGAGATGCTGTGCTAAATTCAGACATGAGGCTGCAAGAAGGCATGAGCACAATACACATCAATCTTAGCATTCAGTGCTTTTATAAACACAGAGTTCCACCAGTTTAACTAAAGTGTTGTTTTTTTAAAACAGATTTAATTAAACCAATGTAAAAGTCCATATGGACAGTCTGATTTCAGTTTAAACTGGGGATATTTTGGTTTAGTTTAGGTCAATTAGGGACAATGTTTTCTGTCAGCAACAGGTAATCTAGCCTAGCATTTTTCACTGGAGAATAATTATTTCAATCTTTTCTCAAGAGTGTGTAAGGAACAAATGTGTTTCATCATCCTCCATTTTCCTGTTTCACCATGTCTTTCCAATTTTGTTTGCTTTTAATAGCAAATATATTTTATTGGCCCCAATTTACAGGAAATCACACATGCTGCTTGTTTTAGCTTTGTTTCTGCCAAACCAGTCATCAGTCACTTACAGGAGGCCATGACATAGCAGTGAGAGAGAGAGAGAGTGTGGGATTTTGTTCCCCCAAAGTATTTCTAGGTTTTTTGGATGTCATTTCAAGCTCCCTTGTGCCCTAAAGCAAAAGTTAAAACACAGTGATTGTTGACACTTCTTGAGCATTGGATTGGTGCTGAACCAATAACTCTCCTACCATATCGCATATGGAGCATCAGGGCCAGATCACACTGGCCTTGGTCACACTGATGTAAACTGAGAATAACTTAGTTGTTTTCAATAGTTAGCCTGGACTTATGGTAGCGTAGCTGAGATCAGAATCCAATTTAGAAAGTCTCCCTCATCTACCAAGACCATGGCACCTGCAAGAAAGGATATGAAATCAGCAAGCAGAGAAGTGTCCACAATGAACCTGTTAGCATGCGATAGCTATGTTTGGGAAGGTCTCCCTGTTCCCTTCTAGAGCCGGACAAACTTTTTCAGTAAAAAGTGCAGATTTGGGTTGACCAAAACATTTCCTGAAACTGTGTTGATTTCATCAAATTGTTTTGGGTGACGGGAGAGAAACCCTTTTAAAAATAGGGCTGTTACATTTAATTTCAGCATTTTTCAAAGGAAACATTTTTGATCTGTTGATTTAGAATGACTTTTTGTTTGCCAATTTCCTTCAGTTTGCACTAGAAACAGGTTGACCCGAAACAAACATTTTTTGATTATTTGTTTTTCTAGATCTTCCAGCAAACTGAAAGATCAGTTACTCTCACTCCTCTACTCCCTTCCTGTTTCGTTCTGGCCAGATTTTCAAAAGTGCTTGGCACCCAGCAACTCTCCCTATTCTCAATAGGAGCTCTTGGGTGCTGAGTATTTTTTGAAAATCTGGTCATATTATGCTGAGTGTAAATGTTCAGGGGAATTGTATCATTTTTTATCTCTTTTAAAATTCTTCTCCAAAACTCTAGTATTCCACTTTAACCAGGAAGAATAGTTGTATATTTTCCATATGGGTCATTTACCCGCTTTCCCTTTGTCCTGCTCTCTGAGCATATTTTTGCTGTGGTTTTTATTCTGCCTACGTTGGGGCTTTCTGTAGTATGTAAGCCACTCCCAAGAAATCTAGACACATATAGTAAGGTCACAAGTGGGACTTATGAGTCTCTTACCTTCTCTCTTAAAGAAAATCCTGCTTCAACTTTATGCTGAATTAGCTTTCATCAGAATCTGGCCAGAAGTATGTGGTCATGGTCCCTCAACTACACTGTACACTTGTACTAAAATAAGAAAACTAAAAAGTTTGTGGGCCAAGTTTCCACCAAATATAAATTGCTGTAACTCCATTGGAGTTAAGAATCAGAGAGGTAGCCGTGTTAGTCTGGAACATTGGAGTTGTACCACTTTAAACCAGACTTGACTCCTGAAATCTGTGCCTTTCCATATCATGATTTAATTGCAAGAAAGTACCTAACTTTCAACAAGTGATCCTCTCACTGGCCTTTTAGACACTAATTCTTTGCTGTTTAACATCATGTAGTTTTTATCTCTTGTGCACCCAGGTCAAAGAGCCAGTCTAGGGTGTAGATCACCTGTATCATGTTGCAGCTGATTGGTTTCACATTTTAACTCGTCAGGGTACTTCTGAGTTAAACATTATGTGGGGAATCATGTTTTACACAATTACTGGTGGAGTAACAAAGACAGATCCTGTCGCCCTTACCTTCACTATGTACCTGATCACATGGTAGTGTAATGTGCTGCTCCTGTCACCACTGGAAAATGCCAGCTGTTTCTTTTCAGTGAAATATTTCATATATGAAAAAATAAGGCACCTGACTTCCCATTCTGGCCAAGGGTTAGAATGGGGGAGGCAGTCTTAAAATGTATTATTATTGCATTACTGTAGCACACGGAGTCCCAATAACATTCAGGCCTCATCGTACTGGGCTCTGTACTGTGATCATTGTAACTGCCTTGGTTAGGCAGTGGTCACGATGATCAGAAATACCCAGCTATCTAAATTTCCATCTGATAGTTTCAGGCATGTCTCATTTAAAGGACAATGCCGGCATCCTGTGTGTGCCTATCAGCAGTGTCTTTCTGTAAGCATTAGGTTACACTACAGGATTATAGCGCGTTTGGTTATAGCGCGTCCCATATTGCGCAACAGGTATTGCGCTACAGCGTGTGCACACTCAGACCCGGCAGCGCTGAAGCATGGCCACATTGGCGGTGCTTCTGGAGGCACTGAGAATAGCGCAATAGGGCAGGTATCCCACAGAGCACCTCTTCCCAATCTGGCACAATGCCTTGTGGGAAGGGGGGCGTCACTTGCGGCCATTCTGCATCTGGTTCCAACTCCCCGTGATGCTTTGTGTCATATCCCAGCAATCTCTGTGTTTCCGGCCACCTCGGGCGCCATCTCTCAACGGTTTCAGCAAGGCACGCACGCTCCGTCGTCCGTTTTCCTGTGCCGTAATGGATCATGAACCGCTGCGGAGCATGCTGGCGAGTGTCGCCAGCACAACTCTCTGTGCAGCGGAGTTCATTCTTGAAATGGACCGTGACAGTAGTGATGAGTCTGGTGAAGAAGATGAGCTCGACCCGAGGAACAAATTGGACACTAAACTGCTCATTGCTTTAACTGACATGCTCACGACTGTGGAACGCCGCTTCTGGGCACGGGAAACGAGCACTGACTGGTGGGATCGCATCGTCTTGCAAGTGTGGGACGATGAGCAGTGGCTGCAAAACTTTCCCATGAGAAAAGCCACTTTCATGGGTCTGTGTGCTGAACTCGCCCCCGTCCTGCAGCACCAGGACACCAGATTGAGAGGTGCCATCCCGGTGGAAAAGCGGGTGGCTATAGCACTCTGGAAGCTGGCCACCCCAGACAACTACCGATCGGTAGCCAACCACTTTGGGGTGGGGAAGTCGACCGTTGGAGTCGTGTTGATGGAAGTGTGCAAGGCCATTAATTGCCTCCTGCTACGAAAAATCATGACTCTTGGTGACGTGCGTGACATCGTGGCTGGCTTTGAGCAGATGGGGTTCCCTAACTGTGGAGGGGCGATCGATGGGACCCATATACCTTTTCTGGCCCCCGACCACCTAGCAGAACAGTACATTAACCGAAAAGGGTACTTCTCCATGGTTCTTCAGGTGCTTGTGGATCACCATGGGCGTTTCACTGACATTAATGCAGGCTGGTCGGGAAGCTGCAAGAAGGCACTTTTTTCCCAGACCAGAGGATACCCGTGGGGGAAGTGGAAATGCCCATTGTGATTCTTGGCGACCCCACTTACCCTCTAATGCCCTGGCTCATGAAACCCTACACGGGGAGCCTGGACACCAGCCAGGAAAGGTTCAACTACAGGCTGAGCCGCTGTCGAATGACTGTGGAGTGTGCTTTTGGGTGTCTTAAAGCCCGCTGGAGATGCCTTTATGGCAAGCTAGACTTGGCAGAGGGAAGTATCCCCGCAGTTATTTCCGTGTCCTGTGCCCTAAATAATCTCTGTGAGCGGAAGGGCGAAGGCTTCACTATGGCATGGTCCTCGGAGGTTCAACAGCTGGAGGCCACGTATGCACAGCCAGAGAGCAGGGCTCTTAGAGGGGCCCAGCGCAAGGCTGCAAGGATCAGGGAAGCCTTGAGGGAGCAGTTTGAGGCTGAAAGCGAGTTCTAATGGGAATTGCAGAGGGAGGGAGGGAGGGAGCAGTCTGGTAATAGGATCAGGCTTTTGCTTTTCTGTACCTATTACATACATTTGTGCACCGAATACAGAAACCCATTTATTAAAAAGAATTCATTTATTGAACAGCTTTCTCATAATTTGAAATAAAAGTTGAAAAACAGTAAAATGTGTGAGGTGCAATTGGGGTGTGAGGAGGGGGTGTGCAATTGGGGTGGGAAGGGGTCAATCAGATATTGGCATATGTCCTGGACTCATAACCTCCAATGCCCTCCGAATTGCAGTGTTCCCCCAACTCCATTTGTGGAGGGCGATGATGACTGTTAGTGGGGGTTGAGTGCAGTGGATAAGGGTGGTGGGTCTGTGGGTTGGTCGGTGAAGAGAGGGGGGTTGGAGGCAGCTGTGGGTGGTAATAACCAGGCAGCTGTTGATAGCGGCTTGAAGGGGACAGAGGGCCAGAAGGGGAAGGGTTAGGGGGCAAGTGACAATGGGGGTGGCAAGCAGGGGGCTGCTGCTCCTGAATGGCTGCGATCCGCTGCAGAGTCTCTACTTGCAGCTCTAATATTCTAAGCAGCTTGTCAGCGCGCTTGTCAGCACGCTGTTCGCGAGCTATCTCCCTCAGCTGCTTCTGTTCCTCCCTCTGCTGTTCCCTACACTTCCTCTCCTCCTCCCTCCGGTCGCTGTCAGCGCAGTTGTCCATTGATGCCTGTTCCAGCACTTGCTTCAGAAGCTCTTCTTTGCTCTTCCTCGGTCTGCTTCGAATTCTACTTAGTTTTTGAGCCACAGATAACACTGGTGACGTTGATGTCAAGGGCAAAGCTGGGGAAATTTACAAGTTCACAGTTAAAACACAAGATCCCATTGTTTGCAACAGACAGTATTAGGGAGTCCCACACATTCCATGAATCTCTGTGCAGTTTCCCTGTCCAAATAAACCATATCACACACAGAGGTACCCATGGATCCCCGGGCATGGTGAGTCGCGGGGACAAGCACTCTTTCCCTGCCTTCCTATACTATTGTTTTGCGGGAGCGGAGGGCATTTGTGGGAACTGCAGTCTGATAAGCATTCTCCCAACATTCTGTGTAGGTTTTCGTCCTGGAAGATATCTCGCTGCTGCGGGTAACGGAGCAAGACAGGGTGGGGATTTTAAGGCGATGTGGCTTCCGCCCAGGGCCATACGTGGCTTGCATCTGTGCAGCGATGCTGCCCCCACGCTCTTAGAAGAGAAGTGGGGCTTTGTGACCGTGGCCGGGACAGCGAACATACTGGGTCTCCCGAGAAACCTCCGCAGGCACATTGCAAGAGCTCTTATTGAGACCTTTGTAGAAATCACTGATGAGGATTGTGATAAGAGAGTACATCAATGCACTATTCCACATGTAGGCAAGCATGCAAGCATTCCTTTCCACCCTCTCCCAAGCTGCCTGCCTTCCCAATAGAAAAGTATCTGTACCTGCGCAAACCGGTGCTGCTGCCATGGCCCCCGCAACCGCCGGACGCTGTGGCTCGCTCTGGCTGTACTCTGGGCTTGAGAAGAGTTCCTGGCTGCATGTCTCCAATGACTCCTCCGTGCCCTGGCTCGCTGCCACGGCCGCCGCCTCCTCTGCCTCCTGCTCCTCTACGTCCTCCTGCTCCTTGCCATCCTGCTCCTCTCCAGCCTCCTTTCCCCCCCCCCTTCAGTGGTGGGCTGGGAAGAAGTGTCCTGGGTGGTCGCTGGAGTGCACGTTGGATCACCACCAAGTATCGTATCCAGAGCCCTGTAGAACTTGCAAAACACAGGGGCTGCCCCAGAGCGGCTGTTTGCGTCGCGGGCTTTGCGATATGCAATCCTAAGCTCCTTTACTTTTGCCCGGCACTGCAGAGTGTCCCGCTCATGGCCTCTGTCTTTCATGGCCCATGATATCAGGCCATATGTATCGTAATTCCTGCGGCTAGACCGCAGCTGAGACTGGACAGCCTCTTCCCCCCAACAACTGATGAGGTCCAGCAACTCATGATCGGACCACGGTGGAGATCGCTTATTGCGAGGAGGCATGGCACGTGGAGTCATGGCCAAGCAAAATGGTTATCAGAGGAGCACTCCACGCCTGGCTGGAGCAAACAGGAAGGGGATTTTCAAATTTCCCTGGGAATTTAAAGGGCGGGTCTGACGTGTGGTCACCTGAGGACGCGACAGAAGAGTTTGAAACTGATGCCCAGAGTGGCTCGAATGGGAATTATGGGCCAGGCTGGAGGAGGCTGGAGGCTCATTAACACGCAATGGGTGTTCACATTCGCGCAATGGTAGCGCAAAAGCCCTTATTCTGATGGAAAAGGTGGTTTTCCAGTAGCGCGATAAGCCTGGACTTTTAGTGCAATATGTGCCTTGCCAGTGTGTTCGGGGGCAGAGTTATATGGCTCCTGGAGGCTTTATAGCGCTATAAAGTGCCAGTGTAACCAAGCCCTAAGGCTTACCCAATGGAAAAAGTAATTATAACCTCAATGGAAGGTTGTGAATCACTTGCAGAATCTGAGAGCCACTGGGCTAAATTCAGAGACTCAAACAACAGCCATTATGGAAAAGCCCTACAGAACTTAATCGAAAATGGCATCAATTTATAATTATTTAAAGCCAACCTATACAATACTATGTTGCATTCGACAGGTTGTTTTAAACATTCTATAGAAAAAGGCATAATTCTTTAACATTCTGGAAAATTTTGAACCCAAAATCTTTGGAAACCTTTGGTTTTTCTCATTAAATTCTATAGGGGTCTTTCACAAGAGAAAAGTGTGAGATTGTAAATTGAAGTAGTTTTTGCTTCCTCCACTTTATTTTTCATCTGAATCCCTGACCTTGTACATGAAAGTTGAACACTCTGGGAGTGAAATCCTGGTCCCGGCAAAGACAATGGGAACTCTGTCATTGATTTTAATGAGGCTTGGATGTGAAACTTGAACCATGTTACAGATCACCTTTGAATCTGGCCCATTATCTTAGCTATTGCAAGCTTTTTATGTCCAAAGCCCACAATAAGGGCTCATTGCATACAGAATCATACTGTTTAAATGGAAGCAACTTTTTGGTTCTAGGACAGCAAAAACAACCTGTAATAACAAAACTACTTCCCTTGTTGGGTGGTTCTTCTTTTGTAGAACTGAAAAATGGCTCAATAAATGTCAGCCAGATTTTTTAATAATAATAAAAAGGCCTCCTTCTTTATATTATGTGTGCCAAACTTCATTCCACAGCACAGTAAGGCCAAATAATAATAAACCCATGAAATGGCTGATTGGGCTCTACAGAAATATGACAATCAAGTGGTGGTAGGTATAATGATAAGCGAGGAGCAGATTTTCTCTCTCAGTATTAGGAGCAGTTAAATAGCACCTTAGCTCAGGAAATAATGCTGTCTGTCCACCTCTTCCCAGAGGGGTGGGAGGAGGAAAGAGAAATGAAATTGATGTGTATTTTACATCACTGCCCCGTGGACCACATCATTTCAGACATGCAAAGCAAGTTGGAACATTGTGTTTCTTTTCAAATGCATGAGTGGAAATGATGCATCACAGAGAAGATGCCAGAAGGTTCCCAGAAAAAAAAATTTATCAATAGCATTTTTTTCACCTCTTTCATAACAGGCATTTAAAATGGATAAGACTAATTTCCTGCTTGTCCCTTTTGGGGCTCTTGCCAGTATCGTTAACCTTCTTTCAGGGAAGAATTAAGATAATATTTAATTAAATTTCCATGACAGAAAGAAGCAGCAATATTTCTATTTTTAAAATTCACTCTCTCTCTCTCACACACACACACTCTCTCTCTCTCTCTCTCCTTCAGTCTCCCCAGTTATTTATCACATGTCTACAGTTTGCTTAATTGGACTTTGAGGGCTTATCAGTTCTAGCAAAACAGTTGTTAGAAAATGCTAAACTTTTTTTTTCCTCTCGGCCTTGCCAGTGGCTAAAATTTGTTAATATTTATTAAAGGAACTAAGTCAAAGTGGGAGGAAAAAAATATTCTGAAAGTTAGCAGGGAAAAGAAGCTTGCCTGCCAGTGCTTGATATGATATTAACTATTCATCAAAAGTATGCTAAAGGTCTTTCTTCCTCACTTGAAATAGCTTTTGTGATGAATGGTGTCTGGGAAAAGTAAGAGCCCTAAGAAAATGTTAGAAACAAAGACTTTTTTCTATCAGCAGATCAGAGACACTAGGGAACTAGTGTTGCAGTTTAGTGTTTGGTTACATCATTTTTATATATATATACACACCTATTTCTGGGTCTGAAGGTTTGCTATTCGACACTTCAGAGGAAGAAATAGTCCTTATTCCAGTATAAATCTGAATGCACTCTAATGTAATGCCCAATATTCCATGGCTTAAACACTGCAGTTGTTAAGTTGTTGCTGTTCAAATAAATGGGCCAAAATGGCACTGTGCTTCTTATAACAGGGCTGAATTTGCCCTAGTGAGGTCTTCACTTTCAAACTTTCAAAGCAGCATGCTGAGTTTTAGCTGCCAAATTCCCATTGGGGTCAATGGAAGTCAAGCAGTTAAAAGCACACTTTCTGGTTTGAAATTCTGATTGAGTGTTGTTGTGGATTTAATCTTCTACATACCATAAGAAAAGGTTATATCCAGGGCATGCTGCTCACCCTTGATCATCCTATGCTGTAATAGAAACACAGTAATCTGTACTACTTCATAGCTGCAGTAATATTACTGTAAGCTGTTATGTGTTGGACCATTAGAATAGTGAGTAATTTTCATAAGGGACGGGTAGAACTAGCATCTCCTTTTTCTATCCATATAATCTCTTTATTTGTAGCTTCCTGCTTCTGTTGGTGGCATTTAGTTGTATATCTCTTTTCTCCTCCTTCTCTGGGCTTAATGTCAACCCTGCATGGACCACCTGTAAGTTCTGTGTATGTAGCCATTCACCCACATGCCTGCAGCTCTCACGTTACAGAAGGAAATGAAAACTATGGTCAGGTCATTAATGCAGGAATGAGACCAATGGAGGAGATTAATTCTTGACACTTTTTTGTTTTGTTTTATTATTTAAGCTTTTTTTAAAAAAACTTAGTGTTTGTTCCAACAGTACAAATCCTATGTCTAATTTAAGTAGTTTTCAGTTCCACTCTTTTTTTTCACAAATGTCTTGTAGCAAAACTTAGAGGAAATAAAAATCACCATTTTAGATTGTGTGTTAAATTTTTTTGCACAACTGGAGTATGAAAGTGCTATAAAAGCCAGTGAGAAAGTATGAACCAATTTTAATTTCTTTGAGTTCAGTTGGAACCAGTGTTGGAAAGACACTTCTCCGGCAAATATTTAATCACTTAAGAGTATAATTAAAGGATTCCATTCTGAAAAGCTTAACTTCAGTGGGAAATAAACAAGAGCTATTTGTGAAAGTATCAGCATAAGGATTAAACTAGATGACTGCCATTAAGGTAAATGAAAAGTATACAGCTGTATTTCCTACATCCATTGCTAGAGATATACCTGATTATAAAGAAATATCTTGAAGTTATAACCACCTACAGGGAGAGCCGAATTCTGGCCTTGTGAGCATAGGCACCAATTTCTGCTGTTGCCGGAGGATGCTCGACCCCCCTCTGCCTTGGTCCCACCCTGACTCCACCCCTGCCCCGCCTGCATTCCAAACCCTCCCCCAAAATCCGTATCCCTATTCCAACCCCTTACCCAAATCCCTAGCCCTGCCTCTTCCCCGCCTCCTCTCCGGAGCGCGCTACATTCCTGCTCCTTCCCCTTCTCTCCCAGAGCTCCTTATGCCATGAAACAGCTGTTTTATGGTGGCAAGCACTGGGAGGAGAAGCAGAGATGCCATGCTCTCATGGGAGGAGGTGAAGGTGGGGGGGGGGGTGGAGTGGGAACGGGAGCTTGGCTGCCAGTGGGTGCAGAGCACCACTAATTTTTCCCTGTGGGTGCTTGTGAGCATGGGCAGGACTCCTCTATAAGTGGAAGCACATGCATCTTCAAGTGTCCAACTCACTGGAAAGGTATTGGTGAAGAACAGAACACTGAATGAGGTCAGCTCTACACTAAAAAGTTAGGTCCATCCATCTTATGTTGCTCAGGGGTGTGAATAATCCACAAAATGACCTATGCTCTGGTATAGACAGTGCTAGGTCTTCCATTGACCTAGCTACCACCACTCAGGGAGGTGGATTAACTGTGTTGACGGGAGAGCTCCTCCCTTTGCTGTTGTGAGTGTCTACACTGAAACATTATAGTGGCTTAGCTGCAACTGTGCTCCTGCAGGGTTTCTAGTGAAGATATAGCCTAAGAGAGATTAAAATTAAGAAACCAGCGGACAGAACGTAGAATAGAAAAAGTAGAACTAAATGCTATTTCTCTTATTTTATATCTAAGTGACTTTAATGATGGCCAAAGATCTTGACAGACAGCCTTGAAGACTGAAGTTTTCTATTTAGCTAGCTACTTCATCACCATCCTTGACTCCTCTTTCTTCTACACCATTCTGTAGACACAAAATGTCCTTCCTCAGCTGGTCTGCAAAGCCATTTGGAAGCTCTTTGCAATCCAAATGCAGATACATAGATCACGGATTCCAAGGCCAGAAGGGACCATTGTTATGACCTCCTGTATAACACAGGCCACAGAACTTCCCCAAAATAATTCTTAGAGAATGTCTTTTTAAAAAAAATGCAAACTTGATTTTAAAATTGCCAGTGATGGAGAATCCACCATGACCCTTGGTAAATTGTCCCAATGGTTAATTACCTTTACTGTCAAAAATTCTCATTTATTTCCAGTCTGAATTAGTCGAGCTTCAGATGAAGATATGAACTGCTGGCATCTATGGGCTAACTCAAAACCCTGGATCCTAACACATTGAGCTTCAGCTATTTATCTGAACTTTGTGTCTCAGACCCATCTCTAGTAAGAATTACATCAGACTTGTGTTTTACACATCTAATCCAAAATTATTCTTCTTATCCAAAATACCCCTATGTTAATTTGCAGCCTAATATTTTCAACATTCTAGGCAAAGAAGACCATCCCCAGTTGTTTCATATATTCCAATTCATTCAAGTCAGGTCTGGTTGTGATGTTTTGGGGGTCAGACCAGTTAGGAGTTGTCACCAACTTCCCTTGAACCCCAAAGTGTCACAATGGTGCTATCCAGTATATTTACATGTGCAGGTATAGGTGAAAAACACACAGTACAAATGCCTAAGATTAAGGGGAGAGGTCCTTTTGATGTCAATCGGTTCTTAAAAAGGCTACACAGAACGCCCAAAAGAAACACTCTTCCATTTGTTTAATATTTACTGAATGATATTAGAATTTTGTGTTTTCTCTTGAATTCCATCTACACATGGCTTTAATATCTTTCAAACAGTTCCTGGATCTGAAACAGCAGTGTATATTCATCAGGGGTGCGTGTGGGGGTGTGTGTGTGTGTGTGAAAGAGAGCTAAAAAGTTCTATATTTGGTTCCCTTTGCACCAGACAGGGTTGTGTTTAAATTTACCAAGCAGCTGGAGGAAACACTGTTCAGATGCTATGAAGCTGTTATCTGTGATTTGTAAGGGAGACATTCTCTGGAAGATGTAAAACAGAAGTGTCAGGCGGCTCACTCTAAAGGAATTAGATCATCTTGGACAAGATGAACTGAGCTTTACAGTATAGATTCCTGTCTGTTTGCTGTACTTCGGAGAAAAAGCCAAGTTGAGCACATTCCTCAGATAGCACAACATATCTCCTCACTTCACTGACGGGAAGATGAGGCCAGCATTGCAATCCCTACCTGTTCACACAGTGCTGACTGAGGGGTGCTTGTCTCACCAGTATGTATCAGTGGGTGTATCTTCAAGTGTAGAACCTCAGTTCAGTCACTGTGAGACACATCTTAATGATGCTGATGAAATTTCCACCAACGTGTTTTGTTCTCTCTCCAGTAAGAATTTACAAATGCTGGAATTTTTTTGCCTTCCAATTACAACAATCTAGAGCCAACCTATATAAACAGCTGTATGACTAAGTTGGGGGGGAAAGTACTTTCTGCACACAGGAAGGCATCTCTGACTGGGGTGGAGAGGTTGGGGATGGGGGGGAAGTATTGCTTTAGTTCATTGTTAGGATGACCAAAGAATCTAGTATAGTCTGGGATTTCCTTATGTTTGTCAAATGAAAAGTGCTAGATTATGAGGTTATTGGGAACAAACTTTTAGTTCCAGGGGACAACTGAGGGCCCAAAAGCAAAATTCCCATTGGTTTTAACAGGACCAAGGTTAATGCAATGCAACTTTATATGGCATAGCCTCTTTCATAAGAATTTCATAAAATATAAACCTCACATCACAGCAGGAATGCTGTGAATTAGCATTATCCAGGCCTTGTCTCTTCCTGGCTAGTGATGACTCTTTGAACCTCATGGAAGGGAGGCCAAGGCTGGTTTGCATTAGCTTAACCTAACCCTGGTGGACTTTTCCATCAGGGACCCTGGGAGTGGTATACACCCTCAGAAGACTATGGGAATGAGTGTGGCCTAGAGATTAAAATCAGAAAATATTGTTAAAACCACTGGACTGTCCGCTTTGCATAGTACACAGCCCTTAAAACTGAGCACTGGGTAACTGGTGGATTTCACAACAAATGCGTGTTCAATCGGCACTTTCATTCCAAATCCCTGTTTCCAGATGCTTACAACTTCTCCTTAAAATGACCTTTTTAAAGCTGAAATTTCTCAGCTTTGCCCCAACCCTGAAATTAATGTATTTGGCAAGTTCCAGGAAAGCCTATTCCAGTATTTCTGAATTATCAGGGTGAAAGGCTCAGTCACATTGAATGTACAAGGAGTGCTGTATGCATAAGATACAAGCATGAACATGCTAGATAGAGTGGAGATGGTCCCAAAGTAACATCAAAGTAGATCATTACAATCCACAACTTCTGGAAATTCTGAACCTAGATCTGTCATTTGCAGTTGTCTTCCATCTGTCTTATGAGCAGAACCATCCCCAGTCTAGATATTCACAAAGATGTGCCTTAGAATTATCTCTAATATTAAATAATACAAAATACTATATACTGTTTGTGGCTGTTGCATATGATATGGGAACATTAGCTTTGATTTTTTCTGGCTTTTGTGCGCATCTAAAATTGTGACAATATCTACATCATTATTGTAGAGGTAACAAAGTCCTGTGGCACCTTAAAGACTAACTATAAAGTTTTGAAGCATAAGCTTTCGTGGGCTAATACCCACTTTGTCGGACGAAGTGGGTATTAGCCCACGAAAGCTTATGCTTCAAAACTTTATAGTTAGTCTTTAAGGTGCCACAGGACTTTGTTACCTCTACTATTCCAGACTAACACGGCTACCTCTCTGATTCTTTACATCATTATTAGTGCAGATACTGAAGTATTTGCTGAGTAACTACATTCAAGTCTTATTAATGACCTGAAGAAGAGCTGTATGTAGCTTTAGGTTTGTTTCTTTCACTGACAGAAGTTGGTCCAATAAAAGAGATTACTCACCCATTTGTGTCTTATGTTCTGGGGCCAACATGGCTACAACAATACTGCAAAGAAAAAATGAATGAGAGTTTGAAGGCCCTAGACAAATCAGACTCAGATCTAGTTTTCTTCATTCCTCTGAGGAACAGTTTTAAAATAAATCTCAAAATATTGCAAGAGGCTTAACTCTGAGGAACTTAGCTTGGCTTTTGGGCTGCGTGGTGAAGCTGATAGTATATTTTGAATGTCTCATCTGTTCTCGGGATGTCTGTGTGTCGCTCTACCATCTGGTTTGAGTCAGGATAATACACAGAGGGAAAAGAGTGTTATTTAGAATTGGCAGGAAAACCCAGTCACTCAGCCTGATAATCGTGAACTTTAGATCCTTGAAAAATGTTCCCTTTCAACTTCAGTCTCAAGCGAAGGTTAGTATTAGGAGGGAGTCTTCATCAGATCAGTCATAAAATTGAACAACCTGAGAAGAAAACTTCCATTAGTTTCTTTTTAATTTGAAGAGATGCAGTATTTTACATTGGAGGTCAGTCTGAGCCTTACTTATAGTAATATTAGTAACTATTTTCCTGTTTAAAATTATAGGATTTACTGTATTTTAATTGATCAGTAAAGCCATATATAAAATTATCAGAGGCTGAATTGATTATCCTTTGATCCCGCATTACAATTGTATTGACATCTAGATATGAAGGTAATGCTACTTTAGAAATATCTAGACATTATATTGATTTGGGTCCTGACTTGACTTCCAACAGAATTTATCTTGGGGGTTTTATAGCCTCTAGTTACCTTTCAGGTAACATCAGTAGCAATAGCTCACAGTCCTTAGTGGACTTCATGGAGACTGTGGCATTCTCTCTCTTTGGGGTCAAAACTCTACTGGGATAGGGTTTTTCTTCTTGAATTATTTAGGGGCAGAAGAAGGTGTCAGTATTGTGAATGGCATTCATATGGTGAAAAGGTAGTAGGATTAGAGGCAAAGCCTCCACACTTTCACTACGAACAGGATCACATCCTTCAGTCTGGTGCAGCTTCCTGCTGAAATATAAACATCCAAATAGAGGCAGTAAAAACAACTCTGGGATTCTTTCGTGTATATCGCTCTAATTGTAGCAGTGCACTATATGTAATCTTCTGCCAGCAGATCTCTTATAAATTGTTCTAAAAGCTCACTCCAGCCAGAAACTTGCTATCCAAAATCCAGACTAAAAGAAATTTATTTTTAAATAAATGTTTCTAGATGCTTCTCTAAAACTCCAAACCAGCTTTGATGAACAAAAATACAATAAATGAAATCTGGCGTGTGGCTAATTCATATAACAGTATTTCTACTAGTACTTGGAAGAGGGTAGAGAAGTTCAATTATACACTATTACTTTTTTTTTTTTTTTTTTACAGGCGGTCTTTGGCTAAGAGACGACCCAGTAGAGCAGGGGTGGGCGAACTTTTTGGCCCGAGGGCCACATCAGGGTTAAAAATTGTGTGAACACCCCACCCCCATCAGAACCCCACCCACTTCCCAGCCCCGGACTTCCCCTCTCAAAACCCCCGACCCATCCAACCCCCACTCCTTCTCCCCTAATCGCCCCCTCCAGAGACCCTCCCACCCTAACCTCCCCCCCAGGATCCCATCCCCTATCTAAGCCCCCCCTGTTCTTTGTTCCCTGACTGCCCCCTCCCGAGAACCCACCACACCCTGGGACTCCACCCCCAATCTAAGCCCCCCTGCTTTGTTCCCTCACGACCCCCTCCCTAAATCCCCCCACCTAAACCACCACCCATCAGGACCACCACTTCTTACCATACTCAGCCGGGCGCTCCAGCGCTCGCTGCTCTGGGCCGGGCCACTGGGCTGGAAGTGCGGGGCCCCGCAGCTTCCCGCCATGTAGCTTGGGGGCCGTGTTGGGCCCAACCCCTGGCCAGAAAGGGCAGGCCCTGCGGCACGCCGCACGTGCCCGGCCCTGGGCCAGGAGCGTGGGTCCACTGGCCCCGTGTCCCTGGCTTGAGCTCGCAGGCCGGATAAAATTGGCCGGCAGACCACATGTGGCCCGCGGGCCATAGTTTGCCCACCCCTGCAGTAGAGGGTTATAGCTGGTGAGGGATGAGGTGAAGTGGTAAAACAGTGTATGCTCAAAAAACAAAATATCTGCTCATACTGGGCTGGATCACAAGAGGGGCTGAGCTACTGCAGCTCCTATTGATTTAATTGAACTTATCAGGGTCTGGTTTGCTGTGGCCTGACTTTAGGCAGTGCTGATGACCATGAGACAGGCTAATTTGGTTTTTAAGATAGGAGCTTAAAGTTAGGCTTCTAAGTATCTATTGAGGCACCTACCTGAGCTCTAACAGTCCTGAGCCCCCAACATTGTACACAACCTCAAAGGGAGCTGTGTCAAGTACTCCTTGCTTTGAAAGTTAGATAGATGCCTCAATATGGACTTCAAAGCCTAAAGTCCATCCCCCCCACCCACACACACTTTTTTCTCCCCTGCTTGGCTGATTATTTAAATACAGCCTCCTTCTAAATGAAGGGGAAAAGCAATGTCCTAGCCTGGGTATTTCACTGAAAGTAATATAAAGTTTATTCATGTGTAAGCAGTATAGCCTCTCATTTAAATTTAATTTAGCTCTTGTGTGCTCCAGCCTGAATCTGCAGGGATTTGGCAATGAGCAGCCAGAAGGAGAGAATGGACCTGGGAGGGCAAGCGTGGCTGATGGGCACTCCCAAAACCATGTTGCCATTTTCTCCTGGACCAGGAGAATGGTAGCCAGGTGAGTGATGAGGAGAGTTGGAGTAGAGCTCATAAGGGGTAGTCAGGCAGGGTCAGAGTCTTCTTCCTTTATCTGGTTTACAAAGGTCACCTGCACTCCCAACCTGGGCTGAGCATATCAGTGAAGGATACAGATTCAGGGATTAACACAGTTAAGTCTTGACTAAGCTATTTTCCTATTCTTTCTTACATAGGGTGCAACTTGAAGTTGCAGTATTAGAACTGGGGTTTGTGTGCTAGAAAGATCACAGGCGTGTGTAAGTGCTGAGTTGGAAGACATGACATATGCAACTTGACACATAGCATGGTGGGTGTCTCACTGGGGCACAGCAATTATCTTAATGTGTACATGTTTCAAAATCCCCATCTATGGGCACACATTCTTGCACAGCAATGTAAATCACTGCTCAGTCAGTAATGACAGTGGTGTACATACTGTAAATGTATGTACACACTTGAAATGAATACCATTTCAAGTGTGTACATACGTTTACGGTAACAAGTAGTGACAGATTGCAGATAGCTTATATACCTAATGCAAATTAATATTAGTCTTTACTACAAACTGTGACAAAGCTCCAAGTCTGTACTTGTGGGTCCCATGCTTCTTGGCAGATTTAGGGACCTCAGAGACTCATGTAGGCCCCAGAGTGACCTTCCTCTCTCAGTATAATTGGCAAGAGTCACAGCTGAGTGAGTTACCTTCATCACAGGCCAGTATGGGAGGTGAAAAAGGGGAAATAACCCACAGTCTTTGTTGCTCTGTAGAGCTTAGTAAGCTCAGTTTGGCCTCCTTAATTAACTGAGTCTCATTCCTCCTCTCAAGAGGATTTCTGTAGAGTATGGAAGCAGATGGGGGGAACCCAGGCCCGCCCTCTGCTCCGGGTTCCAGCCCAGGGACCCTAATGGTAGCAGCTGTTGGTAGCTTTTCCTCCACCACTAGTGCTGCTTTGATTCCCTGGGCATCTTCCCCAAGGTACCCTCTTCCTAGCATCACCCTTACCTCAGGTTACAGCAAAGATTCCTCTCCTCCAGCTCCTTTCTCCTTAGCTCCTCCCAGGGAGCTGGAAAGGAGAGTTTTTAAACAGTCTGAGTGAGACCTTGATTGGCTCCACCTGTCTCCATTAGCCTAACTGCCTTAAATGCCCTTTTGCCAGTTAAATGGGATCAGGTGCCTGCATTAGCCTAACAACCTTAACTGGTTAATTGGCGACAGGTGTCTTGATTGGCCTGGAGTAGCCTTTGTTTGGCTATCCAGGGAACAAGGACTTCAACAAGCCTATCCTGAGGCTGATATACCTGCCTTCCAGCACTCTCCTATACCCTTCTGGTCTGACTCCGTCACAAAATGTTTGCAGATGAAGTCAGGCCCATTTCAAGTGTGTCCATTTCAAGTGTGTACATACATTTACAGTAACAAGTATTGACAGATTGCAAATAGCTTACGTACATAATGCAAATTAATATTAGTCTTTACACATTTATATAATGTTTGCAAACTACAAATGTTTGCAGATGAAGTCAGGCCCTTGCAATTTGTGTATAAATTGCTACCTTATCTACACGATGTAAACCTCACTGTTCATGAAGTGTAAGGAGCTTGTCTAGTCCATTAAGCAGCTCTGAAAACAAAGACAAACAAGAATGGTACTGCAGTTCTGACTTCAGCTCTGCTCTTTACTCTTCTTGCTCTCACAGAACGTCTGGAAGGGTTTTAGTAGTAGGTGGTGTGGCAAGGGGGCCCCCTGGGCACCCCAGGCTCCAGTCCTCTGGGCAGCTCCCCCGTCTGGGTTTGGCCTCTCGCTGGTTAGGCTGGGCTAGCTCCCTCCTGGGAGGGGCTCCTTCCTGCCTCCCTGCCTGCTGGCAGCCTCCCTGTAACTGCCTCTCACTTGCCTTTACCTCCTTCTGCTTCACAAACTCAATCTTCTAACTCCTCCTGCCTCCAAACACACTCCTCACTCCCACACCCCTCTCTGGGGAGAAGTCTCTTTAAAGGGCTCTGGCTTGCTCCTTAACTGGTCCCAGCTGGCCCTGCTGCTGGCTGCAGCAGCCTTTCTCAGCTGGACCTAATTTACCTGCAGTTTTCCCCTCTCACCACAGCCTTCCAGCCCTGGGTTTACCACAGTGGTTATTGTTTTTTCCCAATGAACCTCAGCAACACACTTTCCCTGAACAAACAGTTTAAATATAATGGCTAAAATTTGCAAATCTTTAGGTATCTTTATGTGCCCAAATCTTCAGCACCCCGAGCTCCGTCCAAAGTCTGTGGAAGTTGTGGGTACTCAGCACCTCTGAAGGTCAGGTCACTTTTCCAGATGCCTATCTTCAGGTATTCAGTTTGAAACGTTTGGCTGTGGAACATGACAAATAAACTCACCTTGTCCCTCACACTGAAAATAGCACACATGAATTTCCCCTTACACTGACTATATTCGCTTCCCTGAAGGGAGCAGACCAGGGGCTTATCAGACAGTAGAATACTTGCTTGTGGTTAGTTTAAAAGACAAAACAAAAGGTATGGGTCCTGTACTTATCGGTGGGCCAAGAATTCCAAATGGGGCCTGATTTGTACCTGCATGTCTTAATATGCACAGGAACTTGCATGTGCAATTTGTGTGCATGGCTGTTGCAGAATGTTCATGAACAAGCCACCTTGCACATAGTTAGATGCAGTGTAACGGTATTGCTTGTATAGCTGCGTTGCTTGCATGTGCCCAAGCGACAGTGCTCATATGTTGAACATAAAGAAACACAAGCCGGGTTGAGGCTCCTTTCCAAAACTGGCCCTTAAAATTTGACAGGCTTGAACTCTCATAAAGTTCTGTTTAGCTAATTTTATTTATTAAGGAAAATGCCTTGTAGACGTGTTTTTTGTGTGTGGCGCTCCTGATAAGATAATGCGCTGTATGAAACATTTAAAGGAGGCTTTTAAGTTATTAGGACTAACTCAGTCTCTTCCCTTCTGCAGGAGTAGCTTGACTTCCTTCTTGTTCAGTTGATTAATTATCACTGGAATATGATATGCAGATAGAATCTCACTGGGTTCCTTGCTCCCAGGAAGTCTTATTGTTCCAATTAAAGAAGGGAGAGCCATGAGAAGGTGTTTCCTGAAATGTCTAGAAAGATCTTGGGAGCAAATTAAAACAACTTTTAAAAAAAAATCTCCTCTTTTGTCAAGGGAAAAACAATTTCTCATTCTCATTCACTCTTGTGAGCTCGAGGGCCAGATTAAAACATCTGAAGCGCTGGATGTAGCCTCCAGGCTATAGTTTGCCCACCCCTGCTCTAAGCCCTCCACAGGGATTCCCTTCTTCCTTGAACTCCAGCACTTGTCCTCTCAATCGGCCTTGGGAGGGCATAACCTGGTCAGCAGACCCTTCATAATTGGTGGCAATGCATGAGAAGGAAAGAATTCAGCCTGGCTTCTTGGACCAGTTGGGTTTCCACTTTGCAGAGCTGGAATTCGGAAGAAATCTTATTGCTAAGATAAGGTGAGCATATCTGATCTGGAAATAAGTGTGATCCAATAAATATGAAATCCCATTGTCATTTTTTGCAGTCACTTTTCAGCATTGTGGCTTTAATTGTTTCTGCCTTGTCTGTCTGTGGCCTACAGATTTACTGTAGTCTACCGTTTTGTTTCCTTTTAACGCAGAGACCATACCTGTGTACCTGCCAGATTCAAATTGTGAAAGGACTAGGAGGTCTTAGGATGCAGACAATGATTGCACAGAACAAGGGCAACAGGGCATGGCCATAGCTATGTAAAATGAACAAGAAGAAGGAACAGAATAAAATGAATTTCTGTTCAGTGTGAATAAAACTATCAAACAGCCCTTCTGAGCCACCAGGATAGCCTCAGTTTTGTCAGTCTTTGTCAGCCAGAGCCATCACAAATGACGCATCAATCAGGGGTTAGCTGGTCACACAGCTGTCACTAGTAATGCCCTGTCCAAGGCTTCATCTACCAGGATTACAGCCGCCAGGACCAGTGTTCTATACAGAAGAGGCCAGTGGGGTGACTAGTCCATCTGCTTAATTTTGAAGGACCAAGGGGTATTTGAAGATCAGGAAGAGCTAATAGGCCAAATACTGCTGTTAGCTACACTAGTGTAAATTGGGAATAACTGATTTCTGTGGAGTTACATTGGAGGAGTCGAAGTGGTGCTCTTTTTCTACAATGTTCAGATGACATTTAACAAAATCCTGTTGTCTGTTAAAATATTACTGTAAATGCAACTGATTTGCATGAATAAAACATACAAATTAACAAACTTATGTGGAAGCTAAGGCCAGGATTTTCAAAATTGGATGCTTAAAGCTGAGTATTGTGAATCAGTCGTTTGATTTTCAAAAGAGCTCAGCCAGGCCTTGGGCATGTCGTCATTTTGAACTGGAGGTGTAATTTCCAGCTCGAGGAGACATACCCGCACCAGTTCAATCAAAAATGGAATTGTAGCCACAGTGGCAGGAGGGGCTAGCTGCCCCAAGTATGATCCTGACCAAGAGGCTAGGTACGTACTCTGAGCAGCTAGCCACTTGCACCATTGCAGCTACATTTCTACTTTTAGTGCACTAGCTCATTCAGAGCTAATGCAGGTCTGTCTCTTAGAGCTGGACATTACACCTGTCAATGGGTATGTGTAGTGCTCTGTAGTCTTAAAATTTGGGCCACAAACTCATATGCCTTAATACGGATTCAGAAGCCTAAAATTAGACACTTTTATGTCTTTTTTTTAAAAAAAATGTAACACAAGTCTTATTTATATTGAAGGATTCTCTTTTGAAGTTTGGTCACGAGAACAAATAGCTTCAAATACTTGTCCTGTAACTTACATCTCTCTCCAACCTATGGAAGTACTTGAATAAAAATGCTGCATCAGCATTGTAGCTGACCAGAGATGTTTCACCATATATTTTAAGAAAATATCTTTTTAGACTAAATATAAATTTTCTCATGAAAATTACCCTTTTTTATTAAAAATATTTAGGGGTTTCATTTTCAAAATTTGCACACAAAGAAGAGTTTAAAAATTTTGCAGAAACCAAATAAATATTAATTTTTCTTTGACCTTTTTAAAGTGAGAAATAAGATCTGCTTCCTGACCAACTCTGGTCGTCATATATCCAAATGGCTCTATAAGGTATTTAGAGTACTACATTGGCATCATATATGCCAGACTATTGAGATATAAGCTTTTACAGTGGAAGGGAAAAATTTTTTTCCAGGTATCTATGTAAAGTATGCAGTTAGGATAATGTACCACCCTGGATTCCTATGAGAGTTGTGTATTTTATCGAGGACAGTATACAGTCCTTAGTTTTGAATTGCTACACTATGTTTGTCAAATGGAGTAATAGATTCAAAACTATTGCACTGTGGAATTCCAGCATGAAAAATGTCTTGTTCTGAAGGAAGAGTTTGTTTAAAAGTCACAAATCTCATATGAGAAGCTCGGGTATAGAAGCCAAAAAAGGGAACAAAAACAAGTCTTACAGGGCAGACCTCTTAACTATGAATCGCCTGATGTATGAGCTGTCAGAAATCCAAAGTTAACCAAGCGCAGGAGAATATTTTGCAAAATCCCTGAGTTAGGACTGTCGTGGCAGCACATATTTCCTGAGCAGCATTTCTAACATTTTCTTTGCTTACCACAGTGCAGAGCTTATAAAATGAGGCTTTCTTGAGCAGGAATCTTGTTTTTAGATGCTAATTTCAACATCTGACTTGAAACAGACCTTTTGTTGCATCTTCACTATTACTGGAGCCAACAATGTGGATATCTCTTTGTTTCACTGTCCAAGGATGTTTTAGTCAAGAAGCATCATCTGGCTAATATGCAGAGTATTGGAATATAGCACCTAGAAATATCCATCTTGGAATGGAAACCCTAACACTAACTTCCTGGGGCATAGGACCCAAATAGGATCACTTCTACTATTGTAATTCAGTATAGTAGGCTAAAATCAAGTGTTGTACTTAGAGTAACATATGAAATAGAAATGGGGTTCTAAGTACTATCTCCAAACACCTTCCAAACCTTGGGATTATTCAAAACATGATGCCAGATTCAAGATATGTAGTTCGATTCTCCTATAATAGGCTCAACCAAAACCCTGGAATTAAACTTCATCAGATATTGAGTGGCTTTAAAATCAAACCTGAATTCTGTGGCTTGATTCAGTCTCTAAGTATAACTACATTAACACCACGTTAACTATATAACTAAGTATAACTACATTAACAGTATACAAGGAATTAAGAGCAAACACTTTGTTTTCTCCGAGTGCTAACTGCGTTAATTGCAGCTCTCTGTGCTCAGGCTTGATATGCCAGTTTCCCAAATGGATGTGGGGGTTGCGAGCTGTGTGGTTAAAGCCAGTCCCACATCTGTTTTAATATTATTATTTGTTGTGGTGAAAGGAGATGTTCGCTCTGGTGAGCACCCACAGTTCTCACTGGGCTGAAAGAGGATTTGCATTTGTTGAGCACCTTTGGGCATTACACCAATTTGTGGGCAGATTAGTGAATGTAGCAGGCAAGGACAAAAGATAAATATGTAGCTCAGGGAGCTTAGGACAGAGTCCTAGGAGAGGGGTTCAGCTAGCCAGAGGCAAATCTGGTTGAAAACCAAGTGGAGAAAAGTCAAGAGTAGGAGCTAGGAGCAGTGGTGGAAAAGACTGGTGAAAGTTTGTAGCACAGTGGCTAAGCGTGCCATGTCTGTATAACATGAGGCTATACTGGGGAAAGAGACAGTAGGCAAGGGAAGCAGAGGTCCAGCCTTCCTTAACCTCACTGTGGCCCAAGTTATCCAGAAATTCAGGCTAACAGCTAAAGCCATCCAACCCCTCTGTGAGGAGCTGAAGCGGGACTATAAGAGAGCCCAGCCCAGCAGAGCTATGCACTCTCCAAGCAGTATATCCTCTTTTCACTAGGGTAAGAGATAACAAGCATTTCAGCTCTCCCAAAGGAAGCACAAAGCTGACCCCTAATGAGAGCGGGAAACCTACAGCTTTCTTGTGGCCTTTGTGACAGGTATGTGTCTTAACCAGACCCCTTGGCAAAATCCAGAAAACAAAATGTATTAACTGTCTGAAAATGGCTGCGGATTGCCGTGAAAGAGGGGGCCAAGGAGTTCTGCTGGCTCTCTAGGGCTGTTGGGAAATTGGTGGTGCCATTGCAGTTGTGAAAGAAATATTTTTTCAGGATTAAATATGCAAAAGTCTGTAGTTCAATTGGTCCCTGTGGGTGATGAGGGTAGGAAACATGCTCATCTTGTAAACCAAATATAGAACACTTCCAAATGTCTTTGTCTCATGTTCCAAAGTAACAATGGGCTTACTTTTCTTTACTTCCATCTCCGTTCACTGCAACAAGATGTACCAATTCTCAAGAGCCAGATCTAAGCTAAATAAAACAAACTGCGTGCAGATATGCAGAGCAGCATTAGGATCCAGGGATGAAAAGTCCTAATCAGAAAGAGGCCTGATGGCTCTGCATCCTATACCATTTTTAAAGAGAGATGATGGGCCAAATCTTGCAGTCCTAATCCAGTCAAATGTATCATTGAAGTCCCTGGAAGTTTTGACAGAGGAAAGACTGCAGGAGTTGGCCATGAATCAAAATTGCCTCTCTCATTCCCTTTTGAAAAATGTTTAGAAAGAGCAGCAAAATGAGCAAAAAATCTGCAGAGGAGCATTACCCTGTTTCCCCGAAAGTAAGACATCCCCCGAAAATAAGACTTACTTCCAGTTTTGCCTCTCGCTGTAATATAATGTAATGTAATTTTGGGAGCAAAAATTAATATAAGACACTGTCTTATTTTCGGGGAAACACGGTAGTTATGCCATCACCATGAGTACTGGTGTGATCATCTGAATGAACGTTACGGTGGTGTGGTGAATCCACACTAGCCAGACTGTTTCAGCACACCCACCCATACCTCGCCTTGCCAGTCTTTCAGGCCCTGTGGCTTGTTGCATCTATCCCACAATTCCTGGCAATGATCATAATGTCACTGATGCATGTTTGGTTTGTTCCATTGGAATCCTTCAAAAGCTCCTAGCCTGCCCCCAAGGAGTTTTGCATGCCTTCTGAGGGGAAAGGCACTCTGTTCCCTCCTATGTGCTCACAGTGTCAGTGCAGTGGTCTCTCTGCTCCCCCCAAAGCTGCTAGTAGATGAACTATGGGGCACAACTATTATGCATTGGTGTGTATGATGCATGATCCAGAATAGAATCCAGCTCCCTTTCTCATAGCTGTGTTGACACTGCAGGGCAAACAGAAGCTAACAAGTAGTATAAATATACTTTTGTCACTCAAGTCATCATGTGACTGAATATACCCAGAGATGATCTATTGAGTAAGAAAATACCATTCTTACAGTAGCTGCCTTTCCTAGCAGATGTGCACTTAATTATTATTTGCCTACGTTGCGTGCAGGCAGCGCACCCGCCATATAATCGTAGCTAGGGTTGTATTCCGCTACAGGTGCTGTAGTAGGCCATTTCTTTTTTCCAGAGTACTCATGGCATGTCTGGCTCATGCTTTGTCGCACAAAGACTAATAGGAAAGACTTGACTGCAGGAATGGTTACCCTCAAAGGTAGACAACCAACTCAAGAGGTGACAACCTGACATGACTAGTGTTTAAACAAACATAACTCCATTGCTGTCATTCTATATATATATGACCGCAGTCAGGGCTGGCTCTACGTTTTTTGCTACCCCAAGCAAAAAAAAAAAAAAAAGGCAGCAGAAGCGAATCACCGCCAGAGTGCAATAAAAAGGGCAGAGCAAAAAAGGGGGGGGAGGCGTCACACCTCCGCTGCTTCCTATGCTGGTGCTTGGAGCCGGCCCTGTTCTCTAACTTCTTAAAGTGTAACTATTCTATTGTCTGAATCACTGGGAGCCCACAGACCTAAATGGCCCAACTAAACTCCTACCAAAGACACTGACTGACTTTAGAGGGAGTTGAACTGTTTATTTTTAGTTCACCATTTAGTCTCAACCATGAAATTAAGATTTCTGCAGCACTAGAATGTGTCTTGTACTGATCCTGTAAAGCTGTGCACACAGCTTACATCAAGAGTTCCCATGCTCAGCGTGAGATACACAAACCATGGAGAGAACTCACCTGAGTCAAAGTACCCTGAACGCAAGGACAATCGGTTGTTCACTGCAGCTCAAAATGTATTACTTTGTTTTACAGAGTAATTTTTAAAATTGCATTATGGGTACGTGAGCCCCCATCACTGGTCTAATTCCACACCTCTTTCCTTTCCCAGCTATCAGGATTTGAAAGCCTCCACATTTGTCATCCTGAAGCCCTCCTACATTGTATTCTGGGCCCCAGGTGAGTTGTTTCTAAGGGTCCTATAGCGAACTGGTCTCAAAGACAGAAAGCAGAAGGGTTCACTCCAGCCATGCATGTATCAAGGGTAAAGTATTGCCCGTACTCGCCATTAACACAAAGCCACAAAACCTAGCATGGGGACACAGGGAAAAGGGGGAAGCCCTTGTCCTCATGGCCATTAGCACTGAGGCCTCTTTAAGTGAAAAATATTGTGTGGGGGTGGGAGGATGGGCTCTTAGGGCAGGATTTGTTTTTGGGATACAGAATCTGCTGTGGTTGATCCTATCTTAGCAATGGTCCTTGGCATAAAAAAATGTGCAGCCTAGATCTATATACAAACATAACGCCGCTGCTGTCATATTTATATAACTCCATTGCTGTCAGAGCCGGTTCCAGGCACCAGCAAAGAAAGCACGTGCCTGGGGCGGCACATCTTAAGGGGCAGCATTCCGGCCAATCTTGGGGTGGCACATTCCGCCGCCCCCCCCCCCCTTTTTTTTTTTTTTGCTCTGGCGGCGCTCCTCTGGCTGCCCTTTTATTTTGCTTGGGGGCAGCAAAAAAGTTAGAGCCTGCCCTGTGAGAGAAGTAAAACAACCTACTGTGACCATGAGAGCCCTCAGTCCTCACTGCCAGATGGCCCACGATGCAGAAACTCTTACTAGGCTTGACACACTGTTCCCAACACACTGTTGTCATAATAGGTATCTTGTAAAGTATCGTGAGTAAGCTGGTAATGCGTTGGTCAGGAATGACATTGTGTGATGGATGTATAGATTGGGCACAAAGAGTTATACGTACATGCTGGAAATATGTTCTTATATATGTGTGTTGGAACCAGTGCATAGACAAAGGGATATGGATTTGCCTGTGTGACCAGCTTAATGGCAGACAGAGGACGACAAAGGTACCTTTACATGTAAGATCAACAGAGCAATCAAGTGGAAAACAACTTTGTGAGCCCAGGAGGGGGTGGAGTCTGCATACTCCCTCTCCCCGGGGAAGTCTTCCTGGTTCTTGAGGCAAAGATAATGGACTCTGGGGAAACATAAGGGGAACAAAAAGACATTTTAGTTATCCATGACTTAGGGAACAAAGGGGATGGAACCCTCTGAGTCTGATGGGTGCTCTATGTGAATTCAATCAATGTTTGAGTAGTTCTCAGGCAATTCTTTTCATGGGTGTTGATTATTTAAAAAAAAACAAAGCACCAAGTTCTAAAGAGATACTGTTTACTAAATCTAAATAAATGAGAGGTAGAGAGGGGAAGACCATGCTTGCACCTATATTGAGTCCTTAACCACCATTTTCCACTGTGGTTCCCCATACTCATTGTCCTTCTGGTTCTTTCTGTTTCTGGAACCCCAGACAGCAGCAGCAGTTCATCACATCTCCTTCCATCTGCAGCTATCCAGGAGGCTGCAGCCTGTCCTTTCTGATGAAGACCACCCCACAGTTATCCATCCCAGTATAATGAGCTATAGCTCACACTTGTGTTCCTCATGTTGCATTGCCGATAATTCAGTTTCAGGTGTAGTATTCAAGAGCGTGGAATCTTTAAAACCCTGCATGATTTGGGACCCAGTTCTCTGTGACATCGTCTTCTGTAGCCTGCCACAACAGCTGGGGTCCACTGGGGAATTTTAGGCTTCTGAAGACAGTACTCAACGTTCGACAGTGAGCAATAGGACATTTGGCAGCTGAAGACTCTGGAACTTGTGTGGCGCTCAGACCCTGAATTCGAGCTTTGGATCTGGCTGCAAGGTTTTCTTGTTCAATCAAGCTCTGGACTGAAATTTTCTCCTGTATTTGTTGTCGATGGTGGTCATGGTGATGGTTTCTCAGAAAAGCTACGATTTTATGAAGAGCAGGACAGTTTGAGTCAGTTTGGGGGTTTGTATAATTTTAATAATTGTTGTCCCAACACCCCACATACGTTTGCTATAAACATTATATGAGACAATAAAAGAAAATAAACCCAGGCCTCTATGAAGTGCTTTGGCTGCTTAGCTCTCTGTTGAGTGTTTGAAGTTAAATCTGGCAACTCTGCAATTGTCAAAACACACATCTGTGTTTACTGAGTATCCTACGTCTTGAATGCACTTTATAAATGGGCTCCCCTTCTTTCTCGCAAGCTGCCAGGGATAATTTCGACACACACAGTCCCAGATGAAAGTGATGCTGATGAATAATTCTGCTAATAGTGCCTTTGGGGGTTGTCTAATTAAACAGAGTAATTAAGCTCTTGGCTTCATGCAGTTCAAAAATACTCTCCATAGCATCACTTATTCACAGCTCAATCATGACATTTTATTTTTTTTAATTTGTTGGTTGCATAATGATGAGGTTTTAGAATCGCCAAACTGCAGATTGAGGAAAAGCAGCAAACTCTGGTGAAAACTTCAATACAAAAGACTTGGCATGACGTAAACATCGACAAGGCAATCCATTGGTTCATGGCATATTCAAAGCACAACACACATTAAAATAATAATTTGATGCGGTCCACAGGAGTAAAGCCCATGAGAAAAAGAGTGTTTTAGCAGAAAGGGGGGGGGGGGGATACGTGATGGAACGTGCAGCTGTTAGATAGAATCATGCACCTCAGGTTCATAGTGAGGTCCAGGGAAAGTAGCCAAGTCCTTCAAGCAACCAGAAGTACATCTATCTCACAAGTGTATGCCCTAGAGTGTGTTGCTCCATTTATAATTTTATTATTTGAATAATATGGTTGAGTTGTGCAGTTGGCGCCTAGACACTGCAGTAAAATGTTTAATAATTATCATTAATTGCATGAGTTGGAACTTTACTTTAGTCCAGGGGTCTCCAAACTACGGCCCGCGGGCCGGATACGGCCCGCGAGGCCCTCTCATCCGGCCCGCGGAGATCTTTTTGGCTATTTAGGGAATTTTTGGCTCTTTTGAGCTTTTCGCTGGGACGGCTCCGCGCTGGGGCCTGGAAGGGCCGCGCGGGCCGCCAGCCGCGGGGCCGGGACGCGCCGCGTGCTCGGCTGCCGCCGCGGGGCCGGGACGCGCCGCGTGCTCGGCTGCCGCCGCGGGGCCGGGACCCGCCGCGTGCTCGGCTGCCGCCCCGGGGCCGGGACGCGCCGCGTGCTCGGCTGCCGCCGCCGGCCAGGGAGGGCTCAGAGCTGGGGCCGGGACGCGCCGCACCGCCACGCAGTTACAGGGGGCGAAACAAGGAGCCACCCACTGCCAGGCGGCGAACCGGTCTGTGGGGAGAGACCGGGTTGAGTGGGTCAGTTGGGGGGGGGAGAGACCGGGCTGGGTGGGTCAGTTGGGGGGTGGGTGGGAGGGAAGGAGGTTTTGGGGTGAGAGACCGGGTTGAGTGGGTCAGTTGGGGGGGGGAGAGACCGGGCTGGGTGGGTCATTTGGGGGGGGGGGGGTTGGAGGAAAGGAGGTTTTGGGGTGAGAGACCTGGCTGGGTGGGTCATTTGGGGGGGGGGGGTTGGAGGAAAGGAGGTTTTGGGGTGAGAGACCTGGCTGGGTGGGTCATTTGGGGGGGGGGTTGGAGGAAAGGAGGTTTTGGGGTGAGAGACCGGGCTGGGTGGGTCAGTTGGGGGGTGGGTGGGAGGGAAGGAGGTTTTGGGGTGAGAGACCTGACTGGGTGGGTCATTTGGGGGGGGGGTTGGAGGAAAGGAGGTTTTGGGGTGAGAGACCTGGCTGGGTGGGTCATTTGGGGGGTGGGTGGGAGGGAAGGAGGTTTTGGGGTGAGAGACCTGGCTGGGTGGGTCATTTGGGGGGGGGGTTGGAGGAAAGGAGATTTTGGGGTGAGAGACCTGGCTGGGTGGGTCATTTGGGGGGGGGTTGGAGGAAAGGAGGTTTTGGGGTGAGAGACCGGGCTGGGTGGGTCAGTTGGGGGGTGGGTGGGAGGGAAGGAGGTTTTGGGGTGAGAGACCTGGCTGGGTGGGTCATTTGGGGGGGGGGTTGGAGGAAAGGAGGTTTTGGGGTGAGAGACCAGGCTGGGTGGGTCAGTTGGGGGGGTGGGAGGGAAGGAGGTTTTGGGGTGAGAGACCTGGCTGGGTGGGTCATTTGGGGGGGGGGGTTGGAGGAAAGGAGGTTTTGGGGGGAGAGACCTGGCTGGGTGGGTCAGTTGGGGGGTTGATGTGTAGTGTTCATGTGTAATGTTCATGTGTAGTGAACAGGTGTTCATGTGTAGTGTTCATGTGTGGTGAACAGGTGTTCATGTGTGGTGTTCATGTGTGGTGTTCATGTGTGGTGTTCATGTGTGGTGAACAGGTGTTCATGTGTAGTGTATCAATGTGTTATTAAATAATAACTGAATAAAATAATATTAAATAAATAATAAAAAACAACATCCATGTTTTGATTTTTTTTTATTTGGACCTCGAGTGTGTTGTCGGCCCCCGAACTGCTATTTGATAGTTAATGCGGCCCTCGGGCTGAAAAGTTTGGAGACCCCTGCTTTAGTCAATCGGATTGCTCTCTTGGTCCTTTAGTCATTTCATACTTAATTCTTTTGAGCTAAAAGGAATTATTTTAGACCCCCCAAGAGAAGTTTTAAGTATTTTTCAAGCAAGCTAATTATCACCCTAACTTAATTAGGTTTGTTATAACCTTGGCGAATTGCTTAGTTGACAAATAAGATATTACTATCTTCATTTTTTTTTTTTTGCATTTTCATTAAGAATAGGAAGTAGACCAAAGTACAGTCCATTTATCCAGTCACCCCACTTATATTCAGAGTCTTTAAGTTGAGATAAATGGGACTTTGTGAACCACTTGTTGTTTTGGCTTTGCAATCAAAGCCACAACCAATAATATGGCATGTAGCTATGAACTGTAGTCTAAAATCTGCATACTGCACCTTTAAGTTTAGAAGTATTTTCTGTCATCTGGAGCGATCTACTAGTTAATGTTCAGTTGCTGCAACCTGCTAGGGAGGAGAAATACAATATGCTCTCTTCTGAAGACTTCACTCTTATAATTTCTTACTTTGTTGTTTTACACTTCATCTATAGTAAAGCTTTATAGACACTATATATGTTGTTGAGCTCTGTGTATAGAAAATTGCAAATGAAGTAGTCATAAATCTAAAACATAATGAAATAGGAATCTCATAAAATAAATGGGGTACAAACTGGAAACATACTTCGAACACCCTGAACTTTGAATTCAGATAAATGGGTCCAAGATTGGAACAACTTTAGTTTTTAGTTTTGCAAAACAAAAATTTGGCCATTTTTATAAAACCTGGTTAATAATTTTGCCATTAACTAACTTCCAATAAACTCTTTGCTGCCATTGTATCTTAAATGAAAATAACATTGCAGTGTTAAAGTTGTACAGTTAGAAATAAAGAATCAGGAAATGTAAAAGGTAAGTTTCTCAGAGCAATGTACATTTTGCCATATTGCATTTATGTTTATCTTATGCTTTACATTTAACAAGAAACAGAAATGGAGAATGCTGATTTAATGTTGCTGTGAAACTTTTGAAATTTCCTGTCTGTGTTGCTGTTTTTAATAAAAAAAAATCACATTTAATTTCCATCTTTTTTAAAGGAAAGGCTGAAAGTTTCCTTTAAGCCATTAACGACTAAAAGCAGCTTAAGCATTTATGTTGAAATGAGTCATTAAACTGACTGGTGACTAACCTATAAAAGTATACTTTAAAATATGCACACTCCTGAAAAACTGCATGTGTGAAGTGCATTCGTTTAGATTCTCAGACTTGGTTAAAAAAAAATATTTTTTCCACCCACATCCAGGACAGAAGACCCTCTGCTCCCATGTTTCACCCATCCTGTGCAAAAGCAGGGCATACCTGCCATCCATAGCCTCTTTCCTAAAGATTGCATGGAGGCAGGGGTCTGCACAGGGTACAATGGGAGAGGCACGGGTGGAACCAACTCTTCATTTTCCCTCCTTCTCCTCCCTTGTGTTCCCAGCACAGTTAACAAGGAAATACGGGTTCAGGCTGTACTGCCTTTCATACAGGCCTGCTATGCAACTGAGATTCACTCTTTGAAGGAATCCCAGGAGAATTGCTGTTAGCAAGTTTCAGTCAAACTTGCATTGTTGTGCTAGAGCCAGTGCTGGAGGATGGGGAATTACATTGATCCCCAAGGATCAATGGGATTAGGGAGCAGGTCCTGTGTGGGTGGGAGGGAGATCACCCCTCTCCCCCAACAGAACAATCAGGTAGAAACCTCACCAGATGTTCCCCCCCTCTTCCTTGTTATACTGCAGGGGGAGGCCGCCTGGCCCACAGCTCTCATCTTAGTCCCATTTTCAACCTTTTTTTTGCATACAGTGTCTTTAAGACTAGCTATTTGTGAGTTACTGGAGCATGGGGAAGTGACTTTATCACACTCCCAAACAGACATGCTGCTTTTTTCACACATTAATTACTCAGGAACCACTGAAGGGATCCTGATATCTGAGCACCCGTCAGTTTAATACACGGTGGACTATTAGCTCGACAAATGACTCTGCAATAATGGATCTTCCTCAGCTTGAGCTGAGTGTGAATCCCCCCTTTCAGGGAGGCTAGCCTGTGGCCCTGCCCTTCCACCCAAAGCCCTGTCCACATCCCGCCTCTTCCCCCTGGCCCCCACCATGGCCAGAGGATCCCTCGATGAATCGCCCTGAGCACTGGCCACCCCACCCCAGCTACCCTGAGCGCTGTCCGGCTTGCCAGCCAGTGAGCCCTAGCCACACTGACCAGCTCGAGCACTAGCCCAACCCGTCAATCAGCCCGAGCCCATGCTGCTGGCTGAAGCTGAGCCCCAACTGGCTTCGGGGGAGGGAAAGCAAGGGTGGGGCACATGGGCAAGTCCTCCTCTGTCTATTATGCCCACCACCCACATTCCGAAACATCATCTATCGAGTTTTATACTTGAGCTAAATAGGGACACTCAAAGCTTACTCCTCTCTTGTGCTGCGCTCTTTGCCCTGGTCTACACTATGAGTTTAGGTCGAATTTAGCAGCGTTAGATCTCTCCCACACACCCAGGTCTCTCCTGTGTTGCTTCCAACTGATGAGCCCTTTGCTTCTTATTATTTGCTTCTTATTATTAACCCTTTGCAGAAATTCTTATTCTTAGATCCTAAGTGCATGACCTTGAGCTCTGTACTACTGAATTTCATCGCATTTCTGTCACTCCTGTCTTCAAGTTCATCCATATTGTTCTGATCCGCCTCTGTATTGTCAATGCCTCTCAGATATGTAGTGTCATCAAATTTCATCAGCGCCGCCTTACTTTTTGTGCCAATGTTATTTAATAAAAATATTGAATATGATTGGTTCCAAAACAGATGCTTGAGGAACTCCACTAATTACCTCTTTCCAGTCAGATAGTTCACCTTTCAGCACAACCCTTTGCCTTCTCCCCTTTAGCAAATTACTTCACATTATAATGCCTTGTAGTGGGGTGGTCACCCGGCTTCTGCCCGGAGGGGCTTAAAACAGCTCTGGGAGAGGGCTGTAGCAGGGAAAGGGATTAACAACAGCTGGGTTGATGGGGAAAGCAGCCACAGCTGTAGTCAGTGTAATCAGGGCCCAGCTGGCCCTTATAAGAGGGTGGTGGGCCAGAAGGACACAGACTTTCTCTGGCTACACTGAGAGAGGAGGACCTGACTGCCTGGGAAGCTGAGGAGGGTACCTAGGCTGGAGCAGTGCTCTGGAAGGGGCAGGTTGAGCTCGGAAGCTCAGGCCTGGCGTCCTCCCCAGGCTGCAGGCCTGATACAAAGGCCTAAGGAAGGTACTGGGGTTAGACAGAGGCAGCTGGGCCAACCCCTCCCCCCCTTGCCTGTGATGAGTGGCTGTTACACTACATTCTGCCCCACGGAGCGGGGCCTTGATGATGGCTGGCAGTAGCCCAGAGTGAGGCAAGATGGGGATTAGAGGGTTGGGGGTTCCCCAGGGAGGGTAGACCCACGGACAGAGTGAGAGGGAATTACCAGGGGGCAGCACCCCAGGTAAGAGGGCACTGGGGTCCAGGAGGGACATGGAGCCAGTGGACAGTGAGACACCCACCTGCAGAGGGCACTCCGTGCTGAAAAGAGCTAATTCCAGGATGACCAGCAGGAAGCGCTGCAGGGGTGAGTCATCCCGCCATCACATGCCTGTACTGATCCCCATCTTCCCTAATTTAACTAATAACTTCCCATGTTGTACCATGTCAAATGAAATCCAAATATATTAGATCAATTGTACTTCCCTGGTCTAAAAAAATCAGTAATTTCTTCAAAGAAGGAAATCGGGTTAGTCTGGCATGATCTACCTTTAGCAAACCCATGTTGCATTACATCTCCGTTACCATTTACCTCTACAAATTTAATTATTCTTCCCTTCACAATTTGCTCTAAAACCTTGTGTAATATAAAGCTCAGATTTACAGGTCTGCAATTGCCCAGATCAGTATTTTCCCTTTCTGAAATATAGGTATAATGTTAGATTTGCTCCAGTCATATGGCACTACCGCAGAACAGAAAGATTTATGAAAAATCCTTACTATAGACTAGCAATCTCATGTGGCAGTACTTTCAGTATTCTGGGATTGAAGTTATCTGGGCTCCCTTATGTGAGCGCATTAAGCTCTTTGAGGTTTTTTTCTTCCACCTCAGATGTGGTCATTTCCATTTCTAGATACTCAATTCCATCAGGCCTATTGCCTTCACACCCATGTTCCATATTATCATCGTTATTGAAAACTCATGCAATGTATCTATTAAGGTTTGGGGCCATACCTAAATTTTCTTCAATATCCTTCCCATCCACACTGCTTAGCAGTCCAACCTCATCCTTCCTTATTCTCTATTTATATAAATTAAAAAAAAATCTTAATATTTTTGTTTTTCTTGGCGAGAGTTAATTCAGCTTGACTTTTAGCAAGTCTTACTTTATTCTTACATTTTCTAACCTCCAAGTTGTAGCTTTCTTTGCTGATAAACCATTTCCCCCCATTCCCTGTAGGCGCTCTGCTTACTTTTAATAACCTTTTTGAGATGGTTATTCATTCCGCTGGGTATAGAGCCTTTCCCTACAAGTTTTTTCCTTTTTCTTGGGATGCAAATTCAGGTAGTTATATATAAATTGCTATGAAGAAATTCCAAACATCCTCCCCATGTAAGCCCTTGAGCTCTTCAGTCCTGCTGACTTCATTAAGGGAATTAATTTCTTTCCCAAACTTGCCCTTTTGAAATCAAAAACCATAGCTGACGACCTGGTTTTGAGTATCCTTTCTTTTAATTTAAACTAAATCAGGTCATCACTTGCCCCAAGATTATTTTGTATGCCCAACTCTTCTATGATGTCCTCGCTACTTGCTATTTTAGACTTGGTTTTAGTATAACCTCTTGTTGGTGCAGTGACCATTTGATGAAGAAAGCTGTCATCTATCCCTTCCGGGACTAACTGAGACCTACCAGTACTAGGAGCATTTATTCTCCAATCTATATATGGCAAGTTAAAGCCTCCCATTATGACAGAATTCTCAAAAGTATTTCCCTCTCTAATATTAAAGAGATCACTCTCCATATACATAGAAAAGAGCAGCAGTGACTCTGGTAACTATTAGTAAATACTGACACTTCGGTGTACTAATGTAGTGTGTGGCAAATTACTCCCACGATATTGATGGGTCCTGCAAAGCTTTCTCTTCTTGTGGGGGAATTCAGGGAGCCTTTTTCTTGCCTCTGAACAGGGTATTAACTGTCCCACAAGTATCCTAGAGGGGAGAAGGGGAGAGAGAGGGACCCAGGCCCGCCCTTTACTCCGGGTCCCAGCCCAGGGGCCCTGAGGATAGCGGTAAACCACTGGGATTAGCTACTCCTTCCCCTGGACTACTTCCCTCTCCTACTCTTCAGCTTGTGGGGGTCTTCCTGCCCTCTCTCTACACAAGCCAGGTGTTCCTTTACTTAAGGTCTGGGTCTTTCTTAGCTCACCACAGCACTTCTTCAAACTGCTCTCTGCTCCAACTCCTCCAAACTGCTCTCTGCTCCAACACCTGTCTGCCTGAGGCAGGGGTTTTTATTAAGGCCTTAATTGGCAGAAGGTGCTCCCCTAGTCTGCAGGGAGCCACGCCCTAATGAACCTGGAGCTGATATATCTCCCCTCAAACACTCTGCCACAGCTCCCTGGCCTTCCTCTATCACAAATGTTATATGTAGCAAGTGATAGGCCTTTCACCTTTTCCCCTGCTAATCCTGTACCCATGCCTTCCTGGTTCACACTCTAATAGACCTTCTGGTTCCTGTCATCTAATTTTCAGGCCAGATTTTCCTTTTTAAATTTTATCCCATCGCTCCTAGCTCTATCGTATATATTTTGCTTAAATTCTCCTCCAAATATTTGTTGTCTTACCATATGAATTTTCCTCTTAGTCATCATCACTTAGATAAACTGTGCATACTCCATCTCTTATTATTTTCTCCTAAGCAATCCCACCAACCACTGAACCATTCTGGATGCGTCTCCTTGTTTAATATCTTGGTAAAACAGCGTACCCAAGTACTGCTGTGATTGGTGCTGTAGCATTTACTATGTAATAATGGCCTTACTTGTTAATGACGTTTCTAGAATGTTATGCATCGTTGCAGGTGCTATTTACCATTTTTACACAATTAATAACTATTTCCTAACTCAGAAAAAAACTCCATCTGAAACCACCAAGTATTTAACCTAATTTTACCCAGTCTTGAGTTTCTAATGATTTAAAATGATCAATTAATCCATTTCTGACTCCTATGGAGTGGGAGTGAGATCTCAAGAATTTCTGTGCAGATTTACTCAAAACTTGGTGCAGGTTTGCTTGCTAGGTTCATAAACCATGGTGAACTCAGTAATGTAGTCAATGATAAATGTAGTCAAACTGAGTTTACTCACTTCTCGTTTGGGGAATATGGAGTTTAGTTTGTTTAGTTTATTCACTATTTTTTTTTTACCACAACACTACTGGGTGAGCTTAAGTTGTTGGGGTTATGAAAGTTTCATACAGTTCTCCACAGACAAGGCAGTATGTTCTTTTGTGGGTGAATGTACACTGAAAGGAAGCAGAGTCATTTGATAATTGCAAGAGGAATGTATTACAAACGTACCAATATCAGGAATGCTCTACCTATTTTACAACATGGAAAGTTATGATTCAATAGATTGGCACATTAAAAAGATTATTTTTTCTCCTCCATAAAATGTTGTAAGTTTTATGCAACCGTTGCTCCTCTTTTGGACTCCCCCGTTGGTGTCGTGTTGAGGGCAAAGCTGAGATGAAGTCAAAAAGGGAATGAATGTTCAAGGGTGGTGCTAAAAAGTGAAGAATAAATTGAGCTATTGGACTGTGAGAAACAGGAATGCCTTGTAAGACCAAGCACAGGCTTTGGAGTAAGGAGGTCATGAGGGTCATGTGCTGCCTGGTATGGGACACCGCTAAAAGCGTCAATCTTAGGTCAGATTGCCGGGAAACAGGGCATGTGCCCCAAATTGATGGTTTATTCTCTCATAATATTTCACCAAGTCAGTAACAAATGTTTGCTTCCAAAATACTATACTAGCTATTCTGAGGCCACAGGCAGTTCCTCTAGCCCCTCATGTATTAAAACAAAAAAATCACATATATTAAGTTCTTCCTGTTCCAAAGAACCAGACACATGGCCCTGGTCAAAATATACTTCAGAACTTACCCCAAAATCATGCTGGTAGCCAATCCTTTAGTCACTAAAGGTTTATTAATATAAAAAAGGACATGTTATTAAGAGGTTAAAATGAATCCTATACATTATTGTTGATTTCAGAATTTGTAGATCGGGATAATAGCAGTGATGTTAAATCTGCTAGTTTGTAATAAGTTTCTCTAGTTCATCCCAAATTTTGGGGTCCTCAGTCCATTGTTCAAAACTCTTCTTTGTTAGAAATCATAACCCGGAGATATGGAGCAGGAAAGAAGCAAGGGGATGATGTCACTCCCTCTCCAGTTTACACCCCTCAGTCCATGTGCATGGAAAGTTACTGTTACAAACATGGAGTCAAGATCACATGTTCTATGTGCCTTGCTGAGTCATGAGGCATCCCTTGTCTACATGCTTTCTGAGGTATCCTTGAGAGGGGCTCACTGGTTCTCCTTAATGGCCCATCAACTATGGTGGGCCAGTCTGGATGTAAATCTGTCTTGTGGGTGTTACCCAGGAACACAACATGTTTGAGATACAAACATATAGCAAGAATCAGAGAGGTAGCCGTGTTAGTCTGGATTTGTAGAAGTGACAAAAAGTCCTGTGGCACCTTAAAGACTAACAAAAGTATTGAAGCATAAGCTTTCGTGGGCTAGTACCCACTTTGTCGGATGCAAGTAGTGGAAGTATCCAGAGGCAGGTATAAATAAGAGGCAAGAACCAGGTTAGAGATAACAAGGTTAGTTCAATCAGGCTGAACCACCTTGTTATCTCTAATCAGGGAGGATGAGGTACTCTTCTAGCAGCTGATCTGGAGGTGTGAACACCGAGAGAGGAGAAACTGCTTTTGTAGTTAGCTAGCCATTCATAGTCTTTGTTCAATCCTGAGTTGATGGTGTCAAATTTGCAAACAAATTGTAGCTTCACAGTTTCTCTTTGACGTCTGGTCTTGAAGTTTTTTTGCTGCAGGATGGTGACTTTAAATCTGTAATTGTGTGTCCAGGAAGACTGAAGTGTTCTCCTACAGGTTTTTGTATATTGCCATTTCTAATATCTGATTTGTGTCCATTTATCCTTTTTCGCAGAGACTGTCCAGTTTGGCCAATGTACATAGCAGAGGGACATTGCTGGCACATGTTGGCACATATTACGTTGGTAGATGTGCAGGTGAATGAACCGGTGATGGTGTGGCTGATCTGGTTAGGTCCTGTAATGGTGTCGCTGGTGTAGATATGTGGGAAAAGTTGGCATCGAGGTTTGTTGCATGGATTGGTTCCTGAATTAGAGTTGTTATACGTGGTGTGCTGTTCCTGGTGAGAATATGCCTGAGGTTGGCAGGTTGTCTGTGGGAGAGGACTCGCCTGCCTCCCAAGGCCTGTGAAAGTGAGGGATCATTGTCCAGGGTGGGTTGTAGGTCACTGATGATGCATTGGAGAGGTTTTAACTGAGGACTGTCGGTGATGGCCAGTGGTGTTCTGTTGTTTTCTTTCTTGGGCTTGTCTTCCAGCAGGAGGCTTCTGGGTACACGTCAGATTCATAACTTCATCCATAACGATTATACACAACATAAATAGGATAGCATTGTTCAACAGATCACCACTTTTCCAGTGATGCCTTACAAGGTATACTTTATGCAATTGTATATCAGTGGTAGCAACAGTGATATATATATAGGGTCATTTTCTTTCTAAACAGCGTCACACTGAGTTCTAACCCTGGTTCTGCCAGGGAATTACTGTGTGGTGCGTGGGGGGGGGGGGAGGAGAGAGGTCCATCTATCTTTAGTTCCCCATCTATAAATTTACACTAATCCACCCTTTTCATATGGATATTAGGAGGATTAGCTACTTAATGTCCTAGAAACTTGTGAATATATAGGCAAAGATTTTCAACCTAATTTTAGGGTCCTAAATCCTGATAAGTGTTGTGACTTTGAAAGGTGTTGAGCACTCAGCACCAATCACTAAAGTCAATTACTATTGAAATATTATCCTGAAATAAGGAGCTGCATTTACTCACAAGAAGTCTGAATGTACCCCATGAAGTCTTTCCATTCCTGACTTTTTGGTTTTGTTTTAATGTACCATCTTACTAGTGCATTAATGTTGTTTTGCATCATATTTCCCAAATTCTTCAAAAGACAAAAGTTGGGGGGGGGAGGGGAATAAACAGATGGAAAACGTAAACTGTATGAATTTTTCAGCTACCATAAACTTTTAAGCTTCTTTAAGTTCTTAAGGTGGAGCAACTTAAGAAGTTAAGGCAGAGTAAGTGCTTAAAATGTAGGGTATATATAGGGGCTTCAGTGGGTTGGCCGGGGGTAGAATGTTTGTGGTTTAGTAGAAGCAGTCAGGTAAAGCTTCTCAACTTTCTTATAAAGGTGCATACTTCCCAAGCTGTACATATATGCATAGAACAGCTGCCTGTGAGTGTAAAACTCTCGACAGTAATTATCTACTGAGCATAGTTCTATTTGTAATAATGAAATGGTCAGAACTTAATTAAATACTTTACTGTCCTTGCCAGATTGGGGGGGTCGGGAGAAGAGGGAATCAGTGAGGACCAGTCCTGTGACAAATTTAAAGTATCAGTTGTTTTTGCTGAAACAATACCTAGAATCTTTTTAATTTGGAAGGTGACTGTGTTGTTTTTTTCCATCCCCACTGAAATCTAGTGGGCTTTTGCTTAAACCTGTCACAAATAGAGTATTCAGTTCTGGGTAGAAACTAAGCAGGGAAGATTTAATCTCCCAGGTGAATTTTGGAGAATCTTAAGAGAGTTGGGAAAACAGACAAGGCTTTACAAACTGTACTAAAATGATCATGACCCAGCGGAGCCCTAACATGGCTATAAGGTTCTGTAAACTGAGAGAAGGAGAAGTTTTTAAAGAATGGGGAAATGCACTGAGTGACTGAATTGAGAAGAATCTCTCCGTTTTATCAATGGAGCAGGGGATCCACCCATGCCACTTGCAACTGGCAGCTAGGAGAGCTAGCTGATCAATTGTGAGGAGGGGAGTTTGCTGTTCTACATTAGGTTTCGCAGATAACTCCCCTGCCCAGTGCCATGGGAGCTCCCCAAGAGGTCTTAAGAGGAAAGATGGTCCAGTGGTTAGGGCCTTTCCCTGAGAGTTCAGTTCCTTGTACCACCTGTCTGACCTTGGGCAAATTATTTAGTCTCCTGTGCGTTAGCTCCCATTTTCAACAGGATGTTTCTACCTCACGGGAGAGTTGTAAAGATAAATACATGACAGATTGAGGTTCTAGGATGTTAAAGTAGCGGGGGCCATATAAGTACCGTGGATAACAGGAATCTCTGAGACACAAGTTTCTCCCTCTGGATAGTCTGTCTGTGCATCACCCCTGACTCAGGGTTGTGCCTCAAAGCATGGTCTAGCCCTGGATATTTCATTATACATGTAATTCTAAGTGGGGGTTTTGCATTTAATATTTCATGGAACTTGTGGCAAAAACAAACCCTTTATCTCCCCAGGGTCACTAATAATGACTATGAATGACGAAAAGTTGTTTCCAAGCAGTTACTTTTTCAGCTGCTAATTTCCTATCTCCTGATACATGTATATTTAGTGCGATTTCAAGCAGATTCCAAGAAATGAAGCAATGCAGGGTAAATTAATGAGTTTTGGACTGTTGATGCATTTTTTTTTATTTAGGAATTCTTGAGCAGATGAAGTAATGGATTGAAAATATTTCACTCTGGCTTCTGCCTGAGGAACTTGCACTTTTGAAGGAGATGTAGTGTTGGAATATGCTACCAACTCACATTTTTCCTTTAATCCATTCATAATAAACCATTCCCCAAAATATTCCATTCTTTTGTTTAAAAAGAAAATAAATTAAGCGGCTAGGAAAAATATAGGGCTATGTCCACGACTGGCGTAAGTCTGTGTAGCCTCACAGAAATTGATACGACACACAGATGTATTCCAGCTGAGGATTTAGCGCTATAGTCTTTCTTCCAACTACTAAAATGGAGTAATATATCAAGAATTATTTATTGACGGAGCTTCAGATAGACTAAGTGCAAATGCAGCATAAATCATTTTGTTCACCAAGATCCAGTTAGCAATACCGTGCTTCTCCAAGGTTTAAACTCATTTTGTGTTGGTGGATTGTGACTGGTAAGGAGGTGAGTCTTCCAGTTGGAAGATAGAGCCCATGTTCTTAAATATTTTCCTTTTTTTTTCTCAAGAAGGGCAATGAATGCTTCAAGTAAGATTAGTGTGACTTATAATAAACAACTAACACTTGTGTAGCGTATCCCCTAGGAATGGCCTTTTGTTTGATCTGTGGGTACCAGAACTCCTGAGCTTCATAGTTCTCTTATCTAGACACACACTTCAGGCAAAATTCTGCTGCCCTAACAATGGGGCTGTTCTTGACTTCCATATTTTGCTCTTGAGTCTCCTGTTGTTATGAGCAAGAGATGACCTGTGATATAAGGAGCTTTTAAGAAATATAAGAAATATAAACCGTTTAAGAAATATAAACTATACCGCTACAGTTTTGGAACATTCTGTGAGGTAGAGTTTAAAAGATGCGTTTGACAGTAGCCATTGCAGCTGGAATTAGATATGGAATCGAGCAATGAAGTGAACCTGAATGTAGCTCGTGAATAAGAATCTGCTTTATTAATTCATTTCATTTTTGCATCTTTGTTTTCTTATTGCTCTCAACCGGTTCACTAAAAAAGTGGGATGGGATCATTTGAATCTGAAGACAACAAAAATATACACCTGAAGAATCTAAGACCTAAACATTGTGGATGGGAGCAGACCCATGAAGAAAAGTAGTGATGGAACAGTATGAAGGAAGGCAAAGCCTTTCAGATGGGAAAGAATAGCCTTGTTTTCTGATGAACCACTTACCTCTTATCTGCAACAGATCTGTGTGGCCAAAATAACTTTTGGAAAAAGAGGATATGGGATTGCAATAAGCTGCATACTTTATGTAGTTAAAGTTCCAAAAAGCGAATACCTAAACTCACACTACATAATCCAGGGCAATAAGGAAACAATGGTAGCATGGTCCATGTTGAGGCTGGAGGGTGTCAAAGGAGGAGACAGTATCTGTGGATACCATGGCTGGGTTCCATGGAGTTGGATGTTGTTGTCCTTGTTTATGAGAATCTTCCCACTTCACACCCCCACTGGTACATCTCCATAGTTCTTTCAGAGTTTTTGCATTAACTTTTTCCCCTGTGTGCATTTGTGAGCAAGAGGTGAGCATCTATTAATTGAATGGAGTGAAGACTAACAGAGACCATCTTCTGTTGTTTTTTCACCTTTGTTCCCTTCTCAGTGAATTAATCTATATAGTATGTTTCCTTCATTAATAAAACAGAACAGAGGCTTGAACACCTGATTCTAAGTAATTGGTAAACATCAAACCCTCTGATCCTGAAGGCTGGTTAAACAATATTTCTAAGCAGACTTCATCATTAGCAGGTGACACTGAAAGATTTACTTTTATAGCTTTTGTAAAGAAGGCTATGAATCTTTTGCTCTGATCCATTTGTGATTCTTTCTATGGCTTGCTTCCTAGAGTTGAGAAAATAAGCTATTCTATGTTATTGAATTTGCAGTATTTGATATAGCATATACAAATACATAGTTGGGCATTGTCTACACTACCAGCTGGATCGGCGCGTAGAAATCGATCCCCAGAGGAACTCCCATCAACTCTGGAACTCCAGCTCGCCAAAAGGCGCAAGGCAGAGTCGATGGGGGAGCCCACTGTCGACCGCTGCCGCTGTGAGGACGGCAGGTAAGTCGACCTAAGATGCTTTAACTTCAGCTACAGTATTGATATAGCTGAAGTTGCGTATCTTAGGTCGACCCTCCCCGCTAGTGTAGACCAGGCCTTGGAGTGGAAAAATTTGAACTGTTTTAACTGAATCCCAAATACATCAGGGTTCATGCCCTGTAGATTCTGTGACAAATTCTGTTAAATTCCATTGAACTCTATGGGCCTGATTCTTTTACTTACACCAGTCTACAACAGAAGTGACACCACTGAAGCCAATTGAGTTGCCCTGGTGTAACACCAGTGCAAGGGGAATCGTAGGTGTATGTCAGAACAGAACTTGGCACCCTGAGTCTATACAACTCTACTTCCTCCATACTGGCGCTAATAGTTATAAGACTGCTGCAACAGTTATAGTTCTTGCTTTAAAGTTCATTAAGCACATGCCTGTAAAATGCATTGAAATTTCAAACCAGGCTTGATTCAGACCTCACAATAGGAACAGAACTCCATCCTTGGAGAGTAGATTTTCTAAGGTACTTTTGACAGTATATGTAGGGGAGAGAAAATGGAATGGGAAGGTGTGCGGTACCAGTAGCTCATGTCAATTAAATATTCAGTACCTTTTATTTCACTTGTGTCAGTGATTTCCTCAGCCAGGCTTCAGTGGTTTCAAAAGTGCAAACCTGCTGCTTTCTTCCCCATTTGCAGAGCCACTGGGACCTGAACTCGGCTTGCTCTGTGAGTTAGCAGCTGTTTAAATCAGAGAAGGCATGTGGCTGATTGAATCGCCTGTCATATTGATTTATGGAGCTTAAAGGTCATTTTGTTTCTGACTTGTAAGTGATTTTCTTAGAATAAAAAATGTTAAAGAAGAAATTACAGGTTTCCTCTCTAATATTGTCTTTATTCATTATTTTAACCCTTAAAAAAAAAGCCCAATGAATAAGACCATTGTGCCAATAACATCCAGCAGTACCAAAGGGTTGGTTGCTATTGACAAAATCTTTATGATGCTTTGGATGAAAGGATGCTATTAATGGTCTCTGACTTAGTGATAAATCCACTACCACATCCCCTGAGTTTAAAAAAAGAAGTTCTTTGCAGCAGCAACTGTGCCTTCCAGAAGGCCAGATTCTGCCATGAGGTTTAGGTTATTTTATCATCTTTCATTTACTTAGTATCTGAATCCCTGGTTTCAGAGGCTCCGAGTTTCTGATTTGCTGGGGGTGCCTCCCGCTCAACCCCGGGCCCTGCCCCTACTCCACCCCATCTCCTAAGGCCCCCACCCACACCCTGCGTCTTCCTGCCTCCATCCTGCCTCTTCCCAAGTTGCCCCTTCCCACTCCCATTCTGCCTCTTCCCCCACCCACACCCCTCCCTCATTCCGCTTCTGCCTCCCCAGCACCTCCTGTACACTGCTGAACAGCTGATCCTTGGCAGGAGGGGGAGGAGCTGATCTGTGGGGCCTGCCAGTGGGTGCTGAGCACCCACTCTATTTTCTGTGGGTGCTCCAGCACCGGGGCATGCACAGAGTCAGTGCCTATGCCTGGTTTCACTCTTATTTCTGTGGGATTGCATGTGGAATGAAGTGCTGCACAATGTGAATAACAGTGCGAGAATCTGTCTCTATATAATCACACCATGGGCAGTAATATAAGAAATATATTTTATCTAGTGACGTAGGACAGCTTCTGATATTTTTTTATTAAAATAATAAAATGGAAAGGTACAGTTTAAAACAAGCAGCGTTCACACGTGCGTAATTACAATGGCTGGATTCTAGAAGTGTGTGTTCGAGTAAAATCGATAGGAGTTGTGTGTCACATCTGAGGGCAGAATTTGGCCTGATGTCTATTGCTTCTCCGGTTTTATTCCTTTTAGAGGATTTGCTCATTCCTTTCATTCCTTCCTCACCCATCACTTCTGACTAGGAATGCTGCTGATCACATGGGTAAGATGCAGAGAGAAACTGTGAAGCAGCATGGACACTTATTTTCACCTTTGAACTCCAAGTATCATGTGCATCAATTAGAGCTTCTATTTTTGCTTAAGTGAAAAGCTGTTTAATAGCCAGACTTTCTTGCTCTTTTTGAACAAAATAAAAACCAGGCTGGGGCCACTATCCAATCAGGAATTTTCAGAATAACCAGAAAGGCCCCAAGGGAGGACAATGGAAAGCTGGCGTCAGCTCTCGTAGGCACCAGCACAATTTAATGAACTGACCCCCAAAGTCATTCTGCTAAGAAGTTGGAATTCCTTCATTTTCTCCTCCACAGAAACTTTTTCAGAGATCAAGCTGTGATCCTACAATTTAAATCGGTGTCAGTCAAAGTAGAGGAACAGATGATGTCCAAAACCAAAACTGCCACACAAGTGAAAATCTAGCAAAAACACAGAGATCTTTCATTAAAAATGAACTCATCAAAGAATAGACTTTGTGACTCAAGTTTCACTGCTTCCGTATTAGCCAGCTCTAACCACAAATATCTAACCACAGTTTCACAGGTGCTGATTCTAGACCCTGTGCTACTGCTCTGAAGCTCTGTTTGAATTTGCACATAATTCAGACAAGCTATGTGGAATAATTCAAACAAACTCTGAATGAATCCCTTCCTGTGCCCTTGGAAATCTCAGAAGAGTTTCAACTGTTTCAGTTGTCACTTTTGAAGGGTTATATATGAGTGTGCATTCAGACAGCAAATAGATTAACTTACGTGCCTGGTAAAACTATTGATTGGCCTTTCAGAAAAGTCATTTCAGCCCAGCCCTGCAATCCTTATTCACATGAACAGGCTTATTGACTTCACTAGGACTACCTTTGTGAAATATTGGTTGCAGAATCAGGCCTTTTATCTTTTGGACGAAACCTTGATCTTTGAGAGCCCAATGGGGGATGATAGACTCTAACCTAGCCCTCTTGGATTCAAAACTTTAAGTTGTTGGTATTTGTCCTAGGCATTACAGTTAAAGCAACATGAAATCCAGTGCAATTCATGTTTCAGTCTTGACGGATTAGTGCAGAATAGACACAAACAAATCAGTTCTTTTTACTTTAAACTGTCATAATCTATCCTTTTCTGCACAAGAAGAAATGACTAGTTAGCTTTGCCAATATCCTGCCAGATCTCTTCCTTTCTTGGTTAATTTCCTTTCTTGGTATCAGTTAATGTCTCCACCTATTGTACCAGTGTGATTTCCCAAAGACAGATTCATTCAGCAAGTTTACATCAAGCATGAATTTGGTACCCATGTATTTCTTTTGAACTGATTTCTTTCATCAAATCTCTGTTTAAGGCTCTACCTACATTTGGAGCTAAGGATGTGATTCCCAGCTCACATAAAAATGAGGAGTACTTGTGGCACTTTAGAGACTAACACATTTATTTGGGCATAAGGTTTTGTGTGCTAAAACCCACTTCATCAGATGCATAGAGTGAAAAATACAGTAAGCAGAATCTTATATACGGTAGCACATGAAAAGATGGGAGTTGCCTTACCAAGTGGGGGAATCAGTGCTAATGAGGCCAATGCAATCAATGTGGCCCATTTCTAACAGTTGACAAGAAGGTGGGACTATCAGCAGAGGGAAAATTACTTTTTGTAGTGACTCATCCACATCCAGTCTTCATTCAGGGCTAATTTGTTGGTGCAAATTAATTCAAGTTCTGCAGTTTCTCATTGGAGTCTGTTTTTGAAGGTTTTTTTGTAGAAGAATTGTCACTTTTAAGTCTGTTATAAAACGTTCAGGGAGGTTGAAGTGTTCTACTGGTTTTTGAACGTTATAATTCTTGATGTCTGATTTGTGTTCATTTATTTGTTTGCATAGAGACTGTCTGGTTTGGCCAATGTACATGACAGAGGGGCATTGCTGGCACATGACGACATATATCATGAGCCCGTGAGGGTGTGACTGATGTGGTTAGGTCCTATGATGGTGTCCCTTGAATAGATATGCGGACAGAGTTGGCAATGAGGTATGTTGTCAGCTGCTGGAAATAGGCCACCTTTGCATTGGCCTCCATATCACTACAAAAATAATTTTCCCTCCCTTGGCATTGGCCCCTTTTTGTCAAATGTTGAGAACAGGCCACTTCCACCTTAATTTAATTGGCTAGTTAGCACTTATCTCCCACTTGCTAAGGCAACTCCCATCTTTTCATGTGCTATAATATATATTCTGTTTACTGTATTGTTCACTCTATGCATCTGATGAGGTGGGTTTTAGCTCACAAAAGCTTATGCCAACCTGTACAGGGGGGGGGAGGGGCACAGCTCGATTGGGGGGCAGGCAGGGCTCAGGTGAGCAGCAACACCCGCCCTGTGCAGGGTGTGGGGGCAGGCCTCTGGCAAGTGTCTTGGGCCAGCCCTGCAGGGGGGAGGACAGGGTGCTCGGGCTAGCCCCACATGGTGTCGCATTTTCCCTTTGGGAAATATGGTTACCCTAGTTAGTGCACTAAAAAATAGTGGGGAGCTTGGGCCTTTCTGAATATGTACTCCGGGGTTCCGGTGGGATTGTACTCAGCACAGCTAGTCTCAGCTGCTGCTCACCGCTGCCCATGCTACTCCAGCTACGCTGTTATTTTTAGCTCTCTCATGCAAGTATGTATATGCAACCTGGGAATCTCATCCACGGCTCCAAGTGCATCAAAGCTCAGTCAGTGGCTACATCAGAGTAGATGAAAGTCATGCTGACAAGGAGAATGCTTTTGCCTTCAGAGTGATATAGCTGCTATAAAATCAGTAGCTGCTCCAGGGTTATAACACACAATCCATGTCAAATTTTGAGCCCAATGGAAGTGAGTAGTTGCTGCAGGACTGGGTCTCTGTAGATGGGTGACCTGGTTTGGGGAAAAGTAAAGATCTTTACTTTCAGAACAGAATTTGAATCTTTGAATTTAAATCTAAAAAGACAGAACTGTTCATTTTAATTTTTCCATTATTTTTATTCCCTTCCAAAAGTCAAGGTTCCAGACCGGACAAGAAGCAGAAATACTGAAATCATACGAGAAATACTGAAATCATACAAGTATATATTTTTCATAGAGTCCAAGGCAGGAAGGGACCATTGTGATCATCTAGTTTCTAGTCTGACCTCTTAGTCTAGCTTGTTTGGAAGGAAGGAAAAATGTAGTGTTATATTTTCCATATAAAAGAATACCCAGGTTTAGTGTAAGTGAACAACAAAACAAAGAACAGAAGCAAGGTCGTTAGGCCAATACCGTTTGCTCTTTCATAACTCTTTGCTGCCCTGTACCCTGTGTCATCATTTTCACTTGTGCAAAGTGAATGTAAAATACTACCATTCACCGTTGATCAATGTGTAGCTGTGGTCAAAAAGCAAACAAGATGTTTATAGATTTTTATTTTTTTTTAAACCAGAAGGGAACTATTAGATCATGTAGTCTGCCTTCGTATATATCACAGGCCATAGAATTGCACCCGCTTGCTCCTGTATTTGAGCTCAATAACTTGTTTGACTAAATGTATCTTCCAGCAAGGCATCCAATCTTGTTTTGAAGACCTCGAGAAATGGAGAATCCATCACTTCCCTGGGTAGTTAGTGCCAATGGTTAATCACCTTCACCAGTTATTCAGTTCTTAATACACTTAACATGTGCTTTACTACTACTAAATAGTGCTAACTTTTTAATTAGAATTTAATTAGAATTAGAATGGTACTAAGTTAAATGTCTTACAAAAGTCTAAGCATATTACATCTACACAGTTACATTTATCAGCCAAATCTGTAGTTTTATCAGAAAATAAATCAGGTTTCTCATGTTGGGACAAAAAGTTGAAATATCAAAACTTCCACAAAACAAAATGCTGCAAAAAAATTCAATCTGGAAATGTCTCATGGGAGTTGTAATTCAGGTGCCTGATACCCTTTTCTTGCCTGTGGGCTGGGTTCCCCGTCCAGATTATATCTCCCATCCATGTGATGCACCAGGCTACTTAGTCAAAGGGGAAACTGCATTGCAATACTGGAGATGTAGCAGGGTGAGGGAGACTGGCCTGTCGGAGGAATGGAGGCATTAGGTGTCCAAACTAAAACGTCCATAAAGCAATGCACTACCCAAGGGGAAAATAATTTAAGCCTGAACTGACTTGAAACAATACCTTTTCAGTTAGTTCAATAAACTGAAGTATATCAATTCAGGTCAAACTGGTCTCAAAATGAAATATTTTAAGGGGTTTTCCCAATGGAAAAATCAAAGTATTTCAACAAAATAAAAAATTTGCACCCACTCCTGGTATAAAAGGCTAGTTAGTGTGAGTAAGGGTGTGTAGTGGGGTGGCTGCCCCACTCCAGGGGAAAAGGGATTAAAACAGCCCTGTAGACTACTGTGGCAAGGGAAAGGCAGCCCAAAAGAGGGCGGCAGCACGGCCGTGCACTTGGCGCGGTTCACCCCTCTACCCAACGCCTGTCCCTTCTGCGGCGTGAGGGAGGACCTGGCGCACGCCTACCTTGAGTGCGCCAGTCTGCAGCCCCTATTCTTGCTCCTCCAGAACCTCTTACTGAGGTTCTGGCTGTACTTCTCCCCACACCTATTTCTTTTCGTGCACCCCCATCCGTGTCCCCACAAAGTCGCGAGACCTTCTCGTCAACCTCCTCCTGGTGCTTGCCAAAGTCACCATCTACAACACCAGGAGGAGGATGCAAGACGAGGGGGTACGTTGCGACTGTGGGGCCTATTTCCGGTCACTCCTCCATTCACACATCCGGGCGGAGTTCCACTGGGCAGCATCCATTGGCTCCCTTGACAGCTTTGAGGAGCAGTGGGCGCTGTGCGGGGTTCTCTGCTCAGTATCCCCATCCAGCACTCTCGTTTTGAACCTGTGACCCTCACGCCCTTTCCTGTTTTATTTTCATTAGTTGTCCCAAGTATTTAGTTGGCCCCGGGTCCAGTGTCCCTCCCACAAAGCTGGGGGAGGAGCTTTAGTAACAGGCGGGCTTAGGCCCACCCACCTCCTGGGATACCAAATAGGAGAAGAGGGCTGCAAGAGAAAGCAGCTCCCAGGCTGATTGGGCAGAGCAGCCACAGCTGTGGCTGGGTCAATTAAGGCCCAGCTGGCCCTGATAAAAAGGGCCCAGAGTTTGGTGCTCAAGGAGAGAGTCTCCTCTGGCAACAGAGGCAGACAGGCTTGGCTGCTGGGTAAGCTTGACAGGGTACCTAGAGTGGTGCACGGCTGGGGCAAGGCAAGAGGAGCAGGGGAAGCTCTGGCCTGGAAACCACCAGCCTGCAGGGCCTAGGGGAAGGCCCAACAAAGGGGTACTGGGATTGCAGGGGGCAGCCCATAGCTATAGAGGTAGCAGGCCAGCCCCCCCTTGCTGGTGATGAATGGCAATGATACTGCAGTCTGCCCCAGTGAACAGGGGTAAGTGGTGACTGGCAGTTGCCTAAACTGAGGCAAGGTGGGGATAGAGGGTGGGGATTCCCCAGGGAGGGGAGACCCTGAGATCTGTGGGGTTACTGCTGGGGTGTATCACCCCAGGTAAGAGGGCACCAGGGTCCAGGGAGGGACAAGGGGTCGAGTACAAGCAGGACATCAGCCTGAAGAGGGCGCTTTGGATGCTGGAAGACCTAATTCCCGGACGGACCAGCAGGAGGCGCCGCAGGGTGAGTTGCCGCCCTGCTACAGGGTATCACAATCTGGCCTGGGTTCTCTCATATTTAGTCTAGACTTTGGGATGTGGGGAGAGAGATGCACTTTTTTGTTGTTTTCCTTGTCTTAAAGGAGATTGCTTTTCTTGCATGACACATGTCCCAGGTTACAGAGCTTGTTCTCCTCTTTATTTTTCTCTGTCTTGTCTGATCTCCACCTTTTTCTGCAGCTTGCTTCTTCCATCTTTGCTGATGAGACACGCAAAGGAAAATAAATCTGAAGTGTGGTTCTCTCCTGTGCAGCAGTTGGCTGTTTTCAGAGCTTGCATAAAACTGCTAAGGCTAGGAAAAGCAGTTCTTCTGTTTGCTTTGATGAGAGCTTTCAGCAGTTTTTATTGCTTCCAGTAGTTCCTCCTGGTTTAAATTTAGTAGAGTCGCAGAACGGGCATTCTGTGTGGCATCATCCATCTCTGAGCCTGCAGAAATTCCACTCTACTTTCCCACACAAGCGAAAGCAACTCATTCATTGTACGCTTCCTGGCTTCACATTTTCTAGCACCTCAAGGGATAGGCCTGGCTGAAAGTTATGCTAACAGGAAGTTTCAGAGAGTAGTTCAGAGAGAGGCTTCCCCTTCACACAGATACCTAAAAATCCATATGGATTCCAGGATGTCTGAGTGACTGAAGAGCAATGTATCTTCTCCTTTTATGGGAGTGAAGATCCTCTCTGATGCAAGGTATGGATGCGGTTAAACTTAGTGTTCATCCAAGAAATTGGCTTTAGTTTGCTTGCGGAGTGTGTATTTGCAGCACAGAAAATTAATCAGAAATGACATTGGGAGTATACGTCTTTATGCCAGCATCCGGGTGGGGTTTTGACTGTCTGTATACTTGACCATGGATTTCTTTGGCTTCAGTAAGGAGGAATGTGAGTCTCGGTGTGGAGTGATCTAAACATTTTACACCTAATTCAGAGAAAACAGAGAATCTCTTCAAGTATACAGTAGACAGGAGCTGCTGGTTTCATACTATAGTGGCTGACGTTCTTATTACCTTTACACTGTTGCATTCACAATCTTTCCTATTGATGCCTCGTGTACCAAGATGTAGATTATCAGTTCTGATTCTGGAAAGACAGAATTTAATGGTATCTGCCCCCCCCCCAAAAAAAATCCATCAAGTGGAGTTTAGACTACAGGACAGGTTCCAGGGAGAGTTGTTCAGTTCTAGGGAAATATGTGTGTTCATAGTTTTTACGGCCAAAAGGGACCACTATGATCGTGTTAGTCTGATCTTCCGCTTAACACTGTCCATGGTATTTCACCCTGTAATTCCCTCCTCATGCTTGATAACTGATGGTTGACCTAGAGCACATCTTGATTCAAAGATGCCAAGCAATATGAGATTTTACTATATCTCTCTTTACAACCATTCCAATAAGTAATTACACTGAGTGAATTTTTTTTTTATCTCCTGTTCTTGGTTTCTCCTTCCTGTCTTGTCCAACTTCCTCTTTTTTGCATCCCCTTGACACTGGAATAGCAGAGTCATAAGCTACTTATCACCTTTACATTTGTCTCCCCGAATCAAATTGATCACTAGCAATCCCTAATCTATTTAGCATGCAGCCAGACTGGGCAGCCATGCAGAGAAGAGGTAGTATGTGTAAACAGAGCACTCTCCTAGTCCTGCTTGGATCCTTCCTCTAGCCTTGTGTTTCAGACACAGGAACAGAGAGATGGAATGAAGAGAGGACTGGTTGGATAAGATCCTACTCTGGCCCCTTTGTGCTGGGTAAAAGGGCTGGTTCCAGTTGAGGAATTGCAACACTGTTTCAAATCAAAATGAAACATTTTGACTCATTCAGGTTTTTTTCATCAACCAAAACTATTGCCGTAGCTGAATTCTACCCAATTTCAGCAAATAGTTACAAAACGCCCCCAAATGCATTTTTCGGCCCCCCACCCCTTAAAAAACCCTCAAAAAATTCACTCTACTTGTAACCCATACAAAATTCATAATCACAAGAGAAATCTTGCAATGCTGAAAAGTAGTTTTAAAGGAAAAGAAGTTAATGAAAATAGGCGCTTAGAACAGAATCTTGCTGGAAGATCCTGCTCGTTGAGGGGCTGAAGACTAGAGAGCCCTCTACATCCTGCAAAAATATATGGTATGGAACAGGAATGAACAGGCATCATTGGCACATACACACTTCTTCCCATTAGTGGGCAGCAGAAGGCCCTGCCTCCCTCTACTCCTAACATATGAGACGTCTACTCACCTTTATAGCATGGGCCAGAAACTGCATTCTGCACCACGGATCTCTTGCATCTTCCTTTCCAGTGGTCTGCAGAGATCTACCATTTGCCCAGCCAAGTCAATGCTGCACTTGAAACAGAGAATCACAGTTTGAACTGGAAACTCGTGTCAACCCCTGGTACAGGCTCAGCACATGGATGAGTTATACAGTGTAATGGAATCAAAGAGAGTATGGTGATGAACCTGTACAAGAGATGAAGGTCCACAGGCCTGTATGTGGTGTTAGGCAGAAGTGTGGGAGAAGAGGTAAATCTGAACTTGAATCTCCTTTCATTCACTGGTGAACAAACATGCTGCCTGCTCACTGTCTCCATATGAAAGGTAGTTATCCAAAAAGACTGATGCTCAAATGACTGTCTGTGCATGGCTGTGGTATTCCTTGTAATTACTGCTTCACCTGCTCTAGAAATAAATAAGGGCATGACTACTCTGTTTGTCCAGTGCTTAGCACCATGGGATCCTGACCCATAACTGGAGCTCCTACGGGATACTGCAATACAAATAATAAATGAAAAATGGGACGAGAAAAAACATATTCCGTTGGGCTTGCCTATTTTGAGTTAGGTTAGGTCTCCTACAGGCTTCAGTAAATCTGATGTTTCGTGTACTAACTGAAAATATATATACAACTAAAACTATACAGGTATTGTTATTATGGTTCTTCAAACAGCTAATGTATTTCCAGTACTCGGAGGCTCCGGGAACTACATGCAGTATCCTGGACATGGTCTCCCCAGAGCTGTACCAAGAAAGATTATCCCCTTCCTTCTCCATGACATGAAGTCACGGCATTTGGCATCTACATCTGGCAAAAAGAACAGCACCGATGGATTTCTGCACTATTGTATTGAACTCCTTGGAGATCTACACGGGCACAGGACAGATGCCCATCTAGTTCTTCTTGCATGATCAGAGCCAATAATAATATTGACTGGTAAAGCTTGGTCACAAATTTTAGACGGACGTTTCCCATTGGGAATTTTTTTTTAAAAAAAATTCAAATGTTTGGCAGAGTATGACGCTTCCCAGGACACCTGCCCTTCGTGTGAGAAAGCCTTGCTGCTCTCAAAGGAACAGAACACCCCAGCTTACCAATTTCAAGTCAGATCACTAAATTTATGGTGAAAACAAGTTTAAGTTTATTTAAGATTTGAGTGATATCAAGTAGAAGTACTGGAAACAAATGGTTACATGTAAAATAAAATCAGAACATGCATTCTATAGCCTACACTTAATTAAGCAGGTACTCTCATTGGATGCAGTGTAGTTGTAGCCCTCTCAGTCCCAGGATATTAGAGAGACAAGGTGGGTGAAGTAATATCTTTTATTGAACAACAGAAGTTGGTCCAGTGACGATATTAACCCACCCACCTTGTTTCTCAAAGGTACTCTCATGGCTAATAAAGTCTCCTTCACCAGCACTTTCCAGCCAGGATTATGATCCCTTTTTCATGACACAAAATATGCTGTCTGCTTGATTCGTAGGTGAAGGATAAAATCCTGTCCCCTCTTCTCTTTTGTGTGTTGTGGGGGGAAAGGAGGTTCATGTTGTTATTGACTATTCTCTTACCCCAGGAGGTCCCCTCATCAAAGACTTATCTTGGGGTTCCTTTGTCTGTGTAAATGTTCAGGCCCACATCTGGCCCAGACAGTAAATATAGCTTGTCTCTGCAGACATTTTTTTGTTCTATATACTGATAGAATCAGCCCTGGGGCTTGCCTTGACTCAGGTGACAAGCTTTATTTCAACAGGTTTGGAACCTAATATTTTACATTGCACTTGGCTCTTAAAAAAATTCTAAAGTGAGGAATGTTGCTATACTAATACATAAAAAAATTAACGTTAATATTTTGAGCATAGTATTTGACAGCGAGGGCAGATTTACTGTCCTCAAAGCTGAAATTGGCAATTTTTACAAAGAGGGAAACTTATGGACCTTGACATTTTCTGATTACAGTGCAAATGCTTTTTCATAAAATTTCCATTTTGGAGCAGGGAGGGTCCCTTCCGTACAGCACAAATGACACAAAATAGCAGCTGAGTTAGTACCTCAACTGATGTAAACTAGCATAGTTCCATTGACCTCAATGGATATAGCTCCACTGATTTTTGGAGAGCTATGCTGATTTACACCAGCCAAGGATCTGGTTCAGGAGCCCCCCAGGACTGGAAGAATCCAAGCAAGAATTGCTACCGAACTTGAGTAACACATAGGTGTTCAATTTAAAGAACTCTAAAGCCAATGTACATCTTGACCTATAATAAACTATTAAAACCCCCATCAAAAGTCTTTATAGATGGATGAGGCTACTTCTTACTTTGCTGGGTAGAATAAATGTTATTAAAATGGTCATAGACCAAAATATAATTACCTCTTCCAAAGTATGTACAACAAAATTCCATTTTTTTTTTTGCCTGTTGGTCTAAAGAGAGCTAGTTATTTTATCTGCGCCAAGAATGAGGGGGTCAGACTATGTGTTACAGATACATGGGGTACATACCAGCACAGCTGCAGTTCTGTGCTCTGTTTAGTGAAGACCAGCTAACAGTAGCATATGGAATTTCAAAGCTTCCACACCTAAGTGGTGGGAAATGAGAATTCATCAATATATACCTCTGGAAATTGTCTTGATAACTATAAAGTGCTTTATTTAAAGAGCCGATATTTTGTATAAGTAGTAACCCTTATTTTAAAACTAGAAAATTATGGTGTTGTCTTTTTCTCTGTTACAGTGGTAGAGGTATGGGACAGATTTAGTGTGGTACTATGCTGAAAAATGAGTTAGTACAAATAGTTCCTTTTTATCAACAAATCTTCCCTGTATATCTAGATTCATAGCTGCCTACTTTAAGGATAATTTTTCCCCTTTCTCCTTTTTTACTATTGTCAGCCTCTCAGGGGTGACACAGTTCTGGGATGGTTAAATTCAATCATTTTGGTGCTGCTATGTCAGCAGAATTATCCGAATTCCAGTTCAGGCTCACCTGAGTAACCCCATTGTCTTCATAGCATGAGCTGTTTTTCCTATTCATCAGCCCTGAAAGCAATGAAAGTTGCATAGGTGTAATTGAGAGCAGAATCTAAGGAGCATAAAGTTAGGCATCTAATTATTTGAGATTGGGTAGAATTGGAAACTGGGGAGAAGATTAAATGGTTGGTGGCATAATATTTCACAGGGCTTGAAAAAAATACTAAGGCCCACCTGGCTCATTATTTTGTGAAAGCTTAGCTCTGAAACTCTAGCATTCAAATGTTGGGTTTCTTTAAACTACAATCTTTTAATGAGTTTCTATTTGCTTAAGGTATTTATATTTCCATCTTAACCCTGTCTTAAAGTTTTGTATGAGGCAGAGACAACCCATACCTGCCAATAGTGGGAGGGGCTGAGTGAGGGCAGTGACTTTAGCTGATATTACTGAACATGCTCAGTCCAAGCCAAGCAGCAAATCAAGGGGAGGGGAGTATGTGCCCCCCCCCTTTAAACCCATGCATCACTTCTGGTTTGAGGATAGCTCCTGATGTAAAGTGAGTAGGCTGGAGTGTTTTGGTGCAAGTTGCAGTTAAAGAAGAATGTTCATAGATAGAAGATTGTGGAGATCAGACAGAGTACAGACCTGCTACAAGAGAATTCATTAAAAAGCCGGTGAATAGTGACAGAATACCAGGCTGCTTATATGCTCACTAGAGTCTTCACTGGTGTAGTTCATTATTCACTGCTATGACTCAGAATACAAAGAATGTGTGTGCGATGCAGTTTGTGAATGGAAGCAATGCCCCAAAGCAAATTCAGTTCCTCTTCCATTTTGCTTGTGTAAGTGAAACACAAAATACACCAAACATCCATACATGTTCCATGCAAAACCTGGCAGTGTTGAGATTTGAGAAATCAACTATTCAGAAGTCCAGGAATTCAGATTTTAAAGGTGAAAGCTTAACCGTATCCTGGGCCTCATGTATATGCATTATGTTGCACCATAAGACCATACAATTTACCTTTCATGCCAATATATTGCATACATTATTTGCATTCCATAAATATACATCCAAGTCTCTCTTCCTGTCATCTTCCAGATTCTCAGTTTGCACACCTGCTGTTTTGTATTCCTTCTCCCATGTACTCTTCCTCCAAAGCCACCAAAAGGGATTTCAGAGGATCAGATCTCTCCTTAGGGGAACTTGTCTGTAACACAATGCTTCCAGTCCTGTGTGGTATCAGAGATGCACAGATTTGGAGAGGTGACCACCCACCAGAGTTTATAAAGCCTAGATGGTGCCTACATCCTGTGATTCCCACAAATAGATGGTTTTTCCCTTTTTGTCCCTCAGGCTGTGGTCCACATTTTTCCAGCCAGCCCCAGGGTACAGTAATGCTCCCTTTCTCCAGAGCTATAAGGCACATAGGAATCGTATTTTACATTATCAACAAAAAAGCCTTTCTCTTCAAAATGAGAATTTTAGATTTTTTTTCTCTTGTCCATTTTGTTAAATTAAAAATTGAAAACTGTTTTAAAAAGAACATTGACTCTTTCCTGACCAGTTGCTGTGGTATTCCTGTAGTACTTTCACATGAAAAAACATGCATGTTGGCGGTCTTCATTTTGTGGTGTATTTTTGCCATTATTTCACTAAAACTGAATGTCAATGACTTCATAATTAACTAACATTCCTGTGTAATTCTCATCTTCCAGGAGAATTCAGCATAGAAAAGATTTTCAAAAGTACAGATAGCAGTGAGGTGCCTAACTGCCATTTGTGCCTTTGAAAATCTCCCCCGAGCTCTGAAACATCAATTGGAAGACATGACTATATACTTTAAGTCCAAAATGTGACACATAATAGCTGGGCTCTTGACCTAAACTCTGCTCCCTTTCCTTTATGCCGTTAAAATATGGTCTTTTCAGAGCTGGCTGAAAATATTCAAACAGAACAGTTTTCAGTGAGAAAATGCTGATTCTACTGAATCAAAGAGTTCCACAGAAACATGTTGATTCTGCCCAAATTTTTGACGGAAACTTGGCCAACTGGCCAGCCTCCCTACCAACCTGCCTGGTTTTCTGCCAGCTCTCCCTCCCTCATGTGAGCCAGAATGAAATGAAACATTGCCAATCCAGAATTTCCCATGAAATGGAAATTCCCTTTGTTTGAACAGCTCTAGTTACATGTTATCCAGGCCTCCCACAATTAACAGGGAAAGCCAACTGACTCTTTTTTTTCCTTTCCTCTTTAAATTGTTCAAACTTTTTTCCAAGCCACATGTTTACTGTCTGGAAATGATCATTTACTGCCTTACTTTATTGCTTTTTCACCCACACATCTTCCTTGAAGGCATCTCTTATTTGGCAGCTAAATCCACCGAATACGATTCAGTTGCAACCTTGCCATTATGTGAGCTGCAAGTAGCTGCTGACCCCCACTGATCTCAGCTTTACAACCCCCGCTGACTCTACAGGGTGAAGTTGAATGGAACACAACTTGTATATTATATCTTGTGCTCAGAGCACCGAGTCATTCTCTACCATGCTCTATAGAGACTAGTGGAGCTAGGCGGTTAATAAGTTGGCAAACAAGGCAGCCATTCTGTAGTCTGCAATAGATTCCTAGACAGTTGGCGAGGGACAGTGTTGGCCAAGACACTAATGTTGTTTTTTCAGAAAAGTATTGTGTTTACATTGAGAAGGTTGAGAAGTAGAGACTTGATGCAGTAGAGACTTCGGCCAAAAGCAAAGAATAAGCCCAGGTTGTACGTGGCCCCAGCACCACGTTCAGGTTAAATAGATAGCCTGAGGTGGTCAGGTTCTTCCTCTTAACCTTCGGAGCCCTCTTTAGATTTTTCTAACCGCATTAGGCTAGCCATAAGGAAGACTGAATGTATTAGGATGGGCCCTGCGAAAGGACCAAACATCAAACAGCATGCTCTTGTTTTCTCTCTGGTGGGCTTGCAATGAAATGACTTGACAGGGTGGGGAAAACATTGGGTTGTGTAGCACTTATACATACTGTGAAAAATTATCTATTGTTTGTTGATTGTTTTGTTTTGTGGGAGATTTGAGGTTAATTCCAAAGCTGACTGTGAAAAGTTACAGGGGGATCTCATTTAAAAAAATGTGTGACTGGACAACAAAATAGCAGATGAAATTCAACATTGGTAAGTACAAAGTAATACACATTAGAAAAAATAATCCTAACTACACATATGTAATGATGGTTTCTAAATTGGCTGTTAGAGAGAGCTCTGGAAGTCATTGTGGATAGTTCTCTGAAAACATCCATTCAATGCAGAACGGCAGTCATGAAGGTTAACAATGTTGGGATAGGAAAGGGATAGAAAATATCATAATCAGGTCTTCAATTCTCAATGATTATTTCCCAGAGTCCTCTCCCCAATCAGGGCTCCAGGCTTTAGCCCTGCCCTGGGGTGGGGATGTATGCCAGGGCTGGGGGCTGAAGCCCTGTGCCAGGGCTGAAGCCTCAAGCCCCAGAGTCTTCCCTGGTGCTGAAGCCTAGAGCCTCTCATGGGACTGAAAATATTTACCAGCTGAATTTAAGCCCTGATCACAATGCAATCTATAAATCCATGTTGCAGCCATACCTTGAATACTGTGTCCAGTTCTGGTTGCACCATTTCGTAGTGGAACTGGAAAAGGTTCAGCGAAGGATAAAAAAGATGACCAACGGTGTGGAACGGCTTCTATCCGAGGAGAGATTAAAAAGACTGGGACCATTCAATTTAGAAAAGAGAAGACTAAGGGAGAATGTGATAGAAGTATATAAAATCATGAATGGTGTGGAAAAAGTGGATAGAGACATGTTGTTTATCCTTTTCCACAATACGAAAATGAGGGTCACCCGATGAAGTTAGTAGGCAACTGGTTCGATGCAAGCAAAAGGAAATATCTTTTCTCACAATTAGCCTGTGGAACTCATTGCCATTGGACACTGTGATGGCTGAAAGTACAACTGGGTTCAGAAAAGAACTAGTTACATTCAAGGAGGATAGATCCATCAATTGCTATTAGCCAAGTTGGTCAGGGATGCAACCCCATGCTTGGGATGCTTCTAAACCATAGACTGCCAGAGCCAGGAAGAGAAGATGTGGGGGATCTCTCCAAAATTGCCCTTTTCTGATCACTCCTTCTGAAGCTCTGGTACTGGCCACTGTCTGAGACAGGATACCGGGCTAGACGGACCATTGGTCTGACCCAGTATGGCAGTTCTTGTGAGGAAAGAAAATCCATTTCAATTAGAAGTGTCTCCAGTTAAACATGTGCTTAACTGTTTTGCTGGATTGGGTCTAGAGTGTGCAACCCTTTTGCAGGATCAACCCCTCAAAAAAATGCCAAAGATTGGAGAATCTACTGATTTATTCTCCTATTTAAACACACTAGCTTGTACTCATAAGCAAGGAAAGATTAAATGTATCTTGGCAAACAAACTTGTATTAAGTGCACTGGCTAGAAATGTTTATACTTTCTTCATGAAAAATATATGGAGTATATTAATAGTAGTGCTCCATTTGTGTAGTGTGAAATGTGGACTGAGTGTATGCATGTGCAACATTGCAGTGAGAGGTTGATATCTAGCGCAGGAAGTCAGGGCTCTCCTCCCTTATTAATTTTTTATATCTATATATATCTGACATCTGGCACAATCTGATGCATTTCAAAATCTAACAATTGGTTTAATGTGTTTTGGAGATAAGTCCTTTCTGGCAGGGATGATTCAACAGCATGCAAAGAGACGGTGAATTCTCACAGGCTAGGAAACTGCCCCATCCCTCTGTTTCAGATTGGTAGAAAGGAGCTCATGGTATTTTCTGGGAGTCCCCTTCAGCACCTCGCTGCTCTAGATACTTTACAAACAAGAATGTAAACTCCTTGGTACAGGGCCACTGACTCCTCTTTGTTCTGGGTGGCACGGGGCAGAGTCTCTGGGTGCCATTAGTAATGACTGAAAATTAAGCATTACAACCCCTCTGTTAAGTATGTGAATGATGTCCTAGGAAAACATAACTTATGTTCAGCAGCACACAAGGACACTACACAATAACTCAGGACAGGAAATGATAAAAACCTCATTGAACAGAACCTGAAGGACATGGTTTGTGAAGCAGACTATAATATCCCAAACTGGAATTTGGTCAGAACACGGGGCCTAATGCCTCTACCATTATGAAAATGGTCATGAGAGCCCTAGGAGCCACATATGGCCACGTCCTTAGTTTTTGTCTCAGTTGAAGGCCTCTTGGCTGACTCAGTACAACAATTTTAAACAAGAAATGTTTTTCTTTGCAATAGCCTGGCGATAGGCTCCAAAATGAAATTTAGTGCATTATCAGCATTTCCCTCCTGCTTTTTGGTCTCGTATGTTTCTACAGGGGAAGTCCTGACAGAATGATTTAATATTTGTAATTTGAAGGAAATGGGTGTAACCTTGCAGCTGTATATTTTTAATAGGTTTGGATTTAAAGAAAGTAGTTCTATTTGGAGAAGAGTACAAAAATAATTGGTGTTTGGCTGCTGATAAACACAGACTATGGTGACTTAAAATTCTTATTGTGCAAGGCAACCCAGTGTAAACAAATCGAAATAAAGAATATAAGTAGCTCAAATTCATTCTTTCCATGTGGGGACAATAACTGTGGGCTTCTTAACCAAAGAGAATTCAACTAAACCATGAAGGTGCATTTAATTGGTTTATATCACTCCACTTTACATGTGCCTTGGACTTTAGTCCCACACAAATATTAATCTACAGAGACACATAAAGCTGTATACAGCATAGACTAACTAGTGAAAAGAGCACTTCACAGTTTCATATCAGATACTTATTGCTACCAGGATGCGAGTCAAACATCATTTTTAGTAGTCAAAGTGAGATGATGTAATTTTAAAATGTCCTATCTGGCAAATGGAGCTTAAATAAAAATTGCTATAAAATGACAGCTGTCAAAAAAATCAAAAGACGCTAACTGACAAATAGTTAAATTCCAAAGCAGGGTTTTATTAGTTCTTGACGAGTTTATATGCTCTGCAGGAGTAAAAGCATGGCAATATTAATGGTATTACATTTACAAGAATGTAAATAGCAGGTGAAAAAGAAGTATAGAACATGAGGTTTGGACTAAGGACATAATCTAGTTTCTAGCTGGTAGCTGGATCCTGCAAAGTGTTGAGTGACTTACAAGAGGTACCAAACCTCCTTAACTCCCTGTTGACTGCAATGAAAAGTGAGGCTGCACAGTGCTTCTCAGATTTAGGACCCAAATTAGGCTAATTGGCTGGCACAAGGTATGTGCTCTTTAATACTGAACCATTTCTTTCTTCTAATACAGATTTCATTGATTTTTCTAGAAACAGGAAAGGGGATACAGCAATGTGTAAAAAGGCCTTCAACTCTCATTGAAGTCATTGGGAGTTGGATCAAGGACCAAGTACACTTATAATTTATGCACAGATGGATATAAATGAAGCAAGTAGGATGGGACAAGGAATGGGCTGTATCTAGATTATAGAATACTTAATTCTGTAAAGTGTTTTTAGTAGCAAGTGTGTGGGGTGGTGAATTTTTTCATTGAGTAATCACAAATTTTACTAACACTGCGACTACCGGTGACCATCAAAAAACAATCCAATATGGATGAAAAATGTGTTGCAACTAGTGAAGGGCCAGCTGTCTGTAAATATTGTAGATTAGCCTTTCTGACTGTGTTTCTATATTCTCACTGCTGACCCAAACCAAAACCAAACATTTAAACCAGATATTTTTTTAAGCATACCATTTTGTTTGTGATGCGTTCAAAGGATGGGTAAAGATTTCAGCTGCACGTCAAGTTGATACCTGGGCATAATTTGATAGGATCAGCTTGATTTCACTAGTGTGAATTTACTGAATTGTGTTAGCATCAAGTTGTGACTCTCTTTGGTCAAGACATATCAATGCAGAATACTCGCCCTGCAGAATAAATGGCAAAAGGCGATGACCCTATATTACAGAGGTGGGCAAACTTTTTGGCCCGAGGGCCACATTGGGATTCAAAATTGTGCGGAGGGCTGGGTAGGGAAGGCTGTGCCTCCCCAAACAGCATGGCCCCGCCCTCTGTTCGACTCCCACTCACTTCCTGCCCCCTCTGGAGATCCCCCCCCACCCTAACTGCCCCCCCAGGACTCCACCCCATACCTAAGCCTCCCCTGCTCCTTGTCTCCTGATTGCTCCTTCCGGGGACCCCCCCACTCTAACTGCCCCCAAGAGCCCCCCAACTAAGCCCCATGCACTTTGTTCCCTGATTTCCCCCTCCCAAGACCCCCCCACCCACTTTAACCACCACCCAAGCCATCCCCGCCCCCGTTCTTACCTTGCTCAGCTGGGCGCAGGCCCCCCCACCCGCTGCTCTGGCCTGGCCCTGGCAGCTTGGCCGAGCTCCCTGGGCGGGAACGGGGCCCCGTGGCTTGGCCTGGCACACTCTTTTGGGAGTGCGGGACCCCACAGCTCAGCACGGCATGAGGGTCTGGGAGCTCTGGGCCCCGCAGCTCCCCCCAGCTCGGGGGGAGTGCGCGGGGTGGGGAGCGTGCGGCTCCCCGCAGCTCAGCCCGGCACCACAGTGGAGTGCAGGGCCCCGCGGCTCAGCCTGGCACTCCGGGCGAGGAGCATAGGCCTTGCGGCTCAGCCTGGCACCCTGCGTGTGCCCATCCCCTGGGCGGGGAGGAGGGGGCCACTGGCACCGCTCCCCCCGCAAAGAGCTCACAGGCTGGATAAAAATGGCCGACGGGCCACATGTGGCCCACAGGCTATAGTTTGCCCACCCCTGCTATATTAGCATGTTCCATGTCTCTGTTTCAAACTATTTCTCTCTTTATAGACCATTTAATATACTGGTTGGAACTGCTATGTGGAAAAAACCTAGTTGTTTGGACTAGAGCCGTGTTTCTAACCCAAGAGATTTAAATCCAAATTGTAGTATTATTATTAGACTAACAGCCGAGAATGCCAAATGACTCAAGGGAAATGAGATCAGTGTGGGTCAAAAGGGGTAAACATAATATTTTGGGCCAGTTGGTGTGTCAGCCAGTTAAACTAAGGGCGACAATTCTGTAATGCAATTCTGAGTGCTGGTGTAAACTGAAGACTTCTTATAGCCAGAATTAATTTAAAGCTCCATCCTGCAAGGGTTAAAATAAAAGGTCATGCTTCTTGCAGTACAGAATCAGTTGTAGCATCATAGGTAGTGAGTGAACTCCTCAAACTTTCAGTGCAGTGTCCTCCCCTCTTTTCTCCTCCCCTCCACCCCCCCCCCCCCAATCCTGGCTCTGGGTTTATAGTCTTATCCTTTAGGAGAACCAAGGCCTGTTGACAAATACTGAAGATTTAATAAACCGCTTGGGGACTGCTGAGCAGCATGATGGCTTAAGGTGGTGCCTTTAGCTGCCCAAGTGAGAATGCGTAACCCAACTTTGCCACACACTGTGCAGGATTCTGCTGCACTGTCTCTCACATGGCTACAGAAGATATGTTTGAATGGTTCACTTGCTTTAAAAGCAGTATTCACCTCACGTACAATAGAAACTGGGTTTTGTCCACATTTTTCTCTTGCAAGGGTGGTTTCCGGTCATACCTACAAATGAAGTAAATTTTGCCATTATCCACCTGTCTGGCTTTTCTAAACAATGTGCTACATGCCTTTTAATATGCAAAGCAGACCTCCAAAATCTGCCTTGACCATAGAATTCAGCATGGCTATGATAAAAGTTTTGGTTACTGAAATAGATTAGCCTACATTTACTAAGTGCTGAGTGATTTGGAGGTGCCTGATTCAAAATACCTCATAGAAGTCTGATTTTCAGCAAGTCCTGAGAACCCTCTAAAAATCAAGCCCCTTTAAAGGGGGCACCCAAAAGCACGGGTCATTTATTTTGAAAATTTAAGTCGCCATGTTTAAAAATATGTAGTTAACCACATAATCACTTGCAACCCAGAGCAAAGAGCTGGCCCTTGCCCTAAAGAGCTTGCCTTGGACAGTATTCCAGTAATATAACTAATAATGATGACTCTGCAGTCACTGTTAGAAAGCAAGCACACAACCTGCTGGAACACTTCTTCCTTTCAAAACTAAGTTGGATTCAATTGAGCTGTGTGTCCTAAGAGAAGTTGCAAAGCTGCAATTCATTTGCAAATTTGATACAATCAACTCAGAACTGAATAGAGAGTATGAATGGCTAGCTAATTATATGAGCAGTTTATCTTCTCTCGCTGTTCACACCTCCAGTTCAGCTGCTGAAGGAATACCTCACCCTCCCTGATTAGAGATAACAAGCTGGTTATCTCTAACCTGGTTCTTGCCTATCTATTTATACCTGCCCCTGGACACTTCCACTGCATGCATACGATGAAGTGGGTATTAGCCCACGAAAACTTATGCTTCAATACTTTAGTTCAGTGGTCGCCAACCTTTTGGTCCTCACGGACCACTAAAGTTGTGTGGCGCGGCCCCCCCCCCGCTCGACTGGGGCCCCCCCGCTCGACTCGGGCCCCCCCCCGCCTCAGCAGCGTGGCACGTGGCTCGGCCCCCCCCCCCCGGCTCCAGCGGCGTGGCTCGGCCCCCCCCCCCCCTCGGCTCCAGCAGCGCGGTGCAGCGCCCCCCCCCGGCTCCAGCGGCGCGGCTCGGCCCCCTCCCCCCGGCTCCAGTGGCGCGGCTCGCCCTGGCTCCAGCGGCGCGGCGCAGCTCGAGATCCCCCCCCCCCCCCGGCTACAGCGGCGTGGTGCGGCGCGGCTCGGACCCCCCCGGCTCCAGCAGTGTGGCGCGGCTCGCCCCCCCGCCGCCTCAGTGGCATGGCGCAGCTCGGCCCCCGCTCCAGCGGCGCGGCTCGCCCCCCCCCCCCCCCCGCTGCCTCAGCGGCATGGCGCAGCTCAGCCCCCGCGCCCCCGAAACCAGCGGCTCGGGCCCCCCGGCTCACGCGGCGCGAGACGGGAGGCAGGAGCGTGCCAGCGCTTGCTGGCCGCCGGGGACGGGGCGGGACAGGCGCCGCAGCCTCTTGCCTGCCCGGAGGGGCGGCCATGAGGGAGCCCGGCGCCGCGGACCACCAGAATTTTCCCGCGGACCACCGGTGGTCCGCGGACCACCGGTTGGCGACCACTGCTTTAGTTAGTCTTTAAGGTGCCACAGGACTCTTTGTAACTCCTAGAACCAATGTTCCTCCTAAATATTAAAACTTCAGTAAGACACTACCAGATATTTGGAACATGAAGTATCTTTGGCCCCAATTTTTCCCTTATGTTACTCAGCAATGAAACTGTTAAAATGTGTGTAGAATTTTATATTTTTAATGTAATTAAAATTTAGTAAAGGCAGGTGAAAACCTGTTGAATGGGTTACTCTTGTGGAGCAATATCCTTATTATTTGTATTGTAATAACACATAGGAGCCCAATCATGTCCCAGGATCCCATTGTGCTAGGCACTGTACAAACATAGGACAAAAAGATGATACCGCCTTGTAAGACTGCTTCAGAACATAGCCACGTATATCGGATATAATTTTTCTTCACATTGATTAGAAGATCAGCTCAGTTAGACAACCAGATTTTTTTGGTCCCTTGGGAAGTAACATCAGACAAATGTTACTTTATAACAATAACAGGTAATGGTTATTCTATTTCTGTGCCACATGTATTGGCAAATCATAAAAATGCAAGTTCTGCTTGTTTCATGAATGAATATTGGTCCCAGCTCTGCTTTCATTTATACTCAATATTTCCAGCTAGGTACTGGTGTATTTATTTAGATGGAGTAAAGGGCCCAAAGAGCCAAAGGTGTTACCATAACCCTGAAACTGAAACAGGTTTTAAACAGGGTTTGGTATTCAGAGATCTTGGCCTGTTTTGTACCATGGGAAACACTATAAAATCCATGCCCAAATTTAGAAACATATTGATAGAAAAACAAAAGGAAAAGAGTCTAAATGAGGTAAAGAGCACTGAAACGGATTGTTGATGCAAAACAAATTTAATCAAAACCTGTTAGTCCCTTTTTAGAGACAGTGAATGTGGATTACGATTTCTTTTTCAGTCAAACAGTCTTTCTCAATGGGAATGAAAGAGGTTTCTTCTGTTTCATTCTGATTTGGAACTTTCCTGCTTTAAACAAAGCAGACCAATGCAGAAGAAAGGAAGAGCTAGGATTGTAAAGATGGGGGAAATACAGCTTTTGTTGATATTTTCAGGATAAAGGGTGGCTGGTCAGTCACAGATGGATGCCTCGGGCTGGAGATCAGCAATATGACAGCTGTTGCTCTGTGTGACATTACCCAGTGTACAATCTGGACTGTGTTCACTCAGTTCTCCAACCTGGGTGCCTTTTACACTGCTTTGCTATGACAGCAACCACTCCTGGTCTGCTCACACAGAGTAAATTGCTCACAGCTGTGATCACTATAGCCAGCCACTCCTGAATTACACTGCAGAGCAACACCAGAAAATTCCCAGTCCCAAACTTTCCCCCAGAAATGTGTGTCTTATACTGCCCCGCACTCTCCTGGACACTACAAGCTCATATAAAGTCTGTCATTTTATTACTAGAAAATGATAGGCACAAATCCAGATATCTCAAATGCAGTTTTTCAAATACTTCAATCCAAACACTCTGGTTTAGATAAAACAATAATATGAGTTGATTAACTACAGAAAGGTAGATTTTAAGTGATTACAAGTCATGGGGTATAAAAGTCACAATTAGTTAAAAAGAAATAAAAAATCAAAATGCAACTAATACCTAACTTAACAAGTTAAATGAATATAAAGCAGTATGTTTCTCTCACCACATGCTTTAGTATTGCTGGCTGGAATCCTTTCAGCCAGGACCCCTTTTCCCATTCTTCAGTTTACGTTGATGCCATGAGCAGAGAGAAATGGAAGAGTATATTGGGGCATCTGTTCCCCTTTCTTATAGTTCTCTTTTCCTGTGCAAGAATCTTGTCCAGCTGGGTTTAGGAGGCAGAAAGTCTGACAGAACGGGAACCTCAAGCTGTTCCTTTGTCAGCTCACTCGCACCCTCTTTCCTGCCAAAGAATGGCTGCTTAACCAGGTGATAATCCATTTGATTTTGGTGACACCTCTCTGAGGCATCAGTTTGCCTTATTTTCTCTGAGGAAAGGTCTGTGGATGTTCCTCAGAATTGTGAAGTGTCTCAGTAATCCCATGTAGTAGAGTCATAACTTTACATATAATGTTGCCACAGGTATTTTAACAGGACAATAATGTTCAGCAGACTATGAATTTTCAATCACCCCTCACAAGGCATACTTTGCAGAAAATGTATCATAATTCTGCAAAGGGGTGAACACGAGAGTACAGACTGTCACACGCTGGACCCTAGCTCACTTACCTGGTCAGAAAAATCATCTGGTTGGGTCCCTTTTCTTCACTGGTCCTTCTCAGGCCAAGCAGAGCTGAATAAGCCATCTCAACTAACCATGCTGGTCACACAGTACAACTTATTGCAGGAACAGGTGGAAAGCCAAGAGAGAAGGAAGATGGGCGTGGGGAGGAAGGACAGATAAAAGCCCACAAAGGAAGGCAAGACACAGCAGGGTCTCACATTTGTTATGTTGGGGTACTCTCTGGTGCAGCAATGATGGTCAAGCATTCCCATTGGAGTATCAAAGTGTCTGGTGTCATGGCAACAATGGTTGGAATAATACAGCTCATTATTTGTTCACCAATTGGACTTAATTTCTGCCACATCAACTTTGGTTTATTGATTTCTGATCCTCTGTTCCTCTTGTTCACCAGTCATAATCTTAATAGAGTCCTTGAGTGATTTCAGCTGTCCCTTTCTGTTTAAATGAATTCAGTTTTTCTGTCTCCTTCTCCCAGCTTTTCTTAAACAGTGTTACATAACAGATTGTTGTGACAATTGCTCACTTTTCGCTAATTAGGCTAACAATTAAAGGAGGCCTGCTAGAGCCCAGTTATTACAACAGTGCATATATTATCCAAATTTGCTTTTATTGTTGCAATCCTAGTGATTTCTGTGATTTAGTGTAACTAAGGGCAGGTTTTGGTCCCCATTCTTTACTCAGATCCTCTGAAAATGCTCAATACAGTTCAATTCACATTACAAATACAGCCCCAAATCTCACATTTCTGTTCTGTTGCTAAAATTTTCTTTATCTATTGCCATTGCTTATTCCTTTAAAACTTCAGTGTTCCTGGACAGGAAACCACATGTCTGCCAGGCCTGTAGCTTTTCTGATTTGTGTATGAATCAGAGACTACGCAGTGTGATAGAGGAGGAGTGACCAAGTCAGACCGTTTTGGTGTCAGTGTGGGGTGTGTCTGTCTGTCTGCACATGGAAAAAAAATACTATGGGATTTTTTTGTTCACATGTTTCAGTCAGGGATACTATTAGAGTACTTGTTTTAGAGTCTGTAATCATGGAAAGGAAGTTAAAGTGAGTCTGAAAGTTTTAAGGTTGGCAACTAGCAGGTGGCTATCCCTGGGATAGCAGATGGCCTATGCTTTCTTCTGAAGATCAGTGAGATTACTTAATGTGCTTAACCTGGGTGCCATTAAAGAATATGTCCTGGTTGCACTGGGCCACATTCTTGTTTATGCTATGGTCCCTTTTACATCACTCTGTCGGTGTAAAGAACCCTTGGTATAAACGAGAATCTGGCCATCTGTCATACCCACTTCTGTTATTGTTGAATTTCTTTATAATTTCAAAAATGAATAAAGCCCATGTGAAGTGCAGTCAGTGCTTGTGAGTTTCTGCAAGCACTGAGTAGACCTAGTCTGTTGAATGAGCGAGTGACTCAAGCTGTGATCTCAGAATATGGATGTATATTAAAGATTAGTGAACAAATTCTCTAGTGACTTACACCCTGTCAAACCACTGAAGTTAATGGATTCTAAACAGGGTGTAAACCAGCACTTATTTTTACTTTATTTTGATATAGGAATCAGTGGGAAGGGTCTTCTAAATTACAGTATAATTTCTACAGCAGAAAGTTCCAAACTGTGGTTCAGAGATCTGATTGTTCACATGTTATTGGTCCCTTGTTTCTAATAGCTAAACTACAGTGACAGATGATGGGAAAATATTTAATCTATTTTAATGTTAATTTCCCATGTAAATTTTTGTCATAGTTGCCACATGAATGTTATGTGGCCATGAATTCCAGGGGTAAGGAGAGATGGGAGATAATATTGTCAGCACAGTTGTGAATGGCAAGGAGGTATCTGTGTCTATTAAGATGTCCACTGTAGAAAAGCTGGAAATCCTCTGTTGCAGAGAAACCAAGCCAAGCGATGCTTTAGCTGGTCGGGAGACACTGACAGACTATAAAAAGTCTGCAAGGGAAAAGGGAAAATTCTCCTTTTACTGTGCTGGGCCACCTCTACTGAGTCTACAGAGACTTCCCCATGCAAGTCCTGCAGTAGGAGGCATACCAGCAACAAGAGGAAATAGGGCTGTAGCATATGTCGCTAGGGCCTGTTGTATTAATATTGATCTCAAAGACCTAAAGAGTTAAAGGGGTTTATAAACTCTGTTCAACGTTAAAGAGTGATGGGTAGAAGGTTATTTTCTAGAGAGCCCGTGGACTGACTCGGTTAATTGGCAAACATCCAATTCATACAAGCAGAAAGTTTATTGATTAAACACACCCAAAGAATAAGGAATTAAAAATAAGTATTTATATTGAAACTGTAGCTGAATAATCATGAAAAACAAATTTAGTCAGATGCTATCAAAATCACTCTTCTCTTGGAATCAAAATATCAAAGTCTCTAATTTTCATTAATAACCTTTCTTTGATTAAAAGGAAACAGTTAATTTTACTCTAAGCTCTGATGTGCTCAGGGCATTCGCTTATCCTGTCCTTAACAAAAGGGGTGCAGGGATGAAAGTAAGGCTGGTATGGCCTACTGGTAAAAAAAGGCCTCTGGTACTGGCCCCTACTGCATTACTTTAAAGCGCTGCCGTGGCTTTAACATCACTGCTGTTTTTGCACCCTTTGGCGGTGGCCCTGCCGGGTCCCTAGCCACAGGGCCACCAATGGTGGAACACAAAATGGGCAGCCATGTTAAAGTGCTGCCGCGGCAAAGATCCTGCTGAAGGCAGCGCTTTAACCTCCCTTCCCCTTTTGTCCCCCCCACTAGGCTGCCAACAGGGTGGGGGGAGGCCAAAAGGAGCAGCTGCCCTGGGGCCAGCAATTTAGAAGGACCGGGGTCTCCAGCTGCTGATCCAGTAGTGGCAGCAGCAGCGGGAGCCCCTGGCCCTTTAAATAGCTTCTGCAGCCCCGGGCAGCGTGGGCCAGACAGCCTAGAAGCTCAGGATGCACCATTTTTTCCCTGGGGGTGCTCCAGTCCTGGAGCATCCGTGGAGTTGGTGTCTATGTTTGGCCTGATTTTAAATTGGGCCTTTACCTGGTCTCCACTTGTGGTTATGCAATATCTGCACTTTTTCCTACACATGTAGGCGATGGTCTATAGTAACCACATACCCAAGGGTGGTGCACAAGGCATGCAAACAACCACAATTAGAGGTTGTCTTTTGAAAATTGACCTGTTTGAGCCCCAGACCTTAGAGAACTTGGAATCAACACACTGAAGGCCCACTCCTGCTAGTCAAAATAATGGAAGTTGTACATTGGCCCTCAGATGCCTGGGCACAACTACTCTCCTGTTTGTACTTGGATTAGAATCACAAGAACAATGCAACTTATTTGTGTGTGTATTAAATACAATCTAAAACAGGCCTGCACAACTCAGAAAGCAGCGAGGCCCATATTACTGCAAAAAAACCCAGCTGCGGTCCAAAAAGCCCCACCCTCGTCCCGCCCCCATCTGCTTCCCCTCATCCCACCACTTGGCTCGCCACACCCCTACTCACCCCCCGCGGGCCACACAGTGAGCCTGTGCGGGCTGCATGTGGCCCCGTGGCCACGTGTTGTGCAGGCCTGATCTAAAACATGTAGAGTGCAGTCTCTGTATAGCTCTTTTTATGTGACTGATGGTTGATATACCTTTAGCAGAAACTCTTTCTAAAAACCACATGCAGCATCTGAGCACAGCTCTCCTGGGTAAATAAATGTAAAAAGGAAGGTGGAGGGAGAAACAGCTCCCCCTTGTACTGTGGTCTTCCTTAGGAACACATTGCTCTTTGCTATTAGCCTCACACAGAAATAATGGTTATTCATTGCAACCCATAGGTATCATACCCAATGCAGTGCACCAGAAAGAGGTAGGAATGGGAAATATTTCTCTCAAAACAGGAAACAATCACCTCAAATGACTGTGAGAATCCACAGGGCTGAACTGCTAAATCGAATTACTCCTCGTAATGGGCAGATTTTAAAAGCTTTGGAATTCAGGTTTGGTGTCTGATCAGAATGATTATCTGAATGTATGGAGGCATCTCATTCCACCTCCAGGTGGCTTTGGCATTCATTCCCCCAGACTTAGTCCCTTTCTGAGAGAAGTAAAGCTTAGGGGTGCCTGGGATGCTGGGCAGCTTTCTCCCAATCTGTTTTCCTTGAAGAGGCACTGGTTCATATGTTTCATCTGTCCAGCATTCTCAATATTATTATTCCATGCTACTTTAATTCCCAAATCAAGGCTCGATGAAACTAGCTGCAATGGTTGTTAGAAGTTCCGCGTTTGTTTTGCCGGTGGAGCTCATCATATCCATCCTGGCTCTGCCATGTAACACTGCTGTTTTTACCACGCTAACTCAAGCAGAACTAGTACCTGTCTGCCTACCAGTTCTGGAAAGCATGCTCCCAGTCCCAGCTGCCATGTAAACAATACCCAGTGAGGATATGTAAGTGTAGCAGAAAGCAGTAGTTGGCCTACTAGCTACTGTGGGTTTTTATTAAGGAGAAAAACTTCTTAGATACTTTGAGTGATTTTTTTCTGTATGGACATTCAGATGAGGAACAGATCTGTATTGGGCAATGTCTTTACTAGATACTTCAGACCTGATTTTTCTCTCTGTTTATCCTGTTGTAAATCTTCTGTAACACCTCTGAAGTCACAAAAAAGTTACTTTGGATTTATTCTAGACTTAAGAACAACAACTTACCTACTTTAGTCCTACATTCAGCACTGGGCAAATTCACCCCTATTACCCCAAATGTATGTTAATAATGTCCAAGTTAAATAGCAGTTATTACAATTCACTGTCATTAAGTTAACCTGGTTCCTTTTAGGAGATACCCTCACAAAGCGGCCATCCCTATGCTGAGTTTACCCTGTCTTCTTGCAGTGTACATGATGTTATACTCCTGTCAGAGAGATTCTATCACATCAGGAACTCATACACTAATTGGAAATAGCTAGTAAGCAATCTAGATATTTAGGACCCTTTATCATTCTTGATTTTCCATCAGTGGGAGATCTGTACATGGATCAAGGCAGTATCTGATAATGTGTGTGTGTGTGGTTTGTTAGGGAAAATACAGGCATGTAAACAGAAGTGTGACCCTCTAAACCTTCCTGAGATTAGGAGAAGGCAAAGAATTGGTGGTGCTACTCTTGACTGACATTGAGGAGGAAGCATGTACCATCCTTCATGATTTCCAGTTGTTTCTGCTCACCCAGTTTAGCAACTGTTTTGTTCTTCCATGATTTACCTTGAGGGAAGGGAGTGTTCAGAATTTAGTTCACCTCCTGGGACTGCTTTCCGCTCTCAACAATGCTCTTTCACTGAGGGATACATTAATTAAAGTTTCAGTAAGTATTCCTAAAGAGTAATAAAAATGTTGATAAGCCTTCAAGCAAAGTTCACGTGCTACAAAACTATGTGACTTCATAAGAGGAAAAAAAACTAACACTTTTGCCAACATTTTTGTAGCAGTTCTACAGGTCTTCATGCTGCCCTACTTTCATGCTAAAGTTTGTTTTTTTTTAACCTGGCCTGATAGCCACAAGAGGGAAGATGTAAGCCCCAGCTGGGAAGGTGTCACTGGGCAAGTATGCCCCGGCTCCCCTTGGGGTGAGGTGCAGTAATTACTTCCCCGCGGTCACATCCTTATGACCAGACTTTGTCTTGGGGTGATGAAGACCAATTGAAAAAGTCAACATGGCCACTCTCCTCTCAAGGACGTGTGGCCCAGTGGCCAGGGTTAGTTTCTGTGGCCCTTGTGTTCAAGTCATCATGGCCTAGTGGCCAAAGTCAATATCACAGCCTCCAGACATGGGTCAGTGCAACCTAGTGGCCAGTACCCAGGGGGACCTGGGCCCACCCAACTCCACCGGACCCCGACCCAGGGCCCTAACGGTGGTGTAGTGGTCTGTCACTGGGTCAGTGGGGAATTCTACTGAAACACACTGACCTCACTCAGTTGGGAGATACCGCTCACTCACTCTCCCTGGGTCACTTCCTACCATGTTTTCCAAAGCTACAGTCCATGGACTCCTCAGCATGGATGATTCCCTGGGACTCTGCTGACCACAGACCTCCAGTCTGACTCTCAGGATCTCTGGCTCCCACAGGCAAGGGCTGGTTCGGCTCTTTAGCTGGAGCCTTTGTCCAAGGTCCTTCTCCTCCAGTGGGCAGCCCTGAATGAACCTGAGCTTCTCCCTCTAATACCTAGTCTCCAGCTGGCGCATGCCCAGCAGGGCCATGGGGGAATGGCCTCGTTGGCCCAGAGAGTGGCATTAACCCTTGCAGTACCAGTGTGTGGCAAGTGCGCCCCATCACAGAAGGTAATATGATTTCCTATAAAATCCAGTGACCATTCATATGCACAGTTCCATCTGCAGGCAGGGCAATAAAGGGAAGATGGCAGAAAGTATTGTCTACTCTTTTTCTATCATGAGGTAGAGTGACCAAACATAATGCTCCTGATTTTCCCATAATAATGTTCTAGGCGTGCAGGAGACACTTTGTGCTGTGATTGCCTCAGAGTTCTTATGCTAAGCAGAATCCTGTGGTATCAATATTTGTAGAAGATTTCAAGAAACATCTACATGTTATAGGATATAGGTAATTCAGTAGATGGCATTCTTCACTCTGAAACAGAACCAAAACTGCATACTGTACTGAGGGTAAAATGTTTCTTGAGGCTCTGCCTTCTTAGTAACACATGTCCTGATCACTTTTGGTCTTTCAAGATCCCATTCTAATTTTTTAGCAGTAGGGGTACTAGCTCTGGGGAACATGGCCAAATTCCAGCTCAGGTGTTTATGTTCTGCAATCCAAAATTCTACCTCTAATTGCAACTGCATACAAGTATCTTTTTTTTTTTTTAACTTCCTGTCCTATTGGGCAGTTTAACGGTTTTCTGTTAAAGCATTGTTGTTTTTTATCCCCGAGTTGGCTGCATTTCAGTAGCGATCCTTATGTAGACTCTATATAATTGTTTGAGAGGCAATTTGGTAACTTCAGGGATAAGAGGTGCTAGGTTCAAGTAGACGTAAACTATTAGTAAGGTAATTCATAAGGAACCTTGAAGCAATGGAAATTGGGCATGAGTTCTAGGTTCGCTATATCTTATGATTTTTATGGAAAGAACATTTGCCATCATAGAAATACATTAACTTCTACTGCCAGGCAGCCAACATCTCTCCCCCCATAATCAAAAGCTCTCTGCTTCTATCACTGGGATCCTCCACTTACAACTGATGATTTCATGGAAGACCTGTAGGCCTCTTACCCCTCATCTCCCTAGAATCCCTATAATCTTATGGCTGCTTCTTTCACCTTATGCCTTTGGTAGGTGGAAATCAGGTAGGGCCACAGTCCCACTAAATCTCAAGGATATTTTATCTACCACAAAATAACCATAAACTTTGTACACCAAGTTCAGGTTTCTTGGGAATTTGAATATTTATAACTTTTTTAAATTATTATTCCTGTCAACTCTAACCAGAAAATTTTATTTTTAGAAAAAAGCAAAATATGTGCAGAAAGAGGAGCCAGTTTTGGATTTGCATCTAAGAGAAGGATGAGAGATCTCATTACAGAACAATTTTTATTTATATTTTTAATTCTTCTCCACCCAGCCTTGTTCTAGATTGAATGAAAAGTGTAAGTATAGAAATGTCAAGATTTTCTTATAGTGTGGTAGGCCCATGAGACTGTGGGATAGTTGGGATAAATTTTCTTTAAGTATTTACATCTTTGTAAGCCAAATTTGACTTCAGCATTTCTTGTAGTTCTTCCCAGGTTAGTTGCCATCTGTAAATTATGGACTTAATGAAAACCAAAAAAACTTCTCATTGAACTTCTCATTTGCCCTACAGAGTGAATACCTTTGAGTAATATACTCTTGCGGTAAGTAGTATAAGGTGGGGCTGTTCACGTAGTCTTGCAAGCTGTGACACTGTTAGTTTTGGATTAGGCAAGGCTTTTGTGTGGAAGCAGCTTGTGGAGAGAGGAAGTTACGCAATCAGCACAAGAGTTTGCTATTTGCCTCAGGCTCTGATTAGAGTCTGTTCTTCAGGCAGAATTCTTCAGGCCTAAGATCTGGGCACTGGGTGTTCTGGGCTTCCTGAAGGAAGGGATTGCATGCTGTCTGGTCATCTCATTTCAGGACTGGATTATGTATTTAAATTAAGCAAATCACACTTAAGATACCCCATACTTTATATCACTGACTTCTTCCCCCACTGGGAATCCAACTCTGGCAAGGCCCCAGACACCGGCTATCACTTAGTAGAAGGACAACATTGGCCTCAAACATGGCACTGGTGTCAGAAGAGGCACAATAATACTGAGGGCCTGATTCACTGTTATGTTTTGCCTCCTTCGCATTGCTCTGGCAATACAAAGCAGCTATAAACCCAGTCTAACCAGACAGTGAAAGTGGGTTAATAATGGTTGCTTTGTGTCACCAGAGCTGCACAAGACAGCTAGAGTGTACTAGTGAATCTGGCCTTGATTTCTATTTTTAAAAGGCCCTACCTTCCAGTAGGACAGGCAGGATTTTAAGGCTCCAGGACTGAACATCAAACATGAATTGATTTCAACTCATTTCAAGTCCATAGGTGAAAACTTTAGTGTAGCATCCAGCTCTGTATTGCTGTCCTGGCTGAAGTTGTAACCTTAGATTGTGGTTTAACAATCTAACCCCTGTTATTGTGAAGACAGCCCTGCAAATGGAACTTGGTGTCTGCCACAACAGGGCTCCGATACTGGATAGAGCCTTTATGGGCTACTATAATACCAGTGATACATTATACCTAAGGTTCAAAGTTTTTCAAGATGATTTTTAAAAGTCGTGGTTTACTGCCCTGGGGCTCAGGAAACCCACACTTGTGGAACACTTGATCTTTTGAATCAGAGAGGTAGCCGTGTTAGTCTGGAATAGCAGAAGTGACAGATTCCTGTGGCACCTTAAAGACTAGCTAAAGTATTGAAGCATAAGCTTTCGTGGCCTAATACCCACTTCGTCGGATGCATGCAGTGGAAGTCATGCTCAAATGGGCATAAGGAGGAGTAACCACCTCCCCATTGAACAACTGCACAGATTCCCCATACAGTGGGTGTGCAGAAGTAAGTAACCACCTGTGTTCATACCTTCCTCTCTTTTAGAGCAGATGGGAAGTTGAGCGAACATTGGCTCCGCCCCACAATAACCAATTAGCACAGCTGGACCAGGTTGCAAGTTGTTTTACTATGCAGCTGTTCTAGATCAGTAGCAAATTACTGTATTATGGGCCAGCCCAAAGCAGTGGGGATTCAGGCAGGAAATTATTACTTAAGAGGAGTGTCTGTGAAGCACAGCGCCTCCTGCGGCTACTTCTTGGGATAGTGCCGCTTACACAGCACCCTTTGCTCAGGGCTGTGTTTATAGGCAAAATCTAGTCCTTAACCTTTCTGCCTTAATAAAGTATTATTAGTCTTGTATGAAAAATAGGTATGATAATACTTGCCTTTTCCACTATGGGGTGTTATAACAATTAAAGTTCATAAAGACCTAGTAATGTCTAAAAATATCTGATGAAATTTGAGCAAAATGTATTTATAAAATGGAGAGGGCAAGATATGGGATCTTCTTGAAAAACAGACATTTTGCCACAAAAGATGTACATGTCTGTGTGTCAGTAGTAAAATACATCACCTACCCACTACAAACAGATGCCCACATGTTTGACAGTAATCTATATATATAAAAGTCAAATGGTGTATGTATGTATGTTCCCTAACTACTTCCACACCGTTTCAGCTAGATACTTGAAATTTGGTACAGTTATAGGCTTTAGGGTTCTAATCGGGGTAAGAATCGAAATTTTTTAAAATCTCACCTCTTACACCCCCTAGGGGTGAAATTCTTGAAAGCTCATTAACATCAACTACACAGCTCACATAACATCAGTTGGGCAGCAGGTTAACACCTGCTGTTGTCCGTGACATAGTTATGATATAATAATACAGATACCCAGAGAGCTTAGTGTTGTGTTAAATACACTGTTTTGTAAATGTAAATGTAAATGGGAATCCCAGTTTCCAATTACAAATAGTCCGAGCAATGCCGGGCATATAAGCTAGTATTTTATAAACAAGCACAAACAACCTCACTTTCTTTTGCATTCCCTTCTTTTGCATTACAGTAAATGCAACCTAACAATGGTAAGGATGTTTACTGATTGCAAAAGGAGATGAGACAACAATGTAAGACAAAGATTATTTTTTAGTGCAGTAGTATTTCTGTGCACTGATAGAAAGCTGCTGTATTTGATTTGATATAAGGGGTCAAATTCTCCTCTAAGTTTCCTCAATTCAATTCAGATGACTTCTGTGGGATTCTAATGGAATCCCAATTCTAACTGTATTTAGTTTCTGTTAAGTAGGAGATGGCAAACTGACTTTAGAGACAACTCCCCATCCAGGAAACTGTACCAAGGAAAACCACTACATTCAACTTCCCAGAAGAAAGAAAGGTTTAGCAGTAATGTTCAACTACAGAAAAGGGGGTTGGAACCAAAATAAAATATAAGGCAGAATAATCACACTTATGTGCCTGGCACCACCTGCATAAAAGAAAACAAGTCAAATGGTGTATGTATGTATGTTCCCTTACTCCTTCCACACCGTTTCAGCTAGATACTTGAAATTTGGTACTGTTATAGGCTTTAGGGTCCTAATCAGGGTAAGAATAGAAAATTTTTAAAATCTCACCTCTTACACCCCCTAGGGGTGAAATTCTTGAAAGCTCATTAACATCAACTACACAGCTCACATAACATCATCTGGGCAGCAGGTTAACACATGCTGTTGTCTGTGACATAGTTATGATGTAATAATACAGATAACCAGAGAGCTTAGTATTGTGTTAAATACACTGTTTTTTAAATGTAAATGTAAATGGGAATCCCAGTTTCCAATTACAAATAGTCCGAGCAACGCCGGGCATATAAGCTAGTAATATATATAATATTTCTAGTCAGTGGGATCATTTCTATGATGCTTGCATCATAGTACAGCCATTTCATTACAGTTTGTGGGGAGTTCCATATCTAAACATTCCTAACCAGCACTATTACTTCCTGACCTAGGGGAGCAGTAAATTTACCCACAATGTTTTCTTTTAGAAAGGGAACTAGAGGTTTTTAAACTTCCAAAATATACAACCATCTAGACAAATTATCTGCAAACAAATTGACATGCTCCCTGTAATCTCAAGGGAGGTTATAGGTCAAATGTGACCCTGCTTCCTGATTCAGCATAAAGCAAGATGCCGTGGCTGCTTCTCTAACCCATGTGCTGTGGCAGTGGTCAGAGTGTAGTTACACAATTGCCCTGTGTTCGGAGTTGTTTAGGGAGAGGAGATTAGGAGGGTAAGATTCCATTCCCCACCCCATAGATGTTCTTCATGTAAAGGTCATTTTCTTGAGCTTTGCTTAGCAGAAGACAGTTGCACCCCAAAGTGAAATAGGTGTCTGTGGTGAAGAAATTAGGTTAAATATCAACTGATGCAATCAAGCACTGAAGCTAAATGGCTGAGCATGAGAATCTTCTACCTTAATTCATTTTGACTAGTACTCTGGCATACAGTAATATGGTAGTCAAGCATGAGTAAAGGGGGCAGAATCTGGCCCTGAATTATGACTCTATCAGGCTGGTTTATTTTAATTCAAGTGCAGTCATTAGAAGCACTAAGCCATTGTGCATGGCCATGTTCATCTTGGACGTGCTTGAAAGCAGCTGTGAATATCTTTACAGCTTCAAACTAGAGCAAGGCTCCAGTCAGCGCAAGATATTATACAGTGTATATTTTACATTCTCTGAGTTAATGTTTTGATGTCTGTCTTCAGCTTTATGCTACCACAAAGTTGGCAAGTAACAGAGAAAGCATATTTTCCCAGCTCCCAACCACCGCACTCTTATAAGTAATATTTATGCTGTTGGGTGGTATACACTAATGCAAAGCATAGAAACATTTTTAACTGGAAGAATGAAAGCTGCATTACTAGAGGGTAATTAGTGTGAACAATTACTTCTGAAGAAAGCGCTTGACTATTCTGTGGGACAAATTTTGTAAAGTATAATTCCCTTTCACCACATATCCTATCTCTAGTCTAGCTCTGAACTACACCCAGCCTCCTCTGGGGACTGTAGAAGTGTAGCAGTGATCCAGCAACACCCCTTCCCATTGGGAACACTTAGCATGCCCTCTGGAGAGATCCAGCTGCTTTCCGATGCCTCTGCACAAAGGGAGTAAAGGAGCTGAGCTCTGGATTCAGTCCATAAATCTGGACTAATTGAAATGCAGTGATAATATAATAATTTGTATCAAGATCAAGTAAACTATACACTCTGATCTTAGATGGCATAGTATAAATCAAAATAAATAAATCAAAATTAAATAAATAAATATACTATAATCAAATCTGGGTGAAATTAGCCCTTGAAAAAAGTTCTGATAATTTTTCCCCCTATTGATTTTTTTTAAGACTCTATTTTATTAGAAGGCAGTGAAAGGCCCCATAGAAGCCAATGGAATTTGCGGTGCAAACAGGAAGAAAATAGAAGTAATGGAAGTATTCAAATCATACATAACCCAGGAGAAGGCAACAGTGGAATACTCTGAGTTCCAAGCTTAGAAAAGAGAACCTGCATAGTCAATGTTTGGGAGCCCATTTCGGAGGCACTCCCTCTTGTGCTCTAATATACCATAGATGCAGCATACAGATCATTGTAAATCATAGCGGTAGATTCTCAGCTGGTATAAATGAAAATGAATGGAGCTAAGACAATTTACGTCAGCTGAGGATCTGCCTCAGAGTTGCCTTGACTTCACCAAGGTTGGCGGATGGTCTCTCCAATGTCCAAGTCCTCCCACCATTAGATTAATGGAAAGGTGCCCAGTGAGTTTGTGGGCATTGGATCAGGCTCCAAAACAACCATGAACTTCATTTGTCTACTGTCCTGGCTCCAGCTCAAAGTTCTGGAACAAGCTACTGTAGGCAATTAGCACTGTACTCCCAGAAGTTGTGTAACTTAGGGCAAGACCACCAACACTGAAACTTCTTACATAACAATTCCTTATGCCTAAAGCATATGGAAACTTTTGGGGCACTGTGAGAAAACCTCAATGGTTGGATTTGAGAGAGATTTTTTTTTCTATCAAGTAATTGAGGTTTATTTTTGTTTTTGAAAATTCTGAATTTTGATTAATTAATACTTACATAGATAGCACCTTTTCTAAGCGGATCTTAAATAATCTAATTAAGGCTCACAAAACTCCTGTGAGATGGATAAACAGAAAGGTTAAGTGATTTGCTCATTGAAATGCAACAAATTAGTGACAGAGGTGGAACTGGAATGCAAATATAATGTTGCCTAACCCTGTGCCCTAATCACAGGACGACCATGTCTGGAATACTTAAGTGCAGTGGTATAGGAATGTCCTTGGCCGCTGTAAGTTTAAACACCCAGGTTTCTGATTGTCGGGTATCTTTTTCTTTGGTTTGTCTTTTTTACCTAAATCTCAGGCTAATATTAAGGGGATAATTTTCAAGGCAGTGTCCAGTTCTGATTTATTTAAATAGCTGCTAAATGCAATTTAAAGGTGGAGGGGGTCATGGGGCATCCTGGGTCCCAATGCCCTGTAATGCATTTCTTTGCATCCCCTTATGCGAATACGGTTATTTTACAGTTATTTTACCTCTGTATTTGGCGCTGGTGCTACTACTACTGGAATACTGTGTCCAGTTCTGATTTATTTAAATAGCTGCTAAATGCAATATTGCTCTACAGAAATAAATGAATACAGCTTTAAAAAAAAACCTGATTTCTCTGCAAAAAGAAGAAAAACAACCCCTGGAACAACTGAAAGAAATCCGAAAAATCATTCAATTAAAAATGTCCCTATGCCGTGCTACAATTTGATGAGTTATTTTTTCTTTCATTAACACTACAATAGATTGACTTCTCTATGTATATTGAACACCAGTGTGAGTCAATGCTGAGATCATGTTTCTGCCCTTATATTTTTTTGTAGATCTGTAGCACAGTGATAGTTGTATAAAAGTTTCTAGAGATAGACATATAGAACAGTATTGTTTCTTCTTCTTCTTCTTCTTCTTCTTCTTCTTCTTCTTCTTCTTCTTCATCTTCGTTGTCGTCGTCTTCTTCTTCGTCGTCAGTGCAAACCATTTCAGGGATTCTGCATCTAGGAGTGAATGTTCTAGACTGCAAACATTATGGTTTTGAGTGATGTTTTCTTTGTGAAAATTTTTGTTATATGTGGAACCTCTCTCTATAGACATGTAGATGCAGGTTCATCTCTTTTCATATTCATTTTCATGCCATATATATGTGTATGGGGCATATCAGCTAGTACATGGACAGATTTGATAAGTTCGCTACTAGAAAAAAAGGGAGAAGATTTTTAGTTATCATCATCATGTTCCTGCAGTTTATCATGCAATAAAAATGTAGGGCTAAATCCTCAACTAGGGTAGGTCAACATAGCTCCATTGATTTGGACCAGCTGAGAATCTGACCCAGGGACACTAGTGAAGTATACATTAATTTTAATAATATTAGTTATATAAATACATACAATTTACAAATGTATAGAAACAGGGAAAGGTGTTTCACAGTTCAGAGTATAATCTTACATATCTCTAGTTTCATGCTGCCCATGAAAGTGAACACACAAATTCATTATTATAATTGTTTTATAATAAAATATACAACAGGATACACAAGACATCTTTCCACACTTCACTTATTGTGATGCAGTATTTTGATTACTAATATTCATATTGTGTTTAAATTTAAAAATTTAAATATTCAATATTACTAACATATGTTTCATATCACATATTAAATGCCAAATTCTGATACCTTCACTCATGTTCAATATTGCTTTCCTCCATGATAATACAATGGAAGTCAGTGGGTCAAAACTTTTCTGTAAGTGGAGAAACATAAGAGTTCACTCCCCTTCCCCAAACGGAAAAATGGCAGGTGAACTCTGAGTTGACTCTTGGTGTGTTCACTGTTCCCTATACAGAAATCCTAATTGGGGAGGATGGGACACATTCTCTCTGACAAATGAAAGAGAAGATATGCATGAGATCCACAAATGCCTCAAGAGATTGATCCTAGGCTCTAAAAACATTCACCTCTAGCTTTCCGGTTCTAATTCAGTGTATAATGGTACTAGAGAGGGAATGTTGTTACCATCCTGTTGGCTATTTAGCCTGTGTGAAATGAATTTGGCGATCCCAGTTCATTTCCAGCCCCTCCCCCCTCAAAATTTTTTGTTAGCAATGCTGCTGGCACTTTTGATCGGTGGAAGGGAACAGGACAAAGGCCAAATGAGCATGAAGATTGATGAGCCCTCTTTTTCTCTGGAAATGGTCCTCTCCCACTGTGAGTTGATGTATATGGGTGGAGCATTGAGAAGAAGCTTACACTCCTCCTGTACTTGTTCTGTGAATGAAGAGAGGCTTTTATTTTCCCAGGCTGTCATTCTGGCATATTTTACATGCACTAAAGTAAGTAAATACTATTCTTAGAGAGATGCTGCTATTAAAAATATTCACCCTGCAGTTTTAACACCAAACATTTCAACCCATGTTATATTCAATGGTAATGAATTACTTTATCCGTTTTCAGCCTGAAAATAGTTTGTATCCATGTGTGACCATTTTGCACCAAAACTCATCAAAATCATATGCCGAGTTCCTGTCTAGATCCTCTTCAGGTGTAAATGGATACAACTCCGTGGACTTCTGTGGAGTTTCATCCAGTTACACCAGCTGAGAATCCAGCCCTATGTTTTCCCCCTTAAGCCTTTACTAAATTAAAAAAATAATCCCTTGTAGAGACTAAAGTGTCAGATGTTAATATTAATGTAGTGGTTAACCACAACATGGCAATTACTGTTTACCAGGCATGCTTGATTTATACAGTGCTTGTCACTCCATGTGTAATTAGGAGTACAGAGCAGGAGTGTCAGTACATGAGTTTGGCTTTACCAACTTTCAGGGAGAATCTTCTGAAAGTGGAGATCCTTCACTTTTGAAATGGTCAAGAAAAGAGAGTGAGACTCATTCCTAAAACATCAAACATGTATCTTTCACCATCTCAGGTGCCTCAAACTGAAAGCAGATAAAATAACAGAATTTTAATAGCATTTATATAGTGTTTTACAGGTCCGAAATATTGTATAGACACTAAGTAGTTATTCCTCTACACACCCCACTGTGGTAGGTAAGAAAGTGTTATCCCCAGTTAACGGATGGGGAAAATGAAAGAAGAAAAGGCAGACTCTTGCCTAAAGCAACACACTGAGTCAGGACCGAGCCAGTATCGGGGCTCAGGGTGACCTGATCCTTAAGTGCTTGTTTTTTTCAGGAGAATTTATTTATTTCAGGGTAGATTTTTCAAAAGCACTTAGGGAATAAGAAACAGAAGGTCCATTGAAAGCCGATATGACCTGGGCTTGTAACTCCTTCAGACGCTTTTTGAAAATCTCTTGTTTTAATCCCTTTAGTTTCCATTATCTCTGTATCAAGATGAAAACAAATTTGGCATGAAACATTTGTAATATATTCTGTATCTTGGAAAACTTAACCAGGGTTGCCAAATATTATTTTATTATCTTCCAAGACAAGTTTGCATGGGTTGTTCAACTCAGAAAAATCTTCTCATCCTCTGTGTGGGCTGGTTCAAGTGGGTCTGAATTCCATTCCATTTTATATCATTTTTGTTGAGATTTCAGAGATGATAAATTGAGGTCCGTAAGGGATCTGTGAATGACAAACATAAGTATCATGCTATGCATGATGCACTCATGCTGTTCCCATTAACCTTAACCTTCTTGCTAACCTTATAGCTAAACTTGTTTTAAAAAGGGGGTGGGAGGTAGGAAAAATTCAGACCTAGTGCAAGCAACTCCAATTCAACTGAAGTCAATAGAGTTGTACTTTACTATACCAGGTCTGAATTTAGGCTATTATTTCTGTCTTGCTGCCCCATCACACGAAGAGACCGGCCAGTCTCTATGCAAAAGAATAAATGGACACAAATCTGACGTCAGGAATCATAACATTCAAAAACCAGTAGGAGAACACTTCAATCTTCCTGGCCATTCCATTAAAAATTTGATGGTTTCAATTTTGAAACAGAAAAACTTCCAAAAGAGACTCCAACGAGAAACTGAGGAACTGGAATTAATTTTCAAATTGGATACAATTAACCAGGGGCTAAATAGGACTTGCAAATGGTTCTCTAATTACACTAACTGATAGCATTTCCTGAGTTAATTTACCTGACACTGAAATCCATTTCAAAAGGTATTTTTTTCTCCTGCTGATAATGGCCCATCCGTATTAAACAGCTTCTTAGAATTGGTATGCTAATGTACAATTTTTTTTTCTTTCTGTGTGTATAAATGCATCTTACTTCTGTTCCATTCTATGCATCCAATGAAGTGAGCTATAGCCCACGAAAGCTTATGCTGAAATAAACTAGTTAGTCTCTAAGGTGCTACAAGTATTCCTCACTTTCATGACATGAAGGTCTTTTAAAGCAGCCAATTGTAACATTTTTCCTATTCTTGTTTTTGTTAGAACTTAAGACTATCAGGCTTTGGGTTTTCTGACACCACCACATCAGGCTTAGGCTGGGCTCCCATGGGAGGACCCTGGAGGCTGGGCTCAGCAAGAAGTACCACACAGCAGGACCAGAGAGAGGCAGCTTCAGACAGCTCCCTGATTGGCTGATACCACTATATAAACCAGGAAGCCATGAAGGGGGGTTGTCTGAGCAGCTGTGTAGACTGCTTGGCTGTGCACCAGGCCCTCCTTGTTGGGGATACTAGACTCTGGCTTCCAACCCTGCGTGATGCCTGGCTCTTGGTTTGCTCTCTGGTCTATCCTGCACTCTGACCACCCAGTACTTGCTTGGCCTGCCTCGTAGCTCCTGCTCTGACCACACAGTCTGATGCTAGTATCCTGGTTGTTACAATTTTCAGTTGTGGCCATACAGAAAACAGGGAAAATCTTAATCAACTCAATCCATCTGTGGGATTATTTGCAATTCCTGCAAGACCCTCACTGCCAAAGGGCTAGCTTGGGCAACTCTTGTGTGAATGGGAAATTTGCTCACACAAACAGGACCAAGTGGATCTACTTGCATAATTAGGGTGAGTAAGGGCTGCACAATCTGGCTCAGACTAATGGAGCAATGAGATTATTCACATTTCAAGGCAGCTTGAGTCTTCTTTTTTTCTTCATAGAATCAACATCATGGAAAAAGGAATTACTTTCCTATAAAATATTAACTTGGACTTTGAAAGGTGACTAAAGGAGTTAGTTATCATCCCCCACTGAATTTCAGTGGATGTTGGGGGCCTAATGCCAATAGCCCCTTCAAAAATGTCAGGATTAGTTCTTTTAATTCTAACCAAATAAATTGTGTGTGTGTGTGAATGGGGGAGGAGTGATAGTAAAAGGAGGGGCCTACAGAAAGATTGGATGGGTTCAGAGCTCTGGTGATGCATTCAATGGTTAAAGTTAGCTGGGACCCTGGTTTTGCGGACCCAGCTGAAACAAATATTAATGCATACAATTAAATAAAGAGTCTTTTTCAATTGATGTGTTGATGATGAAGAGATAATGAAACAGGATCTGAAATAACCCACTAAACCCGATAAAAGGGGAGGACAATGTTGATCAGCCCCAAACTATTTTGTTGCATATTTTCTGCTCATTTCAGGAATCCAGGTTATTAGCAATGATGCAGAATAATGCATGTTTCCTGCTTGGGCGGCCTGCCATCAAAAATAGGAGCATACATTTGAAGTTGGTATTATGTTAATGTCAAGTTGGCAATAAGTAACATTATTTTGGATTGTTTTCTGATTTGTTGAACTTCATTTTGGATGAAAGGAAGCTAGAGATGGTCAAACCTTAGTGGTCACCGGGAGAAGGCAAAGATTGTCCACCTCTCTGAACTGGAGAGCCTGTTGGCAAGGTTGAAGAGCTAGCAGCTCAGGAAGGACATGAGAGAGAGCTGGTAGGAAGGAAAGGAATAGAAAGGATGGATATTCATCAATAAGGAGGAGCAATGAGCATGGCATTCAGATTGAACCTTTCATACACTTCTTATGTAGATGGACCCCAAAACATCACTACAGTCATCCTACTGAAGCTGGGAATGGGCAACAGGGTATGGATTGCTTAGTCATTATCTGTTCTGTTCGTTCCCTGTGAAGCACCTGAATTGGCCACTGTTGGAAGTGGCATGACCCAGTGTGGTCATTCTTATGTTCTGCTAGTCCCCATATCTGGTGGTTGTCCAGGTAGAAGTGAAGGATTGAGTTTGTTTGGATTTTAAGTTTTGGTTCAACCCATTATAAACATAGGGAAAACTTCTTAAATTAAGATTCATGTGCAGCATTTCAAGTGCCCTACAATTTTTGATTTTGGTTTCTTCTAGAAACAAAATGTGGAGTATAAGGAAAACAGTGAGGAGATGAGGGATATGAGAAGGAGGAGCAAGGGGGAGAGTAAAGGAAACTGTTTATTCTCTATATAGGAAGCTACTGGACTACTCAGTAGCAAAGATTTAATAAAGGGTGTTTGTCATTATTCCAACAGAGTCCTGAGGTCCTCTCAGTCAAACTCCCAATGGCTTCATTGAAAGTTTTGCTTAAGTAAGGACTGGCAAAAGACTTCACGATTTGTCCCCATATTAAAGGATGTGGAGAGGACAGGCATATGAATAAAACTTCTTTTTACTCACTCTTTTCTTCTGTATCTCTTTAGTGAATAGCAGTGTCAATGCCAAGTCCTCTGGCAGCTTTAGAGAGATTAGGTGTCCCTTGCCTCTATTTGTCACAGGGTAGAGAGAGATGGCAGGAGAGAGATCACTTGATCATTACCTGTTCCCTCTGGGACACCTGGCCTTGGCCACTGTTAACAGACAGGATACTGGGCTGGATGACCTTTGATCTGATCCAGTGTGGCTATTCTTATGTTATTTTCGAAGAAGAGTGAATAGTAAGCATATGGAAGTTACAATCATGTATTGCCCTTGATAGTGATTCGGTTCATGTGTTACAGTCTAATAATTAGCAATCTTTAAATTGGACATTGACTGAGTTTTATCATCACATTTGGCATTCATGTATTCACCTTAAGTGATATCCAAAATACACCTGGATTGTTGCTATTGGACAAAAGGGGTTCGTTTTCATTACAACCAAAGGAGGAACTATGCTGGCAGAGAATAAATAGATAGCTAACCGTTAGAACTAGGAAATTCTCTGATATCAAAAAAATTTCCATTCTGAAACAGAATGAAAGCAAACAAAAAATAGAATTTTCCTGAAAAATGAAATGTTTTTTGCTTTGGATCAATGTTTTGTTTTAATAAAATCAAAATATTTTGTTCTGATTTTTTTATTTTTTAACATTTAAAATGTATTTTAATACAAAAACCAAAGGATTTTGTTTTGAAAAGTCACTGTGAAATGAAAAAATAAACAAATCTGTTCTGCATCACTGAGTTTTATCATAACAAAATTTTGTTTAAATCAGCATTTTTTAAACAATATTTTGATTTCAACAGAAGCAACATTTTTCATCAAACTATTTTAGAAAAGAAACTCAGACCAGTTCTGTGTCACTTGTGGTGTAGGATTTTGGGGCAAACCAAATCTCAATGCCTCACCGACGCATTAGACTTTAAATGGGTGCCCATTTGAAGTTTAGGAATAATCCACTGCTGCAAATAAAATTAAAAAAACAATTGACTGAGTAGTCATGGAAGGTACATTACTGATTGAAGCCCTCTGTCTGTCCAAAGAACAAGACAACATAGATACCGACGGACAAACTTGGAAATTAAGAACCTTGATTTGTACACAGTCACCTTCTGTAAAGAAATACAGTATTGACTAAGGGATTGTGGTAACTAGGGCTTAACTCCAGTGCCCATCTGTGTGTTGCCCAGCTCTTCCAACAATCTGTTATGCAAACAACTAATATTTGGGTCTATGTCGATTATTTTTATATATAAGCAAAACTTACTTAAGCAAAACTTTCAATGAAGTCATTGGGAGTTTGACTGAGAGGACCTCAGGACTCTCTGTTGGAATATAATATACAGTAAACCCTCGATTTAACGGACCTCGATTTAACGGACTTCAGATGCAACGGACAAAATTTCTGAGCAAGTCTGATGCATTCCTGATCCATTTCAGGCGGGCTGGCTCCCAGCTCCCGCCCGGGTCCCAGCAGCCAGGACCCGGGCGGGCTGGCTGACGGCTCCTGCCCGGGTCCCGGCAGCGGGCGGGCTGCGGAGCTGTCACCCCGACCCTGTGGCGGGCGGACTGCTGCTCCGACAGCTCATTTTTTTTAATATTATTAAATAACGGACTTTTTGATTTAACGGACTCCCCCTCGCCCGAATTAGTCCGTTAAATGGAGGTTTTACTGTAATTGAGTATCGTCTCTGGAGACAGCATGATCTGAGGGTTTGTATACAGCATTTAGGATTAGGATTCGAGTTCTAATCTCAGTTCTGTCACTGACATTCTGCCCTGCCAAATTACTTCTCTAACAAGTGGAGATTATATTTACTAACCTGCTTCACAGGGGAGTTGTGAAGATTAATAGTTAATGTTTGTGCATTGTTTTGAACATGTCAAGTGCCATAGAAGTGCTACAAATCATTTCCTCGGTTCTTGCATTAAAACTTCAATAGGGAGGCGCAGAATACATCATACAAATTTTAATTTTTCCAAACTTCAGCACACTGCAGATGAAATCTGAAACATCAAAGATTACATTTCCAAATCAACGCTCTTCCATTCTTTTCCCTCTCTTATTCAACTCACAGAAAAGAGCCACACTAAGGTAAATGAGTAGTGACTTGCAAGTTTTCACTGTGGGGCAAATCCTGTCACCATCCATGCAAGATGGCAAAGGAAGGCAAGGCAAACCTACGCTTTGTTGGAGTGGAGGACCAAGCTGCAAGGACTCCATGCAACAAGATGCCACAACCCCCCTGCCCACCAGAGAATGGAGTTCTGAAGTTGCATTTTGTTCTGCAACAGTCTGCATGGGGGAGTGAGGTTAACTTCACATTTGCCACTGATGGGGATTGAGAGAATGATGGGAATGTGGCCATGTCAGTTATTTCTCCCCATGCCATGTAGTAGGGGGAGAACAGCCCAACTGCTGAGGCAACATGAGTAGTGGGAAGTTAGAATTCTGTTCCTCAGGCCTGTAGAGTCCTTATATAGTGCAAAACCAGTTTAAATTGGCTTTGCTCCACGTAACAGAATTTGGCCATATGTGTATGGCTCACACCTACAATTAAGGGTACAAGCTTTAACTGGAATGAATGAATGAATAATACAGAAGAAAACTGATACAATGTTTCACATTCAGTAGGATGTTCTCACTAAGAAATGTTAATTTAAAAGATGTTGGTCAAAGAATTGATCTTTGTTCCAGGATCTATGAGTCACATAATGAGATGCAGGAGATATAGTAAATGTTTTGCAGTGCAGTATTACATACCCTGGACCAAATCAACAGCTGGTGCAAATTGACATAACTACATTGGCCTCAGTAGAGCTACACCAACTAACATCAGCTGAGGATGTTGGCCCCTGTGTTTGAAGCAGATATATTATACTAGCATAAGTGCCCGGCGTTGCTCGGGTCAGTCGGAGGTGGGGAGGGGGCAGACAGTTGACACCCCCTGACCAACCCCAACACCCACACCTCACCCCTCACCCACCCCGACACCTTCCCACCCCCCCTGACCAACCCCAACACCCCCCGGCTCACTTACCCCCCGACCAAACCCGACAACCCCACCTGACCCCCCCAAGCAAACCCGACACCCCCACCTGACCCCCCGACCAAACCCGACACCCCCACCTCACCCCCTGAGCAAACCCGACACCCCCACCTCACTCCCTGACCGAACAGTGTATTTAATAACCTGTGTGCTACACAGTGCACCGTGAGCCGGGGGGGTGTCGGGTTTGGTCTGGGGGGGGTGGGAAGGTGTCGGGGTGGGTGAGGGGTGAGGTGTGGGTGTTGGGGCTGGTCAGGGGGTTTTGCGGTTGGTGGGGGGGTGAGGTGGGGGTGTCGGGTTTGCTTGGGGGGGTGAGGTGGGGGTGTCTGTTTTGGTCGGGATGTAAGTGAGCTGGGGGGTGTTGGGTTTGGTCTGGGGGTGTTGCGATTGGTGGGGGGGTGAGGTGGGGGTGTCGGGTTCGGTCGGGGGGTAAGTGAGCCAGGGGGTGTCGGGTTTGGTCTGGGGGGGTGGGAAGTTGTCAGGGTGGGTGAGGGGTGAGGTGTGGGTGTTGGGGTTGGTCAGGGGGTGTCGGGTTTGCTTGGGGGGGTGAGGTGGGGGTGTCAGGTTCAGTAGGGGGGTAAGTGAGCCAGGGGGTGTCGGGTTTGGTCTGGGGGGGTGGGAAGTTGTCGGGGTGGGTGAGGGGTGAGGTGTGGGTGTTGGGGTTGGTCAGGGGGTGTTGCGGTTGGTGGGGGGTGAGGTGGGGGTGTCGGGTTTGGTCTGGGGGGGTGGGAAGGTGTCGGGGTGGGTGAGTGGTGAGGTGTGGGTGTTGTGGTTGGTCAGGGGGTGTTGCGGTTGGTGGGGGGTGAGGTGGGGGTGTTGGGTTTGCTTGGGGGGATGAGGTAGGGGTGTCGGCTTCGGTCGGGCGTAAGTGAGCTGGGGGGTGTTGGGTTTGGTCTGGGGGGGTGGGAAGGTGTCGGGGTGGTGAGGGGTCAGGTGGGGGTGTTGGGGTTGGTCAGGGGGTGTTGCGGTTGGTGGGGGGGTGAGGTGGGGGTGTCGGGTTTGCTTGGGGGGGTGAGGTGAGGGTGTCGGGTTTGGTCGGGGAGTAAGTGAGCCGGGGGGTGTCGGGTTCGGTCTGGGGGTGTTGCGATTGGTGGGGTGGTGAGGTGGGGGTGTCGGGTTCGGTCGGGGGGGGTGAGCCGGGGGGGTGTCGGGTTTTGTCTGGGGGGGGGAAGTTGTCGGGGTGGGTGAGGTGTGGGTGTTGGGGTTGGTCAGGGGGTGTCGGGTTTGCTTGGGGGGGTGAGGTGAGGGTGTCGGGTTTGGTCGGGGAGTAAGTGAGCCGGGGGGTGTCGGGTTTGGTCTGGGGGTGTTGCGATTGGTGGGGTGGTGAGGTGGGGGTGTCGGGTTCGGTCGGGGGGGTGAGCCGGGGGGGTGTCGGGTTTTGTCTGGGGGGGGGAAGTTGTCGGGGTGGGTGAGGTGTGGGTGTTGGGGTTGGTCAGGGGGTGTCGGGTTTGCTTGGGGGTGTGAGGTGGGGGTGTCGGGTTTGGTCGGGGGGTAAGTGAGGCAGGGGGTGTCGGGTTTGGTCTGGGGGGGTGGGAAGGTGTCGGGGTGGGTGAGGGGTGAGGTGTGGGTGTTGGGGTTGGTCAGGGGGTGTTGCGGTTGGTGGGGGGGTGAGGAGGCGGTGTCGGGTTTGGTCGGGGGGTAAATGAGCTGGGGGGGTGTCGGGTTTGGTCTGGGCACCCACCCCGACACCTTCACCCCCCCAGACCAAACCCAACACCCACACCTCACCCCTCACCCATCCCGACACCTTCCCACCCCCCCAGACCAACCTCGACACCCCCCGGCTCACTTACCCCCCGACCAAACCCGACACCCCCACCTGACCCCAAGCAAACCCGACACCCCCACCTCACCCCCCGACCGAACCCGACACCCCCACCTCACTTACCGTCCCACCAAACCCAACTGGGATCCGTCGCAGGCAGGGAGGGGGCCCAGAGCCGAGGGATTCCGGGGACCTTCGCAGGTGGGGGGGGGGGGCACAGAGCTGATGGAGTCCGGGGTTCCGTTGGGAGGTGGGAGGGGCAGAGAACTGAGGGATCTCCGGGGTTCCGTTGGGAGGGGGAGGGGCAGAGAACTGAGGGATCTCCGGGGTTCCGTTGGAGGAGGGAGGGGCGAGCTGAGCGAGTGCGGTGTCTGTTGGAGGGGGTATTATGACATCATCACCACCTAACCACCCAGCCGATGTGATTGGCCCTGAAAGACTTTCACCCCTGGGGGGCGTCAGAGGTGAGATCCGAAAATTTTTCGACCCTTACCAGCATCTAGACCCCAAGACCCCTCACTGTACCAAATTTCAAGTCTCTGGCTCAAACGGTGCAGGAGGAGTTCGCTGTCATACATACATACATACATACATACACCACTTGACTTTTATATATATAGATAACTATAATATAATAAATCTCAGCAATTGTTTGGTCATGTGAACAGGAGACATCTGCAGACCTGACAGGTTTGGTAGTGTCCCAGTTGTACTGCAGCATAGGTTCTTCTGGTCTTGGCATGTCTTTATGTATCTTACTTCCTTTACTAGTAGAGTTCAGGTGTCATGAACATAATACATTTGAACTCAGTGGGTCTATCCAGGCAGAAAAAATGTTATAGTAGCTTGCTACACAACTCCATAGTGTCAGTGCTGAAGGAGCCTTTCCCACATGGAAAATTAGTTGAAGATTTGCAGTAGGAGAAAGGATAACTTAAGGGGGAATTTTGTGAGGCTACATCTACACTGCACATCACTGATGGTGACATATAGGGTATGTGTAACTACATGCTACAATGAAAAGCAAGCTGCATACATACTCTCTGAGGTGTGTAGCTATACATGTCCATGAAAGGCTGCAGCGGAGGGAAGGCAGCTGTGGTGGAGAAAGGCTCTGTCAATAATGAACTTCTGAAGCCTTTCTCCATGCCTTTTCCTTGTTGCTAAAACCTTTCCATGTGATGGGAAAGATTCCAACAGTGGGGATGTAGCCGGTTCCTACACTGCTAAAAATAGCAGTATAAGTGGGGGAGACATTGCTTGAACATGTAAAGAAGAGAGCTGTGTACCCACTGGGTTCAGGCATGTCTATACTCTACTCATTTAAACAGTGCCTCACCGTTTCCACTGCTATTCATACACATGCTAAGGGGGTATATTGTGTATATACTCTATGCCACCATAAAGATAAAGATATACCACCATAAAGATATGCCACCATATACTCTATATGCCACCATAAAGAGCCTTTAGACTTCCATTGGCCTTCAGTTTAGGTCAGGAGTGACATGGGAGTTTGTTCATGATCAAACAGTCAGTTTCATACAAATTCACATAGAAAAGATGATTGACCATAGATAAAGTAGATGTGAAATGCTCCAGCTCAGATGGTAAAACACTGAAATAAATTGGTTAGTCTCTAAGGTGCCACAAGTATTCCTCATTTTCTTTAAACACCTAGGACTTCTGTGTGCTCTCTTACTGGGTTCATGTTTTGGAGATGATTTCTCTTTCTTTTGTTTAGTTTGTTTTTCACTCTTCACTTTTTTATTTCCTCCTTGTTCATTATTTTTTTAAAAACCAATAGACTAATTATTTTTTTGTAAATGGTATCTTTATACTGTCTGAATATATATATTATTGCAGAATTGGTTTGGGGGTTTATTTGATTTTTGGTGAACCCTGTTAATGTCTGGTCCTATTGTCAAATATTACCAAGTTAGCACTCAGGAGGCAACTATGCATTAAACTATCTTCAAGAAATAGCTACATTAGACTTTAAATTATACTTTTTTCTTATGATTCCTTTGACAAGCTTCTCTCCCAGTAGCTTTAATCCAGCATTCATCTTTATAGTGCGGTTTGCAACCTCTAATATGTGCTGAGGTTATCCCACAGTGCTGCAAAGATTATTTGTATTGGCCCTGTGTGATTACAAAAAATTCTATTTGTCTCAGCTAATGAAAGCTAGCAGATCCGCCAAGAATGCATCTGACAGTGTAGCAAAATTTCCACAAATGCACAAATTCAGTATATAATGCTAGCCATATAAAAACATCATTTACTGTTTTGTTTGTATGTATGTACAATGGTTTGTACAAGGAAAAATACAATAATACAAAGCAAAGATTCATTTATTTATTTGCTTAATTCAGTATTCGTTAGTCAAGCAACACTTCTAATTATTTCTGTGGATTTTTGGATTGTATAAAGATTGGAAGATCTAGGCCAAAACAGGAACAGAAGCATACAGTATAGCCAAAAAAATATTCCCAAGTAGGATCTCTGCTAATAGAACTGTGCCTTACTGGGGGGGGGGGGGGGAATGCATAGAAATAATGCAGTTTGTCTTCATTTTTCTCTCTCTCACACCAACTCCTTAAAGTGTGTGTGGGGGTAAAATGCACACTATAGGAACAGGATCAGTCCTATATAAGCCAGTAGCAAAACTCCAAGATCTAGTGCTATGCCATAACCTTTTTAATTATTAACTTTGTACGGTAATTATTGATTAACTGACTTTCCCCTCTGCGATCCTTTATAATGCTCTGTTGGCATCTTTTAAGAAGTTCATCTGCAAATCTCTCCTTTGAAAGCAAAGGAGCGACCGACGGGTGTTAGCCTCCCACCTCAGTCACCCACAATTGCTCCTTATCGGCCTTTTGTTTTCTGAGAGAGTTGCTCAGTAACTCCTCAAGAACATAGGAGACTAGATGTGCCAGTTCGCTTTTGCCAGCCCTCCCCGCCCCCCGCTCCGAGGAGGGCTGATCCTGCGTTTACGTGCAGGGCTGGAAAGCAGGAGAGACCAACCAAGTCAATGGCCACATCTGGTGGAAAAGGAGAGCGAGTGGATGAACGTGCGAGGGGCCAGGGCTCCAGTTCTCTCCTGGCTTTCCCTCTCCGCGTTTCCCAGCCGTGCCTGGCGTACGCTGCCGCCTATTGTTGAGTCAGGGAGACTCGAGGCAGAGGTTTCTTCCTGCCCTTCCCCCGTGGGGGCTGGGGGCGGCGGGCAGGGCTGAAGTGCGATCCTCTCTTCCGCCAATGCTCCTGCACGCGGCGGGCTCCAGCTGAGGGGACTCCCAGCTGCTCCGGCTGGGCAGGGGCGGGACCGCCGGAGCCAGGGCCTAGAGGCGGAGGCAGCGAATCTCCCTAACTCCCTCCCCCACCCGGGCAGGTGAGCAGCCCGCCCCGCCCCTCACCTGGAGCCCAGCCGGGCGAGGCGCCACCCGGGCCGCCTCCTGCCGCGGCTCACCCCGCCCCCTCCCCGCCCCCCTGCTGGGCGGGCGGATTCCCCCGAGCGCGGCTCGCTCGCTGCGTGCGGGGAAAGTTTTGCGGCCAGCGGCGGAGTTGGGAAGCGGGGGAGACCGCGGAGCCCTCAGCTCCCTCGCGCAGCCGCCGCCGGAGACCCGGGACCAGCCGCCGCCAGACCCCGGGCACTTTCTCCGCCACCCACGTGGGGTTGGGAGCCGCCTCCCGCGAGCGCGGAGCCCCTTCGCCCGGGCAGCCGCTCAGCATGGTCGGCAGAGCCGCGGGGCGCGGAGCCGGGGAGCGGAGCTGAGCGTCGCCGGAGCGGGGACGAGGGAAGGAGCCGCGCCGAGCCCCGGGGATTATTTCCCAGCCCGGGATGGGGGACTGGAGCCGCCGGCCCCGGGCAGCAGCCAGCGGGCGCCGCCGGGCCGGGGGAGCCGCTGTCCTGGTGCTGCTGCTCGCCCGCTTCTGCCTCGGCGCCGCGGTGGAGGAGAAGAAAGGTACCGAGGCGCTGGGGGCGGGGGGGTCGCTTTAAACTTTCCCCAGCTGGAGTTCCGGGCGGTGCTGCCCGGGCCGGGGGGCGATGTCCTAACTCCTGGGCCGCGCCAGTGACAGCTTCGCGGCCAGCCACTTCCCCCGGCTGGGGGGACGAGGGGAGCAGAAAAGCCTTGGCACGTCCCCCCCCCCCCCCCATCACACCGCGATCTCCTCGACACAACCTCCCGGGTCTTATCGGCACCTCTGGCAACCCCCCACTTGCCCCTTTACTAACAAGGGGCCACGTTCTGCCCCGGCTTGGTTCCGCGCGTGGGGCTGCCGGGGAGGGACCCAGCAGCGCCCGGCCCGATGGGTTTGCTCGGCAGCCCGGCCCAGCAACACACCCCCCCCCCCCGCGGCGTGTCCGCGTCCACCTCTTGTCAGTGGATCAACGCCTCTCGAGAGCATCGGTGGGATAATAACTCGCGAGGGGAGAGGCCGTGACAGGCTGCTGTGTCGCTTTCACACGAGTTTAGGTCGCCCTACTAAGAAGTTACTGTCCAAGGCTTATTATCGTCTTCCTGTAACTAATGCAACACGGGGAGGGGGGGAAGCAACGAATGATTCACATGCACGCCTGAGCCAAATAACTCTTGTTCCGTGCAAGCCTAGTGCAAGTTTTATAACAACCGCAGCGATGTTGGGCTCTTCGCTTTGTCGTTCTCACCTGATCGCTCCCTGAGCATTGTTTGTTTAGCCGGCAGAAATACACCGGCCACTCTTCTTTAAAACGGGACGCACTTGTACGTGCGGTGCCCAGTCTAAACAAATTGGCAAGGTTTATGAATGAACTGCATGTCTCTTACTGTCAGCGGCGCTTGCTGTTTCACTTCCTATCCCCTGCACTGACCTGCGCTCATTGAGAATTGTGTAGACTGTTGTAAGGTTTTAATACGTTAAGGAACCGGTTTCAGTGTTTGGAGAAAAACCGCTGGTCAAACTCTTCCCCCCCCCCCCCCCCCCCGCGCCTCGTAAGTTTCAAGAGTAGGCAGCCAACTTCAGTTCCAGGCAAAATCGTCTTTATCTTGGAAATCCTCCAACAACAACACAATGCAGATTTTTGTTTTAAAAATCGCTTGAGAAAAGACCTGATAGTTTTAGAAAGTCTGTTAGAAGAGCTGAGCCTAAGTGAGTTTGCATTTCGTGACTCTGGACAATAAAACCATCTTTGAAAAGGAGAAACACGCCTTTTAGAAAAGCTAATTACACAATCTTGAAATCAAGAGACACACTGGTTCCAAGAAGCAAGTTCCTACCTGTTGTTGATGTAAGGAGGGCAGGGTTTTGGGGAGAGTTGACTCCATTTGCTGTGATTGTGCAGCTCAGATAAAGTTGTTTTGAAACACAGCCTGAGTTTTAAAGTTCCTGCAGAATGTTTAGGTGCAAGGGTTATAATATTAAAGGTTATAGTATTAAGAGGTAGCAATTATTATTGTTTTATTTGTGTTACTGTGGTTTCTAGGAGCCCTAGGAATGGACCAAGACCCTAATCTATTAAATAGTCAGTGGTAAAGAAGTGATAACCAAGATGTGTTTTCCCACAGTATAATTGCTGGGCAGTAGCTTTTCACACTAGGAGAGTTAGACCTGTTGACAAAGAGAATGCAGTGTGTCATCTTCAAAATACAAGTTGCCTGATTGTTCACTGTCATGTATGATCACTATAGGTGATAGACTGCTTTCTGGTGGCATCTTACTGCTTCGATTCAATTAACTGGTAAAATTACCATTGAAGTGAATGATTCTTTTGAGAATCATAAAATAGCAGTTCCAAATTGTAAGGTTTCTTTCAAAGTTATGGGTGGCTGATAGATCAGACCGTCTTCATGACTCCAGAACCTGCCCCATAGTTCAAGTACATGGGATCATCCTTTTGATACCACATATCCTGGGTCCTGACTCAGGGGTGCAGGACCAAGGGATGCTGGGGGTGCAGCAGCACCCCCTGGCTTGAAGTAGTAATAACAACCAAATACAGGGTTTCTGCTTTCAGGTTCCCCACTACAAAACTGATCCAGCACCGCTGCCCTGACGGTAAATCCAAACACAAAGTAATGAAGCTGTGCAGCAATACAAACCGATGAAGTAATACAGTAAACTAAAATGATGCGTCTAAGACATTTTAAATTGTATGTACATCTGAGCATTCACTTTTTCAAAATTTCAACTGCTGCTTCTTTATCCTACAAAGAGCTGATTACTCTGGTGGGTTTTTTTTGTTTTGGTTTTAAAAAAAAAAAGCAAACAAAGAAAAAAGGAAATCAGATGCTAGTACAGTTCTTGTTAGAGTGCCACAAATGTACAACTTTAAGTTTTGGTTAAGGAGAGGACTTGAACATCAATATTCTACAAAATTATAAATTCTCCAAACATTGAGAATTAAAAACAAATTTCAATGCAGCTGAAAGACGACTTAATTTATTGGTAATGTTGTTGACCTTTTAATAATACAAAAGGAATCCTGAACATTCCAAAACCAAACAAAACGGAATTATTGAAAATGTAAACACACTGACTTGAGATCAGAATCTAAACCCAGATTAATACAACAGTGAATCCAACATGCATTTTCATCAATCCAGTCCCAGTAGTAGTTTTAATGGTAGTAATTTCCAGTAATAGTAGTGCCAGTTATTGCCTAGTGCATTTCATTGATAGCTAACTGAGGTAACTGGCAAATCAGTGGTAGCACTACCCTTCAGATAACCTGCTTTCCACTTTATTCTGCATCAGTTTAGTTTTGATTTTCAGTGGTCAACCATTCTTGTGAGCACAGTGTTGCACACTGGGAATGTGCAAGGCAAAATATTGGGCAACTCATTAACTATGGAGGTTTTCTTCAGTGTCCCATAGTGGCCGGTGTTTTGGATCTCTAGTTTTCTTAAGGGTTTTTCATTTATTCATTTTCATATGAAATAAAAAGCACATGTCCAATACACTAATATTTGTACATCACTAAATGTATATTAGTTTGCATGTTTATGGTGTCTTTTAGATTATTCTGTAGGCTGTACAGAACAAAATGTTTTCCTCATGTTCAAATACCGCTTTATACAGTACTTCTAAACCAATGGTAAAAGTTTCTTTTACAACTTTTTGGGTCATATTTTGTCATCTGTCTACCAGATACCAATGGGAATTGCATGCATGGGTCAAGGACATTATATGGTTCCAGATTTGTATCAGAGCCATATATTATTACACTACATTCTAGCACAGAATTCCCATGGACTTACAATGGGAGTTTTGCATAAGAAAGGAAGGTGGAATATGCCCTTTTAACATCTATGGGTTTGTCTACACTACACATACACACTTTTTGTAATAAATTAACTGTATTGGTTTAGCAACTGATATTGTTAAATTGCTGCAACTTCTGCTGTTGATGTGGTTATACCAGCATAAAAGTGTGTATATTAGTAGAACTTATTTTGATAAAACAACATAAATTGCTCAAAAGCTGTGTGTTGATCAAACCTTATTCTGGTACCTTATGTATGAAAGGCTTAATCGTACATGTTGTTTAAAAACACACACAACAAAAATGTATATCCATCCATGAAGGACCATATTCTACCCCCAGCCGTAGTGCAAAAATGTCATTGCCTTCAAGGGAATTTCTCGTATGTATGGAGGGAAACATATATAGCAGTAAAGATGCAGCCAAATGTATATCATATCAAACAAGATTGGGCCTTAAATTAAGAATATCTGTAGAAAATATATAGAAAAGAATAAAATATATGCATAGCTGAGAGTAAAAAAATGCTAATATATTATTTATTGCAACAACAGTGTATTAAGTGCTTTACATACAAGTAAAAGAAAAAGGTACCTTCCCTGGAGACTAAATCCATTGTAATCCATCTATTAATTTATAGAGACAAACTCCTTCATGGAGTGTCAGACAGTCTCACAAAGTTTCTGAGGGCTGGCTCTTGTATTTGTGTATCTGCGTTTGCTGTAATCTTTGTGATAGATGAGTTTTAGGCAGCAGTATAAGTGACTGGTCCAACCAGTTTGTTCATAATGCTACAGTTCTTCCATGTTCCCTTTTTAGATCAAGCCTTACCCTGTTTTGTAACTCTTCAAGAACAAGCATAGTGAATGTACATGCCTGCCTTAACTCACTTTCATCAAATTGCTTGTATCTTGATAAAATAGTTTGGAATATAAATGGTTGATATTACCAGTGATGCTGGGGTTATTCCAAGTCTTGGCGATGCATTTGTTTATCAGAGGTACAATCACCTTGTATTTATGAATATTGCAGTTAAGAAATGTACTCCGTTCACAAATATGCAAAATTAATAACCACTATGTCATCTTGTTTGCCATCATATCATACACATAATGAATATTCCTGTTTTACAATTATAGGAATTTGCCTCAAATTGCATTTTAGAAGGTGAGTTTCTACCTTGTGGAAATGTCCTGTTAGCCAGAACAATCCAAATTTAGTCTCAGCTTCTTTGAGTTTCAACCTACCAAGACTCTGGTAATGTTGGCATGTGAAAGTTATTAAAAAGGATGGCAAAGATCTGATTTGCCCCCATGCTGGAAGGAGTGGGCCACCTTTTTGTTATACCGATTTGCAATATGGCCATCATGTTAGATCTGCAGTTGCCTCTTACTATTTACGTAGTAGCTATTGCCATCAATAGGATTTTGCTACAATTATTCATGCCTTTCTCACCTCAAAATTAGACCATGGTAATGTTTTCTATTTCAGGTTACTCCTAAAGACCATTTGGAAACTAAAGGTAGCATGGAATCCAGTATGTCTACCTCCTAAGCAGTGCTTCACACATAGCTGTTGTACTGGTGATGCATGAGCTGCTATAGTTGTCAGCCAGTAAGTCTGCTTTTCTTCCCAGGCTGCTGTGCCACAGTTGCAATTAGTATAATCTGTGGTCAGTGATGTGATATTACACGAGGGGCCCTTAGCTCCAGAACTTGCTTGTCATGTAAGCAAAGTCAAACACAGTCTAGACATCTTGATGAAGGTGGTATAAAAGCCTTGACAGATACGAACCATTCAAAGTCATCCCCTCTTAAGCAATGCTGTCATTCATTCTTATCACCTTTTAACGATTCCATGAAATGCATAAAGATGTTAATGGCTGGTAATAGTTTTATCAGTTTTATGTTGGTCCAGACACAAAACATTCAGTTGAGTTTCACTTTGCACTTTATGGCCATGAGGTCATGGTACATGTTGTGGGAGTCTGTTATTTGATACCTCATTTGGATTCTGACATGTTGAGTTGACAATCTTTGTTAGACTTATTAGAACACATGATCTCGTTCTTTAACTCGTATCATTTTTATTTTGTTTGTTTTTCACATGCACCTCACTGAAAGGAAGGACAATAGTGCTATTTGGTTAGATTGTGCAGTATGAAGTCTGATAGTGTTTCTGCCTATATTAAACAATTTGCTGTAGCAGTTCTCTGATATTGTAATTCTTGACTTTCAACTATGTCAAAATAGACTATAATACTTGCTTATTTAGTGCCTAATTGTGCCACCTTAATCATACTGAGTAGTATTCATTCTGCAAGTAATTGGTTATATTGCAAGAAGATTGCTTATTTACTGAGCCAACTATGACATACCTTGGCTGTTTTCCTCACAGGGAAAATGTGTGCATATGGGTGGCAGCATTATGCTGCCAATAACTTAACAGAACCTATCAATTTTTGCTCCTTTAGCCTGAGCATTAGTGCTTGCGAAGAAGAGGGTTGAGGAATCTATTCATTAGTTTTCCCATTTAAAGAAAAAAGCGTTCTTATAACCATAATTAACAAAGAAGGCAATATCAATTGACAACCAAACTTGTAAATGCACTTGCTGCAAATAGTTATAATAAGGGTATATTGATATGTGCAATGCTGCAGTTGTACTGATACAGCTGTGCCGCTGGAGTGTGTCTGGTGAAGACCAAAAAAACACCTTCTCCTTGGCTTAGCTATGTCCGCGGGAGAAGCTGTGCACACAAACACTTTCATCGGTGTAATTTATGTTGCTCAGGTGGGGTTGGGGGTGGAATATTCACATCTTGAATGATATATATTTTGCTGACATAGACTGTAGTGTAGTAGACCTAACCCAAGCACGTTTGAGGAACAAAATATTAATAGTAGAGTACAATGCTGAACTTATGAACATTGATCTGGTGTGTGTGTTTACAGCAGGGGGTTAGTACTACATGTTTTGCCTGTTGACAGCTCCATCTGACAGATTAAGCTATTAAACTGGTATTTAAACTAGCCACTTCTAGTGTGTTACTATGTATGTCTACGCATATGAAAGTGAGTATGTGTGTGTTCATATGTATATACCAATATATAAGGTAAGTGCAAATGCATAAAAAATCTGAAGTGCTTGTTTTGGCATTTTAATTACCAAAAAATTAGAATAGTTGGTGTTTAGATGGTTTTTATATTTAATTGAGGTCTTCTCAGTATAATGCTAACATTTCAGTAATTAATTGCTGTGGAAAGTGCTAATGGCCCATTAGGGATCACTGATGTATAAGCACCTGTTAACTGCATCCCAAGAGTCAATAAAGGCATGTTAAAGCTCTCTAAGGGTATAGAAAGGTGGGTTAAAGCACTCACCTTTGTCTGATAGTTTAGGCTTTGCAGTTCCTTTGTGTTGCAGAGCAGCTACATGAGGGTATAAGATTAGCATCGGATGCCCGATGAAGTGGGCTATAGCCCACGAAAGCTTATGCTGAAATAAACTGGTTAGTCTCTAAAGTGCTACAAAGTCTTCCTCATTTTATTTACATGAGGGTAGGCACCCAGACTTCTTTCAGGCCCTATGGTCTCTTGAGCAGGTCTATACTAGGAGCACTCGGCTGCTATCACTATACTGGTCTACTATATTGGCAAACTGCTCCTAGTGTGGACACAGCTTATATTGGCAAAACTGCGCTTTCGCTGATAAGGTGTATTTCTGTTCCAATCCCCACCTCCAAGCAAAACAAGCTATATTGGACAAAGCACAGTTTTGCTCGTATAGGTGTGTCTACCTGGAAGCCTTGGCCCACAAAGTTATATCAGTCACAAATCATACACCTGACCGACATAACTTTGCCTAGCCTTGGTGTGTCTACGCTAGAGAGTTAGGTCAACACAAGGCAACTCATGTCAACCTAATTCTGTAAAGGTCTACACCTGTGGTTCTCAACCCGTGACCCACTTGCAGCCCAGTCAGCACACAGTTGCCGCCCATGTGAAATCCCCAAGGCCATATAGGCAGTGTGTGTGTTTCTATCTATATCTATAGTGTGGATTTGGCCCAAATAATTCATAGAGAGCCGCATATGCGGCCCACAATGGTAAGTAGGTTGAGAACCACTACTCTACACTAAAATGTAGCTCCCATTGATATAACTCCCTGACTACACTGATTTAACTCCACCTCTGCAACAGCTTAGGTTGATGTAATTATGTCGATTTAGGTCAACTGTTGCTTCCTTTCAGAAGCCATCTCACAATGCCCCACACTGATAGATTAAATCAGTGCAAGTGAGGGTGCACAATGCCAACACAAGGAGGGTAGTGTGGACATGCAAAAGCAATTGAATTACTATGGTGGCTGAACATCAACATAACTTAGGTTGACGTAATTTTGAAGTGTAGACTTGTCCCTAGAGATGTCTTAGATGTTGGGCGTTGGGGAAGGAACAAGAGACTATGAACCTGTGAGGCTCTAGGGAGGGGAAGAGAAGGACACATCAGCTGCTCAGTGGACAGGACAATGGTGATTTACTTGAGGTTACTGCAAGAAGAGAATTACCTGTGTCTTGTTCAAGTAAACACTATTTACAAAGTACCCTGAAGTAAGTGTATTTCAGGAACTTAGGGCAATGTAACCTTCACAATTCCTCTCTTAGGTAGCTAAGTATTACTTTGCCTATTGGCAGATCTGGAATCTGAGCCCCGGTCTACATTGTGGAGAGTGGGGTGGCAAGCTAAGTTGGTCTAAGTTACGCAGCTTCAGCTACGAAATTAGCGTAGCTAAAGTTGACATACTTAGAGCTACTTACCATGGGGTCTTCACTGTAGTAGGTTGACTGCTGCCACTCCCCCCATTGACTCCGCCTACGCTTCTTGCTCGGTAGAGTACCAGAGTCAGCGGGAGAGCGCTCGGTGGTCGATTTATCGCGTCTAGATGTGATAAATCAACCCCCGTTGGATCGATTGCTCCAGAGATAAGTGTAGATGTGCCCCGAGGCACAGAGTGGATAACCAGTTGCCTGACAGGACACAGAAGAAGAGCTGAGATTTAGGATTTTGTCTTCCTGCCCCATGCTCGAACTACAAATCAAAACTGCCTGTCATTTAATGTAACCCACCTCCCACTTCAATTATGCTTGGAAATGACATGTGTTTCATTCAGTGCTCAATTTCCACTGGTGCACACGTGTAAAGACTATTTTAGCATTTGCTGGGCTTGCAAGGACTGTGTGCTTCTATGTGTTTGTACAGCTTCTATCACAAGGTGTTCCCATCACCTGACTGGATCCTTTGAGCACTGCCAAGATATAACTAATAATCAACCTCATAAGGAGAGCTGTCATGGAATATGCCAAGTTTGATACTCCACAACCAAAATACATTAAACTCTATCATATGCAAAAATTCTGTTCTATATCTCTCTTTCAACTGCTGAAAGGGGAATATGATAAAACACTTTGAGCCAATAAGAGAGTCCCCTGTGGATATTTAAACAATAGAGAATTGTAATTGTAGAGCCAAATTCTGGGCAGGTGTAAGCAGCTGCCTACTCACATTGGGTTTGAATTTACTCCTAAATCACTCTTCCACTGTAAATGCAATATGGTTTTAATGGTAGTTCTGACTTCAGTGATTTGGTGCTTTAAATAAAATATTATTCTATTATTTGTATTACCATAGCAACTAGATATGCCAATTTCTGTTTCGATATGCATGCACACTGCTGATTAGAGTCAATTGTGTGCACATATGAGAGTAGAATTTTCCCTGATTGCAGAATACTTAATACTTCTTTCCAAGTTCTATGCACTTATTTCCATTTATTGCTGCTGATGGTTCTGTGTTTAAATCCAGTCTAAATGATCCTTTGGTCTCGAAAATGCTACATTTTTTTGATTGCACACATATTTTTAATAAGTTTGTGAGTCTGTTTTTAAACTGCATGTTTGAGAGTAGAAGTGTATCTTTGAAATGAATTTGGGCAGCAAATTAATGTGGGTTTTGTGAGACGGATCCAATATGTGGAGATATGTAAAACTGAAAGGGAATGAGGCAAGGCTGGGGGAAGAAGCTTGTTTTAGCAGTTGGGTCAGTTATTTCAACAATGCCTTCAGCAAAGAAGAATGAAATTACTTATACAAATCAGTGGCTAGTTTCCATGATTCAAATTGGAACACACATTTCAACTCATCTGGATGAGTAAATGATGGCTAGTAAAGGAGACAACCTCCACAAATAGCAAGGCATGTCACATATCTCACGTTATTTATTGTGTCCTTTAGAATAGATGTGGTTAGGTGGGTTGCTGCTGGAATACTGTGTCACATTTTGAATCAAAGCCACTTAGCAAAGGCTTACATTAAAATAAACATGGACTTTCTTTGTACAGAGGGTGCAGTATTATATCCTCAGCCTATGATTGTAGTTTTACTTTTCAGTAAACAAAATTTTGACTGTGAAAATGCTTTCCCGCTCCTATAATTTTGGAGAATTCTCAGGCGTGTTTCTCTTTCTCTCTCTCCTGCAACTGCTGTACCATTAGGTGTCCTGTTTACACTGTTGCCTCGGTTGTTTATGATGCTCCAGGTGAAGCAGTGCAATATCAATCTATTAGATTAGTCTTTTCTCAAATGTGTGTATGTGAGGTAAGTATTATGTCTAGTGCTTCCAAGAGGATGTGTTCCATGACCGATCAGGTCTCTTCCATCTCCAACTTCTATTGTCCTGATTGGATTTCTGGTGACAGCAACGCTTTCCAGAGATGTTCCCAGATAAAGGTGGAGTTTGCTTTTTGTTTCCTAATTTTGTTATTGTTAATCTTGTCTTTTATAGTAGATGGAGTGTGCTGTAAAAGTTCCTAGGCACTGGAAGGGGAGGTGTATTGTGAAATAAGTTCTAAACATGTATATAGTCACCTATCTACAGTGTTGTAACTAGTTATCCCATGCTCTATATATCTTTAAGCAACCGTGGCTGGCTAGGGTATTGTATGTCTTACTGATTAAGGGGTAAATCCTAGAAATACTGTGGTTTTGCTGTGATGTAGCAGGTAGGACCTGGGGCCCTATGGGGTGGGAATGGGGGGGGGTCAGCATCATCTGCATACCTAATCCCTGGAGATCTGTGTCTTCTAATTCCTCAGTCTCCCTTCCTGCTTCTTTCCCCTTAATATAACTTAAATGATATTAGCTAATCTACAGTTAAGACATTGAGGATTCCAGCTTAACATTGTAGGCTTGTAAGAAAATAAGGAAAACAAGCTTTCAGTTCCATATGAAAATATATTATTTCTATATGTGGCTAATATTTCTTTCACAAATAGAAATTCAAGTTGGATTCCTTTCTCATACTTGAATTCCTGAAGCATAAATCTGCTAATCTTCTTATTATTTTAATATAATATGGAAAATGAGGCCATGGTATTTTAAAAAAAACACAACAAAAACATAGATACAACTGTAACTTGGCAAATTTAAGTATACATTTTTGATTTTGGAGATACCTGGATTAATATTGTCTATTATGGCAAGTGAACACATAACTTTAAACAAACAGAAAACTCCCCCAAATGTGTATTAAATGAAGTTGCAGTAGTGACTGTTCATTTGGCAAAGTTCACTATCCTGGAATGACTGAACAAGAATTTGGTGCTTTTAGCCATGAGCCAGTTGCTATTTCCATTTTTAAACTTCGTTTGATGTTCTAACCCAACTTCCCATAAGGCCGAAACTTTATCCTCCTGCTTTTTTAAAAAAGGATTAGTTTTGTTTAGTCACTATTCTGACTGGCCAGTTTTTGTTGTGACTTCCATTTTTTCCCCCTTTTCTCTGGCTTGTTCCAAATTACAGACACGTTTTGAAACTGAAATTTTACACACTGTGAGGCCCTGATCCTGCAAGGTGTTCTGTATAGGTGGAGCCCCATTTAAGCCATTGGGGCTTTGCTTGAGGACTGGGTCTGCTCACACTGAGCAACTTGCAAGATGTGGGTTTATAGTTCTTAATATAGACTGATGTCTTTGGTGGTGATGTATTCCAAAAGTGCTACTTCACTATGTTGTGATTGACACTGATAATACACTGTCAAATAACTTTAATTCCATCTCTGTTAGCACACTAATTACTTAATGGGATGTCAATGTAAAATTAAGAATATTCTTTTTTGGTGTTGTATCAGGTGTCTATCATAAGATCATATACAGTGTGAACAGAAGTTACAGTTTATGGAGCAGGAACATATTTTACTCTCGTCAAATGCATTAGCTATATGAGTGTTGACCATATGGCTGGTCATTTGTTCTTACTTTAAAGACTTCCACTGTCCAAAAAGCAAAACAAGGTAGATTTCAAGGATTGCATGGACATTTGCTTGTGAAAAGATGAGATGGTAGTGCAAATTCCATTAGAATGCCAAAGCAATATTTATTTACTTTACATATTTTGAATTTCATTATGCTATGGGTAAATTCACAAAGGAGTATAACTTTTATTTAAAATTTCATGTAATGATCGGAGTAGAGGAAGTTAGATTAGATTTAGGTGGCTACTTTGTCCAACAGAGTGAGTGACACACATACATAACATGAAAGATCATATCATGCACTTTACTGAGACCAATGCAATAACTAGACACCTTTCACATTATTGCTTCTGTGAAGCCAGTGGCAAAAAGTTGATGTCAGTGGAGGCAAATTTAAAAAGCTGCACCAGTGTAAATCAGGAGGAAGTCAGTAGGATCAGTTGAGTTAAAAATTGAGAGCCCTTTGCTTGCAGTGAATAACCTGCCTAGTTCTAATGGGCAGAGATAAGGCTGGAAAAAACTTCTTAGCTCTTTCTTTGCTTTAGGTAGTCGATCAGTCATAAATGTTACTTTAGTATGCAAGTGTTAGGGCTTGTCCTCACTGGGGGGTGTCGATGGCAGATACGCAACTTCAGCTATGTGAATCACGTAGCTGAAGTTTGTGTATCTGCCGCCGACTTACCGCTCGTCCCCACGGCGGCGGCAGTCGGCAGCGCTCTCCCCCGTCGACTCCAGCTTGCGCCTCCCGGTGAGCTGGAGTTCCGGAGTCAACGGGGGAGCTCCGGGTGATCGATTTATCGCGTCTTAGCGAGACGTGATAAATCGATCGCCAGAAGATCGATCTCCGGCAGCACTCGTGAAGACAAGCCCTTAGAGAGGCATCTGGATCAATTGGAGCATTTTCTCAGCTTTTGAAAGGATTACCACTTTCAAGAAGGGATGCAATTATTTTTGAACAAGTTTATTTTCAGTCTGTTTCCTTCTTAATAAGCTCTGCAAGATGCTCTTGTTTGTTGATTTTGTTATTTCAAAGCTTGTTCTTAGTCTCTTTCTTTCTTTTTTGTTTTCTAATGAGACTGTCTTCTGGTCAGCAGCACTTTGGTTACAGATATCTATGCTGAAATAAACTGGTTAGTCTCTTAAGGTGCCACAAGTATTCCTCATTTTATACTAGAATAAGTAATCCAGCAACACCTTCTCCGGAATCTCTTTCCATCAATATACATTCGGACCCCGGAATAACGCGCCCTGCGATAGCGCGAATCCGTTTATAGCGTGGGGCGCAGCTGGCTCCCAACATCTGCGGCGGGCGCTGCTTCGACGTAGCGGAACCCTGCAATACCGCGACCCCGCACCTATCGCAATCAGTTTGTGTTTTTTATCCCGATCATCGCGGTATTGCAGAGTCCGACTGTATATGCTGCTTCCATCAATAAGCCTACATGATTCCCCTTGACACTACCAGGAGTATTGTTTGGGAACAAGTAAGAGGAAATAGACCCTTACCAGAGTAAGGATTGGTTAGTACAGCCATTTCACGTCTTAGGCATATTTAACATACGCGATTTCCGCTTTACGCAGTTGGCCAAAAAAATAAAAGAAAAGGGGAAAAATGTGTAAACTTGCTTTAGGGTGGGCGATTTCGCCCGCCATTGAACTCAGTGGGTTTCGGCTATATGCGGTTTATGCTTTACGCGGTAACCGTGGAATGAAATCCTCACACAAGACGCGATATGCCTGTACTTCACATGAACGTATTTTAAGTCTTGAACAGCAGTCTGTTGTGCTTTATTTAATGCAATCTACCAACTGGATGAAAAGAGTAACAATTAACTATTACATTAAGAAGGTGTCTGTTTCTTTTGCATCTGGCTGGTACTAATTATGAACATAATGAATTAAGGATAGCACAGGGCATCCAAGAAGCTGCTGGTATCAAAAACTTAACAAAATTATTGGAGAAAATTGGTTGCCCTCTGATCTAAATTGTTCTCCCCCCGCTTGCCCCCATTGCATTTCTAGATCATAAATACCATACTTGTCTGCTCATGTACAGTCTATATTTTGTATTAAATTACATGAAAAGAGTACATAAGCCAATCATTGGCATTTACAAGAGAGACTGAGACTGTTTCTTCTTTCATACAGTGGAAATTGAACCCCTCCTGTAAACTATTATCAAATAACGTTTCAGATGCTCAGTCATTTTAGAAGGAATAAGCATGTTACTTCTCTCTGAGCAAACAGACTAGCCAGAACAGATGGGATTATAAAAGAGATTGTACAGGAGCAACATTGTGTTATTGAAAATGATGCTATCTCACAGGTAATCATATTGTTAGACTTTATGGATCATAAACTTTGATAAAGGCATTTGTAAAATTGTCAGTAAGAATTCTTACCTTTCAGAGCTTTCCAATGAACTTCTTCAGTCCCCTTAATACATTAACACCATCAGCTGTTATCTTGTAATTGTACATAACAACACTTCCATTCCATAGATGTAATACCTCTATTGGGGGGGGGGGGAAGATACTGTCAGCTGAAAATTTATGGGCCAGATCCTCAACTAGTATAAATCGGCAAAACTCATTGACTAGCTTACACCAACACTATTAATTATCTATGTTGCCAATAACATCTTAAGTTATTAAGAAGGAAAGAATTTTAAAATTTATGTCATTAGTTATAATCTTTGTTTAAACATTTTTCATTTTCGGGCTTTTAAAGATGCAATATTGGAAACTGACTCTGCAGTGGGATGTGTGTTTAAAATGTGCTTTAATTGGCATTCTGAAATATTACAGAAACATTTTAGCTTGTGTGTGTGTGTATATATATGTATATGTGTATATATATGTATATGTATATAATATATATATTGTGTCAATCATATGTTGACAATGTCCTTTTAGATTTTTCTCATGGTTACTGTTCCCCACTGCCCAGATCCCCTTCTCATGACTGGTTAAGTAACAATCATGTGACATTTCTTCATAGGTAATGGGAAATCTTCCCTCTGGAGAGAGGATAAGTGAGAACAAACCACACATGACAGATGTTTGTCAGATTGCTTAAGGCATTATTGGAAGGTACTTGCATACTAAGGTGATGATGGCAATATGTATAGAACTAGTTCATACAAGCAGTGAAGTCAGATAACATTGGTGATAGTTGATACGAACACCTACAAAGGGATAAATTGATGATGAGAAGCAAAGCAGAGAGCAGAAAATTAACTCAAGAACTTTCCTATTCTATAGTACTAGTGACATGGGAACAGCCTGTCCACCTGGCCAGCCCATTGAATGCTTTGCCCCCAACCCCAGTGTTCTACTAACAGAGAGATGAAATTACAGGCACTAACCATAATACAACTTTATGCTGTACCTCCAGTTCCCTGGTATATCTGGTAGTAGGGGAGTGAGTTTGGGGTCATCATGGAGCACTCAAAGATCTCCTTGGTGCTCCCTGGTATTTTTCCAGATGAGGACAATCTGGCCCTGTAATTTTGCAATGCCTTTCTTCTGCAGAAAAACCTGCAGTGATGCATTTACACCCATGGAAATTCATGGGAAAGAAAATTGTGTAGAGATGGAGGAAAAGGGGAGATACACTTGGAACTCTTGATTTCTTCGTTACAGTGACACTGTGTAGTGGGGACATGATTCTATAATTAGGCTTGATATCCTTCGGTATGAAAGGTTTTTAGTTTGTTTTTGCATGCACAAACTGCAGGATCAGTCTTGTTCTAGTTTATTTGCCCAGGCAAGCTCTTCTCACTGGATTTAAAGGCAAAGCCCTAGTCACTGAACTGATGTAACATGTGTTATTACCTCAACCACCTTTTCTCTCTAGTGACAATGAAGGCACATATCTGGAGAGTAACTATTGAAGAGGTACAATGAAGGACTTAACAGTTTGGTGTGGGAGAACATCAGCAGGTGCATTACAAGCTATCAGCCCCAGAGAAAAAAGTTTGAAAGGCAGAAAATTAGCTAGAAGTTATCCTTTAGAGCTGTTTGTCTCAGCTCAGCAGGAGAAGAGTAGAAAATGCGGTCTGCTTTTCAACATTGCACAATATCTATGTAAAAATGAGTTTTCACTTTTTGTGAATCTGAAAATACGTTTGTTGCAGGCTTCCCTGTAATGTGCCCACAGAAAGGAACAAAGTCCTGATCCAAAATCTAATGAAGTCAATACTTGCATTGATTTTATTGCCCTTTGGATCAAGCCCTTAACGGCCTTATGGTAACCTCCCACTGAAAAAAGTCGTGACTGGACAACAGAGGGCACGGGACACTCTGACATTCACTTTTCATCATTTCCAGCTACGGTTCTTTGCAGAGAAGGAGGGAATTGAGCCCTGATTCTGCAAACACTGAGGCACGTGCTTAACTTTACTACCAGAAGTAGTGCCTGGCTTCATCATGGAGAAGTCAAGTGCAAGAAGAAAAGCACCCAGACTACTAGATATACTGTTCCTGCAAGGTGCTGCCCTCCAGTCCCTGGCATCACATTTCCCTTAAGGTTTGCCGATTTATATTAGCAGAGGTGGACTGGAAGTTACTGCTGCAAAGAACAGCATTAACATCTGCCAGACATGTATAAGCATTTGCACAGAGCATTTTCATCTGCTGATTTCAAAGTGTTTCAAAATGGTAGATAAACATTAGCTCTTTTGCAGATTACTGTGCATGAAGATAGGGATGCCAAATGAAAATTGTTCCAGAGTCTAGCTTTTTTCCTCCATTTATTGCAGGTGTCAAAGAAATGCATATATGTTTTTCTATTATATAGCCTGATTAAAAACTAGTAGCTGGAAAAAGCAACAGCCCTCTGCACAACAGTAATAGCAGTGAATGGTTGTCGTCTTTTTGCATGAGTGCTATTAACAGTGACAAATGATTCCTCCTAATCCCAATGTGGTTTGTCTGGACATATGTATTCTATTAATGCAGATACCCTTGGCTTCAGTTCTTTCCTAATAGTCACTGACGATTAAACTAAACATTAAGGATATGAAGAAACCTCATAAATTAAACAATGCACAAGTCTTTGAGCTTTACCCAACTTCCTCTCCTACTCCAGGGGGTTCACATAAACTTCAAAACAGCATATTAATCTTATAGCTGGATTATAAGTGATAAGGTATTTTTCTAATTGAGTCTGCATTGGTTCTATATCTTTACTCCCTTATCTATGTTCTCCCTCCCCATCTTTTGCCTCCCCAACCTGATAAGATTTTACTGTATTGGAAATCTATGTTGTATTAACTACAACTTTGTTTAGTATAATGTTTACTATAGTGATGCCTTTCTTTACGGATACAGACTAACACAGCTGCTATTCTTAAACCTGTTTCTGTTTTATGTGACTTTTGGTGCCTCAGTTTGTTTGGGTGCTCAGTTTAAAATGCCTTAAAGGAGTCAAAGTGCTGAGCACTCCCTCACTGAAAATCAGCCCCCTTTAAGACATCTGGAGTTGGACATCCAAAAATGGAGGCAGTCCAAGGTCGCTAGGTACTTCTGAAAATATAGGCCTTTACACCCCAGTGCAGCAAGATTCTTAAGGCTATGTTGTAACTTTAAGCATGTGCGTAATCCCATTGAAAACCATGGGGCTACTTACATGCTCAAATTTCAAGTACACCTTGCTGAATTGGGACTGTAGTGTGGTGTTTCCACGAACACATGCTACTCTTAAGCAGCAGAATTTCCCCTTTGCTTCTGTTGCACAAAGTATGTATATTATTAAAGTTGTTGCTCTTAAATTAGAGATATTTTAAAAATCCGTCTGATTTTTTTAGGTGTTCTGCAAATCAGCAACAGATTATAATCTGTTGGTACCGTCTGGCCTTAAACTTGACTGTGGCGGTTTAAGTACCATGTAGAGTGGTTGTTGTGTTAACGCCATTTTCTTCTTGAGTGTTAAGCAGGAGTGCTAAAGGCCTGTATAAATTGATCAGTAAGTAGTTTCTCAGGGCTACACTAAATTACTCATTTCTATAAAGGAAGTTCCCCTTTTTCATATGAACATATAAATTCCCAGTTACAGCTATTGCATCAAATTCAAACTAGTGGTTCGCAAGTGCAACACTACTGAATTCAATGGGGTCACCACGTCTGAATTTCACCCGTATCTCTTTTTCACTGACATATAGGGCCAAGTCTTCAGCTGGTGTAAATTGGCAATGGAACTATGCAATGTACACAAACTGAGGATCTTACCCATAAAAGCAAAAGATGAAAGATCAGTTTCTCAGGGAGGGGGGGGGGGGGGGAAATGGAATGATGAGCACATCCAGTTATTAGACTGAAATTTTCTACTACATATCCAATCAAAACCATTATATAGGACATGTTAGTTTCAATGTTGTAATAAATCATAGAAGCAACATGATTGTAACCTGAGCCAGGGGTAGGCATAAAGAGACTAAGCAATCACTCAGGGCTCTGAGCAGCAGAAGGGGACCCCCATTTGCTTTTTATTAGAAGAACTTGCCTGCTACTATGGGGGAAAATCCTGCCAATGGCACCTTAATGGGCTAGTACCAGCTCTGATTTTAATTTGTTTTTAGTTTGTGTTTCAGGAGAATTGTATTATAATGTCGGCATCACAAAATATAATATCTTTTATTGGACCAACTTCTGTTGCTAAGAAACAGAAGCTTTCGAGCTGACTGTGTTTTCCTTTTCAGGTCCCCTCCAGGTAAGCTCAAATGCACGTCTCTCTCACCAGCAGAAGTTGGTCCAATAAAAGATATTACCTCACCCACCTTGTCTCTTTCACACCCCAGGACTGACAGGGCTACAACACTTCATTGTTGCTAGTTAGGTGTGCTGTGGCATATTTGCATTGGTAAACTGCCTGAAACCTCAGTAAAGTTTGTTTGAACAAATATCAAAGCACTTTAACAAAGTTCATTGAGGTTTAGGATAATACCAGTGGCTGAATGTTTGGACATTTGGCAGTACAGTGGGTGGCAGAATTTATTAGGACCTACTACAAAGACAAGAGATCACCTAGAACAGGGGTCTCAAACTCAAATGACCACGAGGGCCGCATGAGGACTAGTGCACTGGCCCGAGGGCCGCACCACTGACACACACCCTGCCCTTGCTGCCCCGGCTCCACCCCCACTCCACCCCTTCCAAGAGGTCCCACCCCCGCCCCACCTCCTCCTCTGAGCACGCAGCTCCCCATTCCCTCCTGGAAAGCACTAGGCACCACCAACAGCTGTTTGGCAAACAAAGCAAGAGCAATCTAGGAAGTCCAGAGCTAGAAACACACGCGGCCCAGCCAGGCAGCAGAGAAGCCTCCACTTCTGGCCCCTCCGTCCTGCAAACTGCTATTGGAGGACCGGGGGGGGTGGGGTGAGCCAGGAAGCTTGGCGGGCCGCAGGGAAGGGCTTTGCGGGCCGCATGTGGCCCCCGGGCCGCATGTTTGAGACCCCTGACCTAGAAGTAGGGTGGGATTAAGTTCACTAAGAAAGTCTATTCAAATAACGTATCAGGGCTTGGGCCTAAAAAGCCCAATAGTCTATTTAAAAAAAAGTATATAAAAAAAGCCAGTGAATGTTGCATATATCTAATTACAGGCACTAAACATGTGGTAATTTGCCCTGGATTTGAAAAAAATCCAAGTCATATACTTAAGACACAATTATAAAAACAAACACAAAAAACCCTTCCAGAAGTCTGACTTAATTGTTTGTTACTTTCCCACAACCTGGGCTCCACTAACAGTTTTTGATAGTAAAGCATCGTGATTTGAAAATGAGAAATCATGTTTCTGTGTTTGCACATAATGATTTAAATAAATTACAGTCCATTGACAGTTGTAATTTATTTTGAGAAAATGTGCATACTTTTAAAAGTACAACTCCTCGCCTTTGCAATTAAGTTACTGTACTCTTAGTAATGAAACTGGCATTGTATGAGGTATACTTTCCTCTAAAAGCTGTTTGATATGTAAATGGTTTTGGAGTTTTGTAACCGGGCTCTCCCCAGTTCTTGCTCCACAAACACCCAGAGACCAACTGAAGTGCAGCACCCATGTCCTTTTATTGCTTTTGTTTGTTCCCACCACCTGCTATTTACAAATATACATAGACCAACCAGTCAGAGACCACTAGTGTCCTTACGAGCAGGGATCTAGAGCCCCAAACTCCTCCCTTTCCTGTGTCCCTAATCTCCTCAGCTCCCCTCTGCATCCTCCCTGTCAGCTTTTTATACCACACTGGCTACTCAGGCCAGCCGGTTCACCCCTCCGGATAATTAGGGCCTGGCCTCCCAGCCAACCCCAATTAGTAGCCTTTCTCCTCTGGAGCTGGGTAAATAGGGATCTGTCTTGGGTTCTCCCAGCCAGACCCCGTTACAAGTCTGAAACACCAAAAATAGAAAAGCTAAGATGTGTGATGCTAATTCGCCTGAAAGATGTTCTCAGTGGCACACATGATTTAAACAGTGAGGGGATTTATTTGGTATTCTGTGTACAAATAGGTTGAGGGATGGGGAGACATCCATTTCTGTTTAGTCGTCTGCACTTTGATTTCTTTAAGTTACTAATAACACAAATGTAGTGTAATGTAACTTGAATCCATTAAACCTGTGTGTGTTTTTCTGGAAAAGAGAGGAATGGACACCATCCAGGTTATGAAATAATCTTCTGTCTGAAGGATTCTGTCCTGCATTTGCTGGGGTGAAACCCCATGATCTACTAGGTCCATTGCAGTTCTAAGTGTTGGTCTGATCCTCCAAGCAGTTACCGAGGATAAGAAGTTATTCTTAATAGTAAAGATTTACACTATTGTGCCCCATGATCTTGTGCCCCATGATCTTGGACCCCATTTTGGCAAGGTACCTAAGCAACATGCTTAAATTTAAACTCCGGAGTAGTCCCATTGAAGACACTGGGACTGTTGTCATACTTAAAGTTAGGCATGTGCTTAATTGCCGTGCTGAGTCAGGGCCATAGATAGCAAGGATTTAAAATGAGAGCAAGTTTTTTGTTGTCCGAACTTGCTGCAAAAGCAGTCATTAAAAGTGCGTCAGAAGTTAGAATTAAAGAGAAATTTCTCTGGGATTAGATGATTATTTGAATAGGCTTTGTGTTTTGTTGTTCCAAGCTCAGTAACAGTGTCTGGCCCACTCTGTTACAACGTATGTACGTTATAGCAGCATTTCCTGATTATATACCATGCGGTGCATTCAAACACAAATTAAGCTTGTTGGTTAGGGGTAGCCTCTTAGCCCTGGCAAGGGGGACAGGTCACTGAGCCCAGGCTCCAACCCAAGTGGGAAGGTCTATACTGCTAAAAATAGCCCGAGCCCCGCGAGCCTGAGTCAGTTGACCTGGGCTCGGAAATTTGCTGCCTAGTGTTTTGTTCGTTTTGTTTCTTGTGTTGCAGTGTAGACGTACCCTTAGTTATGGACATAAACTAAAGGCTGCTGCAAGACAAATAAAAAAGGAAAGATTATTTTGGTTTGGTAGAGGGAGGTTTCTTTTATAGGGAGGAATAGCAAATATTTACTTGTGCAGCAACCAGATGTATGGGCAGCTGTTAGCTTTAGATAACAGTACCACAGTGTGTGCAGGTATGGAACTCAAGATGTTAAGTAATCGGTAGCATGACGTAATGTAAAAACAGGGCCAAGTACAGCCTTCCGTTAAGCCGGTGTCGCCCCAATGAAATAATGAGGCTACATAAGTATTGGAAAGATCCAATTTGGGCCAAAATATCCAGAAAAATAAAGGCAAAAATCTACCTTCTTTCCTGTAAACTCTGCTGCCGTATACATAGAATTTGAGGTAAAGTCCCAGTTTCCACCATTATGAATTATATTCAGCCCTACCAGCTCTCATGGATTAATCCTATAGAATTCAATAGAGAATAACTTCTGTGTTTGTTTTTTGGACTCCGGTAGAATTGAATAGAGAATTATTTCCTGCTATAAAATTCTGTATGATGATTCACAAAAATTATCGAGAGGATATTTAATCTCTCTTAAATTCTATAGATTATTTTGAATAATTTCTGTAGAACCCTATTGGTTTCATCCTATTACATTCTAAAAGATTTTTCCACAAGTAAACATTCAAAGCCAGGAAGGACCTGTCCCTCTTCTGTTTTTGGCATAGAGTTGATGAGAGGATGAATGAAAGGAATAAAACAGGGAAGCATTTAACAAGCTTTAAGGATGCTTAATGGGGTGAATCAGTTCACTTGAGCTAGCAGGACTGCACTTTCACCTACATGATGATATTCTTTGCTGTGAAATAGAAGATTTCAGTTGTAGTTTCCTAGCAATATATGCCACATGCCTGTTGCACACTGAAGTGAGCAGGAATTGTGTTGCTCTGCTTGTCTTCAGCCCTGGTCCTAAACTGGTTATGTGAGATGCTTACAGATTAATATACATTGGTCTTATATGGTACGTTTATATAGACAGCAATCATTTGTACTCATTGAAAAAAACCCTGGATTCTCATTGGTAAATTGAAGAGTAACATAAATGTATTTCTGTGGCACCTTTCATCTCAAAGCAGTGGGCTTACCAGGAGTAAGCTTCCTTGTTTCCGTGCCCTTTTGCAAAGGTGTGTTCTGACTCAAATTGTCATGCCAGTGGTGCTGTGAATAGGGTGAGCAGATAGCAAGGGTGAAAAATCGGGACATGGGGTGCGAGGTAATAGGCACCCTTACAAGACAAAGCCAGTATCGGGATGTCTTGTCACCCTAGGTGTAAAGCCATTAGGATTGTCTGAAGTATTTTAGCATAACCTTTGACCCTGTGTTAAGCCCACATAGTTGCATATTAATTGAGCTCAGTATAACATTAGGAGAAAATGTTGAAGTGCTATATGAAGTGCTACTTTTTATTAATTTTTGTTTTATCATAAATGAATTGTTTGTGGGTTTTTTTTGTTTTGTTTACTTTAGCTGCTGGGAATGTTGGTTTAGTGTGTCAAATAATATTGGGCACATGGAAGAAATTCAGCAAGAAAAATTCATAATAGGCTCTCCTCAAAGCAAAGACAGCCTGAATTCAAGTATTAAATCCATATATGCTCTGATTTTTGACCATATAGGGATCAGAATAATGGATTTCCCATGAGATTGCAAAAAGAGGATTACAAAGGCAGTATCTCTATATTCCTATGACTATCTGCATAATTATATATTTTCGGTGAGCCTTAAAAGAAACATTAGTAATTGTAAATAAAATTGAAATCATGTTCCTGAGTACAAAATGCATGGGCTAGAGGGATTAATCTCTTTTTTCCTTTTATGTATGAAAGGAGGAAAAAATCATGGTAAGATGATAAAAAGATTAAGGAAAAACAGCTTTGTTTTTTCTTTTCTTTTTTGCATGTATCTTGAAAAGGGGTGCGTGTCTGTGTGTGTGCGTAGACACAATTAAGTGGTTTAAAAAAAGAAAATATAATTGTAATATTCCTCTTTTTCTGGGAACTTCAGTTTTACATTAATAAAGCTAATAACAAGCCTGCTTAGAAGAGTTAGAGACGAAAGGGAAAGAGGGCATAAGGTGTGACCTTACACTTACAGCATAGTGTGGGCTACCTGTGTTGCAAATCCCAGTGTAGGAAGGACAGCAGCTTCCATTTCCCTTTCAGATGGGCAGGGTGTGGGCAGACAGAGGTGAGAAATGAGCCAAGCCTGGCTTTGCCCTCTAATGTTCCATGGAGCTGAGCCATCCTGGAGGGGGAAGTATTTTGTTCTCTGCTTCTTGTTCCTGAAGTGAAGTCACCTCTTGCTGGTCTATTCTAGATCAGTATTTTATTTCTGGTGGTGCTGCTGGTTCAGACAAGTACCAGATGACTTCCATTCTGGCATAATGGGGGAAGAACACCACAAATTGTGGCTCTTGAAGTAGCAGCTCATTCCCACGTCTGTTCCAGAGGGCAGTGCTGCATGTTATACCTAGGGTGACCAGATGTCCTGATATTTAACAAAAAAAAAATAAAAAAAAAAAAAAAATGAACAGCCCCGATGTTTGGGTCTTTTTTTCCTATGTAGGCTCCTATTATCCCCCCCCCCCCCCGTCCTGATTTTTCACACTTGCTGTCTGGTCACCCTAGTTATACCACCATCTAGTCTTATATGTCCAGTGTCCGTTAGGGATGTAAAAGGTTAACTGGTAAGCATTAGTCTTACTGTTAACTGACCTTAACCATTAATCCCGGCAACCCTGTGCCAGCCGGAGGGACCCCAGCCACTCTAGGCCAGCCTCAGCAATCTTGGTTAACTGACACAACATTTAAACGATATAATTTTAATCATTTGGCTTAAACCTATTTAGCTCCATGATCTGGGCCTCATTTGTTTCACAGAACATGTGCATTTTTTAAAGGTGCTAATACCTTTTTATTTAAAGGCCTGATTTGGAGAGAGAGGTTCCACTCCCACTGAAGTTAAGGATGTACAGCGCTTCTCCGAATCAGGTCTGAACACTAAGTAAGAAATCTGTGTCACAATTATCCTCCATTTTAATATCCCCAGAAATCTTACTAGTTGAAGCTTAGTTGTTCTGTGTCTGAAATTAATCCACTGTTGATAAACTTGAAGGTTCTGTTTGGATTAGACATGGTTCACTGTGTTAAAAATATGGGTATGTGATTATATAATCTGTAATTTTATTAAATACATTCTAATTTATCTACCTACACCATCGCCAAATAAAGTGTGGGAACCTGTATATGTAACGGAGTAATTAAAGGCACAAAAAAATAAACTGTTGAACCACAAACTGATTAACTACAAATCTGCCCCCTTCCCCCGCCAATCCAATAACAGAAATGTATTTTAATAGTTCACATCTTTGGGTTTTTTTCTGTTCCAATTAATATTGAAAATTAACATCCATTGTTCCTTTGCATCATAACATTAACCTTTCTGCTGTATACAAACTTTTTTTTTTTTTTTTTTTTTTTTTTTTTTTTTGCTGTAGGCCAAAATCAACTGTGGATAAGGATGTAAATGTGATATTCCTGATGGACCTGCAATTAATTTTATTGTCACTCTACCAGGATAACTGATGGGTATTACAATTTATTTAATGTCGTTTAAAAAAAAAAAAGTGGTTGATCCTATATATACTCAATGGAGCTAAGCTTATTATATATGCCCACAGAAGATCTGGCCCCTTTTTAGCTGAGAAATATAAAGATCATAGTGTAATGTTTTGTTTAAGGTTCTTGTAAATGTTCAGAAAATGATGACGATCTGATGCAAAATCCTGAAGTTGTTTACTGGGAACCTGACCTGAAAGGGGCTGAGCAAACTCCTGTTTAAATCGATGGGTTATGAGGGCACTTAGCAATTGGCAAGATTGAGCCCTAAGGGAGATGGAAGCTATTCAGTAACAAAGAAAAACATAGCCAGTCATGGATGTATTTTTTTTTCTTTTTTCAGCTAAGTTGTATTTAACCCTTCATGTTGCTGCACCTTTGTACTTGCTCACAGATTTGTCTTTGCAAGGAATTTTCATTGTGAAGTAATGGTGAACAGCTGTGCCACCATAGTGGTTCAGTGTAGACTATTCCTACAGCTATGGGAGAGGTATTTAATTCACCTCCCCTAGGGGCAGTAGTTAGGTTGATGGAAGAATTCTTCTGTCAGCCTAGCATTGTCTACACAGAGAGTTGGGTCTGCCGAGCAACCTCTCGCAGGGGTGTGCATTTTTCAATCCCTGAGAGACATGGCTGTGCTAAGGTAAATTTGTAGACCAGCTTGAACATCCACAGAATCAAAGAGTAATCACAAATCTTAGCATTTTCCAGTCCTAGTGCAAAGCACATGTTTTTCAAACTTACTTTCTTGCACATAATGTATCAGACTAACTCCCCCTCACACACAGGTATACGTTATGTATATGGAATCTTTCCCTTTGGGGCGAGGAATGAAGAGGAACATACCTTGCCAAATATTAGTCACTGTTTATTTTTAACTCTGGATGGTGCTTGGAATGAGGGTGATGAGTGTGGTGTAAGAACCTGAAAAGAACAGAATTTTTATTTTTATTGACATTCTGTTATTCTAACTATATTTTTCTGAAAACACGTAAACACAAAAAGAGCTTAATGTTCATGGCAGCTGGAAAGTAGATGGCAGAAGCAATATTTGTGCTTGCCTTCCTAGTCTTGAAGAGTGACCCATTCTCTTATCAGAGATTTAAATCCATTAAAAAACACATCTGCACAGATCATGTATCAGACAATAGCTTCTCATCCAAATTTGAAGTGTAGTCATGTACAAACATTTATTTGACAAGCAATGCTAGCTGCTTTAGTGCTAAGTGGACAGTTAACAGCTTAATGGCCCCTTTGAAACTTAAATGCTTTATTTTTAGTATATATTGACAAAATTGTGTTGGGAGTGCAACTTACTCTCATCCATACAGATCTACAACCCAATGCCTCAAACTATTGTAATTGTTAGTCTGCTCCAGTTTCCAAATTGTCACTAGATATACTTGGATGGACTACAAACATGTCATGTTCCATCCAGAATGTAACAACTTTATACAGTTTTATTACAATTTTAGTGAAATGTGACATGCTGGGTAGCTCATGAATCGCTTTTCTAATCATTGCGGCAAGAAGAAAACCTGCCGCTTGAATCAGAAATGTATATGATGCAAGGGAAAATCCCTCAACATAGTTTTGAATATTTCTTTGGTAAGCTAAATCATAAATAGATCCACTTTGAGACACTGTAGGGAATTCAAAGCATTATTATTATTGGTAATGTGGACTGTGTTGAATTCACTGGTTGAAATTTTATTTGAGTGGGGTTTTTTTTTAAGAAGGTGGGGGGGAGGCGGGGGGGGGGAACAGAGGGTGGGAACCAGGGGGAATCTGTTTCCATAGCTTAAAGGTTTTTATATCTATGGCAAAATTAAAAATCAGAAATCAACATAAGTTATAAAACAGAACTAATGATAGTGAATGGCTTACGGTTTGGTGATGGGACAGATTGTTAGTGGAATTTTGTTGTGGGATTCGCAGTGGAGTGGAACCTTTCACTTCTAGGTCACTAGTCTGAATCTAGTGCAGGTGAATCTGGTCCAGGTCAGTTGTTACCAGAAGTCATTTCCTTATGATGAGTTGTTGTGCTTAGTCCTGCTCCTGGTAAATGAGTGTCCACATCACAAACGAACACTAATTGGTGACCTTGTTAGCAGTTCTGGTCTTCGAGTGGATCCCTTGAGTTTAGGGTTGGGGCACTTCAACAAGAGGGGAGCGGGAGATTTCATTATTGCTACTTGTGCTCCCAACCCAGCAACTTTCCCCAGCACTGACATCACTAGCAGAAAAGTTGTTGTTAATCGAACAGCTGATAAAGACAGAATGTACTAGACTTGGCACTAGTCTTCTCATCCAAGCCAAAAGAGACTAGAACATGTGAGGAAGCACCTCCTGTTGGTCTTGAGCAAGTTCCTCTGGCCAACGCTCAAAACAGCTGCAGGAACCACAATAAGCCTCCTCTGCCAGAGGGGAGATTATGACACAGAATCTTTTTGAGTGTTAGGGGGACAAGGGAAAAAAAGAAAGGGCCTTGATAGCTGTCCTCCAACCAACCCCCCCCCCCCCCAAAAAAAAGCAAATTGCCTAATGGGGGGGGGAGCGAGTCCCAATTTTATTCATGGCATCAATTCAGGATTTTAGATAAGACCCTTAAATATGAGTATATGCACAGTAAACTGAAGGGACATTGTTTAAACAGAGTCAGTTTACTTTCCACGGATTTGTGGTTATATTCCTTCAGCAACTGGTATGCACCAATTGGAGTTACATATGCATATCAAGAGGCAGACAGGCTCCTTTGTAAACAGTGGACCTCTCCTGCATAATCTCCCTCTTTTTCTTGTTCTTTTCTATTGATGTCGATGAAAGCTGTGTGTTTCGATCAAGAAAAGTGCAATACATGTCCTTGAGAGAGCTTTTCTTTTCATTGCCCTTGCTAATATCCGGTTACCAATTTCATATCTATTCATTTGAGGCAGCAGAATGGACAGCTTTTCTGTAAATCCTAGACAAAAAAGTGAGACTGGGGGAAACAGGATAGTCATGTTTGTGATTATTATTACCTAGGCCTCTGAAATCATATTTTCATGTTTCTAAAACCTCTAATTTTCAGTTTGTGTGGAACTCTTGCTGTTAAAAAATAACTCCCCTTGGTAAATGTCCTCTTTGAAAATATACAGTTTGCCTTTGTGAGCAAGTGCTCAATCCTAGTCCTGTATAATAGGTTGCTTATACTGTTTTCTTAAAGATCCTGAGCTAGAGAGTAACTTCTAGGTTTTTTTAAAAAGTGCAGTTTGATTGTTTTATATAGAAAAATTATGAAGAGGCAGCAAAATTTGCATTCGTGGATTGCCTGTATTGTGTGTATGCATGTGTGCAATTTTTTAGGTGTCTTCCAATGTACAATTTAGTATAATGAACAGAAAACTTTTCCAGAATCTGTCTGTGTTGATTTACCACTGTGAATAAGTTTTGAAACCTCCTAGTTATATTGGATGTCAGATAGTTCTGTTGTGAATGCAGTATCACATTTATTTATCCAGGTAACAGTACAACAGTTGTAACATGTATCTGCATATTGGTAAATTCCAGAGTTCCTACAGGTGGAAGCATAATCTACTCATTAGAGTATATTATTCCCTCCTCTGTGCCCAGTTCACAGAGTGTATGGGTCTTTTACAGCTCTCAGTTTAAGAACCTGGTTCTTAAACTCAAACTGTGGATACTCATACTTATGACCTCTTGACATCCCCGGTTTAATCCCCAGTGTCAACCAAGATGGTGGTTGCCACACAAATAACACCAGTTCCATGCAATAATAAATTACTCTGTGTGTTTGCTTGATTGGGATATTTGAAATCCTATATAATAAAAGACTAGAAAAGTGTGTGTGAAGCCGTCATGCGCAGTAGAGACGGCCCAGACGAACGGCATGCTGGGAGGTGTAGTTTGGCAGTACAACATGGCTGCCGCGTGTGCACCGCCGAGAGGGGAAGCAGGGTCTGGATCAGGGGCTCGGGCAGGAGGGTGGCTGGGCGCAGGAGGCGCGGGCAGCGGGCTCTGGCCGGGCGGGGCCGTGGGAAGGGGGTGATGGGCCGGCGGGGTGGAGGCACCTGGGCCCGGCCCGGCCGGCTGCGCCCAGCCTAGCCGGGGCCGTTGGAGTGGGGGAGGGGGAGAGAGCTGAGCAGGGGGGGTGAGGGCACTGCACTGAACGAGCAGGGCGGCTGGGAGGGGCGGGGTGGGGGGGCTGAACGAGCGTGGGGGGGAGGGGAGGGGAGGCCGAGCGGGGGGGGGGGGGGGGGGGTGTTATTGTTGGCCTGTGGCACTAGTTTAGCATAAAACACAGTGGGTCAAAACTGCCATTGACTTCAGATGGAGTTTTGCCTGAATAAAGATATCAAGACTTTCACCATTATTTTTCACAGTGGATTCCTGTTTATCTCAGACTTCACCTTAGTTTATCTAAACATTTAACCTTATGTGAGCTGATTAAAGTGAAGGTAGTACTGAGTGCTAAAGGTTTTTACTGAACTGTTTGGAAAGGGAGGAGGGAAGGATGGCTTTACTAGTACACATCTGCTGTTCTCATGTAATTCTTGGAACGGTGCAGTGGTTTCTATAACACTTAAGATTTTTCAGTTCAGTTGCTCAGTACCAAGTTTTGTCTTATTCGTTATAATTGTTTTCACATTTCAGTGTCCTTTATTTGCCTGGTCGGAGGTAGGGAACTATGAGAGAGTAGTTACCTTGAACAATCTGTGAGTATGCAAAGAAGATAGACAAATACATTTTTCTGAAGTCATTAGCTGACATAAATTTTGTGCTTCCATTCTGCATAAATTGAGCAGATGAGCAGTATACAGTTTTTTATTGCACTGTGATTTTAAGCTTAAAATAACTGGATGGACTTGCATCTTCTGGCAGGTAATAGGCCTTTACCTTTGAGAATAAATTAGACAAATGCTATCCATATGGTTGCCTAATGGCTGAATGGCAGGTTATAAACTACAGTGTATTACAATTCCAGAGAACTATTAGCCCAAATTTCATTAGTCTAAAATTATATTTTAGAATGGAAAATATGAGGGGTTCCTTAGCCTCTATGTCCTGCAATAACATTTTATCAGCAGGCAGACTCTCATTAAATACTCCCCATTGGCTGCATTCAGGCCAATTTCTGAGTTGAAATGTTGTATTACTTGGCTTGTCCCTGCAGGTTATTACTCTTGGAAAATTATAACAAAGTGAAAAATTCACAAATCAGCATTTCTCATTTATACCAGTATGGAACCATGGCTGCATGAAGAGTTCCCTTTGTGCCATGGTGAGAAACAGAATTATTGTGCCTAAAGAAAAATCACAAGATTCTTTCTTTTATACTTAAACTAGTGTAAAAGCCCGTGGACACGGGCCAACAGTAACGGGCGCCCCCCCACTCCAAGCCCCCCCTCCCCCCCTCCCCCCTCGCTCGGCTTGCTACCCCCCCCTCGCTCGGCTCACTGCCTCCTCCCCCGCCTCCCCCTCGCTCGGCTCTCTGCTGGGCACAGCTGGCCGGGCCGTGCGTGGGCGCCTCCACCCCGCCGGCCCAGCACCTCCTTCCCATGCCCCGCCCGGCCAGAGCTCCCTGCCCGCACCCTCCTGCGCCCAGCCACCCTCCTGCCCGTGCTCCCCAGCCCCTGATCCAGCCCCTGCTTCCCTCGTGGTGGCACACGCGCGGCAGCCATGTTGTGCTGCCGAACTACACCTCCCAGCATGCCATTCGTCCGGGCCGTCTCTACTGCGCATGACGGCTTCACACACACTTCCCTAGTCTTTTATAACTATAGGATAAGACGAGGAAGACTTTGTAGCACCTTAGAGACTAACCAGTTTATTTCAGCATAAGCTTTCGTGGGCTATTAGCAATTCACTGTGGTTTTGATAAGTTTTGCCAACATGTGTGCATTATATTATTGAGTCAATCACAACTATATAATTGCATATTGCATGTAATTTCTGGAACCTTATTTTAACTTTTTATAGTTGTATTATATGACAAAGTACATTTCTCTGTACAAAAATGCTGAGGGTGATTGCGCCTCTCCTGCTCTCTTTCACCTGCCAACATTTTGGGCCACACCTACAGTAGATCATTCAATCTGAAAGCTTTCCAAGTAAAAGTGAGGGGAATTTTATGAATTCTTAATTATACCTTTCCATCAAACTTTTGTTTATAAGGGAATTTCAGGGATCTAACTAACTAAGAAAGCTGGCTCCTTTGCACTGTAGAAACATCATCAATTTAGCATATGGCAAACATTGTTTTTTTTAAAAAAGTTCATGGCACTGCAACAGTTCCAGTAAACTTGGAAAGTCTTAAAAGCACAGCTCCCTAAATCTTTGTGAAAATAATAGCATATTACGCCATGGCTAGGAAGGGGAAACAACATTTTTTTCATTCAGCTTTCTTTATCGTATGTTAGCAATTTATCAAATGCTAACAATAAGTAAAGACTTGCAAGGAGTTACTCCCTCTTGCTTGCATAATAGTTTGCTCTGAGAAATGAAAATAAAGTTCTGGACACTTACATCGTAGACCTCTTTCTCATAGATGGAATGAGTTACTAAATTTCCAGAGGACTAGAAAAGCTCCCGGGCTTACAAAATTGGATTTCCACTGAGCAAGGGTGGTGGGGACGTGTGTGTATAATATATATATTCATTATATGTATGTATTATATGAATATGTATTATAATGAATGTACTTGCATTCAGTTATTAATTGCTTGCTTTATTTGTCTACACCCACAGTTCTTTCTTTGCCATATTGTTAATTAAAATCCACTTCAATGCTACCAGCAGCATAAGAAGCTTCATCCATTCTAATGAAGTGTGACTTCTCTTCCCACCCCCCCACCCCCATGTGCTCTTTCTCTCATTCTCATGTGTGCATATCTGGAGAATAGAGATGAGACTTCATTTTCCCCAAGGGCTTACATGAGAGAATAAAAGAGGCTAATTGGATCTGCCTTGCTTCTTCTCTTCAGTACAAAAGATTAAGTGCTAACCACTACAAGATATTTCCATAACATTCAAATGATGAAGTAGGTCTTAGCCCATGAAAGCTTATGATCCCTAAGATCTGTTAGTCTATAAGGTGCTACAGGACTCTTTGTCACCACAAGATAGATAATTTTGAATAAATGCAAAACATTTGTGTGTATGTTCATGGAGATCTGTTATGCCGTGTGTGTGTTAGGGTGACCAGATGTGTTGATTTTTATAGGGACAGTCCTGATTTTTGGATCTTTTTCTTATATAGGCTCCTATTACCCCCCACACCTGTCCCGATTTTTCACTCTTGCTGTTTGGTCACCCTAGTGTGTGTTTAAAAGGACACAGGTACCTCATCTGATTAATTTAAATCAGCGTGTGTGTGAGGTGAACATGAGGTGAGGGAGGGAGTTTAGAGAATTGTATTTATGGATCTTTGTATGTCACTAAAAAGTAATATATTTTTCATTATTGTGCTGTGGTTTCTCTAGTAGAAGGAAAAGATCTGAATAAGGACAATTCTTTCTCTCTTTCTCTCTTTTTTCACCTTAACATTCATGGTGTCTAGGGTTTCCATTCCAAATGTGTTAAAAGAACAGCATCTATTCAGAAACCAATTTCTGATGGCCTTATAGGTGGACTCTTAAAACTGATTTTCATTTTATATTCATTGTATAATGAGGAATAAAAAGTAAACACCTTTTCAGGAGTGTAATAATTGAAATGTAATCCTCAGCAATATCTTCCAGGGATTCTCAAACTTCATTGCACCGCAACCCCCTCCTGACAACAAAAATTATTATATGACCCCAGAAGGTGGGATAAAGTCTGAGCCTGCCCAAGTCCCGCTGCCCTAGGGGCAGGGGGAACAAAGCCAAGCCCGAGCCTCGGGCCCCAGACTGGGGGAGAGGGAAGGGGGCAAAGCCGAAGTCCCAGAGCTTTGCCCCAGGCAGGGGGCCTGTAACCTGAGCCCCACGCACCAGGATAAAGCTCTCAGGCTTTGACCTTGGCCACAGGCGGTGCGGTTTGGGCTTTGGCAGTCTAACGCCTGCCCTGGTGATCCCATTAAAACGGGGTTGTGACCCACTTTGGGGTCCTGACCCACAGGTTGAGAACAGTGAAATACTCTGGTGTGCACTGCAGTTCATATATCCCTGTAGCCCAGGGGTCTCCAAACTATGGCCCGCGGGCCAGATGCGGCCCGCGAGGCCCTCTCATCCGGCCCGCGGCAGGGGTCGGGAACCAGCCAAGGGGCCGGGACGCGCCGCGTGCTCCGCTGCCGCCGCGGGGCCGGGACGCGCCGCGTGCTCCGCTGCCGCCGTCAGCCGCGGGGCCGGGACGCGCCGCGTGGTCCGCTGCCGCCGCCGGCCAGGGACGGCTCAGAGCTGGGGCCGGGACGCGCCGCACCGCCACCCAGTAACAGGGGGCGAAACAAGGAGCCACCCACTGCCAGGCGGCGAAACGGTCTGTGGGGAGAGACCGGGTTGAGCGGGTCAGTTGGGGTGGGGGGGGGGGCGGAAGAGACCGGGTTGAGCGGGTCAGTTGGGGTGGGGGGGCGGAAGAGACCGGGTTGAGCGGGTCAGTTGGGGGGGGGGGGGGAAGAGACCGGGTTGAGCGGGTCAGTTGGGGGGGGGGGGGGGAAGAGACCGGGTTGAGCGGGTCAGGGGGGGGGGCGGAAGAGACCGGGTTGAGCGGGTCAGGGGGGGGGCGGAAGAGACCGGGTTGAGCGGGTCAGTTGGGGGGGGGGGGCGGAAGAGACCGGGTTGAGCGGGTCAGTTGGGGGGGGGGGGGCGGAAGAGACCGGGTTGAGCGGGTCAGTTGGGGGGGGGGGGGAAGAGACCGGGTTGAGCGGGTCAGTTGGGGGGGGGGGGTTGGAGGAAAGGAGGTTTGGGGGGAGAGACCTGGCTGGGTGGGTCAGTTGGGGGGGGGGTTGGAGGAAAGGAGGTTTTGGGGGAGAGACCTGGCTGGGTGGGTCAGTTGGGGGGGGGGGTTGGAGGAAAGGAGGTTTGGGGGGGAGAGACCTGGCTGGGTGGGTCAGTTGGGGGGTTGATGTGTAGTGTTCATGTGTAGTGAACAGGTGTTCAGGTGTAGTGTTCATGTGTAGTGAACAGGTGTTCAGGTGTAGTGTTCAGGTGTAGTGAACAGGTGTTCAGGTGTAGTGAACAGGTGTTCAGGTGTAGTGAACAGGTGTAGTGAACAGGTGTAGTGTTCATGTGTAGTGTATCAATGTGTTATTAAATAATAACTGAATAAAATAATATTAAATAAATAATTAAAAACAACATCCAGGTTTTGATTCTTTTTTATTTGGACCTTGAGTGTGTTGTCGGCCCCCGAACTGCTATTTGATAGTTAATGCGGCCCTCGGGCTGAAAAGTTTGGAGACCCCTGCTGTAGCCAAACTAGGGCCCTTAGAAACAAGAACAGAAAGTGTCCAATGAGTAAATCCGAGGACTTTATACATAAGTCAAGAACAAGACCACAGATTTAAGAAACTGAATGATTATTAAATCTGAAGCTTTCTTTGTTTTAAAAACTTATTTTGGAACGGCCATGGAAACAGTTGGGTTACCTGTTCATTGAGGGGGGGAAATGGTATTTTCCATATGAACACATCTGGGTAAAATGCACCTTGAACTACATACACTTGAGCCGGAGGGAGCAGATCTCACTACCTCTAAGGGGAGAAAATTAAGTGACCTGAGCACCAGTGTTGCATGTGATCTATATGCTGATGTCAGTTATACTTTCCCAAACCTCCAAAAGGACAGAGGATCTCAAGATGAAGAGAAAACTAGTAGTTAGAGCAACATAATTTAGGATATCACGTATGCTTACAGTGGACTGGTTACCAGGGTGCAAATAAAGATGATCGGAAACTGAAGTGGGTCTGAGGCAGGATGATCACTGTTCAGGAGGGAGAGAAATTTCTCAGCTGGAATACCAGGAAAGTACGAACAATTGTCCTCACTTTCTGCCCCCTTCCAGTTTTTTTAAACAACTTATCTGACTCCTGAACGTCTCCTGTGAACTAAAGAAAATCTAGGCAATGACAGAGCAAACTTTTCTTCGAGCCAGTTTAAGCTGTTGTAAGGAAGTTAATTAATCAGCTCCTAGAAATAATGTTGATACCAGTGAGAAGACCCATCAAGTCTTTTGAATAATGTTTAAAAGGTTCTATGGAAAAAGTAACAACTTGCTCATAAAAATGCTCTCTTATTTTTTCTGGTGATTAATCCATGTATTTTTGTCTGCCTGTGGGAATGCTTTATGGAACCTGAACTTTTCAGGTGCTAGAGAATAGCTGCTTTAGACCCTGATCCTGCAATTGGCTCCCTACAAGCTAACCTACACCTATGTAGAGACCCCTTGAATTTATGGGGTGCAGAGATCTACCTGCATGTGCACAGTCACATGCTGAAAAGTAGGAACAGTTTTGGGAAAGTTCTAGAGGTTTTCTGTTTCCCATTCATGTTTTGTTTTATATGAATTTCTTTTAAGCTTCATAAACCAAATAATGTAACAGAGTATGTCTACACCACCCACCGGATTGGTGGGTAGAGAGCGATTCCCAAGCACGCTCCCCTATACTCCACCTCTGCGAGAGGCAGAAGCGGAGTCGATGGGGGAGCAGGAGCAGTTGACTCACCTCCATGTGGCCGGCCAGGTAAGTCGACCTAAGATATGCTGACTTAGATCAATACTCCCCATCCCCAGTGTAGACCAGAACAAAGAAACAAGCATCAGAAGTGACTCCAAATCAAGAAAGCCCAGCAAGTTTAAGAAAACATTTTTATCCCATAAAGCTATTTTAATATTTATATTGAATACAACACTTTAAAACTACTTTAAGTGTCAAGTGAATTTAAAGCAGTTGGTATCGGTTGAGCTGATGTAATTGTGGTGGCAATTACTGCATAGACTGATAGTATAATGAAGAGAACAAAGAAATATACGCTGGAAAGGATCCAGCCCTGTACGTCTCTACACACAGGGAAGATTATTTGAAATCAATGGGAGTTCTATAGGGGGTGTAGTTTTGGATTGGCCTGAAAGAAATTGTTTGATTGTCTGTTTCCCTCCAAAGTTGGATGTTAAAAGTTAGGCCCTGGAGTATATGTCCCGATTTTCATAGAAATCGTTGGCACTTGTGGGTGTTCTGCACTGCTGAAAATCCTAGATATGACCTAACTTTTGGCAACCAAGTATGAAAAATTTGGTTAGGAAGGAAGAATTTGTGAGTTTAATGCAACTTTCTTATGAGCTTTCAGTATGTTTTTGTGGGATGGGCAGAAATAATGTGTTTTTCTTGCTAGACCTTCTCTCACACAAGTACATAAATGGTACGATTCTAGAGATGTGTCCAGAGTTCTAGTATTGGAAGAGATGGGCCTTGTAAGCCTAAAAAGGGATTATGTAACACCAGTGAACCAAAACATAATTCTTCTTGGGAGACAGAGACCACGTGGTAATGCTCTTGAAAGTTGTGCAGAAAAGACCATGTGGCTGCCCTATAAATATTCTGGATAGAAATTATACAGAGGTTTGCTACAAAAGCATCACTCACACCAATTATGCCTTGACATGACTTTGAAGTTACAAAGCTGCCAAAATGTAACAATGTGACAAGCAGTCATTTAGACATAGTTCTCTTTTACAGTACAGGTGTGAAAAGAAACAAAGCTTTAGTCTGTCTTGGATAAAATTCCAAGGAACTTTTTCACACTGGTTCGTGGAGAGGAGCTTGACTAGAGTAGAAGTATGACTAAGAGGAAAATGTTGGAAGGATGATTAATGAATTAAAATGGAATTCTGACACCACCTTTCAGAGGAATTGCAGATGTATCTATTGCACAACTTTACTTAGAGTATTGTGGATCAGTTACTAAGGCCTGAAGCTTTCTTACTTTCTGGGGGTGAAGTCACTGCTACTAGTAAATTACCTTCCATGGGAGAACTTCAGCTTGCAGGCAATGAGGGCTATCCTGGACCTTGACAAAGGGGTTGTTTCTTAAATAGAGATTATAATACAATAAGTACCTTCTGTACCATATGACTAGGAGCTGCAGATAAACTCAGGAAAAATATCTGCCACATGTAAGCAAGACGGACAGCTGAAGCAGGCCATGAAATGATTTTTGTGGGGGCACATTTGAAAGGGTCAATGATGGACTTTTCTTTTGGTGTGCCTGTCTGGTGTACTCCTTCCTAACATTTGTGAGGACCTCAGAGCTGCCTGAAGACGCTAGATCTTTCAACCTCAGTCTTCTGAGGTATCAGTAGAAAAGAGGTTTTAGATTCACAGTGATTCTCAAACTTCTGTACTGGTGACCCCTTTCACACAGCAAGCCTCTGAATGTGACTCCTCCTTATAAATTTAAAAACACTTTTTTTTATATATTTAACACCATTATAAATGCTGGAGGCAAAGCAGGGTTTGGCGTGGAGGCAGACAGCTCATGACCACCCACATAATAATCTCACGACCCCTTGAGGGGTCCCAATCCCCAGTTTGAGAACCTCTGTTTTCGAACAAACTAGCAAAAATACCCGGTGTTGCTCGGGTCCATTGGAGAGGGAGAGGGGGGAGAGAGCTGACGAGTGCGGGGGCCGTTGGAGAGGGGTGAGGGGGGAGAGAGCTGAGCGAGTGGGGGGTCCGTTGGGGGGAGGGGGGAGAGAGCTGAGCGAGTGGGGGGGCCATTGGAGGGCAAGGAGATTTTAAAAAATTTCAATTCTTACCTGGGGGGGGAGAGAGCTGAGCGAGTGCTGGGGCCGTAGGATGGGGGAGAGAGCTGAGCGAGTGGGGGGGGTGTTGGAGGGGGAGAGGAGGGTGAGATTTTAAAAAATTTCGATTCTTACCTGAGGGGGGAGAGAGCTGAGCGAGTGGGGGGGCCTTTGGAGTGGGGGGGATGGGGGAGAAAGCTGAGCGAGTGCGGGGTCCATTGGATGGGGGGAGGGGGGAGAGAGCTGAGTGAGTGCGGGGGCCGTTGGAGGGGGGGTGAGATTTTAAAAATTTTCGATTCTTACCTGAGGGGGGAGAGAGCTGAGCGAGTGGGGGGCCGTTGGAGGGGGGAGAGAGCTGAGCGAGTGCAGGGGCCATTGGAGGCGGGTATTATTACATCATAACTATGTCACAGAGAACAGCAGATGTTAACCTGCTGCCCAGCTGATGTGAATGGGCTTTAAAGAATTTCACCCCTGGGGGGCGTCAGAGGTGAGATTTGAAAATTTTTTGATTCTTACCCTGATTAGGACCCTAAAGCCTATAACTGTACCAAATTTCAAGTCTCTAGCTCAAACGGTGTGGAAGGAGTAAGGGAACGTGCATACATGCACCCACGCATACACCATTTGACTTTTATATATATAGATTGATGAATTAAACAGCAATAAGACAGCAGGACCACGTGGTATTCACCCAAGAGTTCTGAATTACCTCCAATATGAAATTGCAGAACTATTAACTGTGGTGTGTACCTGTTGCTGAAACAAGCTTCTGTGCCAGATGACTTGAAGGTAGCTAATATAATGCTGATTTAAAAAAAAAAAAAAAAAATCTCTAGAGGCAATCCTGGCAATTATAGGCCAGTAAGCCTAACTTCAGCAGCAGGCAAATTTGTAAAAATTATAGTAAAGAACAGAATTATCAAATGCCTAGATAGTCCCTATGTGTTGGGGAAGAGTCAACAAGGCTTTTGTAAAGGTAGGTCATGCCTTAAGTCTATTTGAATTCTGAGTGTGTCAACAAGCATGTGAATAAGGGTGATCAAGTGAAGATAATGTACTTGGATTTGCAGAAGGCCTTAGACTAGTTCCCTCACCAAAGTCTCTAAATTAAGCTGTCATGGAGTAACTTGGAACGTCCTCTCATGGATCAGTAACTGGTTAAAAGACAGGAAACAAAGGGTAAGAATATGGTCTATGCATTGTGAAAACTGACCATTGTTTTCATATTCGAGAGAGGTAAACAGTGGGGACCCCCAAGGATCTGTACTGGTACCAGTGCTGTTCAACATATTCACAGATAATCTGGAAATGACAATGAACGGTGAAGTGGCAAAGTTTGCAAGTGATGCAAAATTACTCAAGATAGTTAAATCCAAAGCTTACTCTGAGGAGTTACAGAGGGATCTCACAAAACTAAGTGACCAGTCAACAAAATGACAGATGAAATTCAACATTCATATGTGTAAAGTAATGCATATTGGAAAATATCCCAACTACAGCTCTTACCACTCAAGAAAGAGATCTTGGAGCCATCATGGATAGCTCTTTGAAAACATATAGAGTGCTGGTGAAAAAGGCTAACAGAATGTTAGGAACTATTAGGAAAGGGGTAGAAAATAAGACCAAAAATATGCCTCTATATTGTGTGTGCCCACACCTTGAATATTGTGTCCAGTTTTGGTCCCCCCATCTCAAAAAAGGATATAGTAGAACTGGAAAAGGTTCAGAGAAGGACAACAAAGATGATCCAGGGTATGGAATGGCTTCCTTACGAGGAGAGATTGAAAAGATTAGGGCTGCTTATCTTAGAAAAGAGACAACAAAGGAGAGATGTGGTAGAGGTACATAAAATCATGAATGGTGTGGGGGAAAACCGAATAGAGGAGTGTTGTTTTTCTTTTTGCTCAGTACAAAAACTAGGGGTCACCTGGTTAAATTAAGAGTTTTAATACAAACAAGAAATAGTACTGTTTAATTTAATGCATAATTAACCTGTGAAACTCATTAGTAGGAGATGTTATGATGGCCAAAAGTATAACTGGGTTCAAAAGAACTAGATACATTTATGGAGGATAGGTTAATCACTGGCTATTAGCCAAATGTTCAGGGACTGTGCTTAGGGCAGCTCTAAACTTCTGTCTGCCAGAGTCCAGGTGTGGAAGACCGAGGTGGATCACTTCAACTGCCCTATTCTATGCATTTCTCCTGAAGTGACCCTGGACAGTATCCTAAACAGGACACTGGGCTAGATGGGTTGTTGGCTTGACCCAGAATGGCTGTTCTTATGTTCTAGAATCAAGGCCTGCACAACATGTGGTCCAGGGGCCGCATGTGGCCTGCACGGGCTCACTGTGCAGCCCACGGGGGGGGGGGGGGTGAGTAGGGGTGGGGCAAGCCAAGCGGGGGGAAGCAGATGGGGTTGGGGCTTTTCAGCCTGCAGCTGGGTTTTTTTTTTTTTTTTTTTTTTTCAGTAATATGGTCCTCGCTGCTTTCCGAGTTATGCAGGCCTGCTAGATAGAAGCCATTTTGGCAAAGATCATCAGTCGCATCAGACGAAGTACGTGACTCGACAGGGAGAACAGTGAAAATTATGTTCCTCTTCAGAAAGAGGGAGCTCTTTGGAGAGATCAGGGCCACCATTACCTGATTCAAGGAATGCTATTAATTGGCTTGGCCTGTCTGTGAGAGTGTTGTCCTTTCCTAACAGGTATGTGGAAACAAAGATGTCCTCTAGTGGGGCACTGCCCAGTTCCACACCTGCAGGCTTTCCCACACAGGATAAATGATCTTGTTACCTTCCTGCTTGCTGATGTAAAACATAATTGTCTGTCATTTGAATCAGGGCCATGGTTTATAATACCACATCTGACTCCTCTTAGCGCATCCAGAACCTCTCATCTCCAGAAAACTTACATGCACGTGTGCTGTTCCTAAACAGAGCAAATCGGTATCTTGGGAATGGTGCCTTTAATGTGAGCTAATTTTTTCAGGCAAAATATATCTGCGATTCCTTTATTTTAAATAGGAGGAATTTGGGAGTCCCTTCTGAAGTTGTTTGCTCCTGAACAGCCACCCCCACTGCAGTGTCAGATATCATCTGCCATCTGTGAGAGATGGTTATGCATGTGAACACTGACATTATGGAGGGTTCACCAAAATTGTCTCATGTGACCCTCCTTGGGGAGCACTTTGGAAAAATTTCTTAAATCCTGTAGCTTCACTTGACAATGCTGATGATTCATATCTCCAAACTGGCCAAGTCTCTGTTGGTAAAGGGTCTCTAGTCTCCCTTTCACAGAAAAGTCCTCTAAAAGCAATTGCTAGCCAAGTAGCTGTTTCTGTCAGAGCCTTTTAAAAACACGAAGGGACTTGAAAGGAAGTAGTTCCCTTCAGCTCTTTTAGAAGGGAAGCTGAGCACCTGACTCTAGCAGTACTGAGCAACCTTGTAGTCTGACCCAAAAATATGTATAGTCTTCTTGACCAGTGCCTTTCCCTTCTCCCACTCTTGGATAAGAGAGGGGGCTGCCGGACCGACCTTGGGAAATGGAAGGTGCCTTCCATTATTTTGGCTTTGGTGAAATTAACTTTTCCCATAATGGTTTGCATCCAATGAAGTGGGTCTCATCCCACAAAAGCTTATGCTTCAATACTTCAGTTAGTCTTTAAGGTGCCACAGGACTCTTTTTCTTATTTTTCCCATAATGGTTTCTCACTGTCTTGGCAAACCCTTGAGCTTCTGCTGCACTTCTATAATGAAGGCTGGATGCTTGCAGCTGTGCAAGTTGGCATGCATCTTTCCCAGAGGCAGCTGCTCTTGTTCAAACATCAGATATATCAAAGGTTGTCCTAACGTGTTGTTGGTATATGTCTGAGCTTTTATAGAGAACGTGTTTGATTTCTGTTGATATATCTTTGGACAGAGAATTGACAGATTTATGGGTAGCCTTCCACATTTCAGATTGATACTTGCCTATGTAGGACTGGCAGCCAATAATCAGCATTGTGAATTGGTAAAAAATCCTATTTTTGGAAGATGGTGGATGTGAGAGCCAAGCCATGTGTTCTGCCAGTCTTGCCAGCAGTGTCTGTAAAAACCAAAACGTATTCTTTGTTCCTTTTGTGGACTGCTGTTGTGATGTATGGAATCTGCCAAACATCTCTCACCATAACACAGCTACTTTATCAGCAGAAAGTGCCAGCTTTAGGTTTTTCAAAATCCCTGCCCTGGAGTAATGGACTTCTTCTGAAGTCCACTGTGCAAGGAAATACTGTAATCATTTTCTTAATTAACAGGGGAGGGGGGGAAGTCGGGAGGAATCTCAATTCTCTGGGAGAGTTACTGGCTTTTCTTTCTTGTCCCTGAAAAAATATAGTTAATTTAAGAGTGATCTGGCTTTTTGTGCCAAGGATTGCATTTCTGATAGGTAAATAAATAGCCTGTAATAAAGATTCAGTATAATGGGTGAGGAGTGGGTTATCTCAGTAATTTTGTTCTGTTTAATTGTGAAATGCTTTATACCTGCACTGAATCTTTTAAGTGTCCTGCCTGCCCTCCTCTTCCCCATCCATTTAAGCTCTGACAGGGCTTCCGTGTCAGTGCTACCAAACCGCCATAGACTCTGGTTATGGGAAATTCACTGACACACGTTGGCTTACTCAAGGCTTTGTCTTCATGGCCTTCTAGTCCAACTGTCAGACTTATGGGACGGGCCAGAAACCGCTTAAGCTGAACATCTGGATACAACCAGCAGAGTGCAGCAACTCGTGCTCCAGCCTAATGCACAGGTTGTGCTTTATCTAGGAGACATTGCACATCTGTACTTGCACCATTTAAAACTGAGGCTGCTGCTTCTCTGCCACAAAGGGCAGTGGGGTGAACAAGAGAAAATATGAATTAGAGATACAGCTGCAAAAATGACCTAATTATTTTTTATCCTCCCCAGAGTGTATGGGACTGATCTGAACACTTAAGTAAGCTTGGTCCTGTGCCCACGCTGGAACAATAATTTCCCCAAATTTGTTGTCTTAAGAAAAGTTCAAAGCCAACAGAAGATGATACTAGTAAAACCATACACTGGAAATGAAGGGGGGTTGTTCTGGTTGGGGGAAGAGGCAACTCTCCATCAAGAGTGCGGATTCAGTGCAGCAATAGCTGAGGTCAGCAGCACAGCAACCCCCAGGGAGCTCCTGCATGATCCACAGTAGGAAGGGAACTGCTTTAGAGCAGGAGTCTCAAACATGCAGGCCACACGCGGCCCACCAAGCCCTTCTCAGGGGAGGAGGCAGGGCAGGAGTGGGACCTCATGGAAGGAGTGGGGTGGGGGGCGGGACCGGGGACGTGTCAGCGATGCAGCCCTCGGGCCAATGAACTAGTCCTCATGCGGCCCTCATGGTCATTTGAGTTTGAGACCCCTGCTTTAGAGCCTCTTAAGCAGTGGTTTTGTCAGATGGAGCTATGGATCCTGGGGGGGCCGTGAGCAGGTTTCAGGGGGTCTGCCAAGTACGGCTGGCATTAGACTCACTAGGGCCGAGGGCAGAAAGCCAAAGGCCAGCCGCATGGGACTGCAGCCTGAGGACCCAAGCCCCACCACCTGAGGCTGAAGCTGAAGCCTGAGCAGCTTAGCTTTGTGGTGTCCCCTATGGCCTGGGTCCCTGGGCAATTTTCCCTCCTTGCTACCCCCTAAGGGTGGCCCTGGCTTTTATATGCAGAAAAACAGTTTTTGTGGCATAGCGGGGCCAAGGAGTTTTTATAGCATGGGGTGGGGAGGGAGGGAAGGCTCTGAAAGAAAAAGGTTGAGGACCCCTGCTTTAGAGACTTGTTTTGGTTCCAATTAATGGATGATGATGACTGATGCAATAGTTCCTGTTTTAGCCAATGGTTAAAGCATCCAGAGCTATGGTAGATATATGGCAGTAGGTGCCTTTTGGAGAAGTCTTAATAATTTAAAACCAAAATATAGAAGTCGACACCGCCTTCTCCCTCTACTTTTCTCAAATTATAAGTCCATTTTCTTTTGCACACAGGGCAGGGAGAGAGTTTCATAGAAACACCTGCTTGCATGTGAGAGTGTGATGCATTTAGGGCCTAATTACACAAGTACTGAAGTACAGACATAGTCTCATTGACTTCAGCAGGACTTCTCATACTTAGTACGTTATGTGTGTATTCAATATGTTATATTCGCGCTCATGTACCTTGCTGAATAGGGGCCCTAGATATTTATCTCCCTCTGGAATGTATAACTGCTTGTCCCAGAGAAAAGACTGCTTGTTATATTACAATTTATTAAACAAGAAGAGTGGTAACTTAGAAACTAAAGCTTGGGCTTTGGCAGTCTTTCAGCTCATTTTAAAAATGATACTATTTTCAGTGTCAAAGACTTGTTTCTGCAGCTGTGCTGTATCCTGAAATTTAGGCTGGTTTCACATGTGGAGTAAATCCAGATCACATGCTAGTTTTCCACCTGTGCTTTGTTAAAGCATTGGGATCTTAAAGAGTTCTCAGTTTTGTTTAATATATTTGTTTTTTGAAAAACATTAAGTTCACCTTTTAATGATACCCCTAAGATAGGAGGATATTGTATTTTCAGATGTTTAAAAAGCTAGAGGAAGGACTGCAAATTGAGTGCACAAAGTGATTAGGAAGCCATATGTTTAATGATAAAAACAGGCCCTTTTTCATGAAGGCTGTGGCATAACTAGTAAAGGACTAAAGTTATAAAGGACTGATTAAACTAGGATGGAAAAACTGTCCTTCACAGAAACATTTAGGAAAAGCTGTGGTGGAGTTGGTGAGAGCGGGCAGACCAGACCCCTCTCTTTCTTTCTAATGAAGAATTGTCTGCTTAATATAGAAGTTTAGAGTGGTGACTTTCTTCATCATTGTGCACGCGAGGTCGTATCTGAGCAAGGATTGTTTTCTTTTGGTTAATAAGCATTTGTTCTTTGCCTCTGGTACTAAACAATGTTCTGTTCCACCATGTGGAACACCTCTGTAAGGTTTACAAAGGGAACAAAAAATGCAGGTTAACTAAACAGAACCACTAATCCTTATTTGAAAATCTAGAACAGGGCTTCCCAAATTTGGTTCACAGCTTATTCAGGGTAAGCCCCTGGTGGACCACAAGATGCTTTGTTTACCTGAGCGTCCGCAGGTATGGCCACATGCAGATCCCAGTGGCCGGGGTTTACTGTTCCCAGCCAATGGGAACTGCAGGAAGTGGTGGCCCAGCCTGCACTGCTTCCCGCAGCTCCCATTGGCCAGGAACAGCAAATCGCGGCTGCTGAGAGTGGCCCTACCTGCGGATGCTCAGGTAAACAAAGCATCTCGCGGTCCACCAGGGGCTTACCCTGAACAAGCCGTGAACCAAGACTGGGAACTCCTAGAACAAACACATTTTTTGCTTATTACCTTTCCTTTATTGTGAATTTGTTCATTTGGGAAACTGCTCACTGCTCTATGTATCATGAGCTTCAAGTTCATGAAGTCTTTGTAGACCTACCTTCCCACCCACAGAGCTTGAGTAATTACAGCTGAATCTTGCTATTAAGGACTTGTCTACACAGGAAAGTTTCACTGGTATAAACTAAAGTCTGAATGTAACCCAATCCCATGTGGATTCCTATTCTGGCATAAGGATGCCTTTTTTTAAAGTTCTGCCCTCACTGTGGGCAAGGCGTTTAGATCCAAGTGATATCCAGAAATTAAAACCTATAATTGTTTTGTTCTCCTGTAGGAACACACCTATCCCTCAAAATGTTTTTCTGGAACACAAAATGGAAACCATTCCACAGACTCATTACTAGTACGCCAGCAATGTATACATGCATGTGCCCTGCATGACGTGTAAATGTGGTATGTGGTGGCATGTCTGTTGGAAACTTGTGGTTTTGAAAGTCAATAGGGAAAAAATAAATTTCAGTGTGATTGTATGACCTCTACTTCTCATTTTCCTGGAGGACTTAAGAAATCCATATATTTAAAATTAACCAAAAAAAAAAAAAAAAAAAGGCAAAGTTAATCGCTTTGTAGCAGTGATTCAATGTGTCCTCAATAAATTCTAGAATGATACTGGAGGAAAACAAGTCTGATGTTCAGACGTTGCAAATGTAAGTTAGTTGTAGAAATTAGCCAATTTATTTTAAGTGAGAGTAGATTGCATTCTTCCGTTTCTGGCTTCTGAACACTTCTGTACTTGCAGACGTTTACCACTTCTTTGTTATGGTAATTCATACTTAGCATATCCGATATATGCAAGTCGAACAGAACATATAGGAGCAATTCACTTAAGGTTTCAGCTCCAATAATAAATCATGACTGTGAACTCTAGGCAGTTTAGATTTGTCAGAATGAATTACCACCTTTTATCTGATAATTTTTCATGTCTTTTTAAATAGCAATATAACCTACACTGAAAACAATAGTTTGATTGCCTTGCTGATTCTAAGATGGCAATTGGAACTGATTAAAAGAGCTCATGAAGAATGAGGCAGGGTTGTTTGAATTCTGTTCAGATGCAAATGTTTTGATTTCAGTTTCCCTTAATTATTGAAGGTCCATCCAAAGATGTCATTTTAAAACTAAAATCAGGGTCTCGTACAGATTGTGAAATAGCTCTGCATGCACCTTCAGGGTTGATTTTACTGAGTATGGTATCTGAGTTTATATGCCTGTTAGAGTCATTGGTGCTGGATCAAGGGATTCTGGGATGCTGCAGCACCCCTTGGGTTTAAGTAGTAATAACAATCCAACTACATGGTTTCCGCCTCCAGATTCCCCACTCTAAAAATTGTTCCACCACTACTGCTTAGAGTAGTATAAATAAAGTAGTAGTGGCCTTGCACTCTTAATTATTTGTAAATTTTCTATTATTTACAGATTGCAAGAAAAAATAGTTTAGATGGGTCCAAAACCTGATTTAATAGGGACAGATCCTGCCATTCTTACCTGCTCCTATTGACTCCACAGGGAATTTCAGCTAAATAGAGATTGCAGGATTTTGAATGTTTATACTAGCTGTATGTTGTGTAGTTGTGGCTCGAAATCTTGTCTTTCTCACCAACAATAGAACATTGGCTCTCAACCTTTCCAGACTACTGTACCCCTTCCAGGAGTCTGATTTGTCTTGTGTACCCCAAAGTTACACCTCACTTCAAAACTACTTGCTTATAAAATTAGACATAAAAATACAAAAGTACAAAATACAGTACACAATTACTGAACAATTGCTTACTTTCTTGTGTTACCATACAATATTGAAATAAATCAATTGGAATATAAATACTGTACTTGCATTGCAATGCATAGTACGTAGAGTAGTATAAACAAGTCATTGTTGTATGAAATTTTAGTTTGTACTGACTTCGCTGCTACTTTTTAATGTAGTGTGACGGAGTCAGGCCAGAAGGGTATAGGAGAGTGCTGGAAGGCAGGTATATCAGTCTCAGGATGTGCAGGTCTCTGTTCCCTGGATAGCCAAACAAAGGCTACTCCAGGCCAATCAAGACACCTGGGGCCAATTAAGAAGGTTCTAGAAAGCAGCAGAAACAGCTAGCCTGATTGGGACACCTGAAGCCAATCAGGGGCTGGCTGAAACCACTTAAAAACCCTCCTATTTAGTCAGGTGGGTGTGGGTGTCAGCAGTTTGGGAGGCGTTGGAGCAGAGAGCAGTTTGGGAGGCGTTGGAGCAGAGAGCAGTTTGGGAGGCGTTGGAGCAGAGAGCAGTTTGGGAGGCGTTGGAGTGGAGGGAGTTTGGAAGGAGGCCCTGAGGTAAGGGTGAAGAGAAGTTGGAAGAAGTGCAGGACTGCTGTGGGGAAGTAGCCCAGGGAATTGTATGGTGTTTGGTGCCTAAAAGGTCAGCCATCTTATCTGATACTATTAGGGTCCCTGGGCTGGAGCCCAGAGTAGAGGGTGGGCCCGGGCTCCCCCCTTTTCTACCTCCCCTAACTAATCACAGTGAGCCTCTGAGGCTAGCACAAACCACCTGGAAGTGCAGTACCCACAGGGAGAAGGCCAAAGCTTTGCCACCGTAGCTATTGTAAAACTAGGCAAATATCTAGAAGACTTGATGTTTCTCCAGGGGTATGTGTACCCCTGGTTGAGAACCACTGCAATAGAAGACATTACCTCACACACCTTGTCTCTCTTTCTACTAGCTGTCAGTCAGATTTGCTGGAAGATGAATTTTCTTCCAGTTTATTTACAATGATGTGACAGAGTATGCAAGAGGCAACAAGTTTCCCCAAGTCTCCTGTATATCGGGTGCTTTAGGGCCAAAGAAGGCTGCTTCAGCCATTAAACTTAACGGAGTTCCATACCTTCTCAGCAGCTTGAGCGGAGGGTTCCTTCCTATTGCCACCCCTATGAATGTTCACTCCTTGGGCTAGCACTGAGGAACTGTATTGGCCAAGAGGACCATTTTCATTTACGAATTAGCCCCACCACAATTTATCTTTATCTGATATTTATTTCTTCCTTTAAATTAGGAAGAATGCACCAAATGAATATTAAAAGACCAGGATTTGGAATTTCACACCTCTTTACTATCTGTGGAACCCCACTTTACTCCATACCACTGGGTGAATGCACTTTGCCATTAAGCAAAATTTAAGCTAATAATTGTCCTGATGAGTCAGCAGTCATTCCCATTCACAGGATGAAGTGAGTTCCTGAGGAGATGTCCTTGTAAAAGTGTATGCATATGAATGTGTGTAATTAATATATTATTATTATTATTTGTATTACCATTGCACCTAGGACCCCTAGTTGTGGACCAGGACCACATTGTGTTCGGCTTTTTGACACAAAACAACATATGGAATTTGCTATAGAACAAAACTTGGAATCTTCAATTTTAGGGTTTGTCAACACTTTGAGGACTATACCAGCCTAAGCCAACAGAAGAGGTGTAGCAACACCACCTACCAAATGACATTAGTTACATTCGTGACAGAGTCCTGTGGCACCTTAAAGACTAACTAAAGTATTGAAGCATAAGCTTTTGTGGGCTACTATCCACGTCGTCGGATGCATCGACGTGGGTATTAGCCCACAAAAGCTTATGCTTCAATACGTTAGTTAGTCTTTAAGGTGCCACAGGACTCTTTGTCACTTCTGCAATTCCAGACTAACACGGCTACCTCTCTGATTAGTTACATTGACTCTTCCAGTGACATTGCTGTTTCTACACTGGGGTTGGTTTAGCTATGTCATTCAGGGGTAGATTTTCACTTATCCAATTGATATAACTTTCAAGTCTAGGCCGAGGCTTTGCGGTATATCTTTCTTATCAAGCCCTAAGATTTTTCTATACATTGCAAATATAAGCACCAAAGCATATGACTTCTTTGGACACCTAAGTGGTTATGTGCACTTACAAATGTCAGATTTGTACGTGCATATCCCTAAATTTGAAAATCCGGCACATACTTTGTAAAGCTCTTTTGGATCTCTCAGGGTAAGAAGTGCTATATAAATAAAAATTGTTCTCAACAATTGTCATGTAACAATCACGCTTTACTATTATCTTCTAATACCACATAAGGAAACTTATTAAGCTAAGGGGAAAAGTATTATTCTAAAGCTTGTTTTGCTTTTGTTGCACTAAAGAACAACTGTTTAGAACATTCTTCAGCTGACCTCCTGCCTGGCTTTGTTACAGATTTGAAGAACCAGGACACACATCCTCTCCATAGGCACTCATGGAAAAACTGCTTCATGTTTTACTAAAACTTAAAATTGTGACTCAAAATGAAATACTTCATAGCTAAGGCAATGCTCCACTCTCTACCTGCCTCACTATGGGCTTATCTTTGCTGTAGAGTTAACACTAGACTCTGGTTCAGTGCTACTCAAAGTGGTGGTCCACGGACCGGTGCAGTCCGCGAACCTTCAGCTGCCGGTCTGCGGCAAGTTTCCAGGGAAGAAAGAAAGAAATAGTATAATTTAAAAATTGCACTGGAATTCCACCAAGAATAATTATCAGTTGAGAAAGTTCACCATATTAAATAATATTATGTTTTTAGAAGCACATATTTTAATACAGTAGACCAGGGGTCTCCAAACTTTTCAGCCCGAGGGCCGCATTAGCTATCAAATAGCAGTTCGGGGGCCGACAACACACTCGAGGTCCAAATAAAAAAGAATCAAAACATGGATGTTGTTTTTAATTATTTATTTAATATTATTTTATTCAGTTATTATTTAATAACACATTGATACACTACACATGTACACATGAACACCTGTTCACTACACCTGAACACTACACCTGAACACCTGAACACTACACATGAACACTACACATGAACACCTGTTCACTACACATGAACACTACACATCAACCCCCCAACTGACCCACCCAGCCAGGTCTCTCCCCCCAAAACCTCCTTTCCTCCAACCCCCCTCCCCCAAATGACCCACCCAGCCAGGTCTCTCACCCCAAAACCTCCTTTCCTCCAACCCCCCCCCCCAAATGACCCACCCAGCCAGGTCTCTCACCCCAAAACCTCCTTTCCTCCAACCCCCCCCCCCAACTGACCCACCCAGCCAGGTCTCTCACCCCAAAACCTCCTTTCCTCCAACCCCCCCCCCCCAACTGACCCACCCAGCCAGGTCTCTCACCCCAAAACCTCCTTTCCTCCAACCCCCCCCCCAACTGACCCACCCAGCCAGGTCTCTCACCCCAAAACCTCCTTTCCTCCAACCCCCCCCCCCAACTGACCCACCCAGCCAGGTCTCTCACCCCAAAACCTCCTTTCCTCCAACCCCGCCCCAAATGACCCACCCAGCCAGGTCTCTCCCCCCCAAACCTCCTTTCCTCCAACCCCCCCCCCCCCAAATGACCCACCCAGCCAGGTCTCTCCCCCCCAAACCTCCTTTCCTCCAACCCCCCCCCCAAATGACCCACCCAGCCAGGTCTCTCACCCCCCCAACTGACCTGCTCAACCCAGTCTCTCCCCACAGACCGGTTCGCCGCCTGGCAGTGGGTGGCTCCTTGTTTCGCCCCCTGCAACTGCGTGGCGGTGCGGTGCGTCCCGGCCCCGCGGCTGGCGGCGGCGGCCGAGCGCGCGGCGCTTCCAGGCCCCGCGGCTGGCGGCGGCGGCCGAGCGCGCGGCGCTTCCAGGCCCCGCGGCTGGCGGCGGCGGCCGAGCGCGCGGCGCTTCCAGGCCCCGCGGCTGGCGGCGGCGGCCCGCGCGGCGCTTCCAGGCCCCAGCGCGGAGCCAAAAAGATCTCCGCGGGCCGGATGAGAGGGCCTCGCGGGCCGCATCCGGCCCGCGGGCCGTAGTTTGGAGACCCCTGCAGTAGACTCTCGATTCTCCAGGATCGGGTTAACCAGGTTGTGAATTAACCAGGATGTCAAAAACAAACAAACAAAAAAAACCCGTGTAACTCACAGGGCCGGATCTGGCTTTGTTGCCACCCCAAGCGCACACACAAAAACAACCACCAGGGCCCAGGGCAGCCAGTGAACCAACACCCCCTCCCCCTGGCGCAGGGAGGCTGGTGAACCAACCCCCCACTCCCATTCATATTTCCTATGGATGGTGATTATCTGGGATTTTATTAACCAGGATTAACTTTTCCCTATCATCCCGGATAATCGAGAGTCTACTGTATTGATAATTATGTCATAGCGCTACAGCATTTTTTGCATGACGCACAGGTGCACACTTATCAGACTCCTTTGCATATAAAGACGCCATCCCACTGGCAGTTACTGGTCCCTGGCACATTGGAAAAAAATTGCCAGTCTGCCACATCAGATAGTTTCAGAAGCACTGCTCTAGTTACTCCTCTACTTAGCCTATCTCAAGTGAGAGCAGCCATGCTGTGAAGTAACATTGCAGCTGCTGTTGTTCACACTGATGCTACACTCAAGTGGTGCTGAGACTTCTAGGGACACATCCTAGGGTCCTTAGCACTACAATAAGCTAAGCTGAGCTTTTCTATGAATTCTTGTCTGTCCTTTCTGGATACACAAGAGTGTTGGTGATGGTATCAGAGTGGCATTTGATTGGAGCTAGCCTGTGTCCACACTGCAGAGTGGTCTTTTAAGCTGCTGACAAGTTATCCCCAGCAGGCCAATCCTATCAAATTAAAAGCACCGCCACATTTGAGCTAAGAGATGTATATGTGGGTGAGACTTGAGTTAGCCAATTAGGGACAACATTTGAGTTATAATTTGAGTTAACTTTGCAGTAAGTCTTAATATTTCAAAAATCTCTGGCAGGGGAGATTTTATCTGTTATGTCAGGTAGTGGCATGCTCAGTTGCAATGGAGTGAAATTAGACACCATATTCTCTCAGTAACGCTCTCATACTGAGATTGTTTTTCATGTTGCATATTTCATTTGACTTGCTCCACAGCACTCGTATCTCTACAAGCTTTCTAAGAGTAATTTTATGCATTTGTGTCTGCAGTACTGTTCAGCATGAACACTTGGGAGACTGTTTCTCCCTCCCCCACCCCCTCTCAAACTGTGCTGCAGGTAGCTAAATAGTTCCCACATACACACAACTTCCAATATTGCTAACTGGTGTCTTCACGAATATCACAGTGCAGTGCACTGAGTATGTAACCCTGGGACTAAAATCCAGATATGTAAATGTGGCTGAGAAGATATAGGCTTCTGCTTTCAAGTCTTTAAGGGATTTTTGATCTCGGAGCGATTAAAGTCACATTTTTAATTGTTACAGGTACAGGGTTCTGAAGCAATATATTTTAGAAGGCTTAAAAAACCCCTCAGAAATCCTAGTGGTTACTCAATGTGCTGAGTTATGCCTCCAAAAAATAGGAGCCTATCAAGGAAGATATTGTCCTGTGAAAAGGCCAGTTAGGTTCAGGTGACAGTGCCATGAGCCAGGGCAGTAAATGGTTTGAATTCTAGCCTTCAAGGAGCATTTCATTCACAGGGTTGTTCTTTTTGACCTCTTCTTTGATGCCATTTACTTTGCTGTGAGATCCAGATGGCACTAAACTGTGTCTCACAGTAAAGCATAATTTAACAGAGCTGTCAGAGTCATGCCAAAGCAATAATAATACTTAGTACTCATGAGGCGTTCTACATTTTCTGAATAGTATAAAGATAAACACTTAGGCCACAATCCTGTAAACATTTACACACATACTTTGTTTTAAGCATTTGAGGAATCCCATTGAAGTTAAGCACCTGTGTAAATGTTTGTAGGAGCGGGGCTTTAATCACCTCTTTAGGCATGGTCTCAATCTCCAGACAATTCCCTGAGGTCTGAGGGGTTTGGGAACCAAATCTACTTCATCCATTTTACAAGGTATGTTTAGTTTCTTTATTTTGAAGGTCCCAAATATGCAGTTCCATAATCACCAACTTCTCTATCAGTCCATTACTACATGTGCTGGGCTGGTGACAAGTTTTATTACGGATCAAAGCTGGGGCATAAGGTCTGCTTGTGGAGGGGAAAATGCTAAATGTTGACTCTCTTCAATGCTATGCAGCTTCCTAAGACTTTCAATATTTTATGTTTTACTGGCAATAAAGAATAAGAGAAGAATAAGAATACTGGCAGGTGAGCTTAGCATTGAATAAAATGAGGCTTGCATTTCCCACCACATTATTATTTATTTTTATTACAATTGTGCCTAGGAGGTCAACTGAGACTGATGCCCCTTTGTGCTTTGTGTGGTACAAACATAGACAGGCCCTGTGTTTTGCACTGGTAAGTGATGTTACTGACATGGGGTCAGTGTATGTCAGGGAAATCTCAGAGCTGGAAGTGGATCAGAACATTAACTTTGGGGACTGACAAAAGGAGGGAGATGGGAACACCACAATGTAATAGCTCCTGGAGAAATTGCAGGTACAGTAAACCCTCGATTTAACGGACCTCGATTTAACGGACTTTGGATGCAACGGACAAAATTTCTGAGCAAGTCTGATGCATTCCTGATCCATTTCTGGCATGCTGGCTGCCGGCTCCCGGCTGCCGCCCGGGTCACAGCAGCGGGCGGGCTGGCTGCCGGCTCCCGGCTGCCGCCCGGGTCCAGGCAGCGGGCGGGCTGGCTGCCGGCTCCCGGCTGCCGCCCGGGTCCAGGCAGCGGGCGGGCTGCGGAGCTGTCGCCCCGACCCTGTGGCGGGCGGGCTGCTGCTCCGACAGCTCATTTTTTTTTATTATTAAATAACGGACTTTTTGATTTAACGGACACCCCCTCGCCCGAATTAGTCCGTTAAATGGAGGTTTTACTGTATTATTGTTTGGTCATTCAGCCAATCCTAACAAAAATTGGTCTATGTTCTCCCTACTGTAATGGCCTGTGTAGTGCTCTTATGACTTTAATTTCAAGGATGTTTTCTTATTTTAAAAGAACCTCAATCTCTGTCTCTTTTCTCTTACTGGACTTCTAAATATTAACACACAATATATGGTCCTGCCCTATCTCCCACCCCTCCCCACTCCCACTTGGTGAAACCTTTCAAACAATTAGGAGGTTTTAAAATGTTTTATGGTTAACAAGGGCATAGCTGAATTGGGCTACAGGCTATTAACTGGCAGTCATTCAATTAGATTGATGTGATTCATGTTGATCTGATGGAATGGCCTAATGCAATGCTCTAGTCCCTAGATAGTTCTCATAGCTGCAGTAAATAGATTTGTAGAGCAATTCTACTTAAGTTACCATTATTCCCTAGGGAAAAATATGCCTATACTAGTTGTTGTCTCATCTTGACAGGCATATTCAGACAGGCAGAAGAACAACTTGTTGTCATTGTTTGTGCTTTTTCCGTTCTGGCTTGAGTTCTTCTTCTGTTTCAGTAATCTTGAGTATCTAAAAGGAAGACATACACTTGTTTTTATCCTTCACTTGGGATGCCCAAACTGATCCCCTGTAACGTAATCATGCTTACATGTATGTTCAGCCAGTGTAACGTCTCTTCCTCAAAGAAAATATTGATTCTCTGCCCTTCAAGTGTTCATTTGCTTGTCACATTCAGGGTTAATTGCACCTTTAATTCTCCCCACTTCATCTTTCTTGAGGCCGCCCTCTTAAGGTTTCTGAGTCGCAGCTGTCACCTCCCCTAGGCAAAGACCTCTATCACTCTCTCCTTCCAGACTGGGGGTTTATACTAAGTCCCTCTTTGCCTCACTGTAGTTTCCCCAGCAAGTGTGCCTAGGGTCCATCACCTGTGGTTAACCTCTCTCCAGGTACTACAACATTGTATATGAGTTAACAACCACCTTTGCACAGCAGTCTGCATTTATTCTTATGATAAAAGCATTACAGAGAAAATACATACAAAACAATGCAAGTTCCTATACACATATTAAAAGCTTACCAGAGGTCACTCATCAGTCTTATGGGTCCTTCCAACCCATCTCCAAGGGTTGAAGGCCATTGTACAATAGATCCTGTCCATTTGCTGGATCAGAACAAAGTCACTGATCTGATTTAAATGCAGCCTTTTTAAGTTGTGTGCCCTTTCTTTATTTTCCTAGTCTCTGGAAAACCAATTTGAACCCGTATATGTGAACCTCCTCACGGGGTGGTACTTCTCTGGAAGTATTTACAATGTGAGTAAATCACCATCACCTTACTCATGTACCACTGTTTTAGAACCTGAAGGAGCTGTGGAGTAGAATGCAGTCCCTGGCCAAGAGTGATACATAAGCGTAATGCAGTAAGTTTTCCCCAAAGATACTGCATGAAGTTACGATATCTATCAGATTGTTTACCATTGACTTTGTATCTCTGTGCAATCAGTGGAAGAAGCATGGCAAATCGCCCACTTTCTAATTTGCAAAATTCAGTAAGCTCGAGAACCAACATTACTTCATCAAAAATGTACCCTGTTCACTTACGACAGTTGTAGGGTTTTTGTGGCAATACCTTATAATGTACAAAGGTAGTGTAGATCTTTTATAAAAATAATGAAATCTTAATCTAATACAAAAATTCATTGTGGTGACTCTTCCCTTAGGTTCTGAGCCTAACCCCCCTGAGGCCAATTGGAATCTTTTCTGGGCTTTAAATCAGAGACCAAACCTGAGAAATGGGGAGAGATCAGTGTTTTGGGAATTGTAAGATATATGGGATAGTGAAGCAAAGATTAGTTAAAATTATATTATAGTAGTAATAAGGGCCAAATTATGTCCTTGCGTGCACGTGTTGTTGCAATTCCTATTGACTTCATTGGGAATTTAAGCATTCATGTAAAGGGAGAAATTCATTTAAACAAAACGGTAATGGGAAAATTGAATTCTATAGACAGTGTAGACATTAGAATGCATCACAGAAGTATTATCTGTTTATTTACAAATGATATAATCCTGGATCAGCTTTTGCCTATCCTGTGTGTACTTAAAGCCTATTGAAGATTAGACAGTACATCTGCTGCATAGGGCTTATTTTGGAAGACGACAAGGCTATGCATAAGGTTTCCAGGATCAGGGCATGGCAATATGCGTGACTAATCGATGACCGTAATAGCAAGAAAGTATGTTTCTGCGCACATGCTTAACGAATGTAACCAAAAAAATCGTGACTTGTCTAATATAGCATACAAGTGGCACATACTCACATTTTTATTTTATTTTCCTGGGTGCATGACCTGCTGTATTATTTTTTAATAAATATTACAGTAGTATCTAGAGGCCACAATCGGGAGTCTCTTGAGTGCTAGGTGCTGTACAAATGTGTCTGAAACTATAGTCCCTGTCTTCAAGAGATTGGTAAAGTTATTATGCTTGTGATTTGGAATGAAGTGGGAGAGTTTTGTTGCTGACAAGTATTGCTCAAGCAATCAGCAGTCTGAATTTATTGCATAAAGACAGCTGCAGGAGTTTCCTTGTTCTAAACTATATCCAGATTCCAAACTCAAGTACATGCCAATTACACTTTGTCACTGGAGGCATTCCCCAAATGGTATGGAATGCTATATGGGATCTTTCAGTGCAACAAAAGTGCCTCAAAAAGATCAACTTGTATTTTCCAGTACATGGGCAGAAGACAAGGAATCTGCACGTCTCATTTAGCCTCAATCTAGGGCCCCTGCCCCCAGGACTAAAACCAGCAACTACAGGGTCTAGGACAGGTACCACTTCCCCATCTGCACAAAGGACCTAGGTAGGGATGTCATTGAGAAGTACTGAGAGTCCAAGCCCCGCAGAATACCCTAAGGGGTATGAGCAACAGCCCTGTGATTCCCTGATTAACTGATCGTCTCTATCTAAACCAGACATTTCTGGGAGTTGTCTGAGCAATGCAGATCTCTGGTATGCTTCTACCCCAGACCCGGCATGTCACTCTTCGCTGTGACTCGCCTTGATTCTTGGTCCTCGATCCTGATATTGGTTTACTGTTGTTGGCTTAGGACGATTGCTGACCCTGGTGAAAGACCCAGCCTACCCTGAACCTATTCCTGTCTCATGCTCTCAATTTAGTAATGGACTCTGTGGTTTGACCTGGCCTGGGACTGTCTTCAGCCCAGATACTGAACGGCTCACCCTATCCCACAGGCGGCTCATGACATGGCCCTGAAACTCAGACTGGCAAGTGTCCGCTAAATAATGTTGAAAGAAAAGTTTACGATTATATTATTGGAATTCATGGTTTCTGCAATACTTGTTGTTGTCATTTTTTCCTAATCTCTCATATGATCGTCCATAGCTGTATGTTTTTCAAAAATACCTTCCCATAAACTATCAAAGGGAGTACAATAGTTTCAAGTTGTGGAGAAGCTGTTAAGTCCTATTATATCTAACCAGACAACACCACAGCTAACAATTTTAACTTGCTAATGACATTTTACAATTCTAGCTGCTATTTGTTCTTCACAATGAGAACAAAGTAATTGATGGCTAAGCAGTCCAGTGAGTTAATAGAGGACACTTTTATATTTGGTTCCCCAAGTTCAAAAATTTTCCCAGCTAGTCACTGACAGAATATCCATCTCATAAAGCCACCTTCTAATTTATAATAGTGCAACACAATTGGCTGCCTAAATTCCAGGGAGGCTTAGCTAATTATGGTGATGAGTGCTATAGAAATACCTGAGAGAGTGATAGATAGATTTAGGCTTAGAACTGGATCAGCAGGGGTAAGGCAGGTCAGAATCAGGATGTGATGCTGTGGCACAGTGTCATTACATAGTAACACAATGGCTAAATAGTTGGACTGACCTGTATGAGCAGTCCTCTGGGAATGTTGATACAGTGGTCAGCATGCTCTATTCACTGCTATCATTACACAAAAATAATATAAATCATTTATAGTGTCTTGTATTTTATTGTATGACTGAAAGTAGCTAATATTTGTATCTGTGTCTGATTATGTAGGCAGAAGGTGACTTTTAGATGATTACAAAATGGCATTAGGAAATCAAGAGACCCAATCATCTGTGTATGTGGAACCATGCTGAAATCACAAACGGTTTTGTGTAAGGGAGACCCAGAGGTATATGCTGTGATCAGCCTTAATTTTGATTAAATAATAACTACCAATGCATTATCTGCACCCTTCAGCTTGCAACTTAAACTCTTAGTGCTAGTTTTGGAAATGCTTAGTGGACCCTTTGCTTCTTTCTGGGTATTCTGTATTTCTTGCATCATATTAGGCTTGTTCCTTCAAGGCTGCAGCCGGGATGTGCCTGGCCTGGGGAAAGATAAGCCGTGTCTAAAGGGATGAAGGCAGTCCATATGGGAGACTCCCTACCTGAGCATGTGGAGCTCTAGTGGGCTGTAGGAATTGAGTAACACTCCTGGAAAGCCTAACCTTTGGTCAGTCAAGCCAGGTTCAAGACCATATTGATAGGATACTCCCCATACTCGCTGGCTGTGACTGTTTCCTTCCTTCCATTACCTCTTTGCTACGAGTTCAGTAACTAATTTGTGATTAATATAATATACAATGAATTAATAATATTTGGACAAGAAATAAAGTGCCTTAGATGAAGAGATTTGTCTTGCTGAAATTTACTAAACCTCTAGGAGTAAATAAATTAGAGCTTTTGCATATACAATTAATGCATTGTCTACTATTAATTGTCTTTCTATTTCTGTGGAAGTGAGCTACTGAGGCTTATTAGGAAAGATCTATCATTGTGAGGGAGGGAATCATATGGGATAATTACACAAAATACTGAAGAACAACGGGTCATGGAAATGCACTAGTGTGGCATATTATTCCCTTTAGAAATCTCTAGTATTTTTGTATTCAGTTTTCCTTTTAAGAATTTATCTTCATTTCCATATCTTAGCTTTTAAAGTTCATGTACTGGTGTACTAATACAAGTTCAGCTATATGTACAATGGAGAAGCTGTTAGTGCTGTTTAAACAAAGCAAAAATTGCAGCCCTAATGCACTGATGTGTTTTGTCCTTGCCAACAAGATAAATACCAGCAATTTTTGTTTTAAAAATATTGAACAAACAATGCTGCCTAAATTGCTTAAGGGAGAATCAATAAGGCATATCCACTTTTAATAGCCCATTTAGTGATCGTTTCCTTAAATCCATATATAAAGCTTTGGCATGGATGATTATTGTGCATGTCACTCAGCAATATATTGCTTGTAACAAATGTAACAATTCAGGGCTACAGTGAGACAGTGGTGAGGATGCAAAGAAAATGACAACCAATTGTGACAAAAGAAATGATTGTCACAGTGACTTGAAATTCCTTTTATATAAAACAACCTCTCTTTTTTGTTTCAGCTGAATTATGTAATACAGCATTTTTGTGCCCTTTTTAAGACAATGATCATCTTACTCTGTTTTTTAAATCACTTACAAGTGGAAACCAAGTTACCAATTTATACAACATGATTTTGTTCAGAAGTTCAGCTACTGTTGAATTTGAAATGAAAGCTTCCACACTCTTTGTATCTTTTTAGTTGTCATATGCTACAGAAAATGTGCATGTGCCCCTGGAATAATAAATTTATGATGAGAAAACACAAAGTGGTTTTGTTTTTTAAAATAATGTACTTACTTTCACATGGATTTAAATGTTAGCTGTTTCAGTGAATGATAGAATGTCCAAATGTTCTTCTTTCTTGTCTCCTGCATTTCACTGTTCTGATAGGAGCCATAGTAAGTTCTTTTGGAATGGAAGAAATTTAGGTGACTCATTTGGATATCTTCATATTTTTCCTTAGAGTTCTGTAATTTTTATCTCCCTGATTGCCTGTTGATTGTCCCTTCCCTCCACTTTGGTAAACCATTCTATTCTACATGTTTCCAATACAAATCCAATGCATCAAGAAATTTCTTTCCAACTTCCATTTTGTCTGGTGTTTTCTCTGTGTCTCCATTACCTGCCATAATTATTCCTATCAGGTATGTAGAAAATAACTGGCATTTCATTTTTTATTTTTTTTGTAACTATTTTGACTTTTGAGGATTTTATTTTATACCATGGCCTTCAACTCCTCATTGAAATCAATGGGGAGTTTAGCTTAAAAAAATAATGTAGGTAGTTAAGATGACCCAGGGAGCAATGCCTGGTAATATTTGGAAATTGGTTCATGAATCACTGTCATTAACTCGGGATTGAAAAGAGTCCTCTGAAGATACTTGTCTGCATAGTAAGTACTGATTGACTTGCTTTCAATTTTCTGACACTAGAATTTTAGTTTTGTAATTTAATAAAATTATATCGAACAGTCTGACTTGTTTGTTACAAATTCAGTATTTTCCTTCCTAAATATTAGACTTCTTGTAAAATTTGTCAGGAGTAAATAGTATTTTTGTCTGCATGTTTCGAGAAGGGGGCAGGAGAGGTGTGCATATCTCATAAGGAGGTGGATAAAGTAAAATATTGGCTTTCCTAAAAGCCTGGTGCTGTGAGGTACTGAACCCTTATTTCCATTGCAGTCAGAATCAGGTCTTTAAGTAGCAAGCAAGATATAATCTTTTCTCGAACTTTTAGGGCGCTTGGGGAAATAATGTGTCTGTCGTATCTATCTATCTGTCTGTCTATCCCATCTATCTGTCTGTCTATCCCATCTACCTGTCTGTCTATCCCATCTATCTGTCTGTCTATCCCATCTATCTATCTCTGTCTATCCCATCTATCTATCAAGTTAGAGCCAAGAACTAGCATTAACTTCAGTAAACAGCACTAATGCTGCATGTAGGGTGACCAGATAGAAAGTTTTTGAAAAATCGGGATGGGGTGGAGAGTAATAAGTTCATGTATAAGAAAAATTCCCAAATATCGGGATGGTCCCTATAAATCGGGACATCTGGTCACCCTAGCTACATGTCATCTTGGTCTCAGTGTCATCTTTAGTGTTTACTAGGATCTTACTTTCACTTAGTGCTCTTGACCAACTCCTCAAATATTTTTATTATGGAAAAAGTGAGGAAACTCTCACTTTCCAGTCCTGTTTTCAGTTCTCTATACTCTTCTGACAGTATCGCAGGGCGGTAGATTGGTTCATCATCATAGGAGTCTAGTTCCAGATTATGGTATGGGAGCAACTTGCAGAGTTTATTTTCTCAACTCTGAAGAGTGTACAGGAAAAAAGAAACTATCCCATTCCAGACATGAAAAATGTCAACTTTTGGACTGAACATCGGTAGACTGGTGAGGAAATTTGTGTGTGCAAACTGTTCCTGGTAGGTGCTATTTTATGACTGAAAGCAGTGAAAAGTCTACCTTCTGCAACAGTAACTAGTATTGTTTCCTTCTCATGGTCAAAATGAGTCAGAATTTTTCAATTCCATATTTGAAAAACACATTCCAAAGGAGTCACTGGAGCTAAGCGGTTATACACCATACGGAAGACCTTGGTCTCTCTCTTATATAGAAATATAGATACATCCTTTAGGAAGTTAGCTATGACCCCATAGACTGTCTGTAATCATAAGCATTTGTGCCTGAAGTTCATCAATGTGAAAGAGACTTTCAGGTGGATTCCCTCAAATGGCCATGAAGAACTGAATTCTTATCAGCTCATTGTCAGTCAAATAAAGAATACAACCACCCCCAAAGTCTATTTGAGTATCTCTAAGCTCAAGTTTTGGGAGAATTTGTTATTTTTGTTCATTGGCAACTGAAGAGTAATATCCTTGCTTAACATTAATAAAATTAACAAGTTTGGATGATCTTTTACATATTTTTAGATTGGACTTCTTGTTTTTTCTCTTGATTTATATAAAACTTTTCAAAAAGTATATTCTTTTTAATGCATGTCTAATAACATTGTAAATGATCCATCCTTGTCCTATTATGCTTTGTCATGAATATCAAACTTGTGATAACAATAGTAATGGAAAAAGCCACCTTTCTGCTCCAAAGTTTGCCAGAACTAGCCTTCACACTAAGTTTTTACTTCAGTGTTTTGTTTTTATCTCTTTTGGTCTGTCTTCACTTTTGCCATCAATTAACTTTTTTCCATGTTCCTTCAGGAACAGCTGTAGCTTGTCTCATGATACTGTTGTAATGGTACTTTAATTACGTGCTGTGCCTTCTGCCTCTAATATTGCACAAAGTATTATAACTTCTTTTAGTACTCAAATCTTATGGGAATTTAGCTGCTAAACTGTGCCACATATATTCCATCCAAGAACTGAACGAAAAAAACAGATGGGGTCAATTTGCACATGAATAAAAAGTTAAGAAAAAAATCAACAGGAAATAACCACTGGACTCATAGTGGTTCTTGCTATTCTCATTTCCGTTTCTCCCTGCCTTTACTCCCCCGCATAGTCCTGAGTCTGTCTTTAAAGTCTTCATTCTGTTGAAGTCATTGACTTGATATGAGTAGCTATAGACGGAACCATGTGTAAACAGAGCTAACTTCCTTAGCAAAACGGTAGGCAGGGTGTCATGGCCAAGCTATACAAGAAGAGAGAGGGAAATATGATGGGAGTTGGGAGGGAAGGGAGATTATTTTAAAAATAGCCCTTGAAATTTACTTCTATCCCAAAGGATTTTCTGGTCAGTTCATATGTGGATCATTCATCCACCACTGAAATGCTGCCACCTCTGGGGAGCATGAGATGGTGGTAGCCAACAACGCTGTAGAACACATTGTTGGAAAGGAAGCAAAAAATAGCATATCCCATTTAAACAGTGGGAAAGAATAACCAGTTCAAATAAGTTCTTCATTCATAAGTCCTGATTTTTCTACATGTAGAGTTCACATCTTGAAATGGCTTTAAGTTCTATTCTAGCATTCTCTTCCTGTTAACATCTGCCAACGTCCTACTAACCATACCCCTACACTAGAGAGCAAAGAGACTACTGTGGCTAGCTTTGGGTTATCTGTACTATAAGTAGCTCTCTTTTAACCTTATTCCAGCCCAGAGCACTTACTCTGCAAAGATCTGGTTAATTTTTTTCTTCCGAAGATGCTGAGTACCTGCAGCCTATATATTCGTTGATTGGGGTTGAGGAATGCTGGGTATCCAGAAGCATTGGAGCAACTCATCCCATTGTAGGTGATCTGCACAAAACCCAATTAACCATTTAAGCACTTACTGCAGAATTTAAGTGAGGCTTTAGTGTTGCACAGGGGCTCATACAGACCATCTGGAAGGGAGAGGTCATGGGACAGGGACCGGGGGCGGGATAGGGGGTGGGGTTCCCGGGGGTGGTTAGGCACAGGGTGGTCCTAGAGGGGGCAGTCAGGGGACAAAGAGGGGAGGTTGGATGGGTTGAGGGTTCTGAGAGGAGTGGGAAGTAGGAGGGGATCAGATAGGGGCGTCAGATAGTCTTCCCTAACCTCTGTGTGGCCCTCAGGCCAAGAAGTTTGCCCACGCCTGTCTTAATGGCTATTCTCTTTTTAAAGGCATGTCCACTGGTGGCCTGTATAGACGTGGATGATTGTAAAACTACCCTTTCAGGCAAGCCTTCAGTAAAAGACACATCCATTTCTCTGCTTGTAACATGTTTGGCTTCTGCACTCTTGTCTGTAGCATTTCTTAGAATCAATATGGGCTTTCAGAGAAAGTACTTTCAAAATCTGGGTCCTGAATTTCGCTTTCAGCTATGTATCAAAGGAGGATAAACAAGTATTGAACCTGAAAATCTATCACCAGAAGTGAGCAAAAAAAGTCAGACGAAAAACCTCATAGAAAAAGCATATTTCCTTATACTTGTTCTGTAGTTAGAGCCCCATTTGTATTACGATTATATGTCATTCTGGCTTTTGAATGAGTTGTTAAATAATTGTTCTTCAGAATCTAAACTTTAATGGGGAAAAATTGGTCACAATCTCCTGTGGTGGTGCAAAGCTGACTTTCAAAGTATGAAGGAAATGTAAACTGATGTCTGCCTGAGTCTGCAGTAAACTTGAAACAATAGCTTTAATAGACACATGATGACTATTTAGAAAGACTTCTCCTTCCCCCAAATCAGAATACTTCAAAGCAATGAGAAAATGTTGTTAGATTGAGATTAGAGGACAAGTAATAAAAGAAAAGAAATCTGAAAGTTAATTTCCTTCAGGATTTTGGAGTTATTTATACCAACAAATAAATCCCTGTAATAGAGACGATTATCCAACTATTTTTCAAAGATCAGTGCTGGCATAGGTAATTAAATGTTATGAATGCCAGAAAGATAATTTTATTACATTCAGATACCTCCAATGGATTCTGCTTGGCCATTGACTCTAGTTTATAGCTTTCTCCAAACTGCATACACACAATAGCTATTTGTCAGGACTTCTATATAGTTATGACAGTACAGTATTGCAAACTTTAGGTCTGATTCTGCAGTCTTCATGAAAGCAAAGCTCTCTCATTATCATTAGTGAGAGTTTTGCTTGCACAGAGATTGCAGAGGTAGGCCCTGTGTTACCTAATATTTTCCTCTGTATTTTTTGCTCACCTGACATTAAATTGACTGAAACCTAAGCAGACATAAATTCCCATACTGTCCACTATAGAAAATGCACCTCCATATGTATACACATTAATTACATGTTAGTAGTATGGTATGTCTGTGCTATTTTCAAAGGGATTATTGCAGCTGAGAGCTATTGAAATTCTAACTGAAGTAGGAGTTAGCACCAACTATGCGCATGTCAGCTTCCCAGCAAAATTATTTGTACCACAGTTATGATTTAAAATATTTTTTTCTATATTTAGAATATTGAAATTTAAACTAAGATGGGAAATTACAGCCATAGCAATATTGACAATTTGAGGGACATTAGCAACTAAACTTAACATTTCTAAGAAAGGAGAGGAGGGCATGATTATATATATAAAGCACTCTTTTCTTTCCAGCTTCTCCTGTTTTTGTCTTTCAAATGCTGTGTGCAGGTTTATTAAGATTAAATAAAACTTATAGCTACTTTTTCACATTGAGTCAGAGTGCATAATTGGCTCAATCTGTAATGCACAAATGACAAATGTAAATATTTTAACAAGTGAGCAGCTGCTGCATTTCCACTTCACGCTCTTGCACTGCTCTTGAAGAAGGGAGGAGGGGAGGAGGAATATAAAGGGAGAATGAGAAAATGCACCGAAATGACACATCTTGAGAGAATGTGTTTTAATGTGGAGATTTACAAAGTTTTTCTCTGTTCCATGGCAACCTGGATACACAGATTAAACATGCCATTTGAATAACATGGGGCAGGTAATCCCCGTGCCAAAAATGAGAGAGAATGATGGGGGAGCTTGATGAAACCGGTGGATGTGTGTGACTCTGTTTGCTGTATGTTAGCAGCAGGCATAACTGTGGAACAAACGAGTTTTTGGCCTGGGTCACAGGTTTCTGTTAATCATGTTTGAAGAATCTTATTAAAATTTTTTAAAGCAATATTGAGTTCTAATATATAACTATTTGCACAGCCATTGTACTTTAAAAGGCTTTATAACAATGCATTAAAGATATAAAGCTTCTTGAAAATGGAGACTTATATTTCTCTAGTTCTCAGAGAGAACCCAGTGCTAGAAAACTTAGAAATTGCACCTGTGCTTCAGTTGCTTCCCTTGACCTGCCCTATGTACTCAAAGGGTGTGTTACTAGATGTCAACTATATGTTGGCTCGCTGTTCAAGAGATATGCAGCAGATTTCTCATGCAAATTGGGTTTTTGTTGCTGGACTTGTCCTACATGTGGTCTGTTGTTGCAAGTTGTTTTTTTTATTATGATAGTGCTCAGAACCCCAGTCAGTGACTGCTGATACCCATTGTGCCAGTAATTAAACTGAAGAATTCCCATAGGTCCGGATCCTAAGAGACATTTCAAGCAGCACCAGAAGTCTTTCAACAATTTTAATGCTTTGTGATTGACAGGCTGTCCCTGGAATATAAGTTACAGCACAAGATCATGCTGAGAGACCACTATTTTCTCATAGCAGTTCAGTTCATTCTCATCTCGGCATAATTCTCCAGCATATACCACTCAGTAAGTTCTATTATTTTAGCCCAGTGGGTCTGTCTGACTTGGCAGATTAATGACAAATTGTCTTTTTGTTCAGTTTTGTAGTCTAGTGTGGGAATCAAAAAATTAACTGACATCTCTTCTCTAAATAGTTTCCTTCAGTGCTTAATATAAAACATCAGTTGTGCTCCCTGGTGCTAAAGAATTCATATGAACTCAAGTGGGAAAATTCTCCTTTCCATTAAGTCAATATTAGATTAGTAAAACTGAGAGGGGAACTTGGTCTGTGAAATTTAGTTTAAATAAAGTGAGGGCTCCTACCATTTGAAACTGTGGCTATCTAGTGTTTGTTTGTTTGTTTATTGGTTGGATTACAGTAGTGTCCTAAGTATCCATCAGGATTGGGGACCCATTATACAAACATGCTTTGCAAGTAGATAGGCAGACACACATTCTACCCCAAAGAGCTTGCATTCTGTTTTATGACCAGACACAAAAAATTAATGTATGTTAACAACATGGATATTCAGTTAGTCGACATTAAGTTTCAGAGTTAACATGCAGTTGGGATGGGTGAGGGAAGCATGCTCCTTTTTTATGGCCAGATGCTGTGTCAGACTCACTGCTGAGCATCTTTAAAAAGGTTTTGGGACAATAAATAACCCCTCCATTCCAGTGGTGTGGTTTTAAATGGCTGAAGTACCAGTTGGAGCCCTTCTATATGATCTGTGTGGGGATTTCGTTTTTGAACTAGGAGATGACCCCCTGGATCTGCATCAGAGTACTTGTGCTCAGTGATGATGGTAGATTAGAAACCAGGAGAGGGAGCTCTCCCGACAGTAGCCAAGAAGCAGAGGGTGGGCCCAGATGGAGGTGGGGGGTGAGGGCAGGAAAGCACTGCTTACCCGTACTGGGAGGCGAGGTAAGTAAGGTCTCTTATTAGAATAGGAAGCAAACTGTGTTCCCCTACTGTAACCTCTATTTGCTCTTCTTAGGAAAAAGCAGTATTTTGGAGCTGCCTGGTATTTTTCCACTCTCTTCCCTTGTTGCACTTCTATTTGTAGTTCTATCATTTACCATGACGGACCTGGAAATAGAAAGACAGATGGTCATGATCTGTGCTCAGAAGTCTTTCATCAGGTCACCAGCATAGCTGTCTCTAGCAAAGTCTGCACGGGAATAATATTAAAATTAGAGCTTTGCAAACCTCAGTTAATTAATTGTTTGCCCCCAACGGAAAGCAGAGGAGCTATTCTGGCACTGTGAATTACTTTCCGATCCTGCCCCATCTCTTCTTCTGAATGGTGCAAATTAATTAAGGAATATAAATTCTGCAGAATAAACTGACAGAATCAAAGTGGAAAGTAGTTTTATTTTCCCAAGTTCCTTTGTTTTTTATTTCAGTACAATATGATTTAAACAGATCAGGATATGGCCCTTCAGTCACAGAAACATAGTGAAGATGGGCAGCCTATGAGAGACACAACTCTTATTTAGTACCAGTGACGACAAAAAGATCAAGGCAGTGGTTAACTATTAAGGAATGCTTTACACATGTAAGTAAACAGAGCAATGGAAATTGTGATGAGAAGGGGAATGGACTAGATCCGAACACCCTCCCCAGGTTCCAGAAGTGAGTGTCTAATCTGTAGTTTGGTCAAGTATACTTTATTCTTGTGACAGGCCAGTTGTTCATCTCCTTAATGAAGCCATGTTAACCTTGCTCGTCAAATGTAATGCTTTTGTAAGGTCAGTGAAAGGGCTGTCTTGTTAACACAAGTTTCATGTTCTGTTTGTATATTTTGGGGACCGCTTTATTAGGCAACTCTGGCTCAGCAAGGCCCTTTCTGCTATTTTCCTGCGAGGGCTCACACTTCATGACTGAGGTGCATCCTCTTTTTAAAGATGTTTTATTTTGTCATCAGACTGCTTTCCAACTGGGAGAGAGTAAGATAAGTTTACAAGTGGAACAGCATTTGTTGAAACTGATGATGGGAGACAACCATCCCACTGTAATTAGCAGATTTTCAGTAGGATTACTATGTAGCTAATCTAAAATGTTGGCACAGTTTTGGAAGGCCAATGCCAATAACTCATGTTCCTGCTAGGGACCATGTTCTGCTCTTGATTGTATATGTGTAAATCTAGAGCAACATCTTTGTTGCTATATCCTCTTGAGTTCAGGCCAGTTACTCTGGACATGGTGCTGACTTTCATTCTAGATAATCAGAATAATCTCAAAAGATGGTATTGACCTCAACTATTACATTTAATATTCCACAGGTTTTTGTAATATCCAGCAAACCTGGAAGGTGTGTGCTACCCTTCTCTGTTACTGTTGTTTTGAAATGTTCTGTGTGACTGGGGAGCTGTCCAGCATCTCCTGAGAAACAGGCAGGTATCAGGGCTGAATTTCAAACTGAGAAAATTAGCAATACTATTTACCATGGAAAAAATGGAATGGCTGCTACTTCTTCCTCTTAGTCTTAACAATGAATTAAAAAAAAAAGGCATGAACTAGTCTTCATGAAAAGAAAGCTGTCACTTGCAGCTGCTGGTTCCATCTGTGCACATCAAATTCTAGCCAAACCAATGTTTCCCCCCATAGGATGCAAAAGGGGAGAGGCAAGAATTCAACCACGACTCAGTATTAGGTAAGAAAGTGAGTGCAGTGGTGCTGATTTAGCCACTGAATTGGCAACGAAGGATTATTGTTAACATTAGTGCAATGGACAGAGAATACGATCAACCTTGTTCTGTCAGTAGTTCTTCCAATTTGTGGCATCATAAAGAGCATCTCCATGCCAGGTAACTGCAGGTGAATTGGTGCCAGTGCTGATGTATTATTCAGGCCTGTGAATGTTACCTCACTATATGAGTGACATGAAAGGGGGAATCATCAGAGCACATTTAAGAAACAAAGTGATTGTTTCCACTGTTCTCATTTTTTCTTTTGTTTGTGCTTTTAGAATGAATTTTACTAGTTGTTTCACTATTCAAAGTAATATAGATTGATTATGAGTTATTTTCCATGCTTATCTCATGGAGTATATTATCTTTGTGCAATGTGATTAGTTACTGAAGTCACATGGTATGTCTCTGTTCCCTAATTGGATGACTCCCAGTTGACAAAGAATTTTCAAGATGGTAGCACAAACACTTTCAGATAAGTACTCATGTAAATATATATTTGCACAAGTATTCATAACCATTTTTCCCACGGCGTCTTTCCTGTGAACTAAAATTTTCTCATACAAATATTTCTAAAAGCTGAATAAAAGAGGCTGTGAATACCATTTAAGTTCATTGCCAGTTTGTGTTGATAGCTCATGATATTTGGTATACATACATGTCATCATTTCTGAGTGCTCCCCCCTCTGGTTTTTAAACCCATGCGGTTGGCAGTCCTGCAGTTTTTATTTAATCAAAAATGCAATACTGTACTTTTTTTTATAACTTTCACTCTGTGTTAATAATGCCTATATATGCTTTCAGAACATTTCTCTAATTCATACAGTAGGTGAAAGTTTCTTTTAATAAGCTAGTTTGAGTTGAAATTTTCCCATGTTAAATATATTTAATTATAGCTGGATTAGGAATAGAAGGGTATACTGTGGAGCACCATTGGAGGCAACATTTTTGTCATTCCTGCTGGTACTACCAAACGGACAAGTGGCAAACCACAAATTCAAGCTCTAAATCTGTCTGCTGAATTGTTATAGGATTAGTGCATTCCTCTATTGTCTCACCATAGCTCCTAAAAGAGAGCCTCAGTGTAACTAATAATTAGCAGTATTGCTAATATTTCATTTAAATATCATGTATTCAGCTTCTCTTGATGTCTCCTGGAGTCCTTTTGACTGTTCCTTCTAAAACTAAAGCATAATATATTAATGTAAGATATAGGTCCACGTTCTCTCTTAATCCCAAAAGAAACTGCACAACTAGAGGAAGGGGAGCATTAACATGATTAGCATGATTTATTTATTTTTGGTTGCCAGTTCCAACCATGGCATGGTTAGAGCAGTGTTTCTCAATGATGGGTCCATGGACTGGAACCGGTCCCTGAGATCTCCCTGACACATTTTAGGAAGGCAGTAAATCAATCCATGGTATTAAAAAAGGTTGAGGAACACTGGCTTAGCTCTTACACTAGAAGATAGAGCATCTTGGGAGTGAAGTAAGGGCTGCAGAACGAGACTTTCTCTTGCCCATGGTGGTTATCTTATATTCAATTTTGGTGTAAACAAAAACTCTCAATTGTCTCTTTGTGCTTGGCTCATCTGCTCTTTCTGTTCCTGTTAAGCCCGTGACAACAGGTAGAACAATCTTAGAGCATGCGAACACTCCTTGATTCTGGAGGAATGTAGGACACATGCAGAATTAGGCTGTAATGTTGAATGCTGTGTCTGGACCGCCTCAGCAGTGCTGGAAAGCTCTTTTTAGCCAATGAACCACATTTTGGTCCTGACTGTGTTGCCAATTACATAGTAAGCCTAAAACCCCTTTGATGTTGTTTTTCTTGCTTTCCGCTCTGTATTTACCACTGCAGTGATACTGGTAAATGACACTGTTTCACAGCTGAATTCCTTTACGTGACAGTAGTCAGTAAGACATCATATGATTCCACTCAGTGGAAACCCACTAAACACCTTCCAGGTTAGCAGAGTACTGTCTGGTTTCTGGGTTTTCGTCCTGAATCTCTGGTGCTCAATCTAAGCAGAAGTGTCTTCTCTTGAAGTTTTCTTTATCCTGATTATCTTTTGCTGTACAGTCTCTGTTGTCAGCCTCTTCTGTAACTCTCTCCAAATAAAAGTAAGGGGGCACATTCTCTCCTGATTTACATCTACTGTAATCCCTTTGATATCAAGGAGGTTGAACCAGCTGTAGGTCAGCACATAATGTGGCTCATGGGTATCTATTTATTGAGCTAGTTGGCAGAAGGCAAATTATTTTAAGTCTTTGGAGCAGGGGCTATCTTTAATACATGAGTGTATGGCACCTAGCACAATGGATCCCTAATTGGGGATTCTCAGAGCTACTGAAATACAAATAATAAAATCAGATGCTAATACTTAATGACCTCATCAGCCTTTCTTCACACAGATACAAGTAGGAGCTATATTTAGAATAAAGTGGATTTGTAGGAAAGCAGCATTCCTCTCCTTGCCCATTCCATAGAAACAAAGCTTTGCACTTAAAGAGGTAACATATACAACCTATTCCAGCTATCACTGATAAGTGATCAGGGGCACAATGGAAACAAAAAGTACAATGGAAGAAAATCCACTAAAGTACTGAAAAACAATCGCATGTTCCTCTTTGAAGTTGGATTCAAATTAGATGCCAAAGTGTTAGGCTTCTTATAAACTATCCAAAGAGAAGGGATTGAAGAACAATCTGCTACCCTATCTATAGATTAACTGACCCAATAGGGGAACTTGCTCAGGAAACTCTGCTTTAAATTCATTAAGTTCACCTCTGCTTCTCCTCTTAGCAGTGTGGGACAGGGATCAGAATGCAGTGGTTGAACTGATGAATCCTGAACCTCTTGGAGTTCAGAGAACGGTGATGTGGACCCTGGGCTAGGATTGCCAATTTTGGTTGGATGAATTCCTGGAGAATTTATCCCATGACCTAATCTTTAATTAAATGCTAATCTTCCATTCCTGGAGACTCCAGGACAATCCTGGAGGCTTGGCAACCCTACCCTGGGCTAGCCCCACAAAGAGCTCTTTAGTGTTCTTGCATAGAAGTCTCCCACTCCTCCACGGTGCACAGCTGTCTCAGGAAGGCGTGCTGTCACTGCGTGCCCTCCTCCTGAGAGAGACTGCAGGAAAAGCCATGGCTTTTCGGAGCATTAACTTCCCTCCTGAAATTCTGTGGGGTTCTGAGGTGAGCATGCAATGGGCTGCCCTGACCAAGCAGCCTGCCAAGCACAAACCTTCGTATTCTTGCTCGCACCTCTTGAAAACCCCAGCATCCCTCAAAACCTGAAATAGTCACAGAACGATTCCCATGGTTTGGGAGTAATCAGGAAAATATGTTGCTTTGGTTCTTTCCCTCCAGACCTCTTCTTAAAGGATTAGAGTCCTTTGTGTCATAATTCCTGTTTCTTTGCACTTCTCACTAGTCATGTAATGGAGTAGAACAAAGGCCCTCTGAAATACATTAGCTATGCTCTTACTCATCTGTCAGCCTTTTTACTATGATCCATGATTGAATTCACCATGAACTAGGTACTATGGCAAGTTATAGCAGGAGTACAGGGAAAAACACTTCCAATTCAGCCAGATAGCCCTAAATATGGGGATTTGGGTATCAAACATCAATCAACTTAATTTGAAAATGTACACCTAGCTGTTTAAGATACTGCCACAGATAGCCATAGTCGTATTAAAGGTTTTAATTTTAAAATTTTATTAAATTTAATATTTAATAAAAATATTAAATTTAATCTTGGTCCTATGACTTTCAGTCTCTATCCCCATTAGTTAACAGCCTTTTCAGCTTTTGTGCCCCCTGCATTAGCAACGGTCATTTTGCATGATTTCTTTTACCTTTTATTGGGTCTGTTGGCAAACATTGTATAATTAATTTCCGCTTCACAGAATCTATTTAGTAATGTAAACACTGGGTCAGAGATTTTTATATTGCAAAGCTGTTGTCACCGTATTAAATAAACATGAAAGGAGTGATCAGTTAACATTTTCATTTGGTTCTGCAAATGAAAATGTTAATTGAGCTCTCTTAAAAATACTGTAACACTGGTCCAAGCTTGCATTGTATTTCATCAGATTACACCTCCCATCCAATTATCATCCTGACAGATGCCTTCTATCTGAATTTGTCAGTTATGTACAGCATGTTACCTAGGATAGATAACTCATCTTTGTTTTCTTTTTGTGCTCCTCTCAAAGGCTAGTTTTCCCCTATATTCAAAGTACCATGTCTGCCATCCAAATTAAAACAGTATTAAGGAGAACACTACATGCTGTGCTTGCAGAGCTGATATGAAACACTACAGCTGTATCCCTCCTGGAACTCTGAATGCTATACATGTACTTTGGAATGGAAAACTTTTTTTTTTTTCAGATGGTTGAGCATAAGTAAATAAGATTGTGCTAAAATCCATGCAAATCCACTTTCTCCTGCAGTGCTTGCTGATCTGAAAAGACCATTAAACTAGGCACTGTCACTTTCAAATGGCTATACTCTAACATGCTTCTGCGCAATCCTCTTCAAAAGACTGGTAAACACAGTACATGCTAATCACAATTAAACTCAAAATGTCCATGTGAGTTACCTTTGTTATGTTGTCCTTTTCATCCTTAATGGAACGTTAACTGAGCAATTCTCTTGTCCCTGTTGGATTATGCACAAACAGCACAGTGAGATAGCATTGCTCTTGTTTGACAACAGGGATCTACTATTCCTGTACATTATCTGTGTTATCTGAAGCAAAAGATTTCAAAAATCGTTTCAAGCCATTAATGTCAGGATGGAGCAAATAATGAGATTTTATAGTGTGTGTTTTCCCAGTGTGATAATGCAAAGAAAACTAACATAATTAACGTGACAAAAATGTAGCGAGTAAGATCTATGACTTGTTCAAATAGTCTGCAAAAACAATATTTACTTCAGTGTGTGTGATTTGCTTATATGTATGCAGTAGACTGATGTTTTGGAGATAAGTGATGGGAACTCATAGGAAATAAAGGATCAGATTCTGCCCACAAATACCACCTCCAAATCATATAGAATTTGTTTGTTCATATTGAGTTGAGACAGAATTTCGACCAAAAGGCTTTCACTTCTTAGCCATTGATTCAAACCAGCCCCAGCTGAATAGTGGTCAAAAATTTACCATTTGGTGGCTCCCTGGTGGCTTTAGTCTGATTTCTAGTGGACGTTGCCACCATCACAACTGGTATCTTGAGTCTGGTGAATATTGAAAATAAATCTTGTTTTAAGTTGTTTGCTTGCAGAGTCTGTTTCCACCTCCAGACTATATGGACAGCTATCCCAGTGATATGAATTGGTGTTGCACACCTGACCCAAGAAAATAAGCTCTTATGCAGTTAATCAAGGTTTTGAGGCACAGAAATGGATGCTATCCAGATCAGCAGCTCTAAAATTAGACCTACCAGCCTTGCTTTCATTTGTGGGCTGTGTGCGCACATTCCACACAGTACCTCCACTCTGTCTGTTTTGTTCTTGTAAGCAGGCAGGAAGTTGAAACATTAACAATCTTGTGTTATTGGGTTGGGTTTTCTACAAAAACTTTGGAGAGCTGGATTCTTGCACAGACTGAAACTTAATATAAGGAACTCCTTTCTAAGTCAACCAGTTTCCAGTGCTATACTATTTACTTCAGCCTCTAAGGAGCATCTGTACTAAGTAACTAGTGTTTGATATTCCCTTGGAGAGTCACTTAGGACAGGTTTCACTATTTTTTTCCCCCACTGCCTCCTTACCAGGAGTATAAAAGGTAAATACAGGACATGAGTGCTGCATATTATCATGTGTAAACATGCACCTAGAATCTTAAATCAATCCAGTCCTTTGAATTGTCAATGATTCAGTAGAATAGTCTGTGTCTGTAATTCAAACTCCATTTTGGATTGAGGGGGCTGGATGGGTTGAGCAGATGTGTGGGACAAGGCAGTTTTTTACGATCAAGGGGATTGTTTTAAAAGAAATGCAGTGTGTTTAAAGCTAGATAATACTTTGGACATGCCAGTGCTAACTTCTTATAGACTCTGTAAATAAGGATCATAAAAGCAATGTATTTAGATCATCTTGATGTTGCCTAATATTTTAAAAGCTATGCAACCAAGGATTTTGTGCACTGTTCCTAGGGAGATTTTTCTCTTCTCTTCAATGTTCTTTGTCATGTCGTTCACAAAGGAGAAGATGTACTTGAGACATAGAATTGTAACTTCTATATGTGCAAACATGTTGATTATCATAGCAGCTTTTTTCTCTTGTGTGGCTTTGCTGTTTCTAATTAAATGATAGGGGGAAATATTTGCTTCCTACCCAAGCTGACCTGAGGTAATCTTGCAGCAACTGTTTATACTAAAAAACTGGGATTTTCTTAGGAAAAGCTAAAAGATACATTCAAGAAAACTGTTCTCTCATGGACTAACAAAAAGCTACTAGGGAGCTGGAAGATTTCCAACTTGGTTTAATTTTAGAGATCTGATGAATTGCAAAAGTTAAAAGAGGAAAACCCTAATACTTAATCCAGTGAGTTTCCCTATCTTAAACATGGAGATGGATGGATGTATCCCGAGTGAGAAATTTATAAAAGCATATTGAGGGAGTCTGCTGTCCTCTGAGATATGTATAACTCCATTGAGCTTCAGTGGGAGTTATGCATGCTCATTCAGGGGAGAATATTTCTTATAGTATCTGAGAGAGGGGGCGGTTGGTTAAGTGAGTTGAAGTACTTTACCCTTTATTTGAAATATTTATAGAGTACAGTGTATGACACACTGAGAGTGAATAGAAGAGGAAATAGAAACCGTAAATGAGAAGCCTATATATTTTATTGTAAACCACTATTTAGAAAAATAAACTTTTAAAAAGTGAGTTCCCAGTCCTTCCATGTGCTGAGAACTTCTGTGGGGAGTTAAAAACAGTCAATTCCACCTGAAATCAGCAAGAGTTGATAGCATTTGGCACCTTTCAGGAACAGGCCATTAATAATAGGGTGCAAAACTAGTAATGGATTGCTAGAAGTATTTGGACTTACTAATTCAATTTGTAAACACTGCCTCCCCTCCCCTCCCCCCCCCCCCCAAGCATGTGTGTGTATGCATGCACACATTTTTCCTTTCTCTGTCTTTTTCTCTTTCTTTCCTTCTTTCCCTGTACACGCATGGAGCATCAGATTACAAAGTGGAGCAAACCAACAAAACAAGCAGAGCAGGATGTAAGAAATTATATTTTTTTCCTCAGTGCTGTCTTTGGCAGAACTGCTACATTTACACTATTGCTGGACGGAGGGATTTGAGTTTCCTGGTATTCTATGACCTACTTACAGAAAAAGAGTAGCTTAAAGTTCCAATTAATTATAAAAAGCTTTTTTTATACCCGTAAGAGCATGTTATAAGAAATTATGAACATTGCATAATAGCAGTTGCTTACATTTACAGTACATGGTATGCACCTGCATCATGATGGTTCTGTATAAACCTAAAATATGTCCTAGGAATTAGACTGTGGATGCCCTTTAAAAGCTTAATCAGGGAGCATAAAATGAATGATAGACATACCTATGTCTGTGCAATTTAAAAACATACATTGCATCAGCTTTTGATGTTAAATGGCTGGCCTGGGGAAAACCACCTTCTTATTAGGAACATTCTTTATAATTTGGGATATTTTTGTTAGTCCTATTTGTAGTGGTTGCCTGAAAACACTCCATTTGCCTTTGATAACATGATTAGTATGGTATCTGCAGTAATCCCTGTATTTAGAATAGACACTAGCTAGGGAACACAGCAGTTAAGTTAGTTAAAGGCAAATTACACACTTTAAAAAGGTGTCTGCTATATAGAGGATGGCATGTTTATGGCAGATTGTTCTATAGCCGATTGTTCTATAGCCCAGACTCCATGGGACCACTTTGGCATATTTTATTCATATGGCTCAAGTGTCATTTATACGAGGGATGCTCCTCATTTTGGAGCCAAAATTCTTTCTTAAAACACCAGAATAGCTTCATGTTTGACTTCCATGGTGGCTGGGAAGAGGCTAGAGGAGGAAAATGAACAAATGATGAGCATGATGTGTGTATTTTCCTTGATTGTGTTGTTTAACATTATTCATGCCTCTGGTATGAAGGAATGTTGTTTAGGCCGAACAATAGTTTTAGTCTTTCCAATTTCCTGTTTGTATCCGATGAAGTGGGTATTAGCCCACGAAAGCTTATGCTTCAATACTTTAGTCTTTAAGGTGCCACAGGACTCTTTGTTACCAATTTCCTTGCACTTTTACCATATTGTGTATGTTACTGATACCTGCTTATGTGCAGTGTCCATTCAGTACTACTGGGCCTTTTCTTTTTTTTTTTTCTTAGAGGCAAATGTCAGACAGCAAAACCTTTTCCCAAAACTCAGATTAAAATCTTTGAACATACACGTGTATAGGGTCACCCTCCAAATCCTTTAAGGATAGGTGGCTAGATCCTTAGCTGTGGTAAATCAGCATAGATCGGTGGAGCTATGCTAATTTATAGCCGCTAAGGATCTAGTCCAGAAAGCTATTTCCTCATACAGTAAAACCCTCGATTTAACGGACCTCGATTTAACGGACTTCGGATGCAACGGACAAAATTTCTGAGCAAGTCTGATGCATTCCTGATCCATTTCTGGCAGGCTGGCTGCCGGGTCCAGGCAGCGGGTGGGCTGGCTGCCAGCTCCCGCTGCGGCCCGGGTCCCAGCAGCAGGCAGGCTGCGGAGCTGTCGCCCTGACCCTGTGGCGGGTGGGCTGCTGCTCCGACAGCTCATTTTTTTTTATTATTAAATAACGGACTTTTTGATTTAACGGACACCCCCTCGCCCTAATTAGTCCGTTAAATGGAGGTTTTACTGTAATTGGTTTCACTCTGCCGAAGTGTTTGAAATAAATAAAGTGTTTGAAATAAATAAAATGAATTCACAATTGAAAATACATTGAAAGGAGAAAGGGCTTTAGCACAGATCTATTCCCATTGCGGATAAGTCATGGCTTTTTCTAAATGAGAACTAATCTCCCCATCACTTCTAATTTGAAAAGCAAAATGAAACTGCAAGCAAGAAGCAAGCTACACCAAACTAGTATTCGATGTTATTTGTAAGTGGGTCATAGATGGGTGACAGACCAGGTTTTAGTCCATAAATTACTCTATTCCAGAAATTTAGAGATGGTTAAATCATTTTTAATTAAGTGGCGAAGAAGCATAGAATATTTGATAAATTTCAACTAAATTCTAGTTTCTGGCTCTCCCTCCATTCTTCTCCTTGATTCAGTTTCCAAATACTTGTAAAGCCCTTAGCTCAGGGGTTCCCAAACTTGGGGTTTGGCCAGGGTAAGCCCGTGGCTGGCCACAAGATGTTTTGTTCACCCGATTAGCCATACGTTTGGCCACTCGCAGCTCCCACTGGCCGCGGTTCGCTATTCCCAGACAATAGGAGCTGTAGGAAGCAGCGCGGGCCAGGCCACCACTTCCTACAGCTCCCATTAGCCGGGAATGGCGAACCGCGGCCAGTGGGAGCTGCGAGTGACCAAACGTACCACCACTTGGATGAACAAAACATCTTGCGGCCGGCCAGGGTACAAGTCTGGGAACCCCTGCCTTATCTTGTAGGCAAACAGAAGACAGATGCAGTTCAAACATGCTAGCCCCATAATGCAGGAATCAATGGATCAACACCATCCTCTCCTAAGTATTCACTATGCTGATTTTGTAATTAAGGGAGCCAGTTGTGAATAAGGAGACCTGGATTTAACCACAGGCATCCTATATGAAGCTGGGCAAGAATATTTACACCAAAGTGTAGGCACTTGAATATCATGGTGATGGGTGAGCTTTATAAAATATTAGATTGTGGGCAGGAGGTGAACACAGATCGGAAAATCCATCTATTAAGAATGTCATGTATTTCAAGCCCAAATAAACCAAGAACATTGACATGATGTGGTATTCAAATTAAATTAACTCTAATGTTGAGAACAATAACCCATCTTTTCTCTTTGTTTTCCTTAAATAGTCTTCTTTTTTTAGTATGGAGTTTTCCCTACTTCCTCAATATATTTTGTCACCCTTTACATTGATAGGTCTTGCTTGTACTATTCACTTTTATGATGGTTCAAAGCAAACTTCTTTTGTGAGCCGGAACCACAATACTGAAAGGTACTTGCTTCACTCCAGCCCATGAGCTGATGGGGAGCAGTAGACTAGCTGCACAAAGGGCTTTAACAGTCTGCCACGTTTATATAGCTTCCCCACACTCTCATTTTTTATGAGTGTACACAGAGAACTTTTTTATGGTAATGACTTAGAATGCATAAAAATTAATGAAAAAATCATAGCGACACCATATAAACGCTGATGTTTGAGTAGGCACTTCTGTGCTGCTAAGCGCATATGCTACAGTGGGTCTGGTGATTGCTTTCACTTTTTGCAGTAGATCATGTTTACTTGAATTCTGAGTTTTATTTTCATGCAGCTTCCCCTCACTAGAGCTTTTCCTGTGGTATCTGAAGCCATTAAGAGCTCCATAAACTTTGTCACGTAAGGAAGAGTTCTCCTAAAAAACAAAATATTTTTTTAAAAAAAAATAACAAATTCAATCAAAAATCCCCATAACATCGAATCTTCAATTGCATGCAATATTGCTTGTTTCTAAAAATGGTTTTAAGGAAATGTTGCACTTACCAGATAACTTACAAAACCCCTTGAGTAGATGCCATTTATACATAAAAATATTGAATGAACACCATTTTTAGTTTGATGCATTTGTCTGTGTGATGGCTAGCTAGCTGTGTTTGTTGTTAACCTTCATAAAGGCTTTGAGTGAAATACTGAAGTCCATAGGACTTGCCATGGACTGTAGTGGGGCCATAGTTTCACCCCTGGAAGTCAGATATTGAGATCTTAGCACATATTTTCTGTTTTAATAGTCAATAGAAATTTTCCTTAGGCCCAGATAAAAACTGAGAACGGATCTCTCAAGTATGGTGCTGTTACTCCAGTACTGTGTCAATGTAGCTCCCTTGAAGTCAGTGTAGTAACACAGGCATAAAACTAGAATAATAGAGAATTGGGACCAATGTTTTAAAAAATGACCTCCACTCCTCAAGTATAAAAAGTTGTACAAGTTAGAATTTAGTATGTGAGGGCCCCAAAGCTTCCTGATATTGTGGTTATGGTGACCACCTATCCCTAATTGGGCAGAACAGTCCCAAAATGTACATTTCAAGTTCTGGTCCTAAATGACTCCAGGACAGCATCTGTCCTGGATTCCCTGTGGTGCCGCTCTGCACCTGCTCAAGGATCAGAGGTGGCCCCAGTCGCCACCTGGTGAGAGAGTCTCGGGTGGGCCGTAACTCCCCCACACCACAAGATCATGCCCCCTGCTCCTCCTCTTCCCACTGAGGCCCTGCACCTGGGGCCAATCCAGAGGCGAGAGCTGGACAGTGTTAACCCTGTGGGGAGTCCCGGACCCTCTGCCTGGCTCAGGTGGCGCTCCCTGGGGCGGGGGGCAGCCGTGGGATCATGGGCCTGCAGCTGCTCTTGAGCACCCCTGCCAAGAGCAGGTGGAGGGACTGGGGTTCCCCAGGACAGCCCAGGCTCCTGGGGTGGCTCTTACCACTGCCTGTCTTTTGCTTCTGGCTTGGCCAGAGGGTGGGGCCATGGGAGGGGGGCTCTGTTCCCTCTAAGCTGTGTGCATGTGCACACAGATCCTAAGCCCGCGCACACGGCAAAACACCACATGCACAATAATTTGCACAGAAAACATTTTTTGCGCACACGGCCTGTCAAAAATTAGAGAGAACATGGGGGGGGGGGGCTCCTACATTTTGAAAAGGTGGTCCCCCTAATTGTGGTACAAATTTATATTGGAAAATGTTATATTTAGATCTAGCTTCCACTCATGAATTACACTTTTGAACTTCTCCTATGTAATGAATGGAGGAATTTGTTTCTCTCAAAGAAGTTTAAAAAGTTTGCTGGTGATAATTTGTTGGGGGGCGGGGGGCAGAACTTATACAGGTGCCTACTGAATATATATTTCATAATGAATGTATATATCAGTCCAAGTTGGATCGACAGAAACATATTTATGTGTGTGAGTGTATTTAGATGTATCTTTTGAATATGCATGCTTGTCTCTAAAACTGCATATTCAGAAGCTCATCTACATTAATATGTAGCAAAGGTAATAATAAATATTTTAGGTTAAATACATTAGCAAACAGAGTTGTGAGACAACTATGTATTTTGCCCCAATGTGTTTTTTAAATTGTTTTCTGTCAGGAAAGTGAAGTAGGAGGGAATTGTTTCCGGAAGGAGACAGATCTTTGTGGAATCTGCTTTCCTTCTGCACCTAAAAATGTGTTCAGCCTTTGTCTTGGATTGAATACCTGAATGACAATCCTGGTTTATTAATTGCCCACCCCCACTAAAAATAAATCATGCAAATGTGTAAAATTCTGTGTGCATTTGTAAACTCGGATGGATTTTTCTTGTAAACTCTGGTGGATTTTTCTAAAGAACTTTTTGGAGGGGTGGGTAGGGTTAGGTAGATTTTTTTTTTTTAAATGTACATGAAAAGGGACATTCTCTATACCCATGGATAGGGCATCTAGTCCTCTGGATGTAATAATGTAATAGGCTAAAAAGCTGAAGCTTGAATTATGGGAGACACTGGGATACCAGCAAGCTTCAGTGAAATCCTTTTTTTTGTTTTTGTGTGTGCGTGTGTGTGTGTACACACATGTTCCTCTACTGCTGCATGGTAATGGTTGGTGTACATTAGATGCTCTTTCTTCCCCCTGTGCTCTGTCCTGTGTAGCTTTAATGCCCATCAACCATGCTGAATTTGCATCGAATTCCTGATATACATACAGAAAGTTCTGAACAAAATTACAGCCATACGGTAGGTAGTGCCTTCTGATTTTGTTGCATGTGTTGATGGAGTGTGGGAAAACAGATGGAACATGGCTTTCCCAAATGCATTTTGAAAAGCATGTAAGCATGTAGGAACAAGCAACACAGACCGCTATTAATACTTCAAACATCACAGAGCTGTAGTTAAATGCAACCATTTTTAAAAAACAAATAATGCTTTTGTCACTATACAATTGATAACTAGAACACATAATTCAAATGTTTGATTTGATCCAGTTGCCTTATCACAGCTTTTTATTTATTTTTTTATTAAACTAAGAAAAGCTGGAGTAATGATGCAAACTCAGAAACACAAGTTCTGTGTTGTTAAATAGGATCCATGGTTTGTTTCCAGCTCTTTCGTGTCTTTTTGTTTGTTTGCAGTTTTCATTTTTCTATTGCTGTAATACATTGGTGAATTATTTTTGTGTGGTGCATCGTCAACATATAACTTTTTTGGCTGAGTGTGCTTAAAAACAAGCTGGAATTAGGCTTTTGTTCTAGTTTCATTTTGTCAAAGCACGAGCAGCAGGTTGATGGCTTCCTGGCCAGCATTGAGGCCTTGTCTACACTACACAATTAACTATGTTAGGTCAATGTAGCACCACCACAGTAATTACTGTGGTTTTTCATGTCCACACCACCCTCCTTCTGCCGTGCTGCGCATTCTCACCAGGAGCGCTTGCACTGACTTAAGTGGGACAGTGGTGATGGAGGGGTCCCGAGCTGCCAGCCTTGCATGGAGCTCATGGCTGGAGCACTGCTCCCGGATACCCACAGCTCTAGCTGTTGACCGGTTGTACAATACCAGTTCTCAAGAAATGAATTATGATTTTACCCACTCTTTTTAGTTTGGGATTTTTTGATCGAGAATAATGAATTCTTCATCCATATGCATTCAGATTGAATCCCTGGGTGTTGGGAGTGTTCCCAGCTTTTTGCTACAGAAGGCCACTGTTAAGACTGCCTCCTTGAAGAAATTTTACCAAGTGAGGGCTTTTTTTTCTAACAAATCTGCAAACATAATTAAGAAATGTGTTAAGCCTGCTGTTAATTAGCCCAGTTCATGCTGAAAATCTGGGGGAGTCCTGGGTAGGTCGGATGAGTCTAAGTGTGGTTGAGGGTTTGAGGAACAGCCATCTTCTATTTACCAGCTGCAAGCAACCAGGTTATTCAGCAATTATTTTGTACTTTATGGTCCTGGAAACTAAGGGCAAGTCTACACCGGTGCAGCGCCCCCAGCCTGGGCTGTTGGCTTTTCATGACAGTCCAGGCTGTGAGCACCCAGCAGTGGAGCTCGTAGGCAATGTAGGTAACCATGTCTACACATATGCTGCGTTGCCTTAACTACATTGACCTAAGCACTATGCCTCTCGCGGAGGTGGAGTTATTGGGTCAGAATAGTGGGGGAGTTATGCACTAAACTGCTGGGGGGGGGGGGGGAAAGTCCCCCTGCAGGTCAGTTCAGTGGGGTGTTGCATTCTACAGATTGCATTTTCACGGGTACCCTAGGGTGGTTGTTTTCTTCCTCCTCAATTCCACTCCCTATCACCTGTTTCATTGAAGAGACTGTACAAAGCCTTAAACTGCAGATTCTTAATCTATCCACAACAAGGGCCGGATCCAAAATGTACCGAGATTGAAATTGCTATGGATTCCATTAGGGGATTCCCATTGGTAAGGTTCTAGTCCTCCTCAGCCCCCAGTGTTTTGACTGGCAGGAATTGTCCAGTAAAGCCCGGAAAGATTGCGGCCAGGGCCGGCGACAGGGGGGTACTACGGGTAGAGCTGTACCGGGCCCCCCGACTTTAGGGGCCCCCCGGTACACAGCTGTACCCGTTGTCGTCCCCCCTTGGTGGGCTTCCTCCCCCAGCCGCTGTCGGCTGGGGGGGGGGGGGCTGGCTGGGCTGGGGGGCCCCCAGCCGCTGTCGGCTGGGGGGGGGGGCTGGCTGGGCTGGGGGGGGCCCCCCAGCCACTGTCGGCTGGGCGGGGGGGGGGGCCCTGGCTGGGCTGGGGGGCCCCCAAACTATCAGAGTAGGGGGGCCCCAAATTTCTGTCGCCGGCCCTGATTGCGGCAGGCCTTATGTCACTTCAAATGCCATCCTGATGTTTCTTACAGTTCTGTCATTAGAGAGGCTTTCAGAATGGGTTTTTCTTTAAGCTATGAACTGTCTGACTTTTTATATGTGAACTTTTTGTGTTTATTTAATGACATTCTAAAAGATTAAACTGTCACTAACGAACTAATTGTCTGTGGTCACCAGTGCTCCTGAATTCACTACTTTTTAATCCAAGGGGGAATTCTGGAATTTGGGGAAATAGCTTAGACTCTGAAAGAAATTATACTAATTTACTCTAAGTAGATTTTAAGATGATGGCAAAGGTTGAAGAATTATTTTAAAAGGAAGAGGTAGTGAACATTGAATATGTACAGGGTACATATATAGTTAGCCCATATACAGTAGACAGCTGACCCTGAAGAGTACATTTCCAAGCTTAGAAATGTTTTGTTTTATGTAGCAGTAATTGTTTTGGCATTGAAATATAGGTTTATTGATTAATTAGAAGTAGGTGAATATTCTGTGTTGAATGTTTCCTGAAATAAAAGCACTGAATTTGCTTTCAGTTGTAGTTGATATCCTTTTGTATTCACTTCAGTTCAATCTTCTAGTGATAAGACAGCAGTGTTTGATGAAACAGCAAACCTTATGTGGATATTAGAGACTATTTCTAGAAAGCGAATTATGAGGATGATTTTGCACCAGAAACCTGGTTTTAAGCGTTACTTAGTTCCTCTTGCACAGGCCAAACACTCTGTCAATCCATCCTTCCTACGAATTTGGCTTGTGTTTTAGTCTTCGCTCTGAATTTTCTATGCTTTTTTTCTGTGCTGCCTGCTGTGCCTGGAACATTTCCTCTTCTCCACAATCCTTTTCTTAAAACCCATTTCCTCCTTTGATGGAGAAGCCAGAAAATTCAACCCCATTTCTTTGCTAATTGTAATCCACTGGTTAGCATGTGTGTTTGTATCCCTGTCTGCAGGGCCGGTGCAAGGATATTTTGCGCCCTAGGCAAAGCTTCCACCTTGCGCCTCCCCCTCCGATGTCCAGCCCCACCTTCCTACGGCCAAGTTCCCCCCCAGGGGCCCAGATGTTCACTAAGTACACGGAGTACAGGGGGGGACTGTAAAGAGGGGGGGCATTCATATGGGGGCTCTTTCAGGGGGTAAAGGTGGCAGAGAAGGGGTGCACGGATTGTTGCAGGGGGTGAAGGTGGCCAAGAGGTGGAGGAGGTCGGGGTGAAGTGTCAAGGAAAAGATTGCACAACGGCAAAAGGGGCGTGTTGCAGGGGCTGCAGTGGCAGGGAGGGAGTGGCACAAGGGAGAAGTGGGCAGGAGGGGGTTGTTGCAAGGGGCTGGCGGGCAGGGTGCCTGTGCCCAGGGTTGTTGCAGGGGGGTGAAGGTGGCAAAGAGGGGTTTGCACAAGGGAGGAGTGGGCAGAACAGATATGGCAGGGCGGGGTGTGTGTGTGTGTGTGTGTGTGTCCCGAGGTTGACGCAGGGGTAAAGGTGACCATGGTGGGGGGTGGGGAGGAAGGGCGGTGGGTTGCCAGGTGGGGGGTGCACAAGGGACAAGGTACTAGTCGGTGGGTGTTGCAGGGGGTGGCAGTGGCTGGGGGAGTGGTGCCCAGGTTGCTCCGACATACAACATTTCCCGGGACTGGACCTGCCCATCCCCCGGCACTACGCGGGCCCGTGCGGCTCCCAGTGGTCCAGCAGGCAGAGTAGACACCCAGTGTCTACTCCCAAAGAGTAGACATCCAGAGTAGACATCCAGATTCTTGGCCCAAAGAGCAGAGAGCAGCTGTGCCGCCTTCCCCACGCCGCTGGCCAAGCCGGGCTCTCTGCTGCCCCTTGGGCTCTGGCAGCAGCGGCTGCAGCGTGGGCCAGTCCACAGGCAGCCAGCCCCCCCACGCACTTGTGGGGTTGGGGGGCTGCAGTAGGGCTCCCTGGGCGTGTGGGGGCTGGCTGCCGGCAGACCGCCGCTGCTGAGAGCCCCAGGGAGAGCAGGGAGCCGGCTCGGCCTGCAGCGCTGGGGAAAAAGGCGCCGCTGATAGCACTAGACCCTTCCCTTCCCTGCTTCGCCGCCGGCTGCTCCCCCGGGGGAGGGACTGGCCACCACCACGGGCGGCCCTGCAGGTGGGGAGCAGTGGAGCCTTGTTCTCTGCTGTTTAAAATCTTTTTGGGGGGCACCGCTTTTTAGCGTCCCTAACCACTTGGCGTCCTAGGCGGCCGCCTAGTTTGCCTAGTGGTTGCACCCGCCCTGCCTGTCTGTTCCTGATCCACAGAGCATGTGAGTTTGTTACAGCCTCTCTCTAGACGGCCAGCCTCTTCCGCTCCCGGGGTTCGTGGTTCAATTCTTGGTGACAGCCGAAATGGTGGTGGTCACACTAAGCACTGGACACAACTAAAGAGGAAGTGGCAAGATCCCTACCTCAAGGAGTCGTCATGAGACCAATAATACAGTTCATGTGCATAATTTCACCAGATAACTCCTCACTAGCGAACTAATAATGTCAGAGAGGAGATGTTTCTTGAATTGATAGATTATTAATGACAATCCCATGGAGAGGAGTGTGGGTTTGAGAAGGTATGAGTGATGAAGGGGTTGTTGTTTGGCATAGTAGGCAAGAGAAGAGGGAGCTCAAATGTTAGAGGTATCAAGGAAGAGGGCTTAGAGGATACAAGAATGGGAGAAGGATATCATAAGTTTATTAGGTGACTGACTGACAGAAAAGAATACAGTGAGTAGGAGAAAATAAGAGAGAAATCGGGCATGATGCAGGGGAGGGGAGTAATGTTCAAATTTGACAAGGAAGCCATGGGAGATATTTGAAAAGGCAAGTAATTTCATCTGAGAGGCAACAGAGTGAGGTGATCTTGGAGGCATCTATAGCTTTTTGTGTTGACTTGAGGGAGTTGAGATGAGATGCTGAGAGGTGGAGATTACAGTAGACAACGTGAGAAATGGACCAGGAGGAAATTGAGAGGAAAGGACAGGTTTGAAAGGTTTGGGAGAGAAAAATGGATAGGTTCAGACCCTAAAATACACACTCACTGTGTGGAGTTGTTAACCTGGGAGGAAGGGGATGTTTTTTCCTTTAAAAAAAAGAATAGATGGTGTTTTCATAAGAGCCCTTCAGAGAGCTTAGAGCATGACAAGAATCATACTATTGAAGCCTGGACAATTGTAATTGTGCACCACTGGTCTAGGCTTTCCCCCTAATGAGCCTAAAAGATTTAATAAAGAAACTTGTATATACAATCAAAAGTGTCCACAAATTAACACCGTATATACTTCACAGGGATGGCTCATTTTAGAAGTTCCAGATGAAGGTGATGTCGTTGTGCAGACTGCCTGTTTGCCATTGAAAAATTGAAAGAAATATGTAAAGAACATTTCTATTGCATTTCTTTGTAAAACTTTTGGGACAAAAGAAATGGCATCATAGTGGTTTTTGTTGTTGTTTAAATACCTGGTGTGAAATATCTTTCTTGGGCAAGAGAGACATTCCTCCCTCATCCCCCCCCCTTCCTCTGTCCCAGTTAATTTTATAACCAGAGATGTTCCTGTGCTAACATTGTCTGCTCTTGCTGCTGCTGTTATTACTGTGTTCTCCCCTCCACACAAATGCATGAAAGCTGCCTCTCAGTTGTAGCTGGTTTCCTTTCTTTGCTTTCACAGCACTACTAGGACTCTGCTGGCAACACTCTGGCTGGAATGTATTCCAGTGCAGCTGGGGAATGTTGAAGCAGCTGGTGTGCTGAGTAGGAATGATGTGTGAAATGTGTGGGTTTCATGCCCCACAATAGAAACTTACTTTTTATTTTCCTGGCTTCGGCTGCATAGAGAGTTCCTAGCCCGCCCACAAACAAGCAAACAAAACCTCACCCACCACACAGCCAAAGAGCGAGCTGCCTACATACCAGTTAGCACTATGCTTCCTTTCCTTCAGATGGGGACTAGAGCTGTGTCTGTTTTTCTAGGCCATTCAGGAAGTCCTGGAGTGTAATAATGACCCTGTTATCTAATGGTCAGAGTTTACTTAGGCTTTCACTGTTTCTGCTGCCCACTTGAAACAATCAAAAAGAAAGAAAATCGTTTGTGTTGCTGTTGTTGTCCAATTCATAGTAGGCTGCCAAGTGAAAAAGAAGGTTGTGTCCCCTGAAAGTGATTTCCACTGCAGTTTTTTTTCATCTGGAAATCAAGTACAGACATCATAGTAAAATTTCCTGCTTGCCTTTTTACAAAAGCAAATGTACCACCAGGGCACATTCATTCAGATTTGCTGATGGGTTAATTCATGTTTGAATATGGTGGTGATTCTTTGATGCAGATTCAGGAAGGGCTAGTCAGAAGGGTCATTTTAAAGCAGCTAATATTAAATGAATATTTTATTAGGATAAAGTTTTACAAAGAAGAAAGTTAGAAAAGAGCAATTGATTAATCTTTGAGGAAAGTCTCATTTCTTTCTCTTTTTTATGGTTTCATATGTACATAGCTAACATAAGCGAAACAATGTTAAACGAATCCAATTTCCCCATAAGAATTAACCCCCCCCCCTCCATTTACATTATGTTTCAGGGAAATTATATATGTGAGTGTGTGTGTGTGTGTGTATACACATATAAATTAAAATACAAACACATACACAGTATGCATTTTAAACAAACAATTTAATACTGGTAACAAAGTCCTGTGACACCTTAAAGACTAACTATAAAGTTTTGAAGCATAAGCTTTCGTGGGCTAATACCCACTTCGTCGGATGCAAGCTTGCATCCGACGAAGTGGGTATTAGCCCACGAAAGCTTATGCTTCAAAACTTTATAGTTAGTCTTTAAGGTGCCACAGGACTTTGTTACCTCTGCTATTCCAGACTAACACGGCTACCTCTCTAATTTAATACTGGTACACAGTGATGATTGTGAAGCTTGGTTGAGGTGGAGGAGTCAGAGGGTGGGATATTTCCCAGGGAATGCCTTACTGCTAAATAAGGGGTTCTTAAACTGGGGTTCAGGACCCCTAAGGGGGTCATGAGATTATTACATGGGGGAGGGAGCTATAAGCCTCCACCCCAAAGCTCACTTTGCATCCAGAATTTATAATGGTTTTAAATATATTAGTGTTTTTAATTTATAAGGGGGGTCACACTTAGAGGCTTGCTATTTGAAAGGGGTCACCAGTACAAAAGTTTGAGAACCACTGTGCTAAATGAACTAGCAATTTGCTGAGCCCTCAAGGGTTAACTCTCTCACACTCTTCTCCTTTAAGTATCTAGAGTGAGGTCAAAAGTACATTAATTAGATCAGCAAGCCTCCTTCCCTGTGTGCCCTCTGCTCTATGGAAGATGGGGTAAGTGGGGTGCAGAAGCAGGGGGAAGGGAGACACCCTGACATTAGCCCCCCTCTTCTCCTCTTCCCTCCCCCCCCCCAGAAAGCAGGAGTCTTGGGGAGCAGCTCCAACACAGAGGGCAGGAGCAGTACATTTCAGTGGGGGAAGGGACATGAACTGCCAGCAATTGATAGCCTGCTGGGCAGTTGAGATTAGAAGGGAGCACTTCACAACTTTTAAACAAGCATGTTCCCTAATTGATTAGCAATGATTAACAACGAAACAACATTAACTGGGATGACTTTAAACCAAGAGTTACTGTATTGGCTACAGCATGGTATATTTAAATAAGACTGTAGAGTCTAAGATGCTAATGGCAGGGACTTTGTGTAGATATTTATGAAGTGTCATGCAAGTATTTATGTTGCTATTTAATTAATAGTGTATTGGAGAAAAAAATCTTCTACTGCACTTGTAAGCCACACACCTCCTGAGTGTGGTGCTCTGTTCCAGCTAGTGGTCCGAAGACCACTTAAAGATTAGTGAGTTTAGGCTTCAGAGGTCCCAGGTTCAGTCCCACCTGCTACCAGCTGGGGTCTGTTGGTGTTGCACACTTACACGCAATAGTGAATTTTGAACATGCTGCACAGTGATACATGCCACCTATACTGACATTTGGAATTTACATAGCTTCTTTCATCTGAAAATTTAAAGCATCTTTACAGATATTTAAATAGGGTTCACAGCTCCCCCACTGGGTATAGGTTAAGTCCCTTTAATAGATGGATAAACTGAAGCACCGTGCATTTAAATAGCTCATCAGAGTAGTAATTATTAGAATGGTACCCAGGCGTCCTGACTCCCACTCTCTATTATAACCACAGACCACACAGTAGTAGACTCAGGCCCCACAATTTGAAGGTATATCAGGTCAAATTTTCAAAAGCACCTAAGTCCCATTTGTATTAGGGACTTGCGTACTTTGGAGCTCAAGTCTCATTAGAAGTCAATGGGACTTATGATCCGAAGTCACTTTGGTGCCTTTGAAAATTTTATCCATCACTGCTAGTGTATCTTCAACCACCATAGAGAAGGGGCTTTGCCAGGATATGATACACAAATTGTTTTGGCTTCTCTTACTGGGTTATTACATTTCCAGGATAATGCCCAAGAAAGTAACTGGGCTTCTCTTATATTCAGTAACAGGATTTGTGTGCGTAATTCTCAGTTTTCTGCGCTCAAAATGAACAAATAAATAGTCACCTGCCCAACATTCAACAATTCCTGGAACAGACTAACTTGTGGACACTCACATTATATGCAGATAATTTCCATGTCAATCAGTCAATTGTCAAGCATTTGCACATTGAAATGAAAAGCCATGTGTATTATTTTGTTAAGGTAATGGTACATTTCAGTACAAATTACAGTACAGTGGAACACCTATGGGCATGTGACATTTACAGTAATAAAAAGTGAGTACATTATGCTCAGAGCTAGCCCTGTGATTATCAAATGAATTAGCACTTAAAATAAATCTTCCACAACATCTGGCACACATGAAAGAAAGAATCCAGTCTACTCCTTTATTCTAAATGAGGGTCTTTGTGATGCTAAATTTCAGCTCATCTTCTTAAATGCTGGCATATTGTTCTTTCTGGGTTTTCACATAAAAGGACTCTTTGACAGTTCAAACATTATCAAGTTTTAACTTCCTTTTTCTCTCTGGAAGGTGGTGTGTTATTTTGGATTTGAAACTCTGCCTCTAAGGCTATTAAAAAAAAATACAGGGGATTATTTTTTTTTATAGTTGCCTGAAAGGCAATATCCCTGCTGTGGTATTGATCAATTTATAGAGTTGTAAGTGTATAAAAAAAATGCAGGAGTGCCTTCAAATATACCGATGCAATTCCCACCCAGGACGATAGGGAGCCAGATCCTCAGATGAAGTAAATTGTTATAACTTGACTGACAATTTACACCAACTGAGAATCTGGCCCTGGGTGTCAAGCATATTTGGTGGGTACAGGGTTGAAAGTGCTGCAGTCTGTCCACACTGACAGCTGCAAGCATATTAGCGTGGCCATATTTGTGGCACTTGCAGCAGTATTGGAAGCAGTGCATTATGGGCAGCTACCCCCCAGAGCACCTCTACCCATTTTGGTACTGTGGCTTCTGGGAAGCGGGCCGAAGGAGGACGTGGGGCATTCTGAGTCCTGTCCCAACAGCCCATGATGCATTGCTTTGCATCCCAGCAATCCCTGTGCTACTGATCACATTTGGTGCCATCTTTCAATGTTTTTTGTACTGCGCGCTCTGTCTTCCCTTCCAGTCTGTGGGAACGGAGCCCGAAGTGCTGAGGAATATGCTGATGAGTCTTGCCAGCACTTCACGTTTGGCAGTTGAGTTCCTCCTTAAATTACAAACTGACAGTGAGGAATCCAACAATGATGTCGACTCGCATAACGCATATGACATGAGATTGCTTTTGGTTTTCATGGACATGCTCACCACTGTGAAAATGCCACTTTTGGGCTTGGGAAACAAGCACTGAGTGGTAGGATCATATCCTCATGCACGGCTGGGATGGCAAGAATTGGCTGCAGAACTTTCGAATGAGAAAAGCTACTTTCATGGGACTGTGTGAGGAGCTCGCCCCAACCCTGTGGCGCAAGGACACGAGATTGAGAGCTGCCTGCCAGTGGAGAAGAGGGTGGCTATTGCAATCTGGAAGCTGGCAACTCCAGACAGCTACTGACTGGTCGCTAACCAGTTCGGAGTGGGAAAGTCGACCGTTGGAGTCATGTTGAGGCAAGTTTGCAGGGCCATTAATCACATCCTGCTGAGAAGAACTGTGACTCTGGGTGACGTGCACGACATTGTGGCTGGCTTTGCACAAATGGGTTTTCCTAACTAATAGATGGGACACGTGTTCCAATTCTGGCACCAGTCCACCTAGCCTCCGAGTACATTAATCAGAAGGGGCATTTCTCTATATGTTCTCCAGGCATTGATGGATCACCATGGGCATTTCATTGACATTAACGCAGGCTGGCCTGGAAAGATGCTTGACACACATCTTTTCTAACACTGACCTGTTCAGGAAGCTGCAAGCCGGGACTTTCTTTCCAAACCAGAAGATGTGGTTGCTTTCCAAACCGGAAGAATGTGGCCTCTTCCTAATTCTTTGGAGTCTTTCGTCCGGTGATAAGATGGGCGGCTGAGATCTCAAGGTTGCATCTGTAAAGGCAAAATGCAACACTTAATAGAGACAGCATTGTTCACACCAGACAGCACAACGACTCGTCCGCACTTAGACAAGCACAGTCTACACAATAGCAGAATTTGTCCATCCCAAAGCGAGCGCACATAACCCACGGGAGCCCCAAAATGGTGAGTAAGCACAGGGGCAAGAGGAGCTGATTGTTTCATGCCCGAACTGTCCTCTGGTTTTCTGTGCCTTGGCGACAGCTAACAGCTGAAGGGGGTCCCTGTACTGAAGACTGTCCCCACATTTTCCACAGGAGTTTGTCCTGGAAGATATCTCGCTGCTGAGGGTGACCGAGGAAGCAAGGGGAGGGTCTTCTACTACAATGTGGCTTCCACTGTGGCCCATATGCGGCTTGCCTGTGTGCAGTAATGGTCCCCCGCCCTTCATGGCACAGTGGCATGGACATGTTAGCCTGACTGGGACAAAGAACACAGTAGCTCTCCCAGGAACCTGCACAAGCGCATTGCCCAGCTTCTGCATGAGACCTTTGAAGAGACCACTGAGACCGATTACTGCGATGTGAGAGAGCCCATCAATGCCCTATTCCACATCTAGACATGCATGCAGCCCTAATCCTCCTTGCCCCAAGAGCCAGCACTGAACAACTTCCTTCCCAAAATAAAAGCTGCTTACTTGGGCACCTTCTCTGGTGTTTGTCCTTCCCTAAGCACCAGCAGCTGCGACTGGCTACATTCCTCCTGACTTGAGAACAGCTCCTGGCTGCATGCATCTAGGGATGTCTCCCTCCTCCTCAGCACCCTTGCTCCTGCATTCCTCCTCCTCCTGCCTTGTTAAACAGGCTCTGAAGTGTCCATGGTGGTCCTCAGAGTAGAGGTGGGTTTGCCCTCAAGTATTGCATCCAGATGTTTGTAGAAACGGCAGGTCACAGGGGTAACACCGGAGCGGTGATGGGCTTTGTGGTAGGCCTTCTGCGGCTCTTTCACTTTAACCCTGCACTACCGTGTGTCCTGGTCATGGCCTCTTTCCGTCATGTGTCTTGATATCTGCCCAAAGGTATCATAATTCCTACAGCTGGCACGCAGCTGGGACTGGACAACTTCCTCCCCCCAAACACTGATGAGGTCCAGCACCCCACCATTGCTCCATACTAGGGATTGCCTGCAGTAGGGTGACCAGATGTCCCGATTTTTATAGGGTCTTTGGGGGTCTTTTTTTTTGGGGGGGGGTCTTTTTTGGGGTCTTTTGGGGTCTTTTTCTTATATAGACTCCTATTACCCCTCCCCTCCTGTCCCGATTTTTCACACTTGCTGTCTGGTCACCCTAGCCTGCATGGAGGCATGGTCACCTGGAAAGATTCGCTGAGAGCACTCCACGCCTTGCTGATAGGAAGGGGATTTTCAAAATTCCCATAAAATTTAAAGGGCGGGTCTGCTGGTTGGTCACCTGAGGGCAGGGCAGTAGAATTCAAAGTGATGACCAGAGTGGCTAGAACAGGCATTGTGGGACACTTTCGGAGGCTGATCAGAGCATGTTAATAGACCAGGGTGTCCACACTGGTGCTGTGGCGCTCCACCTGGGACTCAGCAAATGTTGCGTCTCTCATTGAGGTGGATTACCAGGAGCACTACAGCTGCAGAATCCAGGTGCTTTGCATGCCTTGCCAGAGTGGATGCATCATGAGTTAGGGTGCCTAGGCTGCTTTAATGCACTTTAACTTGCAAGTGTAGCCAAGCCCTTTAAATATGCAGACAGTTTAGATTCTTTGTCACCTCCAGTGGGGGATGCCTCACCTTTCCAGAGTTCATTTTCACCACGACTGCCACACCCCCATAGATTCCTACATATGCATGTGTGGAGATTACGAAGGAAGGTTTTGTGCTTTCAGGGGAGGAAACCTACCACTGTTACGTAAGTTTTAACACAAAGTCATTGCCAATGTGTAGCAAAGCATGGGAGTTTGTTTCCTAAATAAGCAGCAAGGATATTTAAAAATGAAGATTTCAATAATGATTACAGTGGCAGTATAGTCTTCATCTATGTACTGGCAACTCCTGATGGAACTGAAATTTATAGACTCTGTGTGCATGTAGTAGACAATTATGAAGAGCCCCATGAGAAATTGCACTTGTCATGTGACTGTCACACCTGCACTCTGCCCACTAATCCCTCTCCCTTGGACTATGCCTAACATTCCAAACCTCTGAGCAGCTTTCATACAGCTGTTTTGGTTAATTATGATGTATTATTTGTACTGTAGAATCACTCCAGGGCCCCATTCAGGACCCATTGTTTCCCGCTGGGGCAGTGATTGTCTTTTCCTATCTATTTGTACAGCAGTAAACACCAAGAGTTTACACTCTACAACAAACAGAGGAGTGGAAGGGCTTGATGTTTAGTTTCTGAACTATGGGGACCAAATCCAGGTGTTCTCTCAAATTAAGTATTTTCCTCTCCCTTCCCTGTTTTCAATAATTAAGGGATAAGTAGCAGAACCTAAAATAGCAATATTGTTGTTCACTGAAAAATTGCTTCAGAGATGTCTCACTTGTAAATTGCAATCATTTTCTCCCTTCAAGGGTGCAGTTGGATTTGGTATTAAGACTTTAGATGTGACAGGATATACAAACTAGAACCCATAACATATTTAAAATGGTATTTCTGAAAAATAGGGGTGACATGGGGTGTGGTATGAAGATTTTATCAGTACTTATTTGGGATGACCTGCATTTGAGGCTTTGCCACTCAGGTAAGGCAAGTGATCTGGAACTCATCCCATAAAATGTTTCTACTACACAGCCATGTACTCTCTGTCTATATTCAGATATGCAGTACTCACCCACCACTAGCATTCTGAAATATCTGCAGTGAATCACAGCAACCATTATTTACTAGCAAAGCAATGCATCATTTTTAGAAAAGATAATTAGTTGTCCATTTTATGACACCAAGTAGACCAGTGAATAAAAGAGAGGGAATTTTATGAGTTGGAAGACTAGTGTCTTCAACAATCATAAGACTGGTTCATGTGTCCATTAGCAAATAACCAGCTCTTTTACATACTTATCCAGGAACTTTGATTTTCTTTAGCTTTTTTTTTTTTATGTGTTTGCATTAGGAGAGGATAGTGCAAAGCACAGTCAATATTTATTCTAGTGTGACTGATAAATAACTGGGTGACTTCTTAGAGAACCATTGTCATGGTCATTGCTGATGTCCAAGACAGAGATAAGTTCACTGTCTCCTACACTTTCACAGGAATACACACAGGAACCCTAAACAAAGACGCTGAAGATTCTAAGCATGGTGACTGAGTTTTTAGTAATTATGGATTTAATTGCAAAGAAAGAGAAGGAAACAGTCAGTAAAATGTTGCAGCGGGTTTGGCTGAGAATTACAACTTAACCTACAGTATTTTTAATTCACCAGAAATAATTCTATATTTATAAACTTACCTATTCAATGGGACATGCGCTCCAAAACTACTCAGGTACTTTTGAAAATCCCACGTTAAGGCTGCGTCATAATATTTGAATGACTGCATGAGAAATAAGCCCAAACAGATGCTTGGTGAGGCTAGCATCCTGTTGTAATGGATCTCGTATGTAATGCACGTAGGAGCTAAGGAAGAACATAGATGATTGGGAAGTATTGACCAGACTCTCATCTAGTGTGAATTGGAATCGATTCTCAATCAAAACTTCAGTAAAGTTGGACTGTTTCTTTCTCCACCAACCCCCTGAGCTCCTGTTTAGAATGAGAATTCAGAGAGCATCTTTCTTGGCTTTTAACACCTTTTGTATGTCTGAAAGGCCTCAATGCCTAACAGATGTTATTTCATTTTTCATCAAAATTTGCAATAGAGTAGAAAAACTTTGTGGCTCTCAAGATTGTACAATACCAGTTCTCAAGTGAATTATGATTTACCCACTTTTTAGATTGGGATTTTTTGATCTAGCATAATGAATTCTTCATCCATATGCATTCAGATTGAATCCCTGGGTTTTGGGAGTGTTCCCAGCTTTCTGGTACAGAAGGCCACTGTTAAGGCTGCCTTCTTGAAGATATTTTACCAAGTGAGGGCTTTTTTTCCTAACAAATCTGCAAACATAATTTAAAAATGTGTTAAGCCTGCTGTTAATTAGCCCAATTCATGCTGAAAATCTGGGGAAGTCCTGGGAAGGTTGGATGAGTCTAAGTGAGGTTGGGGGTTTCAGTAAGAGCCCTCTTCTATTTGCCAGTTGCAAGCAACCAGGTTATTCAGCAATTATTTTGTACTTTATGGTCCTGGAAACTAAGGGCAAGTCTACATCGGTGCAGCGGTGCCACTGTAGCAATTAAATGTAGATGCTCTTAGCTGACAGAAAACAGCTCTCCCATCAGTGTAGTCAATCCACCTCTCTGTAGCTCCCATAGCCATAGCTATGTCAATGGGAGAAGCTCTCGCGTCGACAGCGCTGTCTACGTGGGGGTTAGATCTGTGTAACTACGTCACTCAGAGATGTGGGTTTTTCACAACCTTGAGTGATGTAGTTCTACTGATATAAGACTGATCTACACTACAGACCCTAACACTGGTAGTGGATAGCATTGTTGACCATATAATAAGAGTGTAATTGTGGCTAGAGGAGTTGACGTTAGCATCTTTTAACAGTTTTTGGGGAAGAAAAGCTTGGAATTGACATCACCGTTCTATTCATTTGGTAAATATTTGCTGAGATTGGCCTTCTGTATAAGCAATATTTATTTCTAGATTGACATAGTCTCATTCACTGTGAGAACATGAATAATTGCTTGGAACATTCAACTCAAGGCCCACATTTTTCATGCAGTTTGATCTTCAGTTAAACTCCCCATACTCTTACTGGGCGGACTAGATTTCAAAATAGTTTTCCATTGAAACAATGACAAAAGAGGCATGATCCTTAATTTGCATCGAGCAGATGAAATTTATAAATCATACACTTATAAAAGGCAGCATGGTCCTGAGGCCTGAAAGCCTGAGTCCAATCCTGCCTGTGATTTGGGCAAACCACGTAATTTCTCAGCTTCACTCTCTCCTGTAAAGGGTTATTATGAGCGTTGACTAATAATTCTGAAACTTTGTCAGTGTGAAAGTGCCTTTGAACCAGTTAGAATGTAGTTCATAAAAACCTTTTAAAATGTGACATTTTTCCTAGAACTGGTCTGTTTTTTAAAATACATTTCATGAGACCTTTATACTGGATCTTTTTGTTTTTATAAACAAATGTCTTACTCAGGCATATGGTAAACCTGTGTGTGTGTGTGTGTGTGTGTGTGTGTGTGTGTGTGTGTGTGTGTAAGGAGGACATGGGAGGGAGATTTTATCAGTCAAGCACCTAAATGCTATCATGTATTGAATGTTTTGTCTTCCACATTAAAAAGAGAGAACATATTTCTTACAGAGCCACCATGCTTTGAACAACTTTCCACATTACAAGGGGAAAATATAATTCCTGAGGGTATATCCCACAGGATGACATCTGGTGATAATATTTATTGAACTTGTTTTTCTACAAAATACAATTTCCGTTGACTGAGTGAAAAACATATATTGGTACAATATCAAAGTAAACACCCACTTAGGCCATAACTCATTCATCCTATTGTACAAGAGTACCGTATGTGAGATGCCTTCTGTAAAAGACAGGCTTCAAAACAGAGAGCAGGTTCTGATTATTTTCACCGAAACAGATGTCGTGATAAACTAATATAAAATTCATGTAATATTTTGCTTCAATTAAAGTGATACTAACCAGGGCTGTCTTCAGAGTATTAATTATGAACTCACTGTTTAAAGAACATAATATATTAACCAGCAACAGTTTTTAATTTAGCCAGTGCCAAATAACACAATCATTTGTGTGTGGTAAAAAGCATGGCATATAACCGGCTTAGTTCCCTTTGCTAGGGTGAGCTGACAAAGGAAGACATAACGTTTACAAGGTAGATGTGTAAATTGAGTGCTACTGCTCTTTAATAGAGAATTTGCCCTATGGGTTTACTTCATAGCTGATTAAGTAGGAAAAGAATTGACAAATATTTACTTATTGCCCATCTGTTCAGTGCTTTTTTTAAAAAAAAAATCTATTTACTTTTTAAAATAAAAAAGTGGTATGTAAAAAAATAATCAGATTTAAGCCCAAGTTGACTTTGTTTGCTTAATAAAAAGAATAAATGAAAACATTTCTTAATATGGCAATTGTGGTGACGTTTGCTAGCACAGGAACACTTCTAGTGAGTTGAATCTTATTACACTTTCCAGATATGTTTCTTTTTAAATTCCATGCACTGAATTTTCTGCTACATCAATTGAACTTGTGTAACTGAGAGGAGAATTGTGCCCCATATGTTTAACTAAAAGTCAGTAGTAGTTCTGTTCAGCATGTCAGGCAATTGGGACAACTTGTTCAGCATGTTCAGCATGTCAGGCAATTGGGACAACTTGCATTAGAGAGTTTGTAAATATCTCATTGAAGCATGCATGATATAAACTTCCCCCATGTCTTTACCTTTATTTTATGTAGCAACATCATACTAAAAGACTGTGTTTTCAGGTTATGGCCCTGAACCTACAGTGGGTCCTTATATTTACCTGAGGTCTCATTCAAGTCACTGTGGCGCTAGCATAAAGGTCTGTGTGAGCAATTAACTTTGCAGAATCACAGCCTGCATGCATGCCTGCATATATATATAGAGATGCTTGCATCCGACGAAGTCGGTATTACGAAAGCTTATGCTTCAATACTTTAGTTAGTCTTTAAGGTGCCACAGGACTCTTTGTTACTTCTGCATATATATAGGAATTGTTTCACCCTCCATTGCAATGCAGCCACTTGTAGGAAGGTAGCCAGATAGACAATGGCTCCATGTTTTCAAGTGTTCTCTATTTTTGGGTGCCTCAGTGCTTGAGTATCCAAGCAGCCATAGTGAGGGTCCTGTTTTCAGATATGCACGGTATCCACCTAGTTACTTCAATTGTGGGTGCTCAGATCCTTGCAAAAGCAGGCCCAAGGTGCCTCAGCTTGGACATCCAAATACTGAGACATTCCAAAGACTGATTTGCTTTTGAAAATGTGGGCTGTGGTGCATTTCGCACTGCCCAACAGAGAGGAGAGAGGGATGGGGAAAGTTTTGGTCAAGAATTCCAGGGCAATGTTCTTATCTTAAGGGTGAGCTGACAAAGGAAGACACAACTTTTACAAGGTAAATGTGTAAATTGCAAGCTCCTGCTCCTTAACAGAGATTTTGCCCTATGGGTTTATGGAATAATTAGCATCAGAAAGCCTGTCAATATTTAATGTTTTCCCTAAAAGTAAACTTTATGGTGGCTTAAAAACACCCTAGGTCCCTTGGGTTTTGTTCTTTAATTCAGAAACTTTTTAAAAATAACAATCACAAAAGTTTTGCCAGCCAGGCTAATAAATACCCATTGCTAATACAGAGTATTCTTTATTTAAGGTTATTCTCCAAATATAATGGTTTTGAGATATATACTGGGAATCTGAAATGTAGCAAAAACTCCAGTAGCAAATAACCAGCTCTTTTACATATTTATCCAGGAACTTTGTTTTTCTTTAGCTTTTTTTTTTTTAATGTGTTTGCATTAGGAAAGGACAGTGCAAAGAACAGTCAATATTTATTCTAGTGTGACTGATAAATAACTGGGTGACTTCTTAGTCCGAGAACCCTTGTCATGGTCATTGCTGACGTCTAAGACGGACAAGTTCACTGTCTTTTACACTTTCACGGGAACCCTAAACAAACACACTGAAGGTTCTAAGCATAGTGACTGAGTTTTTAGTAATTATGGAATTACTTTTTAATTGCAAAGAAAGAGGGGGAAATAGTCAGTAAAATGTTGCAGTGGGTTTGGCTGAAAATTACAATTTAACCTACAGTACTTTCATTCACCAGAAATAATTCTATATTTATAAACTTACCTATTCAATGGGACATGCGCTCCAAAACTACTTAGGTACTTTTGAAATTCCCACGTTAAGGCTGCGTCATAATATTTGAATGACTGCATGAGGAATAAGCCCAAACAGATGCTTGGTGAGGCTAGCATCCTGTTGTAATGGATCTCATATGTAATGCACGTAAGAGCTAAGGAAGAACATATAGATGATTGGGAAGTATTGACCAGACTCTCATCTAGTGTGAATTGGCATCGATTCTCAGTCACACCTTCTGTAAAGTTGAACTGTTTTTTTCCCTACCAACCACTATTTATAACTGGCAAGTCATACAATTTTTGCTAGAAACTATGCCACTACACTAAAATTTTTCCTTCAGCGATGCTGCATTGATTTATACCAGTGGAGTAGCTGGTGTTTACAAGAAAGAAAGAATAGTTATCCAAAGATGGCTCTGAAAAGGCAGAAAGCTTAATTATAATAAAGCCCCTCCATTGTGTGGATTAAAAGGATAATATGATTATACAAATTGGAATGGAATAGAAAATGTAAGTAGGGTAACTTTCCAAGGAGCCATGTTTTGAAATCAGACTGTTTATGGTGTGTGTGTGTGTGTGTGTGTGTGTGTGTGTGTGTGTGTGTGTGTGTGTGTGTGTGTGTGTGTGTGTGTGTGTGTGTGTGTGAGTGTGAGAGAGAGAGAATGAATACACAAAATATATGCCAAATGTGTGTACTGGATGGTGTGTATTTGATGGTGCTCTTCTATAACAATATTTATGGGCCATGTTTAGAAAAACTAAATCCTCACTCTTTAGTCTGAAGCACTCTGGGTATTAGCCCTATTAGCCTATTTCTAAATACATCTTCGTTTTGTGAAGAAGGATGGTCTTGTAGTTGGAGTGTAGTTTTGCTCTGTTCAGCATGACAGACAATTGGGACAACCTGCATTAGAGCAATAAATATCTCATTGAAGCATCTATATATATAAAAGTCAAATCGTGAATGTGTGCGTGTATGTACGTTCCCTTACTCCTTCCACACCGTTTGAGCTAGAGACTTGAAATTTGGTACAGTTAGCCTTAGGGTCCTAATCAGGGTAAGAGTCGAAAATTTTTCAAATCTCACCTCTGATGCCCCCCAGGGGTGAAATTATTTAAAGGCCAATCACATCAGCTGGGCAGCTGCTGTTCTCTGTGACATAGTTATGATGTCATAATACCCCCCTCCAACGGACCCCACACTCGCTCAGCTCTCTGCCCCCTCCCCACCTCCGACGGACCCGAGTTGGGTTTGGTCAGAGGGTAAGTGAGGTAGGGGTGTCGGGTTTGGTCAGGGGGTGAGGTGGGGGTGTCGGGGGTGTTGGGTTTGGTCTGGGGGGGTGGGAAGGTGTGGGTGTTGGGGTTAGTCAGGGGATGTTGGGTTTGGTGGGGGGGGGTAAGGTGGGGGTGTTGGGTTTGGTTGGGGGGTGAGGAGGGGGGTTGGGGTTGGTCGAGGGGTAAGTGAGGTGTGGGTGTCGGGTTTGTTTGTGGTGGTAGGTAGGGGTGTCGGGTTTGGTTGGGGGGGAAAGTGAGGTGGGTGTGTCAGGTTTAGTCTACGGGGGTGAGGTGTGGGTGTTGGTTAGGGGGTGTTGGGGTTGGTAGGGGGTGATGTGCGGGGTGAAAATGTGAGTCGGGGTTGGTCGATGGGTAAGTGAGGTGGGGGTGTCGGGTTTGGTCGGGGGGGTGAGGTGGGGGTGTCAGGTTTGCTCTCTGCCCCCTCCCCACTCTAACGGACCCCACACTCGCTCAGCTCTCTGCCCCCTCCCCACCTCCGACGGACCCGAGCAACGCCGGGTATTTTTGCTAGTACATAATATAAACTTCCCCTGTGTCTTTACCCCCGGTAAAGAAGAAAATTGCAGGTGTGAAAAATTATGGATTGTTCACCAGGGGACCAAAAGATTATTTAGATTACCCATCCCTTCCTCTCCCTGGCCCATGTATCACCATTGCATGTTCTGGATAAATATAAACCCTCAAAATTTGCAAGTGGGGAAAATGTTGATGAAAATTCTACAAGATAGCTGAGCTCTATTATGAGATTTTATATCCAATGAAGACAGAGGTTTTATATCCACTCTTACAGAGCTGTTCCCAACAGGCTGTCTTGGGACTTTTGCCTCAGCATTATGGTAGAGAGCTTTCCAAAATGGGGTGTTGTAGTACGATACTAAACTGATATCTAGGACAGTGGTCTGCAAACTGGGAGTGGTCGCCCTGGCTGAGGAGTGGGGACCGGCCGCCCGGGGGGGCAGTTAGGGGACAAGGAGCAGGGAGGCTTATATAGAGGGTGAGGTCCTGGGGGGCAGTAAGGGGTGGGGGTCCCAGGAGGGAGCAGTCACGGGACCAGGAGAGGGAGTTCTGAGGGGACAGTTGCGGGCAGGAAGTGGGAGGGAGTGGATGGGGATGGGGCTAGGGCAGGGCTTCCCCCGTGGGGGGTGCATGTTTAGAAAAAAAATTCTGCTAGGGGTGCATGATCAAAAAAGTTTGCAGACCCCTGGCCTAGGAACTTAAAGAACTCTGATTTTAGGGAAAGCTTGATGTGAGACGACAAGACATGTGGAGGCTTTACTCTATGTCTATGTGGTGGAAGGAATAAAGCCTCAATATTGCACTGTGTTGGCTCCCTTTCTCGCTTCATGCTTGAATATTGAGTAAACACTGATTAAAGTTGTCATGAATTGGAGGATGTGACCCAAAATTTAGAGGAAGCAATAAATAAGGAACATTTTAAAGAAATCTACAAATACACAAAACTGCCTCATTTTAAGTCCTTTTTATTAAAAAATCCTATAGGGAGTAGTGGATGAATAAGTGCTGTTCTTTGGACTGAGTATCAGAGGAGTAGCCGTGTTAGTATGGATCTGCAAAAGTGACCAAGAGTTCTGTGGCACTTTATAGACTAACAGATGTATTAAAGCATAAGCTTTCGGATGCCGACGAACTGGGTACATCTCTTAGTCTATAAAGTGCCACGGGACTCTTGGTTGCTCTCTGGACTGAGTTGTTCATTTCCCTGCCCTCATAACTATAGTATGTTCTTTTGTACTTCAAGTGTTAAGTCCTAGAAACAGCACTGAACTTTTAGCTGAATATATTACTAATGAGTACAGAAACATTACTGGAAACTTAGTGCTACTAAAATGTCACCTGACTCAATCGCTTGGTAAAAAAAAATTCAGAAAGGTTAATGGATACCGTAGGTCTCAAATATTTGTTTGGCAGTGGCTTCAAAAAGTCAGAGGATGTGAAGGAAGAACACTTTATAGAGCAGTATAAACATTGGTGAGTTTGGGTACATACTGCTGCAATTGTTCCATCCAGCAAATTCAGGATCATTGATTAACTTTTTGCATGAACTTTTAGAGCTGCTTATTGCCCAAGCTCCTGAGATGATTACACATCAGGTAGAATAGCAGCATTATGAACATGCTTTTTAGAGTACATTCTGACTCTCTTGAGAGAGAGAGAGAGAGAGGGAGGAAGGTTCTTTTCCTTTTCAAGTCTTGGAGCAGTGCTATTGGTCTGATTTCAGGCAAAGATCCAGGTTCTCATTCCACACACAAACCTTGGTAATCACAGGTGTTTTGAATCCCAACTCTAAGCCTCAGGGAACAGGAACTGAGCACCCACTTCACACTCACCACTTGCGGTTCTCTAAGGATGAAATTCAGAGAGGTGCAGAGATTCTGAACAAAGTCTATGCATCACTTAAGTCCTACTTAAATCCTCAAAATAGGTTTTAAGTGGGACTTAAATGATGCATAGACCTTGTGCTGCATTTAAATTAATTTTACTCCACTGCTTTAGTGTGAATATATTTGGTCAGTTACATTGTCTCAGTTTTATTTTAATAAGATACACTAGTCTGTTCTCTGTCTTGGAAAGAAAGTGAATCCCTCCCATCTGCATGCTGATAGGGGGTGACAGAATGAAATAAAAGCAATCCTAAGAAAACCTTCCTTGAAATATACATGTACTTTTTTCTGGCATCAGACACATTCTTTGTGCCCATCACACACTGGCTTTTATGTTTTCAAGCATCTCTTTCTTCCACTCTTGAAAGAAATGCTTATGTGAAATCTACACTTCCTCTGAGTTTGTTTTGTGAGAAGTGGAATCCTGTAACATGATAGCAATTTCCCCCACAAGAGACCATAACCAACAGCTGGTTTACTATAGCATTATGTGGAAGAGGAGGACTGAGGGGGTGAGGAAAAGGTTTTGTATGTGTAACTTTTTTCTTTGGTTTCTCCCTCTCTCTCTTCCCCCCCAAGCAATTTTAGCAACCTCACCCCTGCCACTTGAATTCACCAGTCCTCTTTTGGTTTCTATCTACGCTGTTAAAGTTGTGGTTGTACAGCAGCTGTGTGACAGTTATTTCAAAGCTATCCAGAGTATGGGCACTACAGCAGAGGGAAAGCCTGCAACCTCTTACTCTGAATTTTTGTGGGGGAACCTAAGAGCAGCTGTAAGAAAATCACTGTGTTTGCTGATGTGTGTCAGATTTTGTGCCAAATATCCACCAAACTGAGACTTTAACTACAGTAATAGAGAAGAAAGAATTTAATGGAAAGTGCAAAATGTTTGGTTGAATCCAATATTTGAGAAAGAACAGACAATGCATATTCTGCAAGTTTGAGCAATCAGACTTTTTTTTTTTTAACAATTAACTAAACCTGAGCTCAGAAATTCCCATTGTACTTTATATGTACAGTCAGATTTATAAATTAAAATACACCGTGGAAGAGCTGTTGCCAAAACTCTGAAGGTTTAGAACCATCCTGATGTAATTCAGTCATATGGCTTCATGTCAGTCAACATCAAGCTGCTGTTGAAGAAGGCTTATGTTCACCAGGCCTCTCCACAGTTCTGTGGCACATTGTCAAGGTGTTGAATGCACGAGAAACTGAAATATAAATTCCACAGATACCTGTAGTAACTGTCAGAAAATAAAATGACTGCGCTTTTCTTCTGAGTTCAGAGCGCCTCTAGTGTTCTTGTGCTATTCTTTGATATCCAAGGAGATGGCAGAGGCCTTTCCTGTATCAATGTTGAAGATGACTTTTAATTGTCTATATGATGCATCTTGGGGAAGAGGTCTTCTCTGTCATGCTCGGTATGGCACTGAGTGTACTGTTAGTGCTCATCTAGTAAATAATACCATCAATTTGTTTTGGGAAGGAAAGGCTTATTTGAAAAGCCAATATACAGTAGAAATATTTTTCAGGCTTTGGTGTAATGTTTGAATAAGAAGGGGTTGGCATTGGAGCTCAGACTTTGGTGCAGCAAGGAACTTAAGCATTTGTGTAACTTTAAACGTGTAAGTTTTTCCAATGAAGGTAATTAGTCATCTCACATAGTATTAGTTTTGGCCAACATTTTTAAAGGTATTTTAGGCATTGCTGTGCTCAGCACTGCAATGCTTGTGTGATTTAGGAGCCCAGAACACATTTTAAAAATGTATTTAAGAAGTCTAAATCCTGATGACCTAAATGGGATTTTGACTCCTAAGTGCCTACATCCCTTTTGAAAATCAGTTTTAGGCTTCTAAATCAGTTAAGCATTGCAATGTTGTGTGCAATAATTTAACACCTAAATACCTGTAAAGATCTGGGCCTTGTGCTGAAAGTTGTGTGTGTGCTTAAGCTCTTTTCTGGATCAGGTGCCAAGGTGATAGGCACCTTGCATTAACTCACTACACCATCATTCTATCCATCAGTATTCGTTAACTGTTTCAAATGGGACTTGTTAAAGATTGAACTCATTGGGCCTACCTTATTTCTGCCAATGCCAAACCACCACGTAGTTAACGATGGCTGGGCCACTTTAGTCAGAAAAGGCCTGTGGGGAAGGGGGCAGTTGCTTGGTTGCCTATTTGGGTTGTCAGCTAGATGGTACAGAAGAGTTTTGGTTACTTTCTGGTTTTGATGTCACTTCCACCGCCTTTCAGACATGAATTTGCTTGCAAGGCAATTTTATACCTAAAAGCTTTTTAGTTTAGTTTAAAAATGGTTATTGTGTAAATTCCCTGCTTGCGGGAATCTTTGGTGCAGGCAATTAAATACAAGTTTTCCCAAGCAGCAAATCCCAGACAGTAGAGCAGCCTTCTTGCATAATAAATCCTGAGACCAATCTAGCCAGAAGCTCTTTCAGCTATAAATCAAATTTTGATCATTTCAAGAACTTTGTATAGATGGCAACTTCCGTTTGTAAATCATGAGATCATGGTCGTGAGACTATCCAATCACAGCTGTTTCTTGCACAAAGTGACTGTGTATGATTGTACAGATGTTTTCAGCAAACAGTTGTCTCAGTCACATCTTCTAAGCAGAATTTTCGTTTTTGGTTTGGGTTTTTGCCATCTGTAATTCTGCGTGTATGTAAAAGACAGAGATGCCTGCACATATCTTATGTTCTCAGTTGTTTAATGAAATCTCTAAGGATAGACCTACCTAAGCTAGCTTTAACCCAGATAGCTTGGGTCCTGGAGCAGTGAAGTCTGAACAAACCTTGCCTGGAACCCTGGATAATTACTCAGGTGCCTAGGACTCCTGCACTGAAGCCTATGTCTGCCACAGCTTCATCACACCAGTACCCAAGCCATCTGAATTACAGCTAGGTGGGGGTATGTCTACATGAGCTGTAGTTACACCCTGTGCTTGCAGTATGGACATACCCTAAACCAGTCTTAGAGAAGAAGCATATTGGGTCAAAAAATGCAATCCCAGGTCAGGAAATTTGGGTTCTCTGCTACTTAACTGTATAACCTTGGGCAAATCACTGGACATCTCTCTGTGTATCAGATTCTTTATCTGTTAAATGAGAATACAGTAGACTCTCGATTATCCAGGATGTGGATTAACCAGGATGTTAAAAAAGATATGCGCAACTCGCAGGGCTGGCTCTGGCTTTGCTGCCACCCCAAGCACACACACAAAAAAAAACCACGAGGGCGCAGGACAGCCAGTAAACTAACACCCCCTCCCCTGGTGCAGGGCGGCTGGTGAACCAACCCCCACTCCCCATATTTCCTATGGATGTTGATTATCTGGGATTTTATTAACCAGAGTTATTTTTTCCCGTATCATCCTGGATAATCGAGAGTCTACTGTACTTGTCTCCCAGGACAGTAGTGAGGCTCAGTTCATTAATGTTTGAAAAAGATCTCTGGATGAAAAGTGTTCAGAAAGTGAAAAGATCTTTCATCTGAAGGTATGAAGCTTCTAAGAATAGTAGAGGAATATATTTGTTTCTGATCACTTACCAGCAGCATTATTTAAAATAGAAAATGCTATCAAATGTGTTTGTACAAAATTTCATGAATATTCCTCTCCCAAAAATTGCTTACCTTTTACTTTCTGTTTTTAATCCAACTTTATAGTAGCCAGTCCAGGGACAACTATTTACATATTTAGCCCTGTGCTAAGCAATTATAAGAAAAAAAGTTTAGGATAACCATTTTGAAGGCCTTATCGCATAGAACAGTAGTGACCATTTACTACACACTCTGTTGCAAACAGCCAATTTATAAGTTACTACAAAAATTCATTTATTGTGACACTCTGGCATACTAATATTAGAAGCTTAGCTAGTATAAATTAGCATCACTCCCTTATCTTTAGGCTTACACTAGGTGCCTGATCCTGCACTGTTGAAGTGAATGGGAACATGGACTTTAACAGGTACAGAATCAAACCCTAATTCAGAATTTTGCTGTTCGTGCATATGTTTAAATATTCCTGTGGTAGGACTCCTGGAAGTTGGTTTTAGCATTTGTGATTTTTGCATGGGACAACTTCACAAGGCAGAATTCCAAGTAAAGTTGCTGTCCACCAAACCCGAGGCATGCTGGAAACTCTTCCATTTGCTGTTGCTTGCTGGGTCCCAGATTGCAATTAACTCAAAGAAGCATACACAGAGTATAATAGCAAATCAATCTGGTCTGCAGTTAATGTTAACAGGGCAGAAGAAGATTGATTTCCTTTATCATATACGTTATTGTAGGTCTCAAATTGTCGCAATGGTTTTTATAGCTTTCCATTTTCACTTGTGTAACTCAAATGTCAGGAAAGGACATTAAAAAAAGTAAAAGGAATGCTTTGGCGGGATTTGTATTAACTTCTTAAAATTAAAATTTTTAAATATTTATCATAAGGTCATATTAAGGTCAATATTAAACATAAGGTCCAGTCGTGTTCTCTCAACTTCTGTAGTTCCAATCTCACATTATGCTTACTGAGCAGACATGGGAGCCTTCTGTGCCCCCGTCCCTAACACACTTTGTGCCTCCTACCCAGTTCCTTTGACTCTTGCTGCCCTCTGCCAGCACAAATTTGGAGGGCCTGAGCCTTCACACTATCAGCATAAGCACTGGCTACCCTAATCCATAGTTTTTATCCAGAAGGGTTTAATGTAAAAGATATAATCATAACCCTTCTCCTCCCCCACCCCTCCAATCAAATTTAAGAAGCTGAATATCCCTGGACAACCTGGTTTATTCCTTGCTGATTCCAGTGATTGCATGAAGTTATTCAAGAGAGAGAGACAGAGAGGATTTTATCTTCTATTCCTGTATTATTCATTAAGGTTAGGTGGAAGAGACTGCAACTGAATGTTTGATATATAAGGAGAAAGAGAATACCATGAGCTTCCTCTGGGTGCCATAGAATCAACTGGAAAGCGAAATAGTATAGGCAAACTTCTGTTTTTCCTTTCAGAGGAACTAGCCCCTATGTCAGCTTTGAAATGCGTTGGAAAAATAAATAATTGCCTGTTCCTGAGTCCTAGGACCACTGGGATAAGTGGAAACTTTCAATTTTGTCAACATCTGGGAATCTGCAGTTTAATGATAGCCAACTTCTTTGTACTGATGGGAATTAATTTTCTTTCCAAGTATATTTTTAATAGTGTTTTAAAAAAAGTCTGTGCATAGTAATATGACTAGTGGAGGAAGAGTTTATCTCTCTGGTTCACAAGAAAGTATGGTGCCACTGTGACCCAGTTTGAAGCACTGTGTCTGAGAGAATCTATTTCTGGAAAGTTGCTCCTCTGCCTGAAGTACGGAGAATTCAAGCAGATATTCTGATTAGTTACAGCTTTAGCTGAAATGGTGACCATTTAGTTCATGCACTAGGCAAGCCTGCTCATTCTGACCGTATGTTTCATTCCAAAAGCAGAGATCTGCTGGGAGCTATGACACTCTCACTGATAGTCCCAAGAGTCAAACACTTGGAGGTCAAAAGTAAGATGTTCAGTGGAGGGTCCTCAGCTCTGGAATTTGCTTCCCTGTCTGCTCTAGCAGGAGCCAGAGTTTGTTGACCTTCAGGGTAAAAATCTGTCCACAAAGGATTTTGCTGGCTGGGATGCTGTGAGGGGAAAGTGAGTTTTGATTTTTGTATTGTGATTTGGAGTTTTGGCTGCCTGTCAGCTAATGATGATCATTTTATAACTGCTGACATTCACCAACTGGTGACCATAAAGAAAAATGCCCATGAGAAAATAGATGTAACAGACACATTTCCAGGATTTTTCAATGGATAGACACATAATATAAGTATGCATCTTCCCCTTTCAAGACTTTGATGTGAGGCGGCATAGCCTCATGCACATCTCAACCTTAAGGCCAAATTCAGAAATGTGTCTTGGTGCAGCCGCTGTATGAACTTGTCTCTAGAAGTGGGCTTGTGATGCTAACTGTAACTGTATGGGTTGTGGGATGTAAACAGAGAGAGAGCCGTAGGACTGTAAAATGAGTTCTGTACCTTTTAGCAGGGTTGGAGTGACTGAGCTCGCAATAGCGTTACCGGTGCTATTGCATAATTGTGTTTTAAAGAAAAATAAGCTGTTACAGCCAAGCCCTTTATCCTACATAATCGTATGCCATTGAATGCACTTCTTCTGTTTATAGATAAGTATTAGGATTCCGACTTTATTTGTGTTAGTCAGAGGCACCAATTTGAAAGGCTTAAAACATAAATATATCAGGCATTGGATGGCTCATAAACCTCCAGCCATCCTACTGCAACAGGTTAGAAAAACTGCATGCACTGATTGCTTCAGAGATGGTTCTGAACATATAGTGTGACACCATGTGTGTGTTCTTGCATCTGATCATGAGAGATTCATTCGTTCACTGTCTTAGTTTCTCATGTGGCAGAGGGTATGCGTGAGAGAAGAATAATAACAGTGTGTCATTTTTACAGAAAAATTGTAAACTCAGATACTTGACTAGGATTTAAGTCCAACATCTGAATTCACATATATCGGGTGAAAAATATGCTGAGCATGATAATGAGGAAGAATTTGGCTGTTTACATACCTAGATTTTCTTGGGTTACTAAATACTTTTTTGCCTTTTGCCTTTTTTTTATTTTATTTTATTTTTAAAAAGGCAGGTGGAGAGGGCTTACTTCTTGTTTGTTATATTTTAGAGATTTTCTTTCACTAAAAGATGAGGCAAGAGGATGAAAATCAGCCAAAATTTGGAGAGAGTCAGTTTGTAAATGGAAATTTATTAGCCAATTAGTGGAAAAACTGAAAGGTTGACGCATGCAGAACAGAAGTTTTTTTTAAAAAGTGCTTAGATGTTTACTTCTTCCAGAGCTGTAATGTCGTCTTGGCTGACCAGTGCAAGCTCCTTATAACTCACTGAAACCAGATTTCTCCCTTTCTCCTTTAATAAAGAGAACCTGCCAGTCAAACCATAAATAAGTCTCCATCATTTTGCTATTGGAAAAACCAGTATTTCCTCAAACCACCATCAGGGAAGTTTGTTTCCTTGTTAGCTCACTGGGGAAAAAAAACGAATTGTCATTTTACTCGAGAGCTATCTTTTGTCCACAGTTGTACTTTGAACTTGATTCCTGAGGAATAGAAAGCTTTATCAGGTTTAATGTATGTGTCTTTTGAGCCACGATCTCTGCATATTTCAAATGATATTCCCTTCCCATTCAGCACAGTTCATTCCTGTTAGCATGTTTAATGTTAGTGGTGCCCAAATTTTGACCTCATCTAAGATTAAAAAACTGAAGAACACGACATACTAATTCTTCATGTAGGATTTAGCACCTTCATCCACCAGTAATATATATACTTCATATACAGCAAGGGTTGATAGCCAAGTTAGAAGAGTGTCTTTCATTCAAACCAATGCTCGATTTGTGCAATCCAGGTCTGTACAGTACTCACTAGAATAAGGAAAAGTGGGATTTGGGTCCCGGTGTGCCAATGAGAAATTCTGTGGGTCCATTGTATGAAGGAGTATAACTCTCTTGCTGTCTTAACTGGTGGGTGGGTGTTGGTTGGTTGTTTTTAAACTAACAAAAGGAAAAAAAATGTGTCAGAACAGTACTTGGTCCTGCTAGTGTAGGCAGGGGACTGGACTTGATGACCTTTCAAGATCTTTCCAGTTCTAGGAGATAGGTATATCTCCATTTATAAAATAAATAAAATAAATAAATAAAAAATTGATGGTCTCTTTGGCTCAGAGTAACTCACATTTCAGGCACAGACACTTTAAAAGAGTAGCTCTCTTTTTGGTATGTTGTTCATGGAAAGACTTTTCATTTTCATCAAAGCTAAGAAAAAAAGCCTTTTTGGCATGAAATAAAAGAGAATTCTCTGATAAGCAGCTACTCATTGAAATAATATTAATAAAGAAGTGGTCCTCCTGTGGAGCAGAAGGAACCACTTGGTCAGGTTACTCCTCTTAAAAATGATGCCACATTTCTTTATTTGAAGTATATTATTTTTGCTAGTGAGTCATAAGCTCCTATAGAGTTTAAACAGTAAAAATCCTGTTATTTCAGGTGGTTGAGTAATACTTAGTTTATGTACAATTCTGCCACTTGTAGAAAAAACAAAGGAAAGGAGAAGAGAAAAGAGAAGTATATACTAGTGTTATGCAGTCCTTTCCCGATGAAGTCATATTTTTGTTTGCATGGGTCTAGCACGGGCATTTTTGTTGTAGTCGCAAAACCTCTCTAGAGAAACGCATCTTCTTAAAAAAGAAAGACATTCCGAATCTTCTCAGATGATCTGAAACAAGCTGCCAATAGAACCTTATTGGGACAGGCTTACAGGATGAACTGTTTGTGAGCTAAGAAAAATATTTAAAGGCTATGTAAATAAATAGAACATAAATGCAGAAAATCCGCGGTAAATAGATGCTGTCAGCTGACTCCATAGCAAGTTACATGAGGCATATCTCTCTGTGCTGTATAAAGAACAGACATTGGTGATAGCTAGCCTATCTAGTCTTCTGTTTAATTGCAGTTTCTAAGGACCAAATCCTGCTCTTAGCTAGAATGGGTTCAACTCCCATTTATGTTAGGATTTTGACTGCCATTAGAGTCACACCTATATACGTGATGGCAGGATTTGGCCCTATGCATTTGAATTAAACCAAAAGTATATGTTCTGAAAGAGATCGCAGAGCTTCTAAAAGGTGTTCTTCAGTACAGTGGTAGTTCACACTACAGACACATAGTTCAGACCTTTATGATGTGTGAAGCAAGAACTGAACCAGTCTTCACATGATTTCCTAAAGAGTGCCCACATAAATGATCAGTTCCTGAACAATTTGCCTTTTAATGTTTCTTAGTGTTACAAAGAAGCATACACCCTCATGCACACTCTCATACATTTTCACCCACTTCCTGGGTAGAAGGAAACAATTGAATTTTTAGGTTTTTTGCTTGCTTGCTTTTTTTTTTTTTTTTCTCCCTCCCATGAAAAGAACAAATTTCAGAATTTAGGCTTACATCAACTTTCCAGCCATTCTGGAAACATTAAAGAACTCTTTACCAAGTCAAAATGTGTGCAATGTAAAGACCCCTAATAACAGTGAAGATTAATTTTGCCCTTGTCCACACAGAGCTACATATAATGGCCCCCTCTTTGCAGAGAAGGGTGTAGTCCTTTTCAGGAAAGAAAAAACACCAGGGGATCTCAAATTGCTTTCAAATGAAAGGTTGGGCAATACATGCATATTAGTTATTGGTTAATAATGATTCTCCTCATTGCAAGTAAAGAGCTGTAAAGCAAGAAGGGACAGGTACTAGAAGACAAATTTAAGACTGTTTCTTTTTCCCAGGTGACTCAGTCTTAGACTGATACTCTTGCCATATAACCAGAAATCTGCTGTAAAACTTAAAGGGATATCGTCAAATACGTTAGGTCTACACATTAATCTACTGTACCTTTGAATGATGCTTCATATTGCTTCTCTTATCTTCCCTGACACTGGTTTCCTTATAATGTGGAAGCTAAATTAGCTTTTTAAAAATTAATTAATTTAAAATATGCATTCCTGGAATGGAGACTTAAAAAAACATGTTTGGCATCTGCTAAGCGGAGATGTACCGCCTAGCAGCCAAGGAAGGGATTCGGGCCCATTAACCAAGTTCATTGACAGTACCTAGTGAGCACTCCAGCATCATCCTGTTGGGAAGGGTGCTGGTTCTGGACTGTGTAGTGGTGTGTTGACCCTGTACTCACTTAGGGGTTCTTTCATTCCAGCCTCTGATTATGAAGCATCCGATTCACCTTTTCATTTCAAAGAAAGCTAAAATGTTGAAGAAATTGATGGGTTGTTTGGGGCCCACACATGGACACCTGAGCAAGTTTTTTTTTTTTTTTACTCACCAGGGTGAACTGGATTGTTTACAAGCAGATAATACCTGCCAGTTGGGGCAGCTTTCCATGTATAGGAGGACATTTTGAGGGAAAATCATACAGTTAGTCTTGGGGCTTGGCTACACTTGCAAGTTAGAGTGTACGAAAGCCTCCTAGTGTGCTCTGACTCACTCCCAGTGCACACTGGCAAGGCATGTGGTATACTCTGACTCTGTGGCTGAAGCGCTCCTGGTGCTTTACCTCTGCGAGAGAAATAACATCTGAAGCCCTTAAGTTAATTGAAATCCGCTGTAGGAATGTGGATATGCCCTTTCAAAGCTCCGTTTCTGACAGCCTGCATGCTGATCTGCTCAAAACAACCATTACTGAGAAATGCTGCTTGCTTAGAGAGAGAAAGAGAGAGAGGTGGAGATGAGGGGGGTCTGAACTTACAAAACAGCATGTAGACACTCTCAGCATCCCAAAAACCCACTCTCTCCCACACACATACACACAGCACGGTCCCTTTCACACTCCACCCCATGCCGCCGCATTTGAAAAGCATGTTGCAGTCACTTGAACACTGGGATAGCTGCCCATAATGCACCGCTCCCAATGCAGCTGCAGGTGCCGCAAATGTGGCCACGCCAGTGCTCTTGCAGCTGTCAGTGTGGACAGACTGGAGTGCTTTCCCTACTGCGCTCTCTGAAGGCTGGTTTAACTCAAAGCGCTCTATCTGTAAGTGTAACCGTGCCTTTAGTACCTTACCACAGAGAAGAAAGCTACACAAAACCATAGAATAACTACTATGCCAATAGGCTGTTAAAATGGAGGCCTCAGGGCATAGAGAAAATGCCTTCATTGTTTTTGCCAGTGTACACTACAGATTATCTTTTGTTCTACACAAGCAAATCCTTTACAAGGGGTAGTGTAAGCTATGCTTCCTTACATGAGGACTTTTTTAGCTGACTTATACCCATTAACATCATGATGCATAAGGCAGTCCAGTTTGCTATAATTTACAGAGAGGTAAGAACGAAGATGTAAGTTAAAGCTGGATGGAGACTACTTTAACATTCAATTTCTTACACCGTCCTGTTAGATGATTTTCTTTATACATTCTTCATTTCTGAGCTATCAGCATGTGAGTTGCTACAATTGTACACTTAGACTGAATGATTCCTTTACACTAAGATTCAGAGGTGATGTGTAAATCAAGGGATGGCAGTATAGTGAAAGGAGGTGTAAAGGGGATGGAGGAGTAAGTTACACACTGAAATGCAAGTAAGCCTAGGGGAAATCTAAGCTGATATTACATCTGCATTGGAGAGGCCAGAAGAAGGTATAAATTATACACAACTTGTACTCCCTTTAAATTCACCTCTGAATTTGGCTCCAAGTAAACTAAAAAGTCACACATGCTGCTTGATAATGAAGGAAAATCTGATTGATGTACCTAATGCCAATTCATTCTTTCATAGATTTCCTGTAGTATGTACATTAATTCTAGCAATGTCAATGAGGTTTGGGGCAATACTGTTCCTTGCTCAGTTAATTCTTAACATTTGAGTAATGAATAGATATAATGTATTCATTCAGGACAATTCTTTCCCTGTATTCCTTTGCCCCTTTTTGAACCTCAGCTACCAAATCCCCACCACTGTCTTGGACATTGGCCAGTGATCCCAGAGTGTAATAGTAAATACAGGTGGAAAAATGAGCTCTGTTATAATTTTAAGCCAGTTATGTGATTCTACCCTTTTCATTTACCAAAATGTAAAACTCAGAGTCATAGCGGGGATGCAATGAACAGTGAAGAGTCCATCCAATGAGTGGGTGGCTGGAGTCCTCCAAATGTATAATCGTTTTGCTGGTGGTGGTTTTAATGTTTCTGTTTATACTCAAGAAATTGATTCAGTAGCCATACAAATTTGGTTTTGAGCTATTGAACACTAGTGGACAGCTGACTGGCCTCCACACAGAAACTCAGGCCAACTACTGCTTTCCCCGCATCCCTTACCACTCCATTTTACATTATGCAGTACATCAACTTCAATTTTCTAACTTCTCAGGGCAATTCATATTGGAACTGAACATTTTGCATTCACTGCTCAGTAATTCTGTGGTTTCAGCCTCAGACTGGGAGGATATTGTTTGTTATAATCAATGGCAACTGTTTCAGACAGCTGTCAAACCCAGGCAGGCTTCATCTTGTCGTGGCTTACCTCACACCTTTTTAATTAGGGTAAGGCTTAAGGCATCCTATCATGTGGCTGTCATGCAATCTAATTTAAATAATGTGATGCAGGGATTGGGGGGTGGTAGGAGAGGACTGCCAAACTAATGTACAAGAAGGAATGTATCTCTCAAAGCCACAGGAGTGTTTGGGGGAAAATATCCATTAAGCTGGTAGTTTGTTCAGTAAAGACTGAATGAAATTCAGGGAGGAGTATAAAACTATTGCTCACGCATGCAGGAGTAAAATTAGGAAGGCCAAGTCACACTTGGAGTTGCAGCTAGCAAGACGTTAAGAATAACAAGAAAGGTTTCTTCCAGTATGTTAGCAAGAAGAAGTCAAGAAAAGTGTGGGCCCCTTACTGAATGAGGGAGGCAACCCAGTGACAGTTGATGTGGAAAAAGCTAATGTACACAATGCTTTTTTTGCCTCTCTCTTCATGAACAAGGTCAGCTCCCAAACTACTGCACTGCACAGTATGGGGAGGAGGTGACCAGCCCTCTGTGGAGAAAGAAGTGGTCCAGGATTATTTAGAAAAGCCAGACGAGCACAAGTCCATGGGGCCGGATTCACTGCTAAATGAGTTGGTGGATGTGATTGCAGAGCCATTGGCCATTATCTTTATAAACTCATGGTGATCAGTCTCAGATGGCTGGAAAAAGGCTAATGTAGTGCCCATCTTTAGAAAAGGGAAGGAGGAGGATTGGGGAACTACAGGCCAGTCAGCCTCACCTCAGCTCCTGGAAAAATCCTGGATCAGGTCCTCAAGGAATAAATTCTGAGGCACTTAAAAGAGATTAAAGTGATCAGGAACAGACAGCATGGATTCACCAAGGGCAAGTCATGCCTGACTAACCTAATTGCCTTCTATGATGAGATAACTGGCTCTGTGGATCAGGGGAAAGCAGAGGGCGTGTTCTTCCTTGACTTTAGCAAAGCTTTTGATATGGTCTCCCACAGTATTCTTGCCAGCAAGTTAAAGAAGTACGGGCTGGATGAATGGGCTATAAGGTGGATAGAAAGCTGGCTGGATTGTTGGGCTCAACAGGTAGTGATCAATGGCTCCATGTTTAGTTGGCAGCTGGTATCAAGCGGAGTGCCCCAAGGGTCGGTCCTGGGGCTGGTTTTATTCAATATCTTTATTAATGATCTGGAGGATGGTGTGGACTGCACCCTCAGCATGTTCGCAGATAACACTAAACTGGGAGGAGTGGTAGATACCTTGGAGGGTAGGGACAGGATACAGAGGACCCTAGTCAAATTAGAGGACTGGGCCAAAAGAAATCTGATGAGGTTCAAAAAGGACAGGTGTGGAGTCCTGCACTTAGGAAGGAAGAATCCCATGTACTGCTACAGACTAGGGACTGAATGGCTAGGCAGCAGCTGCAGAAAAAGACCTAGGGGTTATAATGGATGAGAAGCTGGATATGAATCAACAGTGTGCCCTTGTGGCCAAGAAATCTAATGGCATTTTGGGTTGTAGGGGCATTGCCAGTAGATGAGGGGACATGATCATTCCCCTCTATTCAGTATTGTTGAGGCCTCATCTGGAGTACTGTGTCCAGTTTTGGGCACCATGCTACAAGAATGATGTGGAAAAATTGGAAAGAGTCCAGCGAAGGGCAACAAAAATGATTAGGGGGCTGGAGCGCATGATTTATGAGGAGAAGCTGAGGGAACTGGGATTATTTAGAAGAATGAGGGGGGATTTGATAGCTGCTTTCAACTATGTGAAAGGGGGTTCCAAAGAGGATGGATCTAGACTGTTCACAGTGGTAGCAGATGACAGAACAAGGAGCAATGGTCTCAAGTTGCAGTAAGGGAGGTTTAGGTTGGATAGTAGGAAAAACTTTTTCATCTGGAGGGTGGTGAAGCACTGGACTGCATTACCTAGAGAGGTGGTGTAATCTCCTTCCTTAGAGGTTTTTAAGGTCAGGCTTGACAAAGCCCTGATGGGATGATTTAGTTGGGGATTGGTCCTGCTTTGACTGGGTTGGACTAGATGACCTCCTGAGGTTCCTTTCATCCCCGATATTGGTTGATTCTATGAAATTCATTCAAACAGAGTCCCTTGAGTTGATCTGCATTTATGGATTTTGATTTGATTCAACTGCAAGTAAATTAGAGCAATTTAACAAGCTGAGGACTGTGTTGACTAACACAAACTGAACAATAGATCATAACTGTATAACCTCTACGGTTTTCCCCCATATATTGCTGTATAATTGCAATAATTAATCTTTATTTTTTTTTAAATAAAACCCTACTATAAATACACTGTTGGGTACTTACAACAACGAATCTGATTAATTCCAGGGCAATTGCTAATGTCCAATGCTCTGCAGACAGATAGCACAACCTGAAAAGTGCATGTCCTTGTTTAGAGATAGTGGTGTTGCTAGGAGATCTGGAAGATGTGCTGCTTCACAGAGGGGGGCCTCTTCTAGCTGATAAAACCATCATGGAAAATAAAGCAGCTCTATCTGCACAAAGAGGTTCATTTGCAGGGTTCGTGTCTTAAACTGCTCTCCTCCACCAGTATTGCTATTTGTTCTCCCAAAGGATTCCTTATGGACCACAGTGGAGCTGGTGCTGAGAGGCAGTATTTCACCTCTTTGCCAGCAAGAATGATTCAGGCTCATTGTTTCCTTATCTCTGTTCCTAATAAAACCATAAAATATTAAAACGCAAGTTAACTTTTTCTATATTTGCGGTCCATATACTTTACTTTTGATTATCACTTTCACTTTTGTTTATACTGAGTTTAACTGTTTGGTGTTCATACACAATTTTTTTGTTTAGCAAAACACTAGCACCTAGCAGGGAATCTAGGCATGGGTTGACTGCGGAGCTGATGCTGGTTGCTGAGGAGATTAGGCACAGGCAACACGTAACACTTGAGAGTGAGGGGGCATAATTTAAAGGTTCTGGGGGAGCAGTGACCACCCCAGAGAGGTTTTCAATATGTGGGGTGTGTCCCTTTGGGGGGGGGGGCACCGATTAATGTTTTCGGGGGGCGAGCGGCAATGCCAACCAGGTGGTTTGCGTTGGCGATGCTAGGCAGGTTGGGCCGGCCCTGTGCAATGGGGCTGGAAAGGGCATGCCGTCTCCACCCCGACTCATCCTAGCGGGCCACCCAGCCTATCTGGGTTGAGGGAGGGGTGCTACCTAAAAATCTGCGTGCGGGCACATGACCCCATGTTCAGGGGAGGACGCTTCCCATGTTTCGTGTTTGAGGTTTGGTTTCTGCATTGAGCAGTTAATTGAAGAAAGAGTAAAATACCAGTGGGACACAAGGCACTACGTAGTAATAAAGGGCACGGAAAGGTTCTCTCTGCCATTAGTTGCCATTTGCAACCATAAATCTTTGGTATACTAAACACCGAATTTCTAGATCACAAGCGGCTCACAGTCAATGGGCAATAGCAGTGTAAAAAAGAATCTTACTTTTTCAGTTTTCTAGCTGATGATCTCAAATGCTGCGAGGGAAAAGAGAGGCGGGGAGAGGTAGAGTCCCCAAGGTGGTATAGCAGGCAGGTCTACCATGGTGGTATACCATGGTAGACCTGGGAATAAGAATCCGGGTCGTCTCAGTCCCCAGCCACTAGCTCAAGCTGTCTCTGTATGCACTGTCTCATACTTCTAGATGATGTTGCACTGCTACATGTATTGCAGTTACAAACTGCATGTCAATGAGAGGGTGTGGACAGAAGTATCCTCTATTGCAGGGGTGGCCAACCTGTGGTTCTGGAGCCACATGCGGCTCTTCAGAAGTTAATATGCAGCTCCTTGTATAGGCACCGACTCCGGGGCTGGAGCTACAGGTGCCAACTTTCCAGTGTGCCGGGGGTGCTCCCTGCTCAACCCCTGGCTCTGCCCCAGGCTCTGCCCCCACTCCACCCCCTCCCGCGTCCTCCCCTGAACCTGCTGTGCCCTCGCCATGCCACGAAACAGCTGATCGGGAGGTGCAGCGAGGGGGAGGCGCTGACCGGTGGGGCTGCCAGTGGGTGGGAGGTGCTGGGAGTGGGGGGGGGGGGGCCTGATGAGGGGCTGATGACGTATTACTGTGGCTCTTTGGCAATGTACATTGGAAAATTCTGGCTCCTTCTCGGCTCAGGTTGGCCACCCTTCCTCTATTGGAAACAGCGTAGAAACAGAATATTTGAACAAGGCCTAAATCAGTTGTCATTTAAACCTACAGTCAATAACTCTTTCTAGAAAGAACAATTGTGATCTCAAAAGCATGTGAGGAACAAACAGCATGGTGTGTGTGTGTGGGGGGGGGTTTGAATCTTACTTTTCCTTGTGTTGTTTCAAATGCAAAAACCTCAAACTAGGACACATTCTGACATTAGATGAAGAGCCACAAGTTTGCATAGATAAATACACTGTTATTGTCATCAAGGGTCAATTTCTCAGTGGTAAACCTCTTCCTAGTTGATGCCAGCATTTCCAAGAGTTTCCCTTTGTCTCTTCTCAATAGGAGCGTCTTTATTTAATTTGTTCATCAGACTGTGGTCCGTCTTTTTATTTTATTTTATCTTTTTACTACATTTGGAATGAGTAGTCCACAAGCAGCATATTGTATGCTCATTTTCCTTGACTCCTCTCGATAGCTCATATATTAAAAAGAGAATAGGAAACTCTCTCTCTTAAAAATATACATCTATCTGGAGACATTGAGGAACAAAGAGAGAATGAGCATACAGTATAGTACAAAGCAGCCAAGCCCCGCAAACCTGAGCTGAGTTCTATTCCCTGGACTGCCATTGACTGACTCACTGTCTGATATGGAGCAGGTCTCTTTCCCTCCACCATTTGGCTGAATTGTCTTTTGGAGTGTAAGGTCTTTGAGGCACATGAACTGTCATTTATTCTACGTCTGCAGCCTAGCACAACAGGGCCCGGCGTGGTGGCTTTTTGGCACTACCACAATATAAATGTTTACTACTAATATGTAATTATTTTATACACTTTTATATTATTATTTTTATTTATACTGCTTTTTCCCCACCCCCCCCTTCTCACCCTCTCCAGTGAGGAACAAAATTAGACTAGAAAGCAAGTTCTGACTGTTCTATACTTTTAACACCTGTTGATGCTGTAAATCCACACTATGATAAGAATGATGTCAAAGAGAGCTGCACAAAGATAGTTGTGCACATGTATTTCAGGGCAGAATTTGGTCTGAAATCCTGCTAGTAGTGATAATGGCAGTGACAGATACAGAAAGAACAGAAACATAATTGCCAAAGAACTTGTTTTGACTAAAGCTGAACAAACCTAATGTGAAAGTCATTAAGGAAGCAGAATGGAAAACTTAGAAATAGTATCCTCTTACAGAGTAACTTTTTTCTTTACTTGAAGGATAGCTTAGTCAAAATTCCAGACAGACCTTTATTATTTAACTTGGAGGAGGGAGGTTTATTCTCTTTTTCATCAGAATTTCACAAGTATAAAGTATATTCACAGGTTGAGTTTAGCTTTTTTTATACTGTTAGATGGGAAAAGGATTAATTTCCCCCCTTTTGTTGGTTGTAATTGACAAAATACAACCAAGCTGGGTTTAATTAAATGAGTTATATTCTCTGAGTGCCATATGCTAACCTCATTTTTGCAGATGTAAATTTGGAGCAATTCCACCAAAATCAATGGAGTTGTTCATGATTTGACTTAGATGTATGTGAGGGCAGAGTCTGGCCCTGCTATTGAATATCAGCAACTGTTAGGCTGCTAAAGAAAAACCAACCAGCTACATTGCAGAGAATATTATCGTAATGGTTCCTTTGTTAGAGGCATTCCACTTGGTACTGCAGACCTTAAAATTATGTTTGACCAAGAGATAAGGAGGGGCTAATTCAATTAGTTTGAGAAAAATGGACTTCCATAAATTGATTCTTTAAAAAAAACAAAAAACCCCATGAAATTTAGAGGAGCTCTCAGAAGGGACAAAATGCAGGCCCCAGTCCTGCAAAAACTTGCTTAACCTGCATGTGTTTAACTTACACAAGTCCTTGCAAAATCTACAGGAAGAAATCACCGTAAGTGCACTTTGCTTACATTTTTCCATGTTTCTCTGCATGATTACTAAATTTAGCATATGGGATTATTTTGTCCCCCTTGCAAGACAGCTTGATCCCACAGGCAAATCATAACTCTGTGTTTATGCTCTCACTCTGTGAAATCGTACTCCCAAACCTGTGATGTCACACACTTGTCCAAACATCTTCAAGTAGGGAAATATGGGCTTGAAGGGGGGGGGGGAATGATTTTATTACAAATATAGCCCTCAGCTGCAACCCAGGCACAAGGATCTCTGATAAACTAGCAAAGAGGAGAGTAAACTTGATTTACATTTAATTCTGACATTATTTTAAAGTCTTTCTTCAAAGTTCTATCCTGAGTGCAGGCTGACCCAACTCTGAAACGTTGAGTATGAAAGACAGTTTTACTTCCTCATTGTTTCAACGACTTGGGAAAGCAGACTTTGTAGAGGAGGGGGGTGGTGTTTATGGTACACAATAACATTATTACCATACAGTGTGGAAACACAGTGACTTACATAAGCGTGGTTATGCAAGGTGCCCTCAACCTCCCACTCTCCCAGAGCTGGGAGTGCTCAGGCCAGAATTTATGAGCAGGATCCTATTTTCCTTGCATGCTGAAAACTCCCATAGACTCTGACAAAGGAGCAGAAGGTACAAAGAAAAATCAAGTGGCTTGGCAGCATGGCCATGAATTTAACTGTTTCTGTCAACAGCCTGAGCCTTTAAAACTCTTCTCAGTGCTGTACAGAGGTGAATGTACATAATGAATGAATGGCAAATTTGCAGTGATTGTGATATTCTGAGAAGGCAGGCAACAGATAAGAACTCCTTCCGTGTAGTATCTATATATATAAAAGTCAAGTGGTGTATGTATGTATGTACGTATGACTGCGAAGTCCTCCCGCACCGTTTGAGCCAGAGACTTGAAATTTGGTACAGTGAGGGGTCTTGGGGTCTAGATGCTGGTAAGGGTCGAAAAATTTTCGGATCTCACCTCTGACGCCCCCCAGGGGTGAAAGTCTTTCAGGGCCAATCACATCGGCTGGGCGGTTAGGTGGTGATGATGTCATAATACCCCCCTCCAACAGACACCTCACTCGCTCAGCTCGCCCCTCCCTCCTCCAACGGAACCCCGGAGATCACTCAGCTCACTGCCCCTCCCTCCTCCAACGGAACCCCGGAGATCACTCAGCTCACTGCCCCTCCCCCCTCCCAACGGAACCCCGGAGATCACTCAGCTCACTGCCCCTCCCCCCTCCCAACGGAACCCCGGAGATCACTCAGCTCACTGCCCCTCCCCCCTCCCAACGGAACCCCGGAGATCACTCAGCTCACTGCCCCTCCCCCCTCCCAACGGAACCCCGGAGATCACTCAGCTCACTGCCCCTCCCTCCTCCAACGGAACCCCGGAGATCACTCAGCTCACTGCCCCTCCCTCCTCCCAACGGAACCCCGGAGATCACTCAGCTCACTGCCCCTCCCCCCTCCCAACGGAACCCCGGAGATCACTCAGCTCACTGCCCCTCCCCCCTCCCAACAGAACCCCGGAGATCCCTCAGTTCTCTGCCCCTCCCCCCTCCAAACGGAACCCCAGAATCCATCAGCTCTGTGCCACCCCCCACCTGCGAAGGTCCCCGGAATCCCTCGGCTCTGGGCCCCCTCCCCGCCTGCGATGGATCTGATTTGGGTTTGGTGGGACGGTAAGTGAGGTGGGGGTGTCGGGTTTGGTCGGGGGGTGAGGTGGGGGTGTTGGGTTTGCTTGGGGGGGTGGGAAGGTATCGGGGTGGGTGAGGGGTGAGGGGTGGGTGTTGGGGTTGGTCAGGGGGTGTCAGCTGTCTGCCACCTCCCCACCTCCGACTGAACCGAGCAGCGCCGGGCACTTATGCTAGTATTATATACTATTATATGTAGAAGCAGTAGTGCATGCTGCTTTCCCTGGCTCCCCCGACCTACTTGCCTGAGTCAATATTTGCATTGGCTCACTCAATAAGTTATGTTTTTCTGATAAATATTTGGTTTGTTTGGAAAAAGCCCATCAGGTTAATTTGCAGTTAACAGCCAAATAGTGACAGGTAAGTAAGCAGAGCTTTACAAACAAGGTGTGCAGAAGGTAGTGTTGAATACTATTATAAAGAACAGCACCAGGTAATTGCTCACAATGTCTCACTGATACAGATATGACTGTTAGGCTTTTTATCATGTTTGCACTTGAAAATTAACTCAGCTTTAAGAGACCAACCTACCATACTTCTCTAAAGGAGTATGATCAGGTGATGGTTCAACAGGAAATTGTTTTGTTTAAGGATCCCCATTTCTGAGCAAGAAGGAAATGAATCACAGATGGACTCTGTAATCTGTCAGTCTTAATTTCACCACTTTTAATCACGTAGAACATGTGTGACATGCATCATCATTTTACCCAAGAACATGTGTGACGTACATCATCATTTTACCCAACCCCACACCTTCTTGTATTGGCCCTGCATTTAACTTCCTGTGTTGTGTCAGAACTATTTGTGTTTCAGAGCAATTTCAATATTATTGGTAAACAGGCTGGCAACTAAAGGGAAGTAAGGGTACAATTCCTAATTATTAATGAAATTTCATGTGTTTAATTGCTTATATTGGAAATTTACCACTGCATATATAATTTCTGGGTTTTCCAATCGGTATCCCTCACTAAAAGGTATTGGATTTTTTTGATGTACACTGTCTTGGATCACACTTTTATAGTAAGACTTCATTTATAAATAGTTTATAAAAGAATAAATTAATAGGTTTTATTAAATGGTTAATCATTTTTTAAAGATTGCTAGTGTACAATATGTTGCTTATAGCCATCTATAACATTGTCTATTGATAAGAACAGTGTAATGACCATACGGGTCAGATCAATGGTCCACCTAACCAAGTATTCAGTCTTCTAACAATGGCTGGTGCCAGATACTTCACAGGGCCTGAACACAACTGGACAATTTTTTGAGGAATTCATCCTCTGTTTTTTAGTTCCAGCTTCTGACAGTCAGAGGTTTATGAACACCTGGAGCATGTGGTTTCATCCCTAACCATCTTGGCTAAGCCTCCATTAATTTATTTAATTCTTTTTTGAATCCAGTTATACTTGTGACCTTCACAGCATCCCCTGGCAATGAGTTCTACAGGTTGACTCTGCATTGTGTGAAGTACTTCCTTATGTTACTGCCTATTAATTTATTTACGTGACCCCAGTTCTTATGTTATGTGAAGGGGTAAATAATACTTTCTGCATGCCATTCATAACTTTATAGACCTCTCTCATGATGAGTTTGTAAGTATTAATAACACATTATACCCCTCTGTATCATGCTTATAACACCTATTATTCATTTGTTAACGCTGTCTAAACAATTTACAAGTAGAACCTGAATATAAAGTGCGATCCCGGTTTTTGTAATGATATACTGAAATTATTTTCTATGTGCAAAACGTAAGCAACGTTGTCTGATGGGGAAGACATTTACCTAACCTGAATGGTTGGAGAATAAGGTACATGGAGCAAGTCAAATGAATATTCAAGTAATTCATACAACTTTAGATAAGTGATTGTCCTTTAGGTTTTATTCTCCTGGAGCTCTATTCAAAGTTTATTGAAGTCAATACCAGTCTTCATATTGAAGTCAGTATGCTTTGACTCAGACCCTAGTGCATAAAATGGACTGTGCATGTATATAAGGATGTAATTTGGCCTAACATGTTTTTGTCATTCGAACTAGCAGTTTCTCTCCTTAGACTTTGACAGTTCACCCAATACTGATATTTATAGTTTGTAAAAGAGAAGGTTGTATTTATTAGTTGTCATGTACCGAATGAAAAATTAAGTTTAAGATTTCATATTTTTTTCCAGTAAGGAGCTGTTCATGAATGAGCCGTCTGCTGATATGATGTGTTCGGCTGATGTTTCAGTTTTGATGGTCACATTTTTAGAAAACCGGAGAGTTGATCATTTAGAAAAAGAGTTCAGAGTTTGCAACAACAAAAAAATCACCATATTTCTTCATAATAAAATATACTGGAACCCTTAAGATGCCTATGTTTCTAGTCAAAGCAATTTCAGTTTCTTGCTGTAACTCGTCTCCCTATCTTCCTACTCACCTAATGTCTGTAATAGTCTTTAGATATGTCTCAGTCTCATTTGAAAGATCTTTGGAGGCAATGATATTGTTTTGTATCCGTCAGTGAAGTGCTGTGCCCGTATATGGCACTATTTAACAGTAAATAACATTGTTAATTCCAGACTTAAAATACTTCATGCTTTTCTCAAAAATTCTCTTTATTTCTCCCACTCAGGGTGGTGGATTCACCATGTCACACGCTCCATGCAAACATACTCCATGTTCTGAAAAAATTATAATCTAAATAGCATCATGATTTATAGTGTTGCAGTGGATAAGTATGTATTACTTAGAATTTGAGGCCATGTGTTGAAAATTATTTATGAATATGCTGTTATATTTAAGTACTAATAAATAATTATCACAAATTCAAATTGACAGCTGTGCTAGAGGAATACAAAAATGCAACTTTTTTTTGAAATGGTTACCCCGAAGTGTTTCCTGTCAAATGAAGTAAGCATTTACCATGGTTGGATTTAGGGGATAGCATACTGATATGATTGATGACACAATGTTGGTGTGTGTTTGTAGGCATATATAGTGGATTCTCAGTTCTGAAATAGTTCCAAACCAGTTATTTGGTACACTGTGTTGTCAGAGTCAGGATTTTCTTAATGCAATTAGAATAATGTCATGCATTTGATCTGTAACATTAATTGTTTCTATAAATTATAGTTGATTAAATGCTTTAACTGAAAATAAGGGAGGGATAAATTACACTGACTCTATGGGAGACTCTTGAAAACCATGTGTGGTAAGGAGTGTTACTTGTTACAGGGATTTGTGTATTAAGGACTCCAAATGAAATCAAGTAGTCAGTACCCCTATATGGGTGACTTGCAGCCCAAAAAACAGTGCAAAGGGATCACACAGCCTATTCACAGGCAAACCTGTGGACTGATCCAAAGATCTTTGCGTGTACCCGAGGGCAAGACTCCCACTGACTTCAGTGAGTTTTGGATTGGGCTCCCTATTCTGTAGTGATGTTGCTTTGTGAAGTATCAAAATGAGTCTTCACAGCAAGAGATGAAGAATCAGGATTAGTTTATGGCCCCTGCTTTGCCCAAGACTGGGTTATTTTAGAGATCTGAACACCCCTCTCCCCTTGGGTAGTGCAGTCACCCTTAGGAGAAGCTGTAACAGAAAACTTGGATTATTAAATTGGAATGTGTTAGCATCAAGAGCAGTCTCTGTTGTTAAGAAGCAGAATTATAGGAACGTTCTGAATGCTCTGCACCTTTGTCCCCCTCACAGAAAAAAAGAAACTCAAAAATGTTTTTTAAAAAAAATAAATAAAAATTCAAAAAACTATTAGAGCAGATTGAACATTTTCACATTTCAAAGTTTTTCAGTGAAGATGAACAAAATTTTTCACTGCTTTTCTACCAGCTTTTGAAAATAAAAAGACATAAATAGAAAAAGTGCTAACACCAGTCCCCTTTTTGTTATCTGTCAGTCATCTCTCATAAGAGGGAGCATTATAATAATCTGTTTCTGAGCAGTTTATTTCAGGAAGACCTTTTTGAGACCCAGACAACAATGGTAATACTATAGAGTCCAGCCTCGGCCTCAAGGCCTAAAAGTGAATCTAAAGAAAATAAAACCTCACAAAATCAATGAAGTTTCCCAGATATCACTGTGACCATCTTTTTTGCCCACAGTATAATCTTGCTGGGGGTTTTGACTGGTATCTTCACCCATCACTACCTTACTTTTTTAAAGCTTTTTATGCTTTGAGCATCTCTCAACTCTAAAGCAACTTTCTGCTTTGGGAAAGTCAGAAGATGTATGACACGTGATAGAATGGCAATTGTTCTAACTCTCTTGATGAGCAGTGAAAAATGATTTTTTTTTTCATGAAAGTGCTGGTTTATGTTACATTCTTTTGGAATATGCTACTACATAAAATATATACCAATAAGCCAAGAAAAAAAAGGGGCACATTCTCAGCAACACACTGCAAAACAAATTAAGCTCCATTCTTGGGCATCTCTCACCCAGATTTCCACAGAGTATTTGAGACCGATTAGCACAAAGCGGTGTAAATAGCCTCTTCACCAATTGCTGATTTTCATTGCAGCCAATTGTGGAGTCAGGTTGTCTCCGCAACACATCTGTATTGCCCAAATGAGTGATGTAGTAAAATGTTCTCTAAAGAGCATTCACAGCAGTCTGACACAGAGAAAGTGCCTCACTCTGTCTTGGTGACGATAAAGCATTAATTTTCTGGGCCCAACAGTACTCAGCAAGGGTTGTAGTCAGGCTGTCGCAGTGCAGCAGCACTAACAACTGTAGCCACGCGCACATATTCAGTGAAGTATTAATGGGATCAGTGACCAGAGATTTCTGACAGTTAATGGACTAGACTCTGCTTTCTAATAACTGCATGGCTTACTGCTTAGGAACATCTCAAGTGCAGTAATCTACTTTCATTTTTAATAGGGAACAAGCATTCTCTTTCTCTGTAAAATGAGAATTTACGGTTATTTTCTTCTCAGTCTAAGCATGTTTGTGCTCCTGTAAGTAATTAAACCGTTTACCTGTGTGTGTGTGTGTGTGTGTGTGTGTGTGTGTGTGTGTGTGTGTGTGTGTGTACACATATATTACATGCAGGGCTGTTAGCACTACTTATTACTTTTAACTTTGTCAAAACTTTTAACTTATAACTGTCAAAATGTAACAGTTTGGGCTGACACTTTCTGTGTTGGATATCTGCCTCAGGCAATTTATTTTATTTTATTCTATTCTATTCTATTTATTTATTTTGTGGATGGGTGTGGGTGTGTGGGTGTGTGTAAAATTTTGGCCAATAACCATTTCTGAGAATGAGGCAGAGGGAGAATATACTGTTTTGCCCATGTTAAAATATTCTGACATGACAACCTTTTGAAAATCTCTGTCATCCCCATGCTTTTGAAATTTGGCAGATTGGTGTCAGGGATATGCTTTTTTACTACCCTTGAAATTCTGCTCATATCTGGCTAAGTTATAAGCCTTTTGGAAAAAATCATAGTGTGCATATGCTCAATATAGACTTGTTAGATTTTAGCAGTTAAATTCTCAGAATCCATCTCCCCTGGGCATACTCCATTTTGGGGGTAAGAGAGACTCACTTGCCTGGTAATTTTAGCTCAGGTTGGAGGGGCAGGGCCGGTGACAGGGGGGTACAGCGGGTACAGCTGTACCGGGCCCCGGACTTCAGGGGGGCCCCTGAAGTCCGGGGCCGGTACTCAGCTGTACCCGTTGTCGCTGGGGCTGTGAGCGAGGCGCGGCTCGGGCAGCCGCTGCAGCGCTCACCAGCCCCCTCCCCCGGCACCCAGCAGCCTCCCCCGCCCCCCTTTGCTTCTGGCCGGGCCACGCGGCCGCAGCACATGCGAGGGTTGGGGCCCGCGGCAGGTAGGAGACCGGTGGGGGGGGGGGCCTCAGGAGAGCGGCCGGGGGGGGGGGGCGTGGGAGATCGGCCAGGGGGGGGCCACGGGAGGCGGGAGATCGGCCGGGGGGGGCCCGCGGGAGGCGGGAGATCGGCCGGGGGGAGGGGGGCCCGCGGGAGGCGGGAGATCGGCCGGGGGGAGGGGGGGGCCCCGCGGGAGGCGGGAGATCGGCCGGGGGGAGGGGGGGGCCCCGCGGGAGGCGGGAGACTGGCCGGGGGGGGCCGCGGGCGGTGGGAGGCTGGCGGGGGGGGGGGCCCGCGGGCGGCGGGAGGCTGGCGGGGGGGCCCCGTACGGTCTGCCGTACGGGGCCCCAAAATTCCTGTTGCCGGCCCTGTGGAGGGGAGAGGGCAGAAGGGGTTAAATATGTGGGGAAACGGGTAGAGGTGCCTGTGCCTGCTAAAGCACACTCCTCTTCAGAGCCTTGAATGGAACCAAAGATTCCTGAATATCACCATTCCTCTGCTGTCAGCAAATGCCTGTAAAACCCATTGGTGAAGTGTGTGTGTGTGTGTGTGTGTGTGTGTGTGTGTGTCATTCCTCTTGTCCCCTCTTTCTAACTTGGATCTTCACCTCTGGACTGTACTCTTACTTAGTCACTGTTCTTCCAATCACAATGTTCAAACCATTGGAAATGGTGAATTATTTGCTTTTTCCACGAAATAAAAATATATCTACCCCACTGGAGCAATCCCTACATCCTTCCAGATATGTGTGTGGCTGTTTTTGAAATACAAACCTTTATGTTAAGAGACAGTATAGTTTTCAGTGTAATATTTAGTTGTTTCAAGAACTGAGAGATTTTAGAAAACATTTTTTACCATTGTTTATGATGATGTAAAATTTTTTTTTCTAAATACTTATTTACCAAACATGCATTGATTGCAGTAAAGTGATAGGCTGTAAAATTATGGGTCTCCCCCTCCCCCCAGAAGCCCTCCATTCACTAAACGTCCACTGATTCCAAAGAGAGTTCCATGGGTGGATGGTTTCTTGCAGATCCGGGCTCCAAGTCTGAAGGAGATGAAGGCTCGTGGATGGCAAGAAGAGCAGTGAGACAGTGCTGTCTTTGGGACCTATAAGGGTGTTCCATCTAGAAATTATTTCTTCCTTTGTGAATTTTGCTGTGAACAGATGATTATTTTTTCTCCAAGCATGTTATAGACCTCTAGCCATATGTTCATATGCTTTTGTTATATCTGAGCACTGATCTTTGCTATAGTCTTAAGCACCTGTGTAATTCACATTTTTGCAAGTTTCAGGAAAAGCATGCATCTATGCCACGTGTGTGTAATTTTCAAATTAATTATGCACCAGTCAGGATTCACCAAAATGTATTTTAAAATATAAATAGCTAATGGACCGAATAGCCCAGATGATTAGTATTGGAATGCAGAGCTTTTCACCTGAATTTCAGGTGAAATCTAGCCTAGATCAGTAGTGACTGAAAGCAATTATCTGCTGTCAGTGCTTTGGTTGCATGTGTGAAATGAGAGACAAGGTGGGTGTGATAATATCTTTTATTGGATCAACTTCTGTTGGTGAAAGAAACAAGTTGTTGAGCTATACAGAGGTCTTCTTCATATCTGGGATATGAGATTAGTAAGACCAGGAGTTGGTGGACAGGTGTCCACAGCACAAGACCACCACCCATTTGCATTGTATAGCACAGAGAGCCTTGCACAAGTCTCAATAGACAGGCAAAGGGGACAAAATGTTTGTAGGAATTGAACTGTCTCGTTCCCTAGAAGAGGTTGCATCATCACAGCCCATGCTTTCTGCATAGATTCCATTCTCCAGGGTTGTCAGTCTGGCATCTTTCTCCAAAACGATTTCTTAAAAGAAAAGAAAAAATCAATCCAGAACAGCCAACGAGAAAATCTACTTGTTTTCACAGAGCCTCCTGTGTTTAGCTGCCAGTGCAGTGGGGAAAAGGTGTTGCCATGAAAATTAACACTCTGCTGTTTTTAAATTAAGCTCACAGTACAGTAGGGTGTGTTTATGTGTATGATAAGTGGTGAAAAAGTGCTTTGAATGGCCCACGGCCTTTAAAGTGCACAGGATAATACATGTTCCTTGATTGGCCACCGGAGTTATAACCTCTCCATTATTAAAGGGCAGGCAAAATAGAAAAAACAGCAATTAAAGTGCCAAAGCTCCATTAAAGACGTGAAGAGATGCAAGACTCTGAGGTGTGTTTAACTTATGTACTCTTTTAGAATTCCACTGGAAGCATAAGACTAAATACTATGGTCATTAAAGCTGTTGGTCCTTCATCCATGTGGTGAAGGGGTGTTAGCTGAGTCTTAGGGCTGGTCTGCATTTTAAACGTTACAGTGGCACTGTTGCAGCTGCATTACTATAGCGCTTCAGTGTAGACACTACCTATGCCAATGGGAGGGATTCTCCTGTTGGTGTAGATAATCCACCTCCCCTACAGGTGATAGGTCGGTCTATAGCAGGATTCTTCTGTTAACTTAGTGTTGTCTACACAGGGTCAATTTAACTATGCCGCTCAGGGGTGTAGATTTTTTTTGCTAATTTTTCAGCATAGACCAGGGCTACATTTTGTTCTGAAAAGGAGCTCATAAAAAAGCAGGTCCTGGGATAATAAGGATGGGATTTTCAATAGTATTCTGCACTGAACTAACTGCTCCCACTGAAGTCAATAAAATCTTTACCATTGACTTTACTGGGAGCAGAGTTAGTTTGAGATCTCATCTTAAGAGTTTGAAGAATAAAACACGCTTGATTTCCACCAGAAATGTAAAACACTCAAGTTAAATGTGAATAAACTGAAAATGAGATGTAAGCAATTCTGGATGAATGAGGTGTACATATTAGTAATAATGGACAAGAATTACCCCTGGGGGAATTCTGTGCCAAAAAATAAATTCTGTGCACAATATTTAAAATTCTGCAGAATTCTGCATATTTTCTTTGTCAAAATAACACAATATAATCATACCAGTTTCAATTATTTTGGTCATTTATTTCAGAATGCTTGTCTGAAAATATGTTTGTACAGACAACAGAAAAGATTCAGGAAGTGTGTTTTGATGCATAGATTCCTTACTAGGCATATTAATACAGAACGTTTGAGTAATAATTCATTTAAACTACAATACAGAACTGTATTTCCCACACCCCCTCAGAAACAGTGTAAAGGCTTGCGGGAGTCGGGGTAACAGAGGAGTTCAGAAGAGGGAAGTAAATTGCTGGGAAGGAGCGTGGGTGTGAACTTGGAGGGTTGTTGGTATGGGTGGGATAAGTATGGAACAGGGTTTTGTTTTTTTTTTTTTGGAAGGGTGGGAAGGGATTATTAGGGGGCTTCCCCCATGCAGACCCGGCTCTCCCATTTAATCAGGCACATCTGCCCCATGTGTTCTTGCATCCCCATGTGTCCTGCACCCCTGTCCACGTGTCCCTTCCCCCCAACACCAACTCCCTTCATCCCCATGTGGCTCAGTACCCCTTCCCACTGTCCCCAGGTGTCTCTGTGCCCCCACTCAGCCACCCTCTGTCCCTATGTAGCTCTACACCCACCCCATCACCATGTGGCCCTGCACCTCCCACCTGTGGCCCTGTGCCTCCACTCCCATTTAACCCCGCCCCCATCTTTCCTCCCCCATTAGCCCTTATGAGCCCCTGTCTGACACCCCCCCAGCACCCCATACTGTGTATCTCCCCATAGCTCCTGTCTCCTGACCTCACCTGACAGGTGCCTCAAGGAAGATGGGCTCTTTCTCTTCCCTAGCTGGTCGGGAGCTGCTGCAGTGTTCTATCCCCACAGTGCACTCTGGTGGGGAAAAAAGCAGAGCTTCAGAAGTTATTTTCTGTTGGGAGCTGCTGCTGCTCTTGTGCCACACCACCCTCTGGAATTATAGCAACATTTCAGCAGAAGCTTTTTTTTCCTGCACAAAAAATTAATAGTATGGGCAGCTCATTAATTATGCTCACGCACAGTAGCGCAGAATTCCTCCAAGAATAAAAAATATTTTATATTTGTTGTTTGTAAGCAATTAAATCCACTGGTCATCCACATAGATTTGGGTAAAGACACTTCCCTGTGGAACCATAGCTTCTCAAACATTAGCTTTTAGAAGGCAGCTGTTCTCTCATTACACCTAATTGTGGTGGTCAAGTCATATCATGTAAAATGGTGCAACAAGATTGAAAAACTCCATTATATGTGATCATCAGCTTACACTGTTTGGAAGAAAGGAGGCCTCTCAAATCACACTTGAATATATCATATTGGAGATGCATTTTACATCAGGGTGGTATTGGTAGCAACTTATCTGCTGTATCCTCATAATGTGAGATACCTCACCCCCAACCCCCATCACCACCCAAGGGTAAACTGTACTGCCGTTTATTGGAAGAGTTTAGTGAAGTATGGTATGTAGACTATACAGAAACCGTCCCTAGACCATTTTAAGACTTACTGCGGAAATACATTTGGTAAAGCTCTTGAGCTCAAGTTACCTATACTCTGTTTAACAAGAGTTAGGAGCCAGAGTACAAAATCCTTTTATCAAAGGCAGCCTTATAAAAATAAGCCCTTGTGACAGTAGAAACATCAAATCACTATATAAAATATTCACATCATAAGTTAGACTTTCCCCTGAGTATTCTTAACACTTGTACTGGAACGTTTGGAGTCATTGTAAGCTGAATAAAAACATAATGTATCTCCCAGCAATTGTTTTCTATTGACTCCAAATCGTCTTACCTTTGTGCACTGTGTAATTGTTAAGGTTCCATTACATTTTACTTGGGATTGAGACCATTTCAAAATCCCCGTGTGATACAGAAACTTATAATGACTTGATGCAGCAATCAAATCAAAGCCCCACGGTCATTCGTGCTGTAGGCAGACTTTACACTCTTATTATTTCAATACACAATGCTCCTTTCTAGGTGGCATAGCAGGTATGAAATCTTATTTGTTGTTGATGCCATCCTCCTCACCCCTGTTGAATAACAATGGTAGTGTCTGATCTTAAAAAAAGAGGGAAATTTTTGAAGGTACAGAGGACAATAAGGTGTTCCACTGAAAGTCAATTGGAGTTGAAGTTGAGGTGCACAACTCCCATTTTTGCCTTTGAAAAACTCCCCCTAAATGCTTGATCATGCAAACTCTTACTACTGGGCAACATAGTGGTTATTTGCAGGGATGTGCGTGAAGTACTATGCAGAACAGGGTTTGTAGCATCATGGTCTAACATTCCAGAATAACAATCTGTATCACTTACTACTTTCCCAGCCTATACAAGAAATGGCTCGATTAGTTCAAGGTTTTTATTTGCTTCAGTGTGCACATGTGGGGAGGGAAGGGGAGATAAACTCTATTTTTCTGTACAAAGAATTTATTGAGGGAAAGTTAAATGGAAAAGATTAGAGTTGAAATCCTGTCCCTACTTAAGTCAGTGGCAAAACTCCCATTGATTTCACCCTAGCTTTTGCTGTTGTAACAAGCCAATGAGGAAAGAAGCAAGAGCCAAATATTACAGGGCAGTAATTCAGCTGACATCCCACAGGATGCTAATATTTTTGCCTAACAGAACTAAAAAAAGTCTGATTCTCCTTTCTCTCCTTACAGTGATTTAGATCAAAAATAACTCCATGGAAGCCAATAGTTACACAGATGAAGAGTGGAGCGTTGAGGTTACAATTCTCCTATTCAGTCCCCACTGCAGATCTCTGTTACCGGTGCATTTGGTACATCAATAGAAATTCTGCAAATTAAATGGGTATGGTCTCCATGCCCTAGAGATGTAGGGAGGAGAAACTGGCCTCAACATGCTACCCCTCTCTTACTCAATCACTTTGAAATCAGTTAATTGGTTAAGAAAGAACACTTGGTTCAGCTCACATAATATATTGGGAGCCCTGTTAGCATCCCTTAAACACAAACTGTTTTGTTCATCAAGGCTGTATAGATCATTATTTTCAGGTAGGTGATAAGACTCTCTACTGCCAATTACAATAGCAGCTACAGTGCTTCCAAGAAGAGATGTTGACGGGAGAGTGGCAAATGCGTCAATGACAGCTAAAATAGCCCTGTGTCTTTAAAAACGTGCGAAGCGTCATTTCGGCAAGATAAGATAGCTCTGTTGAACTGAACTGATTGCAGTGGAATGGGAGGAATTAAAGAGTATATTATGCACTTCTAGTTAAAGAATGACTGTTGCAATTTTGGAAGTTTCCTGAAAATGTAGTGGACAAAGCCAAGTATTTCAAACACTAATATTACACCATGAGGGAAAGTATATATAAACTTTCAAATTGCAGTTCATAATTATACTCTCCACTTGTGTGAGTAAACATTTAATTGTATGCTTTCTTTTCTGACATTCTTGAAAAGACATTGGAAGACATAAATCGTTAAGCCCTTTTACGATTAGACATATGTCAGCATGCAAAGTTTCCGGGAGCGTTCAAATAGGAGATCAAGCACTCTAATCCAAGTCACTGTGCAGCTTGCTACCCTACTGGTTTTGGTGTCATGTACATTTTGGATCAGGGTTTGAACTTGCATCTCCCACCCCAAAAAAGAAGCAGCTGCACATAGTATAAAAAGTGTGTGTGTGTGTGTGTGTATTTTTTCCTAATTAAAAAAAGGCCTCTCAGTCTGATACTGAACTTCCAACAGTGTAAATCAGGTTAAACTCCATTGAAATCAAAGGAAAATCTGACACATAAGAGTCTTGGATTGGGCTATTACTGTCAAGAAGCATCAATTTTAAGAGTGACAGGAGTGTCACTGATAGGAGTAATCTCTGGATTGTCAGTGTCTGCAGACCACAGTTGGAGAATCATCCTTCTGCAGTTACCAGTATGGTTTTGTCTCCATCCTTAGTTCAAGTCTATACAGAATACATAAGAGATAATTTTCTCTGGACCATTGGACAGTTGCTTAAGACAGATGTGGCTGTATATTTGAAATATTACATACCGAGCAGTTTTTCACTGAGTAATAGCTGCTTTGCTTCCGTTTACCTTCTCTTATAATAATAAATATGTCATGTTTTACAGCTCACACAAGTCTGTCTGTCTTTCCCTTATTAACCTGCAGAATTATACTGAAGGGGGCCTGATAGAATATGCATGTCCAGAAGATGAAGCAGGTGCCATTCAAGCCAAGAAGCTGGAATAATGGTTTTGGAGGTGCTGCACAATGGCCTTATGGTTGGCCCATACACTGGATTAAGTCTCTCCCCCTTAATCACTGCTTGGCTTCTGGTGTAAAGCATATTTATTGTGGCTTTATCGAGGGATGGAATGAATTTTACCCCATTGCCATATATCTTGTAGACTTATCAACACCTGAGCAGAGTGAGAATAAAATTCTGCCTGCTTAGAATGGTAGCATTCCACATCCACTTTACACTCATTTTGCACATATGCAAATGACTACATAGACATTGGAGAATCACCAGACTTAGGGCAGGTCAACACTAGAACCTGGATCAACACTCTGAGATTGATCCACCTGATGGTCGATTTAGTGGGTCTAGTAAAGACCTGCAAAATCGACTGCAGATTGCTCTCCAGTCGACTCCTGTACTCCACCCTTAGTGAGACGAGTAAGGTAAGTCGACGGGAGACCCTGCAGTAACTTGACGTAAGATACGATGACTCCAGCTACATTATTCACATAGCTGGAGTTGCATAGGGTAGGTTGATATTGTGGTAGTATAGACATAGCCTTAAATTTAAGATGATTTTTTAGTTCCCTATGCTTCCAGTACAAGATTTATTTTTATATATCTTTTTTTATTACAGAAAGGGGGGGGGGGGAGAACAACCCTAGTGGATTCCACAAAACTGTAGCTGTCAAAATACTTTAAAACAGTCTTTTTTTTAAAACAAATACAGAGCATAGAATAGCAGATGGGAACAGAAATCAGTTAGATCAGTTTAACAACAAAGCTTTCATGTCTCTACACGAACTTTGCTGTTACAAGCAGAAAGTGCATTTTTTTCCAAGACATCTTTGGCAAAGACAAGCACAGTTCAACCCACCGACTTTTACAGATAACTTTTTACGTTCGACACTAACTTATTTTCCACATAGTTTGTCAACTTTTTGTACAAAATGCATTGAACAGCTACTTTTTCTCCATGGAATGGGGTATATTTACATGGGTTTGAGGAATATGCAATTTATTTCATTTTTATTTTTCTAATTTGCGGTTGATCTTTTGAATTTTCACCTTTGAGATTTCAGGTTTTGTGTCTGAGTAAAGGAAATGGAGATTTCCTTTCTTTGGCTCCATCTGTCCTTCCCTCTACTATCTCTTTTGATTAGAATTGGTCTAAATTGTAACATCAAAATGTGAAATCCTGCAAACTATAAGGAAATTCAAGTTCCAGAACCCGCATTTGACAGCTTGAGTCTATATCATACCAAATCTAAACAGCCACAAATTTGAGTAAGTTTTATTTTGTATACAGGTCAAAAACCATGGCCCAGGATTTATGTCTGCTTTTGATGTGTGTATTTTTTATTCAAGAGCAGAGTACACAACAGAGTTTGGTAGTGTGAATCAGAGATACTGCGCTGGAGAAGAGAATTTTCTCCAAAGTTTGAAGTTTTTATAACTCTCCATATGTTAAGCTTCAGTAAGGTTTATAAGGTTCAGACTTGTTTAAGTTTCTCCACAGGTCTGAAATCTAACCCAAAGTATAGCTGAGATTCCATATTGCTGAACAGGAATACTGATAAGAGCAGGAGACTTGTTTAACATGTATAATTTATAGCATCAAGTGTCCAAGCTAACACATTTTTCCTAGACTTTCGGAGATAAATTGGTGTGTCATTTGCAAAAGCTATCCAGATGTTGTTAAAATACCTAATGGCTTTTCAGCTGTACTACCAAAAACAAACAATGAAACATGGTGAATTGGTCACTTTGTCTCATTCATTGAATTTCACACTGTTAATTTAAGTGTAATATGTGCTTGATTCAAATCCCATTGAAGTCAGTGGGAGTCTTTCCATATACGTTTACTGTACATCTATTTCTTTTAAAGCTGCACATTACTGAAGGTTTGAAAAACTTCTTGCTAGCATGTCAAACCCATGCAGGCATGTACTTACTTGTTCTCTCTTCAAAATCCGCAATTATCTAAATATAAATTCAGATTTCTGCTGGAAGCCCTAATAACTATGTACTGTTAATGGCAACACTCATTCTCATTGAAGTGCATTTGCTAGATATAATCTTTCAAAAGAAACAGCTTTAATTTGTTCTCTTTGGTTATTAAAGAGTATTGTTGGGTTATTGATCTTTATTATGTCAAGCAGCAAACACTGTGTAGCTTATACATTTTTTTTTCACAGGGCTCATTTGAGCCCAGCCTAGTTCAGAAAGTCCTAATCCGTTCCTGAGAAACAATATGGCTTCAGGGGACTCTAAAGTAAAATGGATCCTTTCATCTCCAGATCTCTGGTTTGAATCCATATGCTGTTTAAATTAATAACATTAGTAACTATATAATGGCTGTTTTGGTGATCTTCACGAAATGAGTATTGTTGCCATTGCTGGCAGTGTCTGCAGAGGGGCGGAGGACTGTATCCAACACCCACTGTAATCAGTCTGAGTATTTACATTGACTTCCGTGAACGGTAGATTAGGCATAGAAATGAAAGTCGGGAAGGTGGTCTAATCAGAGCTTGTACTGTTGCAGTGTTTTATTCATTTATTCACTCTAAGGTTCCATGTGCCAGTAACACATTTTAATGTTTTTAGAAGGTATCTTTCTATAAGTCTTTAATATAGAACTAAACTATTGGTGTATGTAAATAAGGTTTTTAAGAAGTTTCATTTAAAATTAAATTAAAATGCAGAGCCTCATGGACCAGTGGCCAGGACCCAGGCAGTGTGAGTGCCACTGAAAATCACCTCGTGTGTCACCTTCGGTACACACGTACCATAGGTTGCCTACCCCTGGTCTGTTAGGTTTGATCACTAAAAATTTACTTTTTTTTAATTAAAGAGAAAGTATTGCATTTGTAAGTGTGTGCTAATATAGCTGGTACTTGGAATCAATTACAGACTGTATCTTTCACGCTTTTTGGGTCTGCCTTTGCGTATTTAAGTAGATTTTGCACTTTGAGGGATTTGTGAAACTTTTAGAAAAGCATGTGAGATCACAATAGCTCACTGTTTCAATATTAATTTTACAGGTGTAAAAGATTTGTTCAGGGGTAGATGCTGGATAATAGAAATCTGTGTAGGACAGAAAAACATGCAGTCTGTCTTCATGGCAATGAGCAAACAGAAATATACAGCTGCATTGTATTAATAAAATTCCACGGTACAGTCTCATGTTTCAAAATTTCATTTAGCAAATTTTAAACGATTATGAATCTGTCCTAAGCAATCTATAGCTTATGTTACTGAAAAATAATCCCATATATTCCTAGGTTCATATTCTCAGTTTCTTTCTATTGAGCTGTAATATTTTACTGATGCTGACTGGGTGCCAGAACAAACAGTATAAAGGATGAACTTTCTTAGCTCACAGGGCATAAGCTTGCATCTGTTATATCCAGTTCTCCCCTCCCCCCCCCCCCAAAATAACAAGGTGTTGATCTTAAAACATTAAACCCCAGTCATACATCTCTCCCATAAATACAGACTTGTTGACATATGACAGTTGTATTTGACCTCTCAATCACTTGAAAGTCCATTAGAAAACAGACTTTACACAACACTGGCCTTGCAGCAGCACACAAAATGCTTGTTACCAATAACAGCTCTTTCTCTGTCAGTGTTGCAATGGGGAATGGGGCACGTCGACAGACAAGGTTGGACCAGGATCATAGCAGAGACTAACTGTACAGATATCTAACTGTAACAGAGACTAACTGTATCAGATATCAGGAATGGCAATATACAAAAACTGGTAGGAGAACACTTCAACCTGCCTGGACACACAATTACAGATTTAAAAGTCACCATACTGCAGCAAAAAAACTTCAAGACCAGACTACAAAGAGAGACTGCAGAGTTGCAATTCATTTGCAAATTTAACACAATCAATCTGGGACTGAACAAAGACCTTGAGTGGCTTGCTAATTACAAAAATAGCTTCTCCTCCCTCCGAGTTCACACCTTCAATTCAGCTGCTAGAAGAATATCTCACCCTCCCTGATTGGAGATAACAAGCTGGTTCAGCCTGATTGGACTAACCTTGTTACCTCCTACCTGATTCCTAACTATTTATCTATACCTGCCTCTGGACACTTCCACTGCTTGCATCCGACGAAGTGGGTATTAGCCCAGGAAGGCTTATGCTTCAAAACTTTATAGTTAGTCTTTAAGGTGCCACAGGATTCTTTGTTACCTCTACTAACTGTACTACTAACTGTACTAACTCTACTAACTGTACAGTTTCCTCTGAGGTGCCAGTTAAATAAGAAGGGAGGGGTGAGAGATCTGTCTCTAGGTGCATTAGTACCAGGTTCCTCTCACACTACAGTGCTTAGATGATTTTCTGTGCAGCAGGTTTTTTATGTCTCCTTTCCACCACAATGCTGCTATTTATCAGAACAGCATGCTGATAGGTGCACAAAGTACTGCCTCAAAGTTTTCTAACTTGAGTAAGTGCACACTGAGCGCAGTGGTAGCTTGTGCCTCTTTTCACCAAATAGTTCTTTCCACTCCCACCCAATATATAGTTTAATAGTTATTTAAAGCTCATCTTGTTTAGAGGGAAGCAGCAGCAGGCGGACCTAGAGCCACCACTGCTGCTGGTGCAGGGGATTGGGTGGGGGCACCGAGATGGGCAGGGGATCACACACATACACCTGCCCCCAGGGGAAGAAGGCTGAGGAGGTGCAGGATCAGCCCCCTGCAAACTCTTTGCAGTCCAGACTCAACTGGTACAATCCTGCCGTGCCTTGTCAAGCTGTGGTTACCACAGCAACATGGCTTCTCCTGTGCCAGGGTCACAAGGCAGCTCCTGGAAGCCATATGAGCTCTCAAGATTTGGGCCTTGCAAAGCACTGTTCTTTGAACTTTATTGCGTTTCACTCCTGGGGAGAGTGAATTGTGACATTTCAATAGCCAAGTCATTCATCTGGTTTTAAACAGACGGATCTACTTTTCTAACACAGATAAAACTTGATGTTGTTTTGTCCGGTATTGGATGGGAAAAGCCATTTGGAAGAGTGCACTGCTCTGCCCAAGCAATGCATGAACTTACATACAATGTTGTGGCAAAGTTGTGCAGCGGGGGAAGGTGAGGCCGTTCCTGGAAGTACTGGAATGTCCAGTATTCTGGGAATGCATGCGTGGCCAATCCTACATTTTAAATAAAATCACAATTTGTCCATAAACCCGCCTGTATTCATCAATTCAGTAAAAAAAATAATTTGCATAATGTCTTTTGTAACTTTTGGGAATTCTTGGGTAGCTTTTGGGAATTCTCACCCGCCTGGGCAGACGAGCTGCCCCTGGCTGAGCCTTAGCGCACACGCCTGTTGGTGCTCTTCTGTGCATACTGGACACGTGACCTAAATGTTTTTACTGACTAATCCTTAGCACTTCAGGGTCTCAATACACTCACAAAGCCACACTCTGCATTGCTGCGCCAAATTTACACTAATGCGCCTCCATTCAGTGGCTTTCAGTGGACAGTGAATTTGTGGAGACTTGCGAGTATTCTTAAGTGCTGTCCTGCAAGGGGTCTTAGTGTGTGTACATAAATGCTTCAAATTAAAATCAAAAACATTATGGTTATATGTATCTTCACTAATAAGTAATCTCCAATGATTTAGAGATGACTTCAGTAACTCTCTTTGAGTTTGGGAGTTTATTACAGGAGTGGGTGGGTGAGGTTCTGTGGCCTGCAATGTGCAGGAGGTCAAGCTACATGACCATGATGGTCCCTTCTAAGCCTGAGTTCATAATGGAAATGGCTTGTTTGAATTCACTGGCAGTAAAATTTGCAGTAGATTATGGTTGTCTCCTTCCTACAGTTACACACAAAAGGAAATTGTGGGCTGTAGAGTAAAGCTCAGTTGGTTACATTTGACTCTCAACTGCATTTTGAGCAGCCTGGATTATTCAAATAGCATTGCCATTAAACTTTGAGCAAAAGATTAAACACCGCCATAGGGATATGGCAGTTCTGAAAGCTGCTCCTTTATTGTTGACATTGGACTTGAGCCTAATTCATGGTGTTGATCATAATGACTCAGAGAAAGTCAATATTCTAGTCAATATTACGGATAACTGGCCTGCAAAATTCATTTAAAAATATGAAATTTCTCATTTATGTTCCAGGAGCACAAATTCAAATGCGATAGATTTCCAAAATTGCAAACATTCATGGGTTTTTAGGGCCAAAAGGGACCATTTTAATCATCTGGTCTGCATAGCGTAGTCCATATGAACTCACCCAGTAATTTCTGTGTCAAGCCCATAACTTCTGTTTTGAACTCTGGCATATCTTTTAGAAAGACATCCAGTCTTGATTAAGAACCTGCCCATCCCTAGGTAAATTGTTGCAATGGTTTGCTATCTTAAATGCACCTTATTTCTAGTCTGTATTGGTCTAGTTTCAGCTTCCAACCACTGGATTTCAATATGACTTTTGGTGCTAGATTAAAGAGTTGTCTACTATCAGAAATCTCTTCCGTATACAGGTATTTTTGTCAATGATCAAGTTAAATCCTAAGGGTCTCTTAGATAAACAAAATAGACTGTGCTTCTTTACTTTCTCACCATAAGGTATGTTTTTAAAACTTTCAATCATTCTTCTAGAACTTTCCTGAATCCTTTCTAATTGTTCAACCGCCTTTTAAAAGTGTAGACACAAGAACTGAATACAGTATTTCATAATGGTCTCACTAATGCTGTATGTAGAGGTAATACACTTTGATCTGAGCCAAAAGGCCGAGAAGCTACCTCCCTAACTCCTGCTTGATAGTCCTCTGTGTATACATCCAAGGATCTTATTCATCCTCTTAGCTATAGGATTGCACTGGGAATTCATATTTAATTATCTCTGCAATGTACACAATAGTTGGTTATCTACTATGATCTCTCTGTAAATCCTTTATAGTATCCCCTCATTCCAGGATCTTGTAAGTGTGACCTCTGTTCCTTGTTCCTAGGTGTATGACCTTGCATTTGGCTATTTTTAAACAAATGAACTCCCTCACCAAATGATTGATTGGTCTGTATAATAACCTGCCCCCATCTTTACTTACTACTTGATCAATTTTTGTGTCATCTTCATATTTTACCAGTGATGGTTTTCTTCCAGATCACTGACGGAGATATTAAATATCACTGGGTCAAAAGCAGCCCCCTTGAGACCCCACTAGACACCCCACCCAAAGGATCAGGATTCCCCACTTACTATTGTTTTGGGGGATCTGTTAACTGTAGAAAACTCCTGGGTGTGGTTTATCATTCTGTTGAAATTCTGCTTGTATTTTAAAATAACAGCATAACTCTAATTTGTATAGTTCATAAAATGGTATCCCACAACATTTCCCATGTCTAAATTCCAAATTTATGGAATTCAGTGGAGTTACTCCAAATTTACCCCAGTGTAAAAGAGCAGAATTCAAGCCCTGATCCAATTTCCACTGAAATCAATGGACAGGTTGTCACTGACTTCAGTGAACTTCAGATCAGGCTCTTAGTCCACAGAGGTAAACAATAGTAGCACTAGAGGAAACATGAGGTATAAGCAAGTGAAAACATCTTAATAGATGATATTTGAAAAGAAATGGGGAGTCGCTGAGGCAGAGGGAGTCAGGCTGACTTCACTACCACAAACACTGTTCTGTCTTGCTTTGGCAAGTCCTTCATTTAGGAGAGGGACATTTTTTAAAAAATATAATCAACCCTATTAACTCCCTCCTGGTTCTACACAACTGTATCTCAGAGATTTTGTTTGAAACCACAAAGGGAAACAAAATTAGCTATGTCTGAAAAAAATGATTTTCATCAAAACAAATATAAATAAAAAAGCAGCTGGGAGGGTTTTCCCCAAGGCCTGTGCTTTGTCTCCACCGTGGTGCATTTGGTTTTAGGGCTGGTTTCTTTTGCAATATGATTCCCCTCTAAATAGATTTTAAGAGCTATGTCATTGTTTTTACTAGTGTGTTTGGGAGTCTGAATCAATGTGTGTAGTTCTAATGTTCCAAACCACACCCGTGGGATACAGACATAAAAATCTTATTTGGATGTTTAGAGGGGTTTTTTTTTGTTTTGGTGTGGTATTTTTTTTCCTTTGTGTTTGGTGTGTGTGTGTGTGTGTGTGTGTGTGTGTGTGTGTGTGTGTGTGTTTCCAGTGATATTCTAAATTATAGGATTTGAATATGTGCAAATTGTTGGAAGGATTGTTAGAGGTGCTGCTCTGTCTGTGTTTTCAGTGCCAAAATGCTGTTGTCTTTTTATAGTTCTATTAAATGATAACCGCTGTGTTTTAGGTGGTGGTCATATATGCAACCACTTTTTTCAAAGGAGAACATCCCCTATTCTCTTATCATTATATGCATTTTTGGGTTTTTTCCTACTACTTTTTTCGTTTTTGAAACCAATTATAGCAGATTTATTTTGGTTTCGAGTTTGTTTTTTGATATTGTGCAGGCTTTTATTTATTTTTTCCTTGAAAGTCTTGCACTGAGAGACAGTATGTAATTTAAGTCAGAAAATACAGAAACATCTCCCTTTCCCTCCAGTGTACTAATAAAGCTAGATACTTACCGTATTTTTCGCCCTATAGGACGCTCCGGCCTATAAGACGCCCCCGCGTTTTTCAATAAAAAAGCCGGGGGAAAGCGCCTCGCTCTCCCGTCCCCGCCGCGCGGGCGGGCTGCTGGGAGCGCGCCGCTCTCCCGTCCCCGCCGCGCGGGCGGGCGCTCCCAGGGGCCCCGGGCCCCGAGCTGCTCTCGTTCCCCGCCGGCCCCGAACACATGCGGGTGGGCTCCGGGGGGAAGCGCCGCCCCGCCCGCCGGGCCACCTGCAGCCGCCCCAGCTCCAGCTGCCCGGTAAGTGTTTAATATATTCGGCATATAAGACGCCCCCCCTAATTTTGAGATTATTTTGGGGGGTTAAAAGGGCGTCTTATATGCCGAAAAATACGGTAACAAAGATTTACTTAAATGGCTAATTGTATATAACACAACTTCAGTGTTCCCGGTCCCCTTTTACTGCAAGCCTCTGAAATTCTATGCTCATCTTCTTTGTAGCATCATGGGTTGCTCTTTTTCTGGTTGGGCAGCATGTTATTCATGTTGACAAACCACGTATCTGCCGTGGGTCTTTTTTTGTAACATTAACGCTGTTACTTTGATCAGTTTACTGAAAAGAGCTTGAAATTGTGCTTTCCCGGTTTCCGTGAGAAAGTACTGCCAATCCTGGACTGATCGAATCTTAAATGGATCTGTCCCATATAAGGTAAGACCAGCTTTCAGGATGTTTTAAAAATAGCTCATATTAGAGCCTTATTGTCCATGGCTCACATGCAGGTGCACAGGACTGGATGCAAGGAATCTTACTAAACCTTTGAGTGCCCAGGTGAGCTGTAGTCAGTTGCAGTCCCTGTTTTTTCAGGAGCACCAGAACAGCTACATCCAAGCACTCATGTGAGGCGCACACGTCCTCAAGGTGGCTGGGGGGTGGGAAGGGGTTGAATGGGGCCGCAAGGCATGGAGCCGAGGCATGACCAGGACTCCATCCTTCCTTCTGCATTGATGCACACAGAGCAGTCCAGGCGGGTACACACTAATGTGAGTTGGCTTTTCACGTGGTGCACACCAGCCATCCCCGATTTCCTATCCAAACTCTTCCTGAGGCAGTGCAGTTTGACTCCTGCCCTACTTAGAGCCATGCCTAAATAACCAACCTAGACCTTGGATTCAGTCACTGAACTGGCCTGTCCCAAGCTGTGTAGCAATGCAAATGTTACTACAGCACAAGTAAACACTGACATGATTTTGTCCCCAAGGACAAAAGAGCCTCCACTTACAAAAACTGAAGTTTTGTTTCTTTAAAAGGCTCCAGAAAGCACGTCGTCCCTTTATCCGACTGGATGAAAGACGTGTGTTTCCATGAAAATGGTCCTTCCCCCCCCCCCCCCACCTTACCCTCCCCCCCCCCACACACACACACACCCATGTCAAAGGCCGGGTTTTGTTGTTGCTGTTGCTTTTACACTATGATTTATTGTTAAATGGAAAATGGACTATGTGGGACATTTTTAAATAATAGTACATGGATCAAATCTTCTAAGACTGGGGTTCTCAGATTTTTGTACTGGTGACCCCTTTCACACAGAGAGCCTCTGAATGTGACCCCCCCCCCCTTATAAATTAAAAACACTTTTTTATATGTTTAACACTACTATAAATGCTGGAGGCAAAGAGGGGTATGAGGTGAAGGCTGACAGCTCACCACCCCCCATGTAATAACTTCATGACTCCCCCGAGGGGTTTGACGCCTGGTCTGAGAATCCTTGACCAAAGAGATCTTTTCCATCTCAAATTTAAATGCTTCTGTCCAGTCCGCATTATGAACAGGGTAAAGGGATGGTTTTGTGAACTTTTTATCTGAAATGGCATTTCACAAGCATGCAGGATATGGAAATACAGTGTGAAATTATAGCTTACTAATGGGATAAACAGCATGGCTGGACACTATTAATTGGCCTTTGCTCTTCTTTGTCCAGGTAATGTGATATGTAACCCGCTCTCACAACCCCCTAAACAACAGTTGTGGGCCTTTGCCATGAAGGTAAAAAAACAATTTAGGGGATCCTCCTTTTGAACCCATTTACTGCTTTTGGGCATATATCCTCCTCCCTGGATATCTTGCTTTACTACATCTCCATTGATCTGTTAAAATAAACAGCTTGTATCCTAGCTTCATTACAGCACCTTTAAACACAAAACCAAAAAACATTGAAAGCTGTCACAGATACCTGTCTCCAACTGGGCTACTTTCTTGGGAATCTCCTCAGGCCCCACAACGCCTGCCAAAATAGCTGCTTTCACATAACTTCTATACCGCTAATAGCAAACAGTGCAAAGCACTCATTTCTGTGACGGGAACTTTTGCATCATAAAAGTAAAACACTGTGAACAGAGGTCAGGTTGCAGGCTGAGAGCATTTGTATGGCCTTGTATAGCTCTAATCAGAAACAGAACTTCAAAAATGTTTTTGTTTTGTCCTCTTGCTCAGATGGAGAGAGAGAGAGAAAACGTTTCCATTTGGCTCCCTGTTTTCAGTTGCTAATAACTTTAAGAAACTCTCTTTTGCTATTGAGATTCTCGAAGTCTGGTCTCGGACTAAAGATACTTTTTGCAGTTATAATTTAATCTGTTGAGCTGTTTCTGAGTTATACAAGGGTGAAGACTATTTTTTCCAGGCAATTTTAAAGACACTGCCGTAACTTGATTTATGGGCCTGGTCGTCAAAAGCCTACTGAAGTTATTCCATTGACCCAGTGGGTTTTGGGTCAGGTCCTTGGGGTGAAATCGTAGCCCTGTGGAAACCAGTGGGAATTCTGTCATTGTCTTTAATGGGTCCAGGTTCTTCCTCTATGTGTACACCTCTCTAATCTGGATGCATTTAGAATATGGAAAATATTTAATTCCCAATAAGGACCAATATGTGTATAGACTGAAAAAAAAAATCAAATACATCCAGTATATATATTTTTAATTACAGGCCTGATTTTGAAAGGAGTGTGTCTCAATTTGGCTTCCCATTTAACACCTACAGTTTGGGAGCCACAAATATTTGTGACCACTAATCCTGTGATTTTCATGCTAGCTACATGCGTGGTGGGCCTTACATTTGTTATTTACAACTTGTATACCCACAGATCCTTGAAAAGAGTTAAATGCTTGCCATTTTCGGACTCACCTTTACTCCTGTGCATTTTTTAGGAGTAGAGTTACCAGGTGTCCGGTTTTTTTTACCAGAACACCTGGAAAAGGTACCCTGGTGGCTCTGGTCAGCACCGCCAACCAAGCCGTTAAAAGACCGGTCAACGGTGTTGCATGACTAAGGCAGGCTAGTGCCTACCCGTCCTGGCACTGCATTGCACTATGGAAGCAGCCAGCAGGTCTGGCTCCTAGGCATAAGGGCCATGGGGCTCTGCATGCTACCCCCACCCTGATCAGCGGCTCTGCACTCCCATTGGCTGGTAATTGCGTCTCCCTTCCCCAGGAGCCAGATCTGCTGGCTACTTCCAGGGTGCAGTACAGAGCCAGGACATGCAGGGAGCCTGCTTTAGCCCTGCTGTGCCACTGACTGGAAGCCGCCCGAGGTAAGCCCATGCCTGAGCCCCAACCCCCTGCCGCAGACCTGATTCCGCCCCCCCAAACCCTGAGGCATCTCCAGCAGCCCAAACCCCTCATCTCTGGCCCCACCCCAGAGCCAACACCCCCAGCTCAGAGTCCATACCCCCTCCTGCACCCCTTCCCCCTTCCTCAACCCACAGCCCCCTCCTGCACGTCAAATCCCTCAACCCCCACTCCCCAGCGTGGAGCCCCCTCCTTCACCCCAAACCTCTCATCCCCAACTCAGAGCCTGCACCCCCAGCCAGAGTCCTCACACCCCCTGCAACCCAACCCCCAGCCCAGAGCCCCCTCTCAAACCCTGAACCCCTCATCTCCAGCCCCACTTCAGAGACCACACCCCCAGCCCAGAGTACGTACCCCCTCCTGCATCCCAACCTGCAGCCCCCTCCCATACTCCGAATCCCTCAGCCCCCACCTCGAGCCTGGAGCCTCCTCTTTCACCCCAAAACCCTCATCCCCAGCCCCACCCCAGAGCCTGCACCTCCTCCTGCGCCTTATTTCCCTGCCCCAGCCCAGAGAAAGTGAGTGACGGTGGGGAAGAGTGAGCCACCAAGAGACAGGGAATGTAGTGCGTGGGGGAGGGGCCTCAGGGCAAGGGTGGGGCTGTGGAGCGCAGTTTTGTATGATTAGAAAGTTGGCAACCTTAGTGAGGAGTTGAGAAAGCAGAAAGTGCATTGTTTTTGTGCTTGTGTTTGACGGTGTGGAGATAGAGACACACACATGCACATAAATAGTCACATTTATGATATACATGTCTGAGAGTGCACACACACTGAGCAGCATTTAACAAAAAACTATTTCTTTTAATTGATTTTTTCCTCACACTCCTCTTGAAGAAGTAGAATCAGTTACAAACAACACAGATATTTGCACACAAAGTACTATTATCTCTACTGTCCTTCACAGGCAGCTATGTTTGGAACAGTAGCCTTGGAAGATACTATTCTTCCATAGAATCCTTAAGTCTGTCAGAAGCAAAATTCTGCAAGTGGTGGGGAGATAGAGCAAATTTTGTAAATAGACTGGCAGGTGTAGCCGGCAGAATACAGAAATGTACTTCTGTTGTCCTCCAAGTTTTGAGTTACTTTCAATAAAGGCTGAAAATACTGTAGGGAAAATTAAATGAATTTATGAGGACTAGTAATCTAGGATTATAGGTAACCCAGGAAGTGAGGAAATTGACCCAAGTGTCTCTGAAATCACCTTGTTAGATTATTTATTTTGGCATGTGTCAAAACTGGGGAGAAAAGCTGTGCAGCATGATCTGCAAAATGTAGACTGAAACAGACCATGGAGATTGATGGTAATTTGGTTTCATAGCCTTCCCAATGGTCATTCGAGGTTTTAGGAAAACATGCACAACAGGATTTGTACTCAAGTAATTGGAGACTTTCTGAACATTTTAAAAAAGGTTTCCATTTGTATTCGGACTGTGGACCAGTTTTTAACGCTTGAGTTTTAATGCACATGGGGATATTACTCTTGAGTCAAATAGTAATTTACAAATGACAACTTCTTAATTGGGTGGTTGGATTCTGTATTGCTAAAGCCCTCTGTATATGGAGGATTTAGAAAATGTATTCATTTGATCTCATTCCACTTCTTCGTGCATCACCACAGTTGTCAGTAACTGGCATCCTGGCTGACAGCCTTACAGAGGATTGAGAGGGCCACGGAGACTGAGATCTTTTCTTCAGGCCAAGGTTGCGACACTTTAGTGGGACAATGAAGAGAAACCTGCATTTATTTTCTGGATAAACAGAGAAGGGTTGTAATAGGTGGTAATTTCAGCCTATGCAATGCTCATTTGGCTCATTGTGCTTGGGCTCCTGCATAAGAGTTAAACATTATTCTGCAGCTGGCATTTTGTAAAGCTGTTTACCTGATCATTTCAATCCTATCTGTACATGTCCCTGCTGCTGTGTACCAGTGCAGGGGCTGTTCAGTGTTTACGTTGGCCTCCACTTACTACATTTTCTTTACCATTTGTATTTTTTGTATCTTTCAGAGTGTAATTTTGTAATTGCCTAATAAAATACCCACAAAACCTTGGCACTTACAAAGTACGCAGTGTTCTGAGGAAAAAAATCATAAAGGAATATCATACTTGAATTTTATGTGGCATTCTTCATCCTTGAGTAGGTCTCAAGGCATCTTACAAAGACTGATAAGCAGCCTCATTATTGCTGTTTTACAGATGGGGTGACTGGGGGCTCAGCTAAGTTAAGTGACTTGCCCAGAATCACACATCTAGTCTGTGGCAGTGTTAGGAACAGAACCCAGACCTCCTGACTTGCAGCCCTGTTCTCAATCCAGCAGATCACAGCTGCACACTTTTGTGTATCTAAAATATTCAGGCTGGCCATATTTGTGTTGTATTCACATTCAGAAAAAAGCAAAGTCTGTTTCTTTTAAAGAATAGCCCAGGTCTCAAAGTTCAGATCTGGATCTCAGCTTTCTTAATGTTTGGAGGAATACTCTGACTCAGGGGTTTGATGTGGAAATATCTTGGGGGGGGGGGGGGGGAGGGTTCGGCCTTTTATAAATACAGAACACTGCAGCTATTTAGGATAAGTGAAAGTTTACGCATGTGGGCTGTGTATGGAAGTGTATATAGCACAGTACATAAGGTATCCCAAAAGAGATCAGTACTGTGACTGATGTTTGAAGCATGTTAGCATCAGTGTTATCTTAATTCTTTAAAAGGGTGTGTGTGGGATCAAAATCTGTCCCTCTGAGTGCAAAAGAATGTGAATATATCTAGCTTTCAAGGGGTTAATTCATTGTATATTTCTCTCTCACACATACACACACATGCATCCTGCTGAAATCTCTGTTTAGAGACATGAATGCTGCATTGTCTGTGTATATGGGCTTTGCAAATCCAGGTTTTTGTGGACTAGACAAAATTATACTCCATTATAATCCCACAGATGTAGAGTATCAAGATGTATTGTTTAGTCTTTACAAATATATTATAACAACTTTTTTCCCTTCTCTGGCCAAAACGAATGTTTTAGAACAGAGTTAAAATGACAGCATCACTTTCAAAAAATGATAGGGTTTGTCTTGCAGAGTGTAGCTTTTGTAAGCAAAGTATTGGAGATTAATGGCACTATTCATAAAAAGTTACTACATTTCCCTCTCTTTCAAAACATTTTACTTGGGAAATTTTTCAAGTGCTTCTTTATAAATTAGTAATTTTGTGGGTTTGGAGGGGAGGGTTGTTTTGTTTTTAATTATTCTTCTTACCTAATTTACCCAGCATAAAATGATGAGCAAGCTCCTCAACTGGTGTAAATTGCCATAAAGAGGACTCAAGCAGAACTAGATCAATTTACATCCACTGAGGATCGTGCCTGTATCTTCTGTGCAAACAGAAGTCAAGGAAAAATTGCTATAAGATGGCCCTAAACCTGCTACTATTACTAGGAACACTGGTGGCTGAAGCCTCCCAAAGAGTGTGAAACAGTTTCCTACATACCCTCACTTGGGGGAGGGAGATCTTTATTTGCAGTATTGTGATTTCTGTGCTCCTCGGAGGCTGACGGTGTTCTTGTTTTAATCCATGGCTTATGACAATCTGTGTTGAAAGTTGTCAAATCTTTCCGTACCTCCAAAATGCTGGGAAGAAATGGGTGCTGGGATGAGTATCAGAATTCTATCCCTGGACCCTATTTTGAAGCTCCATCATTTGTATCGGACCTGTGCTCATACATGTCCATACCACCAGGCATTGCTGCCGGAAGGGAAAAAGGAGCGCACGCATTCCCTCTTTTTTCATCCCCTAAGACTATTAGAGGGGTATCTGCTACTCTCCAGCCTCTGTGTTTTGGGTCTTCCCATTGGTCAGCTCCAACAACTGTGGTTCCCTGTCATTTTCACAAGATGTATCAGAATAGGGAAATCCAAAGATTCTTGTCAGCATCACTCCTCCCCATAATGGCTTGTGCAGCACCAATGAAACCAACCAGGCTCTTGTTGATTTCTCAGCAGCAGCAGATGCACAGAGCTGTTTTGCTGCAGATTCAGGGAAACTGCACTTCATTGGTTCTCTTTTGGAAGGCTTTTGTTGCAACCATAAGAACTAGAAATGGGAAAAGAACTCTTTAATTTAAAGAGTAGAGTCTGCAGAAATTGATGGGTTGGGTCTCATTACTTGCAACAGGCAGGATTTTTCAAGCCCTGACAATAATTTGTTGGCAGCCACACAGCAGGTATCTTGGTAAAATTGTACAATGGGATTTGGAGCCAGTTTTGTCAGCTCTAATAGAGCTGCAAACTACCTTTAAGCTAAAAAAAGGACATACATTAACTTACTCAGATTGTTAATGTAAATCTCTGAAAGGTGAACTACTAACTCAGTAATACTTGATTTCAGTGGCTGATTTAAAATTCTTGAATACTTCGTTGGTCACTGAACAGGGTGAATGAGTGCTCCTCTGGGAGAGAAACCTGCTTATTGTTTGTCAAGTTCTGAAGATCAGTGTAGGTTGATAGTCTTGGAGCCAAAGTAGCCTAACCTGAGCTTTGTTTGCTACTAATCATTTATATTGGATTGGGTACAAAGAGATCATTTTAAATGCACACCATTTTAGGGTCAGATCTTCCACCTACACCCATTTATTCCAGAATCGGGTTCTTTATTTTGATGTTTTAAAAGATAACATTTCAGTTGGCCGAGGAAAATAAAAGTGCCGAATTCTGTTTGTACATCTCCATAGCAAATCTCAACTCCGGCACTCCTCTCTCCTTACATATGCAGGATTCCTATTAATGACACATTCTGCAAGGTATTTCAGTACTAAGTGTTTCCATCTTTCTGCCTTTCTAATGACTGTCCTGTGGAGCGAGACGCCCATCGTAGGACTCTTGTGATAATTCACAGTTCTCAGGCTTGAGTCTGTGGATTGCCACGGACTCGCAGGGGTGAGGAAAAAAAATTGCAGGCCTGTTATTTACCAGGCCGCACGTGGCAACAGACTATATAGGTAAGAGATGCAAGGGGAGTGTGGGTCAGGACACAAGCTGCAGATGCGCACACACAGACACAACTAAAATGAATCAATTTAAAGTTTTACTGGGGATAATTACAAGGGGTAAGGAAGCAGTTTTTGATTAGCTAATAGACTTAATGAAACTTAAAACACACAATGACTAAAATACCTACTAACAATATTTACAAAGATGCAGCATTTGGTAATAATTGATACTTACAAATACAAACCAACGCATAACACGACCGGTAAACGTAGAAGCTCTATTTGAAACACGTGAGCTGAGAGAGAGGCTTCGAGGTGATCAGGCTCGGTTACGTGGGGTACACGGGATACACGGGATTAGTTTTCCTCTCTCTGTCTGCACATGGCAGGCAGAAATATAAGTACCAACTATGACATCACAAAAGTGTCATAGGGGACGGGGCCCAAAACTTGTTTGTGTTTGCTTCTGATTGGCACAAGCAATGTTTACACCAAGTAGGGGAGCAGGTGCCTCAAAGTCTGGCTTCGCCCCCAAAAGGGGAGGAAATGCACATTGTTATAGAATGCATGCGAAACTGAATGACAAAAGAAGAGGCCAGGGCAGGAGCAGGTGACCCAAAGTCTGGTTTCACCCCCAAAAGGTGAGAAAACGCACATTGTTATAGAATGTGTGCAAACCTGAATGACAAAAGAAGAGGCCAGGGCAATACTGGTATGGGCAAGTGTTTACAGGATGCAGACAGGAACTGATCTGAACAGAGTCGAAAGGAGTTTGAAATCAGAGTTGAAATATCTTGTCTGATTAAGGGATTTTTCAATCAGTAAAACAATCTAGGGTAGTTCCGAAGCAAATATGAAAGGCCCATATACTATTCTTGATCCTCTCACCCACTACATAGACATCAAGAAGATTGTGTGTATGGCTTAAAGACCATAAGTAGCCTTAAACATATAACACAGTTCAGTGATACGGGCTTACATTATGTAATTACAGTGGACCCTATTAAAAAGACCTTCTTTGCTAACAGTTGCAACACAGCAATATCACGTACCACCATATTATCCTATACTTATCACTGTGATACATAAGCCAACTGCCTATTTTAAGTATAGGCAAAGTAGTGTGGTATCTGAGACCATTTTGTGGTGACTGTGGGTAAAGGATAACTCCTTAATGGTGATCACTGTGCTGAGAAATAAAAATGTCATTTTTAGCTCTGCTTTATTAGGCTATTCTTTCTACTACAAAAACATCCCTTGTGGAGTGAATCTTGTACAGGTGTCGTTTCTGCTTCCCTGGCTCTAAAATCCTGGTAGTTTCCTCAGCTTGTATTGTTTCTTCCTTAAGCACAGAAAAAGCTCATCCTTCCAGTGTAGCACGGAAAGATTTGGCATCAGCTTTTGATTGCAGTCACAGTGGCTGCAAAACAAGGGCCCTGTCCTGCTACTGCTGAAATACATGACGTCGCTATTGCTTTGCACCAGTATGGGTGAGCTCAGAATTGGCCCTGGATCTGCATTTGCAGGGTGGCTGGCGCTGAAGTGGTCACAGTGTTTGAATGTATATTGTTTCATGCACCATTCTACTTCTCTCATTTTTGTTGGTGCGGCACGGAGAGATGTTTTAATTTTAGCTATGGAAAAATAACTTGGGGAAAGATGGGATGAATGTTGGGTAGGGGAAGGAGGTGGTCAGAGAGGGTTCTGTTACGTAATACTGAATTGAACAGTTAGGTGAGCTGTGTTATAACAAAGCGTTTCACACAGAAGTACTTGAAGTGCCATTCTTTTGTTATGGTTAAATGCATTGGTGCAAATTTTTGACAGTTCTGCTAGTTTTTCTTAAAAAGGGATAATAGAATGCCAAGCAAGTACTACATTTTTCTGTCACCCCATCTTAAATGTAGATCACCTCAGCAGTGTGCTGTGTGGAGCCACTTGCTTCCCCACTGAAAATGCCAATTTAGGCATCATTAAATACATTTGTGCTCCAAGGCAAATGTATGTCAGTACAACTCTCACCTCAATCAGGCACCCGAATATTTATCGTGGCTAGAACTGTGTGAACCCTGCAGGACTCTGTTTGTTTGGCGTTCTCAAGCTGAATCCTGCAGCTTCGATTGGCAGAGGCAGGCAGCAAAACAACCGTCGGCTTGCGTGGAGAATTGGGTTCAATAAACTCAATATGTTCCATTGCCCTCATTGTGTACCCTTGAAACTCTCATCTCTGACTTTGTTAGCATGTGTCAGGTGGTCACTTGTTTCTGTTATCCCTATAATGTCTGGTTTCACTTCCTGCACCAGTAGCTCTAGTTCCTCCATTTTGTTACCTAGGCTCCTGACAGCCGGGATCCTGGTAATTTTGACTTTCTGTGATTTTGATGTTATGCATTGACCTTGGAATCTAACCCCTGCATAAGATGTGACTCCACCATAATAAATATGCCATAAAAATCCACACCATCCTTTTTAGTCACTTTTTGGAGCAGGGCTCCCTTTTAATAGAGTTTGGTCACATTAAATCCATGGCTATTCACCATGGATTTTAATTTTGTTTCAGGTACAAAACTCCTAGGGCTGCTTAGATCTGAGTCCCAAAATCAGAAGGCGCCCATTGGGCTCTCTCCATGACAAAAAGTAGATGATGGAATTGTTGCAAAAACTGCTTTACCTTTGGAGCCCAGTCCCAATATACTCTCAAAGGACAGGCATGACTCTGTAGACTTCTGGAAAACAAGATTTATTGCAAGCAATAGGAGTCAGAGGGGTTATCACCCAAACAGCTGGCTGGGCTCCATGCAAGGCTGAGGCCTTTCTTATACTCAGGTGTGAATAGGGGAGGAGGGCTTTCAATACACTTACACAGGTGAGAACACTTAATGGCTATCACATCCATTGTGTGATATTAATCTATTCCATTTACCTGTCTGGTAAACAGGAGATTTCAGGATACTTAGGGGTATTCAGACACTATGACGCCTGCACAGCTGTGGCAGAGTAAACATGAGTTTAAGATGCATGCCAGACTAGAGGTTGAGAGTTCATATACAGGGAGTGAAAGTACAGTTTGAGACAGTTTTTAAAATCATACTATACAACATTCATAATACAGTTGTTTCTAAGTTGCATTATTCCAACAGAGGGATATTCATTCTGCCCCATCTCTAATCCTGAGAAATGTTGCACATTCCTAAGTAATTACAGTTATTAGATAGCGGGAAACACAATGTAGAGGTGGTATCACTTTTCATGACAATCTGCACATACACTTCATTTATATTTAATGCTGTAAAGGTGTTTGGACAGTAGCTGTCCATTCTGTGCGTGTTCATCCTTGGTTCATGTTGCTTTCTTTCTCCCCACAGTTTGCCAAGGAACAAATAACAAGCTGACCCAGCTGGGGAACGTGGAGGATCACTACACCAGTCTGCAAAGGATGTATAACAATTGTGAGGTGGTACTTGGCAATCTGGAGATCACCTATGTGACGGGCAATCACGATCTTTCGTTCCTGAAGGTTAGTGTAGATGATCCCGTTGCTCTGATCCAGCACACAGTATGCACTGGGGATATCCACACAGCCTCAAGAGAGTTTAACTCCTAATCAAGATATTTTTCTAGTCTGAGTTACTTGTTTGAGGAATTGAATTGCTTTTGAAGGTGAAGGGTCAAATATATATAAAATGTGGTGGCAAATGTAAACCCTCTTCAATCACATAGTTATTGATTTTCAATCAGAGATATCACAGGATGGAATTCTAAAATGCCTGTCTACCCTAGGATACACTGTACTTGTATCAATGATTTCACAGCACCTACCAAGCAGTTTTTCTCATGCTCATCACCATTTGTTCAAAAGTAATTATTTTAAATGGGAAAAGTATTGCACTCCTGTTCCCTTTCCCCTCCTCTCCTCCCTCCCCCATGCTCCCAGGGGAAATGGAAAAGCTCTGCACTGTGTCCTAAAGATAACCAAATTTGAGGGTTATCAGACCGGCAAAGCAAACTGCAGTGTTGGTGGCTGTTCACTGAAAATGACCTATCATTAGTTTGAGCGTTCTGCTGCTTTGGTGATATCTGGCAAAAGATGTAATCTCCCTAATAACTAGAAACCAAGGCATGTAACACCGCCATCCATCATTACTTGTGTAATATGTTCCTTCACCAAGCAAGCCATCTGTGTTCTGTCCAGACAATAATTTTGAGTGACCTTCAAGGATAATCCTAGACAGTAATGCATGAACTACTTTCCATTACTGCATTTGTCTCATGCTCATGTCCATGCACAAGGGAATGAACTATTGTCGGGAGGGAACTGAAAAGAAAGGGATGTAAAATATTTTACTTGAGGTATTGAAAAAAGTTCTTTCTGGCATGACGCAACCAGATAGCATAGCAATGTTGTGGAACAGCTGGGAGTAGAACTCAGTTCCCCTGACTGCCAGTTTGATACCTTACGCACGACTAGATTAGTGGTTCTCAAACTGTGGGTCATGACCCACTTTCCTTATTTTAATGGGGTTGCTGGGCTGGCGCTGGGCTAGCACTGGACTGGCTGAGGCCAAAGCCTGAGCCCCAATGCTCAGGGCCAAAGCCTGGGCTGCAGGGTTTAGGTTACGGCCCCCCTACCTGGGGGTGAAGCCTTTGGACTTTGCTTTGTATGATGGGGTTCGGGCTTTGGCCCTTCTCCTGGGTCATGTAGTAATTTTTGCTAGAAGGGGGTTGTGGTTCAATGAAGTTTGAGAACCCCTGCATCATGCTTCCTCAGATTTGTGTTTTTGAAATAATGTGTTTTGAATACTCTTTATTTCATGACTGGTTATCAGGTTACAATAGTTTTGAATACAGAGAGATTATGGGAGTAATCCTATCAAATGTAGCTCACCTTTGTGTAAAAATAAAGAGCTATGGTTTACCAGAAATTCATGAGTGGGTCATTGATCTGTGTTCTGAGGTGATAAATCTCTTCAAATGAATCTTGTTTTCCTCTCAGCAAACTGCTTAGAGAACAACTTGACACAATGACACTAAATGTTTTGTTCCTTCTGTTTTTCCTCAGACCATACAGGAGGTTGCAGGCTACGTGTTAATAGCCCTCAGCAGTGTGGATAGCATTCCACTGGATAATCTCCAGATCATCCGAGGAAACGTGCTTTATGACAACTCTTACGCGCTGGCAATTTTATCCAACTATCATAATACCGATGGACTCAGGGCGCTGCCAATGAGACGGTTATCAGGTGAAGTGGTGGGGCAGATAATGTGATTGTGAACTGTTACTTTATTTGAAGCAAACTCCCAGATCTTTATGAAAAGCTTCATTTAAGAAGCATTGACCTTTAGAGACCTTTTCAAAAGGAGATACTCTGAATGACGTTAAATGTAGCTTATCCAAATACCTGCCCACTTTATAACTACCCAGTTTACGAGTAGTGATGGAAAGTTCTTTGTTTTACAATGGATAGGCCCACGGGCATCTGGGGGTTAATCCACTTGGGGCCCTTTAGAATTGCAGAGTAATGAGTGTTGGCCCAAAACGGAGAGATGTTTTTGTGCCAATATGAGATGCCTTAGAGAGGGCTTGATTTTCAGAAAGTTGAGAACCTCAAAGTGCTTCAGTCTGAGCACCCAGAAATGAAGACACCCAGAATCACAACTCACACTTAAAAATTTCAGGTGCTTGGTTTTGACACCCAGTTTTGCATTTTGTGCACATCCATAATTTTCATTGGGTTCACTGGGGGAGGGGGAGAAATGGAGTTGTGCAGCACTGGACCCTTATTTGACAGCTAGTTATGCTTTCTTTCAAGTCTAGGAATATATTGTAGATTGTCCTTTTCCATTAACAAGGCATCTGATGAATGTGTGTTATCTCCTTTTCATGAAGGAAGCAAGAGAGCGATCGTGCAATTGCTTCATTTTTCTCCTGTTTTTCTTTTGCAGAAATTCTTAATGGAGGAGTTAAAATCAGCAACAATCCACAACTGTGCAACATGGAAACAGTTCTGTGGGATGACATTGTTGATTTGAACAAAAAACCTGCAATGGTGTTGGATTATCAAAATAATCTGGCTAATTGTAAGTATACATTTAACAAAACAGTAGTTACTCCTTTACAGACAGCAGTACCATTAACCTACTTATTGCACTATGGAGCCCGATTTCGGCAAACACTTATGTAAATGCATTGACTTCAAATCCTACTCACATAGAAACCTATTACGGTATATTTTGTTATTGAATTTATAGGTCCAAGATTCGGACTTAAGAGACTGATCCTAAGCACACTGAAGTCAATGGATTGACTCCCATTGATATCAGTGGGTTTTGGGTGGGGCCTTAAATGTGTGCCGCTTTGGTGAAAACAACAAGGGCCGGCACTAGGTTTTTTTGCCGCCCCAAGCAAAAAAAATGTTTGGCAGTCTCCCCTTTTTGGCTGGAATGCCACCCCTGGAAATGTGCCATAGGCGTTGACTTCGTGGGTGCTTCGTGGGTGCTCAGGTGGAGAACCCACAGGGAAAAATGGGTGGGTGCTCCCTATCCCAGCTCACCTCCACTCCACCTCCTCCCTCAAGCGTGCCACTGCTCTGCGTCCCCTCTCCCCCTCGCCCAGGTTTGCCACGCAAAACAGCTGTTTCGCGGCAAGCCTGGGAGGGAGGGACAGAGGGGGAAGAAGCAGAGCGGCGGTGGTGAGGTGAGCTGGGGTGGGGAGCATGTCGCCGCTCCGCTTCTCCCCCCTCCCTCCGACTTGCTGCGCAAAACAGCTGTTTCACATGGCAAGCTTGGAAGGAAGAGGGGAAAAGTGGCGCGCCTGGAGGGGGAGGCAGGGCTGGGGATTTGGGGAAGGAGTTGGAATGGGGGTGGGGAAGGGGTGGAGTTGGGGCAGGACCAGGGGGGACGCAAGCATTCTCTGGCGCCAGGTAAAGTCGGCGCCTATGAATGTGCCCCCACTGGAAATGTGCCACCCCAAGCACATGCTTGCTTTGCTGGTGCCTAGTGCCGGTCCTGAGAATGACACATATCAAGATAATATATACAAATTTTCTTTCCAATGATTTGAATTTACAGCATAAGGCCTTGATTCAGCAAAGCTCTTAAGTATATGCTTAACTTTAAGCACATGGGTACTCCCAAGGTGTTGAATGCATTGATGAGTCAAGGCCCTAATTCCTATTTGTGAATATCAGGAACTCTACACGTGGTTTGACAGTATTAAGAAAACTTTGCAAAAATGGACCAGAAATGGATAAATAGATCAGCATGGAGGCAGGTGTAGATTTGAAAGCTTATATGACATATATCCATGCTTATATCTGACCCAAGCTAGTACTCTTAATCCTTTGTAAGATCTAAATTCAGCTCACAAAATTTTAAGGGGGAGGGAGAAAAGAGTTTGTTTTAATTCTTGAGCATTTTTGGCACTACAGATTGGCACAGTGTGTATTTTCTGATCTACTTCAGTTGCGAAATTGACTAAGCACTAACAGACACATTCTGTTGACATACACCCTGGAACCCCACTGCAGTCAATGGGATTGCAGGAGGTGTAAGTCAGCACAGTGTTTGGCCTTGAGTACTATGGAAATTTTAACCTTTAACATTTAAACTTGAATCCCTTTGGTCCAACAGTAAATCAGTCAGTTATTAGACAAGTATTGGCATTTGTTCAGCTATTTTGGCAGTGAAGGGGTTGGAAAGAGCTATATGTTATTAGCTGGACAAAACTGTCCTAAAAAGAAATACTGCTTAAATGTAGCGAGTTTTAGATTAATCTGTTCAGGCAGCCATTTTTCTTTTTAAATAATGAGCATGTCAGATAATCGTGTCCCTGAGATTGTACCTGTCATTGGAAAACAAACAAAAATAAAAAGCAAAATAAAACAACAAAAACAACAATAAAAAATAAGGGGGGAGAGATAAGGATTGGAAGGAGTGACTAACTCTACAATTCGGTTAGTTTGTTCACCCTTACTTGTTTTCCTTAATTGTATGTGTGTTGCATAGTTCAGTACTGAGAACTACTTTTGTCAGAGCTATGGAGACAAAAGTAATTAAGTCAGGGTACAAATTACCCTGTGGTTCGAATAAATGTTGCCAATCATTTGCAAATACAGTCATATTTATTTTGTTGTCTGCGGTGTATTATTCAAAAACATTGATTTGCATGACAAATTACTATCTGGCCATGAGCTCTAACCATACAGAGTTTCAAGGTGAGAAGACCAGTTAGTCTTTCAGTTTTCAGTTCCCAGAGATGATCTACTCATTTCATGTTCCGTTCTGCCCAGTTTTAGAAGCAGATTGCAGACACACATGCTCTTCGAATTAGGGCTTTAATTCTACCTGCTAACTGCCTACAAATCTACAGTATCAATAGCAAACACTAATTGGCAAGTTCTCCTTCAGTACAGATGATGGACAGTGCTTACCGAATAGGTTTTTTTCCCATGTTTATTTTTATCCTCATTCAGTGTGTGGCACAGAAGCTCTCCTATAGCTCTAGGAACAGGTGGGGGTGGGTGGGGGGGGGGAAGGATATGTTGTGACTGAAAGTCTAAGAATCAATTCCAGACAGCCTGCTGTGTTATCTAACAATTGCATGTTACATTCCTATCGATTTAACATGTACATTTTAGGTTCCAAGTGTCATGCAAATTGTACAGATGACTACTGTTGGGGTCCCGGCATAGAGAACTGCCAGACATGTAAGTCCACAGATCAATTTAAAATATCCTTGACTATATGCCCTTAGGTATTTGTTTGTTTGTTTTATTCATTGAATAATGTCCCTGTGGAGTAGTGATGTGACCAGTGTTTTACAGAAAACACTATGCTCCCCTCCACTGCCCTTAGGATCCATAAGTACACCGTGGATCTGGGTGGCATGTTTCCCTAGCAGTCCATCAGGTATCGGAGTGATAGTTAATGATGATCCTTGCAGTAGTAACTTCCACTATGTTTTTGCATATGCACGCGCCCCTCTTCTTGTATGGCAAACAAAAGCCATTGCAGCTCCTCATTAAGCGGCCACATTTTTGGAGAGAAACAGCACAGAAACCCCAAATAATTTGGATTGGACTGAGATTTCTCCATGAATACTCAGCCTTTGCATGACACTTTCAGTTTGGGAAGCACTTTTCCTGCCTCCTGTAGCTTTTTCCCAAAATATAGGCCTTAGTAATTATAAAGGGATAATGAAGTAGCTGTATTGTGAATTTTTTCCAATTCTGTTGTTTCAAGTAGAATGACTGTGTATTAACATACAAACTCTTACATAATATTTTAGGCTGAAAATGGGAATAACTCACCACACTGCGTTGTTTTTTTAAAATCCCCTTTGTAGAATTCCTTCCAACATGACTACCAGATAGTCAGAAAAGGTCACACTCATATACCCTGCAGACATATAAAGCAAGTCCTGACCACTCTCAGAAAATGAAGAGATGGCCTTTAAAGGGTGCATGACTCAGGGGATTTACAGCATGAGAGAGGTGTCTTAATTATCTATAGAGCATTTCAGAATCCTTAGGCAATCCCATCATTCACAGGCTGAACAGGCTTTACCCTGTAATTTTGCACATTGGATGCTTGCTTTGGGCATCAAGAAAATAAGCACAAGATGTTTGGAGACGCTTAAAAGTCTTGTGAGGATTTTACTTTTCAGTATATAAAGATTGATGGGAAATGTACTTTAATACTTCTTGTTTCTTTTGATAGTTTATTATTTCACTGCTTTATAATATGTGTTGTCTGCATTCAGGAAAATGCTATGGGTCCATATTCATCTCTCATACCAGATTTTCACTAGCATAATTCCACAGAGTTCAGTGGAAGTACTTCTGATTTAAATCTACATGAGTGACAGCAGAATCCAGCCCTACAAATTTATTTAAATCGGAGCATCTTGCTCACAATTCAAGTATCAGGCCATATCTACATAGCTTCTAGGGCAGGTTGAAAAAAAATCACTCTCGTATTCCTCCCGCCCCCTAATTTTTCATTGGTTTCAAAGCTTTTCAGCCAGCTCTAATGGCTTCACTCCTCAATCCTTCACAGCTGCTCATAAAACACCCTATACTGGATATTGTCGGACTAGTTCTGCAGTTATTTTGTACACACTGATGTAAATAGTGGTTCTACGTGCAAAGCACTTGCAGGATTATGTCCACTGTTAACATGCGTCCACAGGTAATGCTAACCTTTAGGCTGAAGAAATTTAGATCCTGACCCTGCAAACGTTTATGTATGTGTTGAATCATACACATTGTGAGTAGATTCATTGACTTTAATGGGGTTACTCAAGGGTTCATAAAGGTAAGCATGTACATAGGCATTTGCAGGATGCGGCTTATTTATCAATTACACTAGTTTTGTTAAGATGTTTATGAATCTGGCCTATCAGAAATGTAACATAAAAAATGTCCCACATATGGGATACATTTGTTTCCATCCTTGAATATATGTGGAACATACTCCACAAAATAGAAACATTTGCCATGATAGACTTCTAGTAGAAAGCTTTTGTCAGTGGTTCTCAGAATGATGCGCTGTTTTACGCCCTTGCTGATGCTTACAAAAATTATCTGAAAACTCTGTTGTAAAACAATGTCTCTTTTCTTCCACTGTTTCTGGTTGAGTGGAGGAGTTGCAGCTATACAATTATGCGTATTTTGGAGAGAATGTTTCCTTGAAAAGGTTGTATTTGGTTACAAATACGAGATCACAAACTAAAAAAGCTTAGGTGCAACAGAAAGAAAAAGTAAATAATAATAAATTAAAACAAAAAATAGCAGGGGAAAGAAACAAGCCTGTGTTGGTTGATTATCCTGTGGGAGAGGGCCATTCTCGGATGATTTACGTGTTAACTGTGATTGAACCAGGGATCCGAGCCTGGTTTCAAAGGGACCGCCAAGCAGGGCCAACATTACACTCACTGGGGCCCAGGGCAGAAAGCCAAAGCCTTGCTGCCTGGGACTAAAGCCCAGACCCTGAGCCCCGCCACCCAAGGCTGAAGCCAAAGCCTGAGCAGTGCAGCTCTGCAGGGACCCTTGTGGCATGAGGTCCCAGGCAGTTACCCTGCTTGCTACCCCCAGAGGTGAAAGTAAGCTGATATGGCTTACTGGACTGGCTTCCCGAGGTGGTAGTTTAAAGGGGCTGGGGCTACCAGCAGCAGCTGGCGCTTCAGGCCGTTTAAATTGCTCCCAGAGTCCTGGAGTAGGGGCGGCAGCCAGGACCCCCGGGGCTCCGGCAGCAGTTTAAAGGGCCTGGGGCTCCACTATGGTAGCCGCGGCTGGGAGCCCCGGCACCCTAACTCACCACCGGAACCCCGCCACCGCTACCCAGGGCTCCGGCAGCAGTTTAAAGGGCCTGGGGCTCCACTATGGTAGTGTCGGCTGGGAGCCCCGGCACCCTAACTCACCACCAGAGCCCCGCCACCGCTACCCAGGGCTCCGGCAGCAGGGCTCAGGTGGTGATTTAAAGGGCCCAGGGCCCTTTAAATCTCCATCAGGAGGGCTCACCCTGCCATTTAAAGGACTTGGGGCTCTGATGCGGTCACGGCAGCTGAAGTCACGGTCCCTTTAAATGGCCCATGAGCCCCCGGGGCTCCCAGCCACCTCTGCAGATTGTAGCTCCAGCATGATTTAAAGGGCCCAGGTCTCCCAGTTGCCACTACTGCAGCCGGAGCCCAATTTAAAGGACCTGGGGCTCTAAAGGCCCCGCCTCTTCTGTTTTGAGGTCACGCCCCCTGCTCAGCTCTCTGAGTATTGGTAAGTTCTTTCAGTTACTTTCATCCCTGGCTACCCCCTAACACCAACCTCGACTTTTACATGCAGAAAACCAGTTATTATGACACAGGTGGGATGTGGAGTTTCTATAGCATGTTGGGACCCCTGCTGTACACTGTAACCACTCAGCGGGTTAGAAATCAAATCCCAGTGGGAGGTTGTGTAACAGAGAGGAAAACTTAGCCCAAGAACTGAAGTTTAAAAAATAGTGTAGAAGGCATATGAAATAATTTGAGGCAGAAGGATTCCTCTGCCAATGTCAGGAATGTGTTTAGTATACTTGACACAGGGGTGGGCAAAATATGGCCCACAGGCTGGAATCGGCTCGTCTAACATTCTGTCTGGCCTTCTCTGCCCCCTTGTGATCTCCAAGTCCGGGCCACTAAAAGTCCCGTGGCGCAGCGGAGCTCAGGCAAGCTGCCTGCCTACTGTGGCCCCATGCTGCTCTCGGAAGGGGCACACAGAGACGTGCCAGCGGCAGCTGCGTCCGGGAGCAGGGTGAGACCACGGCATGCAGGCAACCTGCCTGAGCCTTGTTTTGTCACCGGCTGAGAGCCATCTGTGATAAGCTCCTCCCCCTGGTCAGAACCTCCTTCTGAACCCAAACTCCTCCCAGACTCCACCCCAGTTCCCTGTCCCAGTCTGGAGTCTCCTCAGCCTCTCCTGCACCCCAACACTTTGGACCAGCTTGGAGTTCCCTCCGCCACCCAAACTCCCTCCCAAATCCTGCATGACTCTGTTAATATAGTAGAAATATGTGGCCTGTATGGCTTATGAAAATTCTTGGGGTGCCCCCCCCCCTGTGAAAATTATTGCCCACCCCTGACTGAATAGGAACCTTAATGACACACAGAGTATGCATTGTAACCTGTTAATATAAAGCTGATCTTCCCACCAAGTTGATATCTCAAAGATAGCACCAACTGATATTTTATTGTCTCAGCAAAACTATTAGATACAAAAGTCAAATTCTCCTGTCTTATGCCATTGTAAATTGGGAGTGACTCCACCGGTGCCTATGCAGTTATTCCTGATCCAGAAGGTGCTGAGCACTGGCCCCTATCCCACAAAGCATGTAAGCCTATCCTTAACTTTGCTTAACTGTGCTTTTCTGGATCAGGGCCAGAGTGCTCAGTGCCTTGCAGAATTGATGCCTTACTGCAGAGTAACTGAGAGTTGAATTTGGCTCTACTACACTGGTGAGGAAAAGCTCAGAAACTCCCTTCTGGCCTCTCCATCCCACAAATTTTGCTTGATAATGAGAATGGAAACTGGTGTCTCACCAGAGGCTCTACCCATGTGCTCTTTATCTGGAATTTTCTCCTTACTTGTCAATCTTGGTTGAGCAAATATGCATTTCAATTAATTTTTCCTTCTGTCTTTCAGTAACAAAAACCATCTGTGCCCAGCAATGTTCAGGCCGATGCAGAGGAAGGGTGCCCAGTGACTGTTGTCATAACCAATGTGCCGCTGGGTGCACAGGGCCTCGTGAGAGTGACTGCCTGGTAATACTGCAGCAACATGTTTTAAAGTTCAACAGCAGCAGCCAAGCTTTGGGCTGAATGCACCGTAACGTTTTTTTAATCTTAGGAGCCTTGAAAGTGACACTGAGCATAAAATGTCTTATTGAAATGTGTAAGGGACAGATTCTCCACTGATGTAAATCACTGAAGTGGAGCTTTGCCAGTCTACACCAGCTAGGGTGACCAGATGTCCCGATTTTGAGGTATTTTTCTTATATAGGCTCCTATTATTCACCCCCACACACACACACACACCCTGTCCTGGTTTTTCACATTTGCTGTCTGGTCACCCTAACACCAGCTGATGATCTGGGTCACATATTTCCTACGCTTGGCAACAACAGCTTAGAATTTTTAAAACAAATCATTTTAAAAATCAAACTTACTTTTCATCATTTTTAATACCCTTTGTGCATTTAATTTAGTTTAGACCATGAGAATAGGTTATGCAATTTCCCTTTTCTGGCTTTCATTTACTAGAACAACTTTGCTAGGGTTCACAGCACTCAAGGGAAGCAATCCAGAAAAACCTATTTACATTAGTGTTTTTTTAAACTGTTGCAGTGTTTCCACTGATGTTCTGTTTTGTGAACCTGTCCCTCTTGTAAAACAAGTGATTCCATTTAGTTTCAGCTTAACAGTAAATTAAGTGGAATTCAAGCAACTTCTGTGGAAACGGGTTCAGTTTATCTTTCTTTGTTTATTTAGATCTATTTATGAGTCCATTAAAGATGTAAACAAATCACATTAATTATGTTCTTATTGATTCATGGAAGGGAATGTTAATTCTCTCTCCTCAGAAAACTTAGGGAAGAACCAAGGGAGGAAAAAAGATTGTCAACTTAAATGTAGAATTAGCCTTGTAGAAATGACTTACACTTCATAAATGTTCATTAAATTGCTCATCGCCTGTAGCCAAGCCTAATGGCATTACATTAATATTTAACTGTCCAGGTCAGTAATTAACTGCAAGGAGTTTATTTCATAAGTTATTAAAAAGTTGCCAGTAAAGAAAACAGCCATTTATCTTGATCTGGTTTCTGATTTTAGTTCTGTTCTTGCTATCCAACACATGCAGGCAGAGCCCTGTTTCTAGGTGGAACCCATGGGCACTCCATACAAGTAGAAGGGTTCACCTCTCAGGGATCCAGGGTTGGAACCTGGGTTCGTAAGGACTTGTCAATGCAGAAGTTATTTGCATGAGTCTATTAAGATTAAGAACCTTCATACTTTATTTTTGTAAATGTCGGAGAAGATTGTGCTTCGCCCTGGGACTCTCTTACCTCAATAGCACAAGAGCCCAATCCTGGAAAGTGCTCCCTGCCTCAATTAGCGCTAAGGACCTGGTAGATCTGGCAGTAGCAGCCTTAGAAAACAGGAATTATACATTTATCGTATCTTCCTTTTTGCTGTAAAAATAGACTGTAGTTTACTTTGCACCATTGTCGCATTGTTCAATGGCAGGCATGTCGCAAGTTCCGGGACGAAGCAACGTGCAAGGATACTTGTCCACCGTTACTTCTGTACAACCCAACCACCTATCAGATGGACGTCAATCCGGATGGAAAATATAGCTTTGGAGCCACTTGCGTGAAAGAATGTCCACGTAAGCTCACTTGCGCCTGTAATCTGGTCAGACCAGGGAAGACAGAGGGTGCAGGAGGCGGCGGGCAGAGGTTGCTATCATTCTTTCCCACCCAGTTCAGGCCCCCTCAGCTTAGTGCCCCCGTTTAGACCAAGGAATTTCCTCACTCTTCTCCGCTGCTTTTGCTATGGAAACCGGTAGCAGAAAATCAGAAATGAGATGTAGCTGATACAAAAATGTTAAGCCGTTTCTATTTTATCAATTATTTTTATTGGTTTTTCAAGGTTGTTTTTGTTTTAATTTTGAAGATTTTAGCTTCGTCTTTACTGATGAATGCTAAGAAAAAACACTTTATGAAATCCATCGAACTCACTCATCAGACCTGATCACACTCCCATTGAAATCCAGTGGCAAAGCTCCCACTGAATCCAATGGCACAGGGGCAAGCCCATAAATCAAGCAGGGCTGTTTCTTAGTGGGGGCTTACAGAAATGTATTGTTTTTAACACCTATGGTATCACATCACAAAGCATACAGGTTCGTCTTAGCTCCTGTGATCATTGCCGTGTGTGTGTGTTGTGCTGTGTTTTTTCTCTCTAGTCTCTGTCCATGGTATTTTAAGAACATTGATTTAAGGTAGAGAAAGACCCAAGTCACAGAATTAGGACCTGTATCTGAATGAAGGTCACCATAGCCTATTATAAAGATGGTGTTATTTTATAAAGGCTGAGGATGGGGTTGGGAATCAGGAGGTGTTGAGCTCTTCTCCTGGTTATGCTACTGATTCGCTCTTTGACTTTAAGGAAGGCCAACTTTCTATCTCAACTAATATGATGACGACAATAGTTCTCCACCCCACCCCTCCGGAATACTGTGAGGATTTAATTTGTTAATGTCTGTAATTTTGGTTGGTTAGTGCTTTGAACGTAGGAAGCTCTAAATATGCTAATATTGTGTGTTTTTAATTCACCCCTTCTCTATTCAAAAGTGAAAACTTCAGCGTTTTCAATCAATTAAATGCCCGTTTACAGCATAAATACAAATCCCAAAGCATCTCTCCTTTGTTTCATTGCACATGTTGCATTTCCCTTCCTGTCTCTGCAGATAACTATGTGGTGACAGACCATGGCTCCTGCGTTCGCTCGTGTAATGCTGATACCTCTGAAGTGGAAGAAAATGGTCATCGGAAATGTAAAAAATGTGATGGTCCGTGTACCAAAGGTATGAAAAGTGCGGCAAGATATTAATATTTTTAGCGTGAGGAGAATTTACTTGACAAAGCATCCAATCATATGGGATCCTGATCCTAACTGGAGCCTCATGGTGCTACTACAATATTAATATCTAATAATATGGAGGCCTAAGTAAGTAGTTTAGCAGGGAAATTAATGCTCCAGAATATGTACTCAAACTGGCTCACTCAGCGTGCGCAGAAAGTAAATGCTGGCTCATGCTCAGTTTTGCCTAGCTTGTCTTCCCATCTTGGCCATGCTCTGCTCTCGCCAACTTCTCAGGCAGGGGAGTACCGGGGCCGGATGAAGGCATTGGCTAACTAAGCTACATCTTAGGGCCTCGCAATATGAGGGGCTCTAAAAAAGAAAAAAACTGACTCCATTTCAAATTTTATCAAAATCATTTGATAAATAAAGGAGATGCTCTCTAAATAGAGCCATTTTCATTCAAATCTGACAAAAATATATACACCTGGCTACACAAATACCCTTACATGACCCTTAACCTTTAGTAGTTGTTCATTATTGAGAGGCGGGAGGCCAGAGTTGAGAAAAAAAACAATCATTGCACTTATAAAATTAGTGTTTCTACAAGTAAGTCTGTCAGTCTCTTATGGCAGTGGTTCTCAACCGGAAATCCGTTGCCCCCTGGGGATCTGTGAGCCCTTTCAGGGGGGGCTGTGGGGCACTGTGTCTGAAGCCCCAATCTCCGGTGCCCCACGCAGAGCTGAAGCCAGGAGGCGTGGGGCTGAATCCCCGATTCCCGGTGTCCCCCATTGGGCTGAAACCCCAATCCCTGGCACCCCCATGAGGCTGAAGCCAGGAGGCGTGGGGCTGAAGCCCAGAGCTCCAAGCCCAGGTGCTCCATGGGAGGGCAGAAGCCCTGAGCCCAGGGGCAGAGTTGGGGACATGAAGGGCATTTCCCCTCCCCCCCGCACCTCCGAACTGCAGCACAAGAGCAGAGCAGTCCCAGGGGCAGCTCCACACCTTTCTCCTCTCCTCTTCTCCCCCCCCCCCACACACACACACAGTCGGAGGTGGGAAGCCAGAGCCAGGCAGACCAGGACAGCTGCTGCTCTGGCTGTTGACATGGAGCAGGCAGATGCATCATCCATTCATCTCCTGATGGTGTCCCAGGTTGAAGCTGCTCCTCAGCTCCCAGCCTCCTTTGCTCCCACAGAGGCAGCCATTGATGCCCCCTGGTTGGGGAGACCCGGCTCCATGGCTTGCAGACCTCTCCGGGAACAGGGACTACAGAGGAGTCCTCCCAGCACATTGCCCTTAATACTCCTCTCACTGCACGCTGAGCTACACCCTCCTTGCAACCTGAGCTATGCCCTGCCCACACATAGCCCCTAGCTACCACCTCCCTGCACCCACAGCCACCCTTTGTGTGCACACAGCCCCAGCTACCCCGCTCCCTGCACCCTGAGCTGTTTTCAAACTTTTTGAGCTAAACCCTAACTTTGAGTTACAAGTTTGGTTGCAATCCCACCCCCAAGCCAGACAGGCTACGTGGCCCTGAGGTGAGTCAGGATGGACGTTGCACTACCACCATGCAGAGCTGACTCAAGCCCCGCTGACCCCTGCTCCCCCTAAATAAATAAGCTCACTGCGATTAAAATCAGGAAAAATTTGAGATGTGAGACAGCAGTGTCACGAAGCGATCCTACCAAGCTCCTGCTTGTATGGGCCTCCTCCTAGGAGTGACGTCATGTACAGCGTTCCCCTGGGCTGGTAATAGCCAGGCGGCCACCATCTTTTGTGTACGGTTCAGCATACTCAGTCATATAGGGCTGGTCCCCACTACGGGGGGAGGGGGGGATCGACGGCAGATACGCAACTTCAGCTACGTGAATCATGTAGCTGAAGTTTGTGTATCTGCAGTCGACTTACCGTCCGTCCTCGCGGCAGTCGGCAGCACGCTCCCCCGTCGACTACAGCTTGCACCTCCTGGCAAGCTGGAGTTCTGGAGTCGATGAGGGCACCGCGGGCGATCGATTTCTTGCGTCTTCACAACACGCAAGAAATCGATCGCCAGAAGATTGATTGCTACCCACCGATTCGGCGGGTAGTGAAGACCAGCCCTTAGTGCTTTCACTCCTGTTTTTCCTCATTTTCTTAAGTGTTAGTGGGTTCGTTCTTCTTTTGATCTGTACACACATACAATCGTGTATTTTAGTATGCACATTTCTTTCTGCTTCATGCTCTATCCGGGCGTCACATGATTGAGTTTGCAGGTGATTGTCTTATAGACTTGGGTCGAGTGGATCTTGAGAAGGATAAATTTGTGTTGGCTTCCCTCCATCAGTCTCGGGAACCTTCACAGTAAATATCAGAGAGTGCTGACAAAAGGATAAATAGAGGGTTTTGAGAGACGTGAAGGAAGATATATATCTATATATAGATAGATATCAAAATAGTCTGAGAACTTGGTGAGCAGGTTATTTCAAACTCTGTGCATATATAATTTATAGGCTACTAAAGCCTATAATATTCATTATATTTGTTTCAATGTAGACTAGCTTTTCTCACTTTCTCGATGCCTGTCTAGAGATTACCAGTCTCTTTTCTGGTAAATTCTTTCTTCCTCTTTCGCACATATGGCAGTGTCTGAGGTGTTTACTCAAGATTAATTAATGGTCCTGGGGGAGACAGAGGATAGAGAAGCAAACACAGAGAGAGTTGTCAGCTTTTCTTGCACCATTTTCTAGGCAATCTGCCCTAAGCAGTCTGTGCATCGGAAGTGACAAACTCCGTAGCATCTCGTTTGAGGACATCATCAATGAATTTGCTCTCCAAAAATGATGAAAGAAAATGTTTTAAATTTCAGTGTTAAAATCATGTGATGTGAAAACAGGCATACTACAGGTTGTACTGCTTCCATTAATTAAGCTGGTTGGTGTAACTGCTTTTGTGTTGCTGTAGATATAAAGTTTTCATATCTATTAATTAAGAAATCATAGACGAAATTATATTCATTTGAAACTGTTTTGTAATACAAATGGGCATATTGAAAGACGTGATTCAGTTAGATTATTCTATTTTTACAACTTCGCCTTTCCATATGTGCAAATATAAAGCTTTCATGTTTATATATTCCATGTCCTTTTTGTGAAAATAATAATAATAATAAAAAATCGTGTATAGGGCCTGTTACACTTGACATAGCTTAGGGCTCAGAATGTCAGAATCCGGCCTCGAGAGTAACACAAAAACAGGTGTGTTTGGAGAAGCGTATGTGCGCATGCACCTTTGTGGGCTTACACCAGATCCTGGGCTGCATGAACAATTGAGCAGCAGACATCTTATATTTTAAAAAATAACAACAAAGATGAGACCTATCTTGGGAGCAGATTATCCAACATCTGCCTATAGCAAGGTTCTTGTACCTTCTTCTGAAGCATCTGGCACTTGCCTCCCTCAGAGAGAGGATGCTGGTCTAGATGGACTGTGGGTCTGATCTAGTAGGGCAGTGTCTGTGTGCCTAAACCTCTTGCACTTGAGTAGAACTTGGGGCCCTACTTATATCCTAGTGTTGCAAGTAGCATGTCCAGCAGCTGCAACATCATATGTATTATCATAAATGTCTGTTTACCACCACCATCGCTCCTTAGTTCAGACTGCTTTGTGCAGGGTTTATTAGGATCATGTGCAGATCTTCTATGTGCTTATAAAGCAATATTACTCATTCACATCACAGCCTTGACTTTCCCTCTGCTGAAGATACACATACATGCTTGAATCTCTCCTCACCTTGACTGTTAGGAGTCCAAGCTCGATGGCCTCCACAAACCCTAGTTGTCGGGGCCTCTCGTGTACAAAATGTAGCTGCTGCCCTCTCCTATCAAGCAGCACATCTACATTCTCCCCATCCTTACACAACCCTATTGATTCCCCATCCAGTTCCTGTTCCTCTTAATACACTTGCTGCTATCTATCTAGACCGTGTGTGTGTGTCTCCTCCCAGCTCCTCTTCTGTCTCCTCCCATAAACTTGCTACTTGGTGCAAAAGGCTTTTACATCTGCAGCTACTGCCATGTATCTCTCCCCTTCATTCATCCCGTGTAAATAAGGAGAAACTCCATTAAAATCACAGGGAATATCCTGATGGGAAACGAGTACAAGTGAGATGAGAATCTCTCCCTATGACCCTTTTTTAAAAAAAACTCACTTGAAAACAGTCTTTTCACCCTTGCTTATAACTGTTAATCTCTCTCCCCTCTGTTTTTGGTCTTAATACTGATTTTTAAATCATTTTTTATTAAATATACAAGATCAGAGCAATGTAAAGGGGCCTTATTGTGCATGAATCTTAAGTTCCACAATGCCTATGCACTCCTGATATCTCAAGTTATTACCATGTGTTGCCAGCTATCTCACCATGGGTATTTCCGTAATTAATTTTATAGCTACAGATCTAGAGATGAAACTGCTACAGTAGAGTCTATCCAGCATAATGTCACATTGATGTTTATTTCCTTAAATTCGTTAATTCCTAAAATCCCTAAGAAACCTGCAGCTTTTGTGCTTTCATTTTAACAGTCTGCAATGGGATTGGAATAGGTGAACTGAAAGAGATTCTCTCCATAAATGCTACAAATATTGACTCTTTCAAAAATTGTACCAAGATCAATGGGGATGTCAGCATTCTGCCAGTAGCGTTTCTAGGGTAAGTCATCAACTGATACATATGAGGTTGGGGAAGAGGGATCATGATTGGTCTTTTACCAGAAGCAGCCGTTAAAGTTTGTGTTCTTTTTCAAATTGCATGATCTGTTTGATTTTTAGTGATACCTACACCAAAACACTACCACTGGACCCAAAGAAACTGGATGTCTTCAAAACAATAAAAGAAATATCAGGTAGCGATATGTTTGGCTTAAAATTTTGTCTGATCTTGTAGTTCCGAAAAACAGAAGCAAAGGGGGAAAAGGAAGTTTTTAAGAAAGACGCAAGAAAATCATCTAAGTTAGCACCGGTATAAATCCAGAGTAACACCTTTCAACTGCAGTCAGTGGAGTTACTCTGGATTTACACCAGAGTGTGCAAACATTTTGGCTCAAGGGCCACATCGGGGTTGCAAAATTGTATGGAGGTCTGGGTAGGGAAGGTTGTGCCTCCTGAAACAGCTTGGCCTTGCCTCCTATCTGATCCCACCCCCGACTACCTCCCTCAAAATCCCTGACCCATCCACCCCCCCCCTTGCTCCTTATTCCCTGACTGCCCCCTCCTGATGCCCCTTGCCCCTAACCATCCCCCCTGGACTCCATCTCCTATCTAACCCCCCCCCCCCCCGCTCCTTGTCCCCTGACAGCCCCTCTCCGAGACCCCCCCCCCAACTACCTCCCCAGGACCCCACCCCTTACTAAACCACCCCTTTTCCCTGACTTCCCCGGCCCCTATCCAGACCCGCCCCCCCCCGGGATTCCCACACCCTATCCAACCCTCTGTTCCCCATCCCCTGACCACCCCCGCAGAACCTCTGCCCCATCCAACCACTCCCTGCTCCCTGTAGCCTGCTGACTGCCCCTTGGAACCCCCGCCCCTTATCCAAGCCCCTGGCCCCCTAACCCTATGCTGCTCAGAGCAGTGTGTCTGGCAACTGCGCAGCCCTCTGGAGCTAGACACGCTTCCCTGCAGGAGTGCGGAGCGTGCAGCCCCACTGGAGCCAGCCACGCAGCTGCAGCGCTGCCCATGCAGCACTTCTCGCATGGCGTGCTGAGGCTGCAGAGAGTGGGGGACAACAGGGGAGAGGCTGAGGTAGCCTCCCTGGCTGGGAGCTCAGGGACGGGCCCGTGGGCCGTAGTTTGTGCACCCCTGATTTACACCCATGTAACTCAGATCAGAATCTGGTGTAAGGTGTGTGGTTTTATCAGCCCATCCCTTCTGCTGAATGGTCAGACATATTAAACAGCAGGACCAGAACGCTTTCAGACACCCAAGAAATCTGAGGAAGCAGAGGCACAGCAAATGGCTCTCATTGCTAACCCACCCTGAAATAATGGCTGCATTTCTATTGGTGGCAAACTTTTCAAAGGTTCTTTGGGAAATTGTACTCCACTGCTTCCATCGCACCAATGGGAGTCATGAATCTGAATGCCTTTTCCTTGCGTCCATGCACTGAGTAGCCTGGGCCTGATTTTGATCTCATACCAACAAAAACCAGGAATACTTTTGTTGAAGTCACACCATGGTAAAAGCGGTGTGAAATCTGAACGAGACCCATGGTCTCCCCTCTTTCTCTCTCATTTTAAATATGCCCAGTTACTTTAAGTATAATTGTCACTACGTTTAGAAAACTTTTATATAAATTCTTTCCCCATTGAGTGTCCAAGCAGGGAAATGGATGCATTGAGCAGTTAAACTCTGCTGTACTTTTCCCCACTCACTTCTTTTCCATTTCCTAAATCAGGGGTGGGTAAACTCTTTGGCCCGAGGGCTACATCGGGGGTCAAAATTGTATGAAAGGCTGGGTAGGGAAGGCTGTGCCTCCCCAAACAGCCTGGCCCCGCCCCCTATCCAACCCCCACCCACTTCCTGCCCCCCGACTGTCCCTCTCAGAATCCCCAACCCATCCAACCCTCCCTGCTCCTTGTCCCCTGACCATCCTTCTCCGAGACGCCCCCACCCTAACTGCCCCCTCCAGGACACCTCCCACCCAACCCCCCTCCCTGTCCCCTCACTGCCCCTGGGACTCCCTGCCCCTTATCCAACACCTCGGCCCCGACCCCCTTACCATACTGTTCAGAGTGGCAGGAGCTCAGGCCCTGCTGGAGCCAGCCAAGCCTCTGTAGTGCTGCCCAGGAGTTTGCCCACCCCTGTCCTAAATGCTTCCATTGTTAGAAAGCTCCAGTGCTGTCCTTGTGTTTCAATGAAATCCAGGGATATTCTACTGCAGCATTTCCTGATAAGAGCAGAAACTCCCTGTGCTCCCTCAAGTGCTGCAGGATGTACAGCTCAATACACACTAGACTTGTACAACATTAAGCCCTCTTGGTGGCCTGAAAATAAACTGTTTACAAAGCAGCGTTAAAAATATCTCCAGACTCCCTAAAATGTAATTCTTCATTTTGCAAGTCTCATAAAGATGCAAAGAAGATAAAAGTGCCTTCCCCAGCTCAACAGGAATTCACAATAAAAATCCTGTTGTTAGGCTGCTGAGGTTTTGGGGGTTTTGTTTTGCTTTTTATTCCTGTTTCAGGATTTTTGTTGATTCAAGCCTGGCCTGAAAATGCCACAGATCTCTACGCTTTTGAAAATCTGGAGATTATACGCGGCAGAACAAAGCAACAGTAAGTAAACCATGTGCCGGAATGAGGGTGATAAAAACTGTGTTTACAGCCAGATTTGTCTAAATAATAAAAGGGTTTTCAAAATTTGGGCCAAATTATTGGACGGTGTAAAGTTGTGTAGTCCTGTTGAAGTGAATGGAACTGCACCATTTTATACCAATTTGGTCCTATGTGTCCAAGTGACTGTGAAAAGACATTGCCCCTATTTATATCTGAGAGGAAGGATGGATTTGGGATTAGAGTGCTGGAGTGGACCCTGAGAGATGTGGCTTCAATTACTGGTTCTGAGGCAGTCTTCCTCTGGGATCTTGAGCAAGTCACAAAATCTCTCTGGCTCAGATTTTTAAAGATATTTGGGTGTTGCTCTGCTCAACCTTGCAACACCTACCTGACTTAGGACCCTAAGTCCCTTTTTGAAAACTAGATTTAGGATCCTAAGTCAGCAAGGCCTGTAACATGGAGCAGAGCAGTGCCTAAATCTGGGCCTCTGGGTTTCAGTTCCAGCTGTAAAATGGTGATAATATGGACTTGTCATCATGCTGGGGCAACATGCTCTACAGCGGTGATCTCAGACTTTTTTTTTTTACTGGCGACCCCTTTCACACAGCAAGCTTCTGAGTACGACCCCACCCCATCTATTAAAATGTTTATTGTTAAAAAATATATATTTAACACTGTTATAAATGCTGGAGGCAAAGTGGGATTTGGGTGGAGGATGACAGCTCGTGACCTCCCTCCCCCATGTAAGAACTTTGTGATCCCCTGTTTGAGAAGCCCTGCTCTACAGGACTGTGATGTCAAAAGCTCACTAATGAGCTGCACATTAATTGGTCTGGGTAGATCCTGCTGATACAGACTAAAGCTTCTCTAGTACACTTTAACTATCTGAAACAGTCGTGTGCATCAGCAGGGTCTACATGCACCAATTAATGCTCAACATGTTAATGGGCTTTGGAAATCACAGCTCCAGCGAGCACATTGCCCATCATGTAAACAATCCCAATGTTTCATTGCTTCTACTCTTTGTCCGTCTTTTATGTAGATTGTTAGCTCTTTGGTACAGAGATCTTCTCTTAGTCAGGGCATGTACAGTGCCTAGCACAATGGGGCCCTGATCTCAATTGGTGCCCTTAGACGTGACTGTGATATAACTCATGAATTACAGCAGTCCTAATATGAATCAAGGCCCCATTGTGCTTGGTGCTACACTATCATGCTGAGTAGTATGGCAGACTCAAGTGCAAAATGATGACTTTAGCTTTACCTCCATATAGTATTAGTGCATACGTGCTGCAGTTTGTCCAAGGAAAAAAAATCAGATGTGAATATGGTACCTTTAGAATAGATATGGCATAAAAACATGGCATAAAGATATGGCATAAAGATATGGCATAAAAACATCTGTAATGTCACATAAACTAAGTTTGGTGGACCACGCAGTATCTTTCCTTGTAAACCATTCAGTTTACAGTGGGTCTTTGAAATTCAGAAAGAAAATGTACTCGGTAATCCATTTCCATCTGTTGTTCTTTTTGCCCCACTCCCATTTTAGTGGTCAGTATTCTCTTGCCATTGTTAACCTAAAGATACAGTCTCTGGGATTGCGCTCCCTCAAGGAAATAAGTGATGGTGATGTTGCCATTATGAGAAACAAGAACCTCTGCTATGTTGACACGATGAACTGGAATAAACTCTTTGTGACAGAAACTCAGAAAACAAAAATCACATCCAACAGAAATAAAGACGAATGCAGTAAGTTAATACTGTCCTTTTGTCCCTCTTGGAATGCCATTGTAGGGTGCAGAAAAAGGGATTGTGACCAGTAATTTAAGCAAACCCTTCTTCCTCCTTGTATATTACCACAAACAAAAATCTTTGTTAAGCTGCAGTTGATGTTGTTCAACCTCCTTTTCTATCGACACAATTACTAAAATTCCAGGCATTAGCTAAACGGATAATCACATCCCCCCTCAACCTCAATTCACATCTTACTAGCTCAACAGCAATAACCAAACACTCCTCTGCTCCATAGCCAGCTCCCATCAGTGCCAACATATAACCAAGTACAACTCCCAGTCCCTCACAAGCCTCCTCAAACATAGTCTTAATGCCACCCTCAGATAGATTGAGATAAGTGACTTGCGTGTAGTGGCAATGCTCATAATGTGGTGTTTCTCAAGGAGAACGTGTGAGGTCAGAGTTGAGGTGGTGCATTTGAATGTGATTGTGAGGAAGTGGATGTCTTCATTGTGTGTGGTTATATAGTGGAACTGAAAGGATGTTTGTTGTGGAAGGCAGGGGGGAACTCCTGACTGCTGAAGTGAATGAGAGCTTTGCCATTGGCACTAATGGGAGCAGGATTTCACCTGAGGTAACTGAGAATGCATATGGGTATGAATCTGTGACTATAGTAAGGCATGTTGTTGCAGCTGATGTGAATGTCTGCTTCAGTGGTGCCCTCCTGGAGTGTTAGTTGCAATTTCTGTCCACTTGTATGGCAGAGGCAAGGAAGGTCAGACCCCAAATTTAACTTGTTGCCTGTCAAAGGCTGTGGATGAGGCTGTACTTATGTAAACCTGAGGCGGGAGGAAGAGAGGCGTTCACTTTTGAGAATATATACTAAACTGCTTCCTCAGGCTGCCCCATCTCAGCACACTCAGAGCCTCACTGAGATTCATGAGTCCAACATTTTGAGGCATTAGCCGTGCAGAACCTAGATTCGGGCTGTTTTGGTTCAAACTGCAGCTTCCCACTCACACCATTGGAAAAGGCTCGATTTATACATCCTGTATGGGGAGCAATATAAAAAGATAAAACTCTGGAGTCTGGTGTTCTCCTCTGAACACATTCACTTGCACTGTAGGGAGTGTGTGTGTGTGTGTGTGTACGTGCGTGATGTTGTGCTCTAGCAGCTGGCTTACACAGGGAATAAAGGATTAATGACTGACAGCTAGGCAAGATCTGCTTTGCTATGACACAGCTAGTGGAGGCTTGTGGTTTTGAAGCTGAAGGACAAGGGTGAAAGTTCCAACTCCACGTGTTTGACTCCTTCAGTCAGGACCCAATTTGAGCTTCCCCTTGATTTCCATGGACATTGGATCAGGCCCTTATTGCTGCCTGCAGCATATTGATTTCTTTTATGTTAATGTCCATTTTAGGAGTAGATTTCTTTACAGCAGAATAATCTGTGTTTGACTAATAAATAGCCACGGAGCAGCGTGTTGTATTTTTTTATTGCAAAAACTAACAGTCCCCTTTTATTTTTGAGCTTTGGAAACTAGAGTAGAGCATGAATGTTTCTCCTCCTTTTCTCTAATGCTGTCAGGATCCTTCAGATCTACTCTAGGTTAATTTGGAAAAATTGGCTCTCAAAAATGAGTCATTTGTGGTGCTCTAGTTACTCTCTATGAAATTCCTGGCTATTGTTTGTATTTTTCTCTCTCAGCTTCTGCGGAATATGTTTGTGACCCCTTATGTTCAGAAGTAGGCTGCTGGGGTCCAGGGCCATTCCATTGCTTTTCCTGTCGTCATCTCAGTCGCCAAAGGGAATGTGTGAAAAAATGCAATGTTATGCAAGGGTAAGAAGGGGTTTTTTTGGGGGGAGAGGGGGAATGGGGGAGGGTTAGCTTGGGAAGAAAAATATTAAAGTTAGGGGGAAATAAAAACCAGGAATTCTAGTAGCATCATTTACTTCATTGCTGCAGTGATTTTGCTGGATCGTGGCCTAAACATCTTAAGGTCAAAGTCTGCCCTCAGATTCCCAGGCTCCCATCTAAATTACAGGGTGCCTGGTCCAATTGAATAGTTTGTCCTTATAATTTTTACTGACTTTTATTGTCAAACTACAATGGGGGCATGATAAACCTAAATACACTGTCCCCAGCACACCAGTAATTGCAAGCAAAATAATCCCATCAGCTTGGCTTATGTTTAGCACTATTTATAAGTGTCCTTGGGTCTTGAAAAGGAGCATTCTCATAGTTGTTTAAACTTGTAATATATATGTTAAAGAAACAGCTAACATGCATTACGCTGATCCCAAAACTGAAGGATTTTGAATATTTTGCATTAATAGAGCATGCATCATACGAAGTGGGTTTTAGACCACACAAGCTTATGCTTCAATACTTTTGTTAGTCTTTAAGGTGCCACAGGACTCTTAGTCTGGATCTGCAGAAGCGACAAACACGGCTATCTCTCTGATTCAGAGCACAGAATGTTTACTCAGCCATAGAACTACCAATGGACATATTTTTCCTGTTTCCTTTTTACTAATTCTTTAAAGCTTGTTTAACTTTTAAAAAACAATGATTATTAAGACACTAATTTACAGTATGCTGGTGTCCATAATGTTTATATTTGTCTAGCAATTTGCAGTTCAGCAGCTGTTGTCTTTTCAAGAGAATTCCCTCCAGCAGATATTATGACCTACAGGGCAGATCTGGGCATTTCTTGTGTCAAATAATGGGTAGATTTGGTTTAATTAATAACACAATTACTTGAAGTGGAACAGCTTTATTGCTATCAAAACCATCTGTTCTCAGCTTTCATATTTTAATGATTCATTGTGTGGTATAGGAAGGACAAGAATCTAATTATCAGCCAATTTATTTAATTTCCCAAGTTGTTATTTAGAGGCTCAGAATCACTGTAAATATTTTTGCTGCTCAGCAGTGATAGAAAAATGTTTTAGAGATTTTTGAGAATATTTAAAATGTAAAGACTAATTTGTAGTTTACAATCTGGTTTGCTCTGTGTGGCAATGTCAGCCAAATTTTCCTTATTCTCACCTTTTCCTGTGTTATGCTTAGTAAGTGATATTGATGTGCTAGGACTAGTCAAGAAGTTCTTCCTATATCTCCTCCCATCTCATAGTCATCCTAATATAGCCAAACTGGAAAAAGTAGTGGGAGCTCTGAAATGTAAATTTGAAGTTAACATCTTGTCAAGTATTCCTTCTATTCTTTTTTTAATTTTTCAGGGAGCCAAGAGAATTTGAAAGAGAATCAGAATGTCTTCCGTGTCACCCAGAATGCCTGGTGCAAAATTCAACTGCGTACAATGTGACCTGCACAGGACCCGTAAGAGCAGATTTGACCTAACGAACTTGTACACATAGAGACCCTGTAACATGGTGAACATATTAAAATACTTAGATATTGAACAAGCAAATCATCATAAATTCTGACACTTCTCGCTATGGAGGTCAATTTTTGCTGATCTGAGGCACTGTATAAATAATAATAATTATGGCTAATAGTGAACTAATTCACAAAACTTTTGCCTCTGAAGCCCAAAGATCAGATTTTAATCAACAGCAGATGTTTATTGGAAAATATTAAGAAAGCAGTTTTTATTTAAAACCAAACTCTATACCCCAACACAAGTAAAATGAATGCAGCTCTTTAAATGTAAGTGCAAAGTATTAGATGTTTGTAAAAACAATAGTCAAGTTTTCCAAAGTTATTTGAACATTCTGAGTTTATATAAATGCCCCTTTTATAAAAGTTAAAATACCTTGGTCTTTCCCAATATCCAGTGGAAAAATCCTCCTCAGTTTTGTCCTTTTCAGATTTTTAAAATACTCTGCATGGAAAATGAAATCCCTTTTTTTTTTTTAAACAAGTTGTACCAAATTCAGCCTTGAAGGTAAAAGTCAGTGGAGAGTTGTACTTCTTTACACTCAGGGTTGAATTTAGTCCTTAGTTTTACTTTGCAGGATATTTCAATTTCAGTGTAGCCATTAGCTCAATCATATTTTTTTTAGTTCCCTCTCTGTTCCCTGCCAGAGTGTCAAGGATCCACTTGTCTTCCCTCCCCCACATCTTAGAGCCCCCCCCCCCTTTGGAAATCCCCTGCACCCTCTGTTGCAGCCACTATCCTGACACAGGATGACTGTCCACCCTTCATCAGTCACAGCCACTGTTCAGTAATGCAGGGCACTTGCCTCATTCCGTTATGGCTTAGAACAGCAGCTCTCCTCTGGGGGGTCTCAGCACCCTGGGGGCCCACGAGCAGGTTTCAGGGTGTCTGCCAAGCTGGCCCAGCATTAGACTTGCTGGAACCCATGGCAGAAACCCGAAGCTGTGATATGGGGCCTTGGGCCCTGCTTGCTACCTCCTAATGCCAGTCCTGGCTTTTATATGCAGAAAAACAGTTGTTGTGGCACAGGTGGGCTGTGGAATTTTTGTAGCGTGTTGGGGGAGTCTCGGAAAGAAAAAGGTTGAGGACCCCTGGCTTAGAACCCTGGGCCAGATGCACAGCTACTAAGATTGCAAGTTCCATGGGGTAGGGGCCATCATTTTGTTGTGTGTTCATACAGCAGGTAGTACAGTAGAGCCCTGGTCTGTGAGTGGGGCCGCTAGACACTACAAATAACAATACATAAATACATAAGTGTTGCTCCACTATGGTCAGTGCTAAGGATCTAGCCTACTACTTTCGGGAGCGTACCCATGGCCCCGTGTGGCAATGAACTAGGCCATCAAGGAAATTTCTCTTTTAAAGTTAGAATAGCGTCTTCATGCTTTTGATTAATTGCTTACTGGCATCATAAAACTAAAAAGTTATCTTCTGCTGACATGCAACCGCCTTTCTTCTGATTGTCGTGAACACAACACTTCCAGCTTTTCCTTCTGAAAATACAGTTTTGCCTGGGACTACTTGTTCCTTTGTTTGGAGAGTGCCTAGAGATCATTTTGGGTCCTGCCACAATCTCAGTAAAAATAACAACATTTCAGAAAATAGCCAGAGCAATTCATCTAAACTTCAGCTAAAAGCACTTCAGAGTAGAAATTTAATGGGTGTTTCTGTTTTCACCCAGTTTCCCTTTCTGCTTCAGAGTGGAAGAAAGAAATGTTTTCTTAGATTACACAGAGAATGAAAAAGTTTTATGAGCCAGATCCTCATGTGGTATAAATTGGTATAGCTCCACTGATTTCAATAGAGCAATGGTGATTTACATTACATTAGAATCTGGCCATTTGATTTTAAATTTATTTGATATCAAAGCATCTGTATTCAGTCTCTCTCTCTTTGCCCGTCACCCCCCAGCCAGGGTATGGGCCACCAACTGGTGTTGGTGTTTCAGTAGCAATTGGTTCCCTTACGGGGTGGAGTTGCTAGCCCCACGCCCATGTTAAGTCTACAGCATCTGGTATTCCCAGGAGGTCTCCCATCCAAGTACTAGCCAGGCACGACCCTGCTTAGCTTCCGAGATCAGATGGGATCAGGCGTGTTCAGGGTGGTTTAGCCATATTGTATTCATAATATTAACTCAAATTTTTTATTAGGACAGAAAATAGGAAAATTACAGAATAACAGGAACCATACCTCCAGCATTGATAGCCAGAGAGAGATTTATTTCATTTAACATCAGGTGTTGTATCTCACACAGCATATTATACAAGAGGATTAAAACTTTGCAGGCATTTCATGTAGTACAATAATAGGATAATAAACTCGGATAAAACATTGGATCATGTTTATAATTTCAAATGATCAAACATGCATTTATTTATCTTCCAAGAGTTTCTTCTTTCATATGCCAATATATGGCTTGGGCAAATATATTACAGACAACAATTTCTTGCTCTTTATCCAGGGTCCGGACAACTGCATGAAGTGTGCCCACTATATGGATGGCCCTCACTGTGTTAAATCCTGCCCTGCTGGAGTTCTGGGTGAAAATGATACCTTAGTCTGGAAATACGCAGATGAAAATTCAGTGTGTCATCTCTGTCATCCGAATTGTACCCGTGGGTAGGTAAAATACTTGCTTAACACAGAAATGGAAGAAGTAAAGTATTTCTTCCTTGTGATTTTTCTCACTGTAAAGTCATCCATTTGAAAAAAACAGAAAACCAAAGAGGTTATGAATTTGCAGGTAATGTAAGCAAAGTGTGCTTTACTTTGGAATAGGTAAAGTTCTGTAGTGCTTGCAGTCTGTAGAAAAGACAAAAAAAAGTGGAGAAAATGGTTTTAGCAGACTTAAAACAAGGTTATTTTTAAAATGGGACTTTCTGGAATTTTACACGTTTCCTACGTTATGATTCACATTTTTCCCCACCAGTTGAATGCGTTGTCGGCTGTATTTGTCTGGAGCAATAGTGACATCTAGTGGACTATGAGATCATTTATAAACACGTGTTTCTCGCAAGAGAACTAAGTATGTTCCATGCCTTTAAGATGAACGTAATGATATGAGTGGGTGCTCATGTATCTCATTGTGACTTGAATTTTTTTGGAGCAAAACACCAACAAATTGCCTCAAGCATACACTGCATTTTAATGCTTCCCAGAGGTTTCCTCTCTTTTCATATGCTAAGAACATCAGAGCTGCCATACTGACTCAGAATGTGGTCCATCTTGCGTGGTATCCAGTCTCCATCAGTGGCCCATGCCAGAGCTTCAGGGAGAGTTCCCTGTTACAGAACAGGGCAGTTTCACCTGAGATGAAATTTAGGGTCTGTCTGCCCCATCAGTACAACTATGTGACAAGGCCTGGCTGCAAACACAGTTCAATTTTGTGATAGAGTCATGGACTGTCCAAGCATTGGCATAGTTCAAAAATACAGTTAAGTTCCCATCTATATTGGGGTCCCCTCATACATTTGCATTTGTGTGCTTACAGTAGATGCACAGAAAGAAGGCCAGGGTTTGAAATTTGACTCTCGTCCTGCATTGGTTTCAAAGAATGCTCTCTCACTGGTTGCTTTTCCCCAAGGGGCTTTTCTTCAATAGTAGTGGAGATCTTACCTCAAGTGCTCACCTAAGTTAGCTAAGGGCTTGACTTCACTACAGCGGGGAGGGATCGATCTTTTGGCGATCGATTTATCGTGTCTCATCAAGACGTGATAAATCGATCACCAGCGGCGCCCCTGTCGACTCCGGAACTCCAGCTCGCAAAAAGGCACAAGCTGGAGTCGACGGGGGAGCGCGCTGCCGACCGCCGCTGCCGTGAGGACGGCAGGTAAGTCGGCTGTAGATATGCCGATTTCAGCTACGTTATTAATGTAACTGAAATTGCATATCTACAGCCAATCTCCCCCCCCTAGTGAAGACCAGCCCTAAGAGAAGATTTATACATCGCACTCTTCCCAAGCTCAGATTGCCACCTGGCCCAAGTCTCATGTCCTACTCATGTATTCAACCACCTCCCTGCCAAGCCTTGAAAAACAGAGCCTGCTTTTGACAAGGCACAAACCCATACATTTATGGAGAAAAAGAAAGGAAGGAAGGGGTTAGGCTACACTATCACTTAGTAAATGACTGGAAGCTAAGGGTTTGTCTACAAGGAGAAGTTAGTGCGCATCTACCAATATGGTATATGCCATCATGTGCTAGCAATGCCACTCTGCCATGTACGTTGGCCAAACCGGACAGTCTCTATGCAAAAGAATAAATGGACACAAATCAGACATCAAAAATTATAACATTGAAAAACCAGTCGGAGAACACTTCACCCTCCCTGGACACTGTTACAGACCCAACACTCTCAATTCTTCAACAAAAAACTTCAAAAACAGACTCCAACGAGAAACTGCAGAATTGAAATTTGCAAACTGGACACCATTTAATTAGTCTAGAATAAAGACTGGGAGTGGATGGGTCATTATACAAACTAAAAACTATTTTCCCATGCTAATTTTCCCCCCTACTGTTACTCACACCTTTTTGTCAACTGTTTGAAATGGGCCATCCTGATTATCACTACAAACGTTTTTTTTTCTCCTGCTGATAATAGTCCACCTTAATTGATTAGTCTTGTTAGAGTTGGTATGGCACCATCCATCTTTTCATTTTTTGTGTGTGTGTGTGTGTGTCTTCCTACTGTGTTTTCAACTCCATGCATCTGATGAAGTGGGCTCTAGCCCACGAAAGCTTATGCCTAAATAAATTTTAGTCTCTAAGGTGCCACAAGGACTCCTCATTCTTTTTTGCTGATACAGACTAACACGGCTACCACTCTGAAAAGTACAAATTTACTTACCACTGATTTATATACCACTGATAGAATTCATGTTAAATGCCCAGGAAGAATTTTTGCAGGCACTGCATGTGTGGGACATATTTGCCTGTCATTTAGAAGGTTAATGAAAAAGAAAGGACAGAGGAGATTATTGTCTTTTAAGGCTTTAAAAAAAACCCGATGGTTTCCAATTTCATTTATGACTGTGAAGTAACCTATGCTGTTACAGTGTAAAGCCATAAATCATTACAACCTGGCTATATTACATCAAATTAAAAATAGTGGTTGAGGAGAAAGTTATTGAGAATCTTGATGGAACTGGACAATAATTAGTTGTATCTGCGTCGAGACAATTATTAATGCGGACAGATGAAAAATTTCCAGGTAGCACCAGGATAGAATTGTTAAGGGACTGTATGCTGCACTAAGTTTACAATAAGGGAATTGTAGAGAGATTTCAGAGTACACTCACCATTAGACTCAGGCCAATATATACTTAAGATCCCCAGACAGTTTATAATACAAGGTCACATTCCTCATTTTAGTTTCTATAAGAAGTAGAGGAAAATAATTCAAGAACAAAAAAAAGTCATATTTAAATTCCATAAAACATAGCTTACTTATGTTAGATGTCATCATAAAATTCCACATTAAGATGGTTATATTTAGCCTTGGGTGGATTTTTTGTTATGTACCGTATTTTTCGCCCTATAAGACGCACTTTTTCTTCCCCAAAACGGGGGGGGGGGGGGGGGGAAAGTTGGTGCGTCTTATAGGGCGAATATACCTATTCGCCCGCGGTCACAAAAAAAAAAAAAAAAAAAAACGCGCGTGCGCCCCGGTTCCCCCCTCCCCGCTGCGGGCGGGCTGCCGGGGGCGTCCCGGTTCCCCCCTCCCCGCCGCGGGCGGGCTGCCGGGGGCGAAAAATACGGTACTTTGTTTCTCCTTTGACTTGTGAAATGAATCAGAAAATCACATGGGATTTGAAAAGCACAATCTGATCCATCAGTTTTCTCCCCAAATGTCTTTTAACTGTATCTTGGTACCCTTCACATTGATGGATTTGTATGGAGATCCATACTAAAGGCCACAGATGAAAATCTATGCCCCTTTTTCAGCCTCTCGTTTCTAATCTAATCTAATCTTTCAGACTATAGGCATTAAGGGAGCATTTCCTTTGTTGAGAATAATACGTCTGCACCGTGCACCTTTTTTTTGCGATGGAAACTATTCAGAGAATTGTTCAGAATGAAGGGAGTATGGAAATTGAAATTTTTGTAAAAGAAATGCCCTTGAAGAGGTTATGCTGGTGGCATGAAATAATGTTTTATTTGCACAGCTATACCAGAAGAGGGTATTACATACCTGTTCCCTTAAACATTCATTTAGTGGCGTTGGAGGGTGGTGGGACTAGAGCTTCCATCCTAGGCAAATGTTTTGGACTGCTGACCTAAAGAAGCGTTGTGCAATCTCATGCACATTCCCTACAGTCGTAGGTATCTCCTCCATCCTGCTGCACATGCACACACTCACTTGTTACGTTTCCTTATACAACTGCACAAACAAAGAAAACCATAACCAGATGAACGACATTGGCAAAGTTGCACACTCAGGCTTCAGGAACCAGTGTGGAAAATACCAGAAGTGTGTTCTGGATGCAAATTCTTCTATGGGGGCTCAATGCAGTCACTGAACCTTTTCATACTCTTGGCCATGTTGCACTGTATTGGCACTGAAAAGACAAGGAAAGATTAGAATAACAAAAAAGACCCAACAAAATGAGCAGTAGGCCCCTCTAAGGAACCTAGAATAATTTATGGAATAAATTCTCCATCCCGATCTGCCATTTTAAAACAGCTCTGACTCCTTATTCCTACCAATGGAATTCAGAACTGCATTCCTGACCCTGGCTTATGCCTTATCCTCTGCTTGACCTACTCTGTGTCTGCTTTGAGGTGATGTATTTTCAGTAAGAGAAGGAGGCAGAAGCCCCAGACAGGACTCTTCTCCGTGCTCGGCTCCATTTTTCAGAAATGATGTAATTGTTTCTCCAGAGCTGTCCTCTCCTTGGTAGATACCACAAAGACCACAATTCCCAGGAGGCGCGCACATCTTACCGCTCAGCAGTACATAGGAATGTTCTGTTTATCTCATACTCAGTTGGAATATGCAGTCACTGTATTTTCATCTTCAAATTGTAACTGGGGTGCACATTATATGCTGTCTGCCAAAATGAATGCAAGGCATCTGGAAGGTGGCTGCATTTAAACAAATACAGAGGGTGAAATTACTGATTCCTGGGAGGATTCTATATAATATGGCACCTTGGCATATACATTCTAGCACAAATCAGTAAAGCCAGATGTTAGACCCTCAATGAAAAATAGAATAGATTCTTATATGAATAGTGCACTCAGTGGTAGAATAGTGCAAGCAAATACCATACCATTCACTGATGAGGAGATGTGTCTGCTAATGATATTTTTCATTAGAAGACCGGGTCACTGACATCCTTGATTGATCCATAAAACAGGTACTGTACAGTGTGGTAAGCAGCAATGCAAGTTTTTCCTCAGAGCCCCATGCCTTGTATGAAGGATCTCCCCTAGTGAAAGGTTAGTTCTGTCTCTCGACGTATTCAGTGCTTGCCGCCCTGTTAACAAAAGTGAACATTTGCCCACTCAGAGCAAGATCACTAGCTCCTTTCACACAGGCCACCAAACAGCTCTTTGTGATCAGTTGTTGTGTGCACCCTCAGGGGAGGGATGAACAAGTCAGCTCTTTTGAAGTTGTTGAATAAGGCAACCCTTGTAGAGACTGCAGAGGTATTGGGGGGGGGGAGGGGGAAGAAGCTGGGGATCCATGGCACATTCAAATAATATGCATTTAGGCCTTGACTGTATTCTTCCACATTCACAGACAGACATTCATAAATTGTCCTTTCAGCTGAATATACCAGCACACTTTAGCTTGATTCTGCAGCAAAGCTTTCAAAATAATACTTCCAAAAAGTTTTATAATTATTAACGAGAAAGTTAATAGACAGCTTTCAAAAAAGGTAAGTTGTGAATGACAATATTATTATTCCAGAGTAGGTGCTAGTGCTAATATATATTTGTAATTATCATTTTTTACAGGTGCAAAGGACCAGGTCTTGAAGGCTGTCCATTGGGGTAATTATTGCATTCATCATAATTAATGAGATAATTGGGAAGAACTTATCCGTGTTTACAGTTTTGTGCTGAACACTGCATAGGAGGGCCCTGATTCAGTGAAGCATGTCCTTAACTTTAAGCATGTGAATAGTCCTGTTGAAGCCAATGACACTACTTGAGTGCTTTTGTGCTTCGCTACCTCAGAGCCTAGATGTATGGGACTCTTGTTGCTGTCAGTGAGAGATCTGTGTACTTCAAGTACATAGTTTCTGAGGTAAGATCCTTTGTGAGGATCTGAAAGCAAAATTCTGTTCTTATTTTGTATTGAAATAACTGTGTTTCTGTTTCTCTTGATGATTTTAAGAGTAAGTAAATCACCATCCAATGTGGTGATTTACCATACAGTGATGCTTACCATACAGTGTCTCTTCAAAATGGTTTTAAAACTCTTTGAGCATGTAGTGATGTACAGAATATACAGACACTGTGACAGTGGTTCATAAATCCTAGATTAACATGAGAAATACATGAATTTGACTGATTAAGACCAAAGCATACTTTAGAGTCTCAATTACTTATAAAATCCTGAACAATAAAAGGCTGGAATCAAGAAAGGAAAGGAGTCAAGAGATTAAATACATATATACCTCCAGTAGATAAGGTCAGACATTTTCTAATGAAGTTTTTTTATTTGAAGACTGGCCTTCCTTTTTAATAAAAAATGTAATGCAAAACGGTGGGCTTTTTTTTTTAAAAAAAAAAAGATGCATTTTTCACATTTACTCTAAATTTTTATTGAAAACTAGTGTAAAAGCCCGTGGACACGGGCCAATGGAAACGGCTCGCAGCCCCCCCACTCGCTAAGCTCTCTCCCTCCCCAACCCACACCCAGCTCCCTCCCTCTCCCCCAACGGCCCCCCCGCTCAGCTCCCGCCCCCCCCAACTAACCCCCTCTCGCTCAGCTCCCTCCAACTATGTCTAACTTTATATGTATAACTGCTCCTTGGTGCTCTAGCTCCGTGTGAGTGAGGTTGGTGACTCCCTTTCCCTACTTAGTATTCACTAGCATTAATTAATCTCTTGGTTTAATGATTGGAATTTAACCTGGTGCTGGGTATCTCCAACTCGTATCTAGTGCAGCTGATTTAACAATAACTGTGTTCCTGGCAATATCGTGTTCTGATGACTTTAGCAATGACCCATCTTAACTGGGAAAAGAGACTATATCTTATTTTCTAGTAGATAGAGATAAATAGCTATATCCATGTACTGTAGTTCTCCTACATCAATGTTCATTGTAACTGTACTGATCATGCGTTGTTGAGGTGGTCTGAATGTTCTGACATAAGTTTTCCATGAAAACGTTTTTATTGTGTCTTTAATTTATTTATTAAGATGGATTCTCAGATATTTATACGCGGCGGCCATTTTGTGCCTCCGAACTACAACCCCCAGCATGTCATTCGTCCGGGCCGTCTCTACTGCGCATGACGGCTTCACACACACTTCTCTAGCCGATTATTAAATAGGATGTTCTTGAACCCCTGTTTTCAGTCAATGAAAATGTTCAGAAATGGTTTCTATAATGGTTTAATGAAAGCATTTGGAAAAAATATAAACTGTTCTATTTCAAACCTGCAACTGAAGCAATTTTGAACTTTAAAAAAATAAACAGCCATCTCTGTATAAAACCCCACAAATACTTAATGAAAAACTTCAGAATACATCGGACCCTCGCTAGAATGTGGGGTTTGGGATCCATGTGCGGTACCGCATTAACGTGAGGACCGCATTACCATGGATCCCAATTAGGTAATTAAATTTGGGATCCATGGCTGTGACCGTGCTGTACGTGAATCTGCGCTACAGCGACATGGTTTTAGAGCGAGGGTCCGGTGTATTGACACCCATGTTGGTTGAATGTAGGTAGATCAAAACTGATCTGAAGCTTTCAACTGATCACGTTCCTAACATGGAATGCAGTATTGAAAATACACCATATGTTGTTTCTTATACCAAAACAGATCCCCTTTTCCCTTTTTTATCTTCTAGCTCCAAAATCCCATCCATTGCAGCTGGTGTTGTTGGAAGTATCCTTGGTTTGGTTATTATAACCTTTGGCATAGGATTTTACATACGCAACAGTCGCATTAAAAGAAAGCGTACATTGCGCAGGCTGCTTCAGGAAAGGGAGGTACGTATTGTACACAATTTGTAAATATATTGACCAACTTTACTGGTGTGCCACAGCATCTCAGAAAGAGCTGTTTGTTTATGTCAAAATACAGTGGTCATGACCATACCCTAGTACAAACATAGAGGACAATATTATCTGGTGTTTGGATAACATGTTATCTACAGTTGTACTCGGAAAAGTGACTGTAAATGTGACACCGCATTACTTTATCTCAGATCTTATCTCTGTGAGTAAAAATTGCAATAGCTCAAAGGTGAGTTAGGTGCCTAATTTCCACTGAAAGTCATTGGGAATTAGGTTGCTGAGTCACCTACGTGCATTTGAAAATACTACCCTGTTTTGTCTGATCTGCTTACTCTAATGACAAAAATAAATGAATTTTTTTTGGCTGTTTTTACTACTTGTTACTCCTGTTTGTGGTGCAGAGCCAACACCACTGTGGGGCCGTAAGCTGGGGCACACATCATGAACAGAACTTTATGGACTGAGTTTCAGTTGCAAAGCCAACACTGCCTTCAGTTGTCCCTGTTCCACTCACGTCTTTTTTTGGAATGCTATTGCTCACTAAACTTGAGCTTAACAATAGTTAAAACAGACGTCTTTTATTATACTATTGGCTACAGTGTGTTCAGTGCAAGGAGTGATAACCTGAGAGGTTAATTGTACCAACCACTCCCCATGGACAACAATAGCATCCTGAACATAGAAATCTCCCTTAAAGCCATTGTAAGACAATGAGTTCACCATCCTGGATGAGAACTTGGCTTTCATCCTCCTTGTACTAAACTTTCTACACTGCATGATATAGATTTCATGTGGGCTATAGTATTATCCTCTGGGTATTTCACATGTGAAATACCAAAATGCATTATCCAGGATTCAGATATGACTCTTCCCTTTCTCCTTCCAATTCGGTTTTAATAAGCTACTAGCAAATTGTAGTCACGGGTGTACTGAAGACCCTGCTTCCCTTTCTAGCTTTGCAAAGTTAAGTGCTCAAAGTCCTGAAGCTGCCCTATTTTTTGCCACATTACCTAGCAACCTTTTAAGAGTCTCCATATTGGTGTAATGGTGTAGCACATACTGAGTGTGGTTCACATTATACATTTTGTACTCCTTAATATGAGAATTGTTAACTGAAACAGGAAAATGACTGGCATGCAGAAAACAGACCAGCATCACCCTAAATGTGGGCTTCCAGTTAGGAAAGCTATTCAGGAGAAGGGCACAGTGAGATGGAAGTAAAAGGGGACTTCAAATATTAGGAAATCACCTAGTTTCTGTCATTTGAAGGAACCCATTTGTTGTTTCCGTAGAAAAAAATACTGCAACAAAATTCAGATCAAATAAATAAAAGCTATTAGTCATCTTAAAACCCCCTTTTTTGCCTGGATAAATAGTCTTACTTTAGCATTTCCAGTAATTCCCTATACTAAGCACAGAAGCTGCCTCTAATACCATAGTAAATTCATCTAGTTAAGCAAGGCAAAGCTGCAGAGTTTCAGGGTGACCACAGTGTAACCTTTTAAAATGTAGATAACTTCTGACTTATTTTTAGAAATGAATATTTATTTAAACTGGTCAGCATTATGTGCATGTTTTAAAGAGAGAAATTTTGCATCCTAAAATGAACAATAACATTTCTCCACTTCCTTTTAAAATGTCAGTTGCCATGCTAAGATCACATTCTGCTCTCACTTATGCTATGCAAAGCTGGTGTAATAATTCCACGAAGTTCATTCCATTCATACAGGTGTAAATCTGGAGTAACTCCGCTGAAGTCATAAACTCCAGAGATACTCTAGATTTTCATAGCTGTAAGTCAGAGCAGAATTTGCCCCATGTATACTTCAGGCGGGACAAAATATTCATTATTAACAGGTTTTGCTCAGTTTCAATAGGTGTGTGCTGCTTGCTTTCCTCCTCTACAGCATATCTTTCTAAAATCCAATTCCTTTGTACACAATAGCTTGTTGAACCTCTAACACCCAGTGGCGAGGCGCCAAACCAAGCTCTTCTGAGAATTCTAAAGGAAACAGAATTTAAAAAGGCCAAAGTTCTAGGCTCTGGAGCCTTTGGTACTGTGTATAAGGTAAGACCACCATGTGTTTCTCACCCCACACACGCACACAAAGCCCTCTAAACACTGAATGCATTGGAAACTGAAAACATAGTCATTTGGGTTTTTTAAAAAATTATTTTCAAATCATCCCTAGCTTGGGGAAGATAAAGTAGATATGTGAATCTGTGTGTATGTGTGTATGAGAGAGAGTGAGAGAACACACAAGAAGTTTTTCATAAGATCTTATGTGAGCCATACAGCTGAATAGGGAGGTGATGTGTGTATTTAAAAAAGTACCACTGCCAGAAATACTTCCTTAGGGATGTTAAAATGTTAAGAAGAGAAATCAAAGTATGGCCAACTCAGTCTACTGTGCTAAGCAAAATGTTGTTCTTTTTTTCTTTTTCTTTTTTAATCTTCACTTTTTATTTGTGGATCACTTTCATTGGGTCAAAAGAACCTCACAGGGTTAGAGAAAAGCAACCGGACCCTTTCTGTTGTATCGTTGTGTAGATGATTTCCCTCCCACTCCACACACCCATTATTCTTCCTTCTCTAGAGAGTATTTCTCTAAAAGATTTCTCAGTGAGGAAGCTTCAGGGTTGTTTTACTCAATTTGGTACTCTATAGATTTACTTACCAAATTTTAAGTTCAGATACTTGGGGTAGATTTTCAAATGTGTCTAAGAAATTTAGGAATACAAGTCCCATTGTTTTTCAATAGCACTTGTGCTCCTAAGTCCCTTGTGTGTGTTTGAAGATTTCTCCTTTTGACCCCAAATACCCCTCTGCCTAAATGACTATCTAAAGCAATAGATGGTGAACAAGAAACCATTCTGATATGAATTTACTTCTCATAATATATATTAAGGATTGGATTATAGTATGACCCTTGGAGCAGGTTGGCTGAAATTTAGTTTCACATGAGAAAATCCTGATTCCCATAATTTAGCAACTTATAAATTAGAAGTGACACAATAATCAACATAGAGAAAAATGAGTTCAGCAAAGACTAGTAATATTCATCTGTGTCCAACTTGCGTGCACAATTGCAGTGATTATTAGTCCTAATTAGATAGTGCCATTTATGCATCTTCTGGGCTCTTTGCATGTGTGACTCAAGGTAATTACACATGCATGTTTTTGAAAATCAGGGCCAAGAGATTGAGACAGACGTCACTCCATTAACAGGAGTCTCTCCAGAGAGAGTGACTGCTATTTACCTCCTTCACTGCCTGCTTAGCCTCCCCTAATTGGTGCTTAGAATGTTTCAATCTGGTCTGAAAACATCATACACATAAATGTAAAAACATGCATTAGCAATTACCTGTGCAATAGTGAATCATTGGGCTAAGGACCTAGGTAACCTTTCTTCTTCTTTTATAGGGGCTCTGGATTCCAGAAGGAGAGAAGGTTAAAATTCCTGTTGCTATTAAGGAATTGAGAGAGGCTACCTCCCCAAAAGCCAACAAGGAAATACTTGATGTGAGTTTTCATCTTTATTCGGTACTATTAAATTTTGGCTGGTGGTCATCTTAATGGGAGGAAAAATGAGAGAGAGATTGTGTCCCCTAAATACCTGTAGCATTGATGACATTTGCTTTGCATTTATATCAAGTGCACAAGGCATCTTTAGTCTTTGAAGGACTGATTTTCATTTTCAGGGTCCTATTGCCAGATATAGTGAGGTGGGGTGAAGAAAAGACCAAGATAATTGTACACAAATACTTGAAGGGTGTATACATGTAGGTGAATGGTAAGAAGTTGCAGAGCCCTCTAACCCTGCTCCTACTGAACTCAATGGAATACCCATCTGCTCTCATTGTAGTCAGTGGGGGCTTTACTATTGACTTCAATGATGGCAGAGTTAGACCAACCGCAGGATGCTTTTGAAAATCCGACCTTGGAATGGTACAAGCAATAATGGCATGAAATTTTAAATTTCAGATTAAGATTGATCATCCATTAAAAATTCTAACGGTGATGTCTGTTAGACAATGGAACAATCTGCCAAGAGAAAGTGTGGCAGCCCAGTCACTTGAGATGTTTCAATTAAGACTGGACAGAGATAATACTGTAACACTGTCTCTCCGATTGCTCTCCCAACTCCTCGGGGCTTTACAGAAATTGCAGGATAGAGCTCTAAGCAATGTTAAGCTGTTTTACTAGCAGCAGAATAGTTGATGGTATTTTAAAATGGAATGAAGAGGATAGTATTTTAGGCTAATAATTCCACTCTGTGCCTGCTGTGCATCCATTGAAAAGTGGGGTTTTGAGATACAGCAGTCACCATTAAAAGATCAACATTGATTGACATCGGCTGCATCCTTAACCAGGTTATCCAAACCCTCTATCCTGCAGCAACTGTGTGTGGTTGGTCTGTGGGTACCATTGCATTCCCTTTACCTCCTATCAACCCCTTTGTGCATAGGTCATTCACTAACATTGTGCACAGGGACCTTGATGTGGTGCTTGGGGGCATGTTAAACAGTGAGCTTAAGGTAGAGACCATCTCTTTGTTCTATATTTGTACAGCGCCTGGCACACTGGGATCCTGGTATGTGACGGGGGCTCCTACGTGCTATAGCTATACAAATTATAACAATAATAATGATCACTAATGCTCTTTGGACCCTGATATTTCAGAGTATCATAGAGTTAAATGCATAGTATGTAGGACTAAATGAAATGTTTTAAAAAAATCTGTCTGGCTCATGTTCCGCAGAAACCTGTGAAAAATTATCTGGCCTTGTGAACAAATCCAAGGACCGCAAAAGCCAGTTGGATTTTATTTTCTTTCTTGGATATAGCCCATAATTTAAAAAATGGGGGGGGGGGGAATCACATATGAATTCTACTTCTACTGTGCTTGTAAAGGACAGACACTCAGTGACTCACAGGTAGAGCTGGTCTATGTCTGGACCCCTTCCCAAGCCAGCCTGGAAGGGGAGGTACATTGCGCAAGGGTTAGATCTGGTACAGGTTGCCTCCCACACTGAGTGGGGGAAAACGGGGGATGGACTGTGATTCTGAGTCACAGTTCTGCCTCCCAGGGCTGCTCAAAGGGCCGGACAACAATGTACTGTGCCTTGCTTGGAGATCGTGGTATACATATTTCATGTATGCATATGCTATAAATATCTGTGAGTGATAAAAATATACATATATTTATAACAGATGAACCATAAACCCAGATCCAGGGATCCTTGGGCTTAGGGAAGAATCTGGTATGGAGGGAAATTTGAACTTTGTTGTTTGAGCCTAACGTGTGTGTGTGTGTGTGTGTGTGTGTGTGTGTGTGTGTGTGTATACACACACACTTTATTTCACCCAAGAAAAGTTATATTAAAAGAACATGAAGATTGAAAAGGCAAGCAAAGGTTAGGAGATGCCAATATAAAGGTTGCTCATGCAACCCCTGTGTGCGTATATGTTTTATGGTACAGTTTTTAATTATATCAGTGATGCTCAAACCTCGGTGGTTCAGGAGCCAAATTAGCGATCAACATTACCCAAAAGCCAGGGGAAATATTTAGTTTATATATTGCACAGCAAATAAGTTTAATAAATCAGTGCAGGTTGGTAACTTAATTGGTTAATAACATAGTAAAAGCCTTCTGATTGGTTAATAACTTAGACTGGTTAATAATTAAATCACGCAGTGTTTTAATATCAAAGAGCCCGTAGACGCATTAAAAAGCCACTTGCAGCTGGAGAGCCACTGTCTGAGTATCACTGAATTACATGATCACCTACAATGTGTATAGGTTCAAGAGTAGCAGCCGTGTTTAGTCTGTATCCGTAAAGAAAGTGAGGAATACTTGTAGCACCTTAGAGACTAACTAGTTTATTTCAGCAGAAGCTTTTGTGGGCTATAGCCCACTAGTTTCCTTGGCACCATGGCAACCTCCCTGCCAAATTTCAAGTTCCTGCCCCAAAAGCATGGAGGTGCTAGAGCTTCTCAATGAAATGGTTGCATTTTTTTTAACGTGGGCAAAACACTATATTTTCCTCTACCCTCGGTCTCAGAAGTGACTAAACTATTTTAGCTGAAACTTTCAACAACAGTAACAACAACAACAAATCAGCCTGAGACTAACACCTGGCCTGGAAAATTTCAGCCTGAATGGTTAAAGTTTGGCAAAATGATAAGCAAATGAAAACACGGTCTCATAATGGGGAGGTATTGGACAATCTTCGCTATGGGCCACCTACAATAAAGCACTTTTGAATCCTCATTTCATCCTGGAAAAACGTTGTTTCACATATATTTTAGTGTATTGATATGGCACATCATTTTATACATATACTGTTGAAATAGAAAAGAAAAGGTGGTTACTTTCAGGACCCAATATGTCAAACAAAATCCGTGCTGATTTTAAGTTGTTTTACTAAAAGCTGGCTATGTATTTACAAACACCATCCATGTATTTGCACTCTGACAGGCAGACACAAACAAAGGATGCTACCATACTATCAACCCCCTGCTGCAGGAAAACCTATGGCAAAAGGAAAACTCACTGATATTCCCCCTCCTGGAATGTTTTTAGCCTTATTTAATAACAGAAATAAAAAGGACATTAAAAAGCTGATGTAAACTGTTATGGAGAAAATAACACAAACTTGACAAAAGCTTCCTTGGCCCTAATTGTACTGAATTCATGTATAATAATGGAAGGATTAGTTAATAAGCTAAAATTATTGCTTCTGTGTTCAGCAGATCAAGCTGTTCCCATGGCAGGACAGTAGATTGTGCCACGTGTGCTCTTCTGAGATATCAAAGTACTTTTTTTTTTTTTTAAACAAAGTTCAGATATCTCCACGTGATCTTTTTTTCTTTTTTTCTCATTGAAGTAGGACTCTTAGCAAGTGGCTCTTGCCATTTTTAGCACTGTTTACTTTTCAGATGACTTAGTTGATGGAATTTGTTCCACATTTCACAAGAAAAGAAAAGATACAAAGTGATGGGACCAGAGAAAGAGAGAAATAAACAGAACTTCAAAAAGATTTCACTGAACAACTCTCCAAGGTCACTGATCCCTTGGAGATAGAGGCTAATTAATTAGCCACTTTCTGTAAGAAGAATGGCTAGGTATTCAGCATGTAAAACAACATTTGTTCATATAATCCAGTTTATTCTCCAGTCACAGCTTTTGTTGGCTTTATTAGGGAAGGGCTAATTCAGGAGATTTGTTAACAAATACCAAGCATAGTTGGAGTGGGTCAGAGCGTACCTCTGAGATTTCCAAGATAAATAATTGAAACAAAGACTTGCTTTAATTTAGTAAAATATTTAAAGAGGCCTGTGACTGCACAATGGTTCCATTATAAATGCAATGGTTCTTCAAAGAGGCTATGGCCTATTTTACTTTGCAGTATCAGATTTAATAGGCAGTGTCAAATCCTGGAAGAACTCCATACTCTGTGTGGCCCATACACCCACTCAACACATTCAGTTCCCAGTTTCCCAGCCTTGAGGTCTGCTCCTTGTAGGCTGTGAAGCAGATGGGCAGTAAGAACAGCTCTGAGTTTGCAGATTTTTCATTCAGCTAAAATGAAATCAGAATGGATCTGAGACTAAACAGGAAACAGTACAAGAAACAGACTTTCTTTATTGCTGTGCTTATATGGTTTTTAAGACCATTGGGATTAACATAATTGGGTCTCTATTCATATGGAAACATCTTATAGAATGTGTGAGGCATTGAACCAAAAGGTTCTATATAATTAATCTGAAAACCTGTATAATTTTGTAGAGAATGATGTGCTTTTCCTAGAATTTTTAAACCAGGTAGATTCATTGGCCATTATATGCATCATCTAGAAGTCTATAGGTTAGTTTCAGTATTTTGTACTAAGGTGATCATTCTTTATCCAGTTCTATAGTAATCTTCTGTGATCCTTCTGTCCAGGAACCCTTAGGGTAGGTTATGTGTCAAACAAAATGCCTCAAAGCAGACCTCTCAACATTGTTACCTCAGTATCATGTAATAAATATAATGTTTGAGTAACACATATCATCCCTAGTTTGACAATGTGAAATAACAGGGCAGTGGCAGAGGAAAATATTGCTTGTGGATTTCAGATATTTTTAAGGTCATTGCTTAAATGTGCTTTTAACAATAGCCACCTGCCAGCCTCACAACTAGGTGACATCTGTTAAAAGTCTGTTAGATGTTTAAAGTGCTATCATGCTGCATTTCTTAAGCCTTTCTAAAGAACAAAACTTTTTCTACCTCCACCAAAGAAGTCTTTGCTTGCTTGCTTGTTTTGGGCTGCTGTTGGTCAATGGATGATTAGTTGGTGTCTGGTGTCATTCCAAGTGCTGATTTAAATGCTGACCTAAAAATTCACTAAGGGGCAAGTTTCTCACTTAGTTCTGTATTAACTTCGTCATAAAAAGAATAACCAAAACCAATATCCTGTAGAACAGGAACAAAACGAAGTAAAAATATGATAGCTAAACATTAAACCTGATTTTTCTGTAGGCCCTCCATTTTTTAGGGCACAACTTTGTACTTGCAGTTCATATTGGAAGCTAGCCCGGAAAAAATGGGAGTCTCTCTCTAAAAAAAGAGACCCAAAGATGCTCTAAAGTTGGGAGTGAAGAAGGTGGGGGGACCTATATTAGACATTAATCACTGAATGTTATAATTGTCCATTGCAGGCACAAAACCTTGACAGATATTTATTTTTGGCATGGTCATGTTAATGAATATTAATGATTGATTAAAATTAAGCTCCTAAATCCTCATTTAGGCTGCTAAATATGTTTCCTGATTTTCAAAAATGCTGGGCACTTAGCAGCTCCCATTAAATTTGAAATTGTCAAGTCCTCTGAGGTTTCCTGGTTTTGTCTCTGGAAGTTTGCACTGAACAAACTATTTGGTATACACGAACCAGGAAAATGGGTGCACTGGTGCCATTTTAAATTATGTCTCAGTGTTTAGATTCAGAACCTCATAGTGCAGTGAGAGATACGCATCAGAGACCCAATGTTTTACAAAAAGGTTCAATAATCAGGAAAATGCCAGATTTCTGTGTGTGTTTTTACTACTGCCTCTTGCATCCTAATATTTCTGTCATATGTGAGGGACTGTTTCAGGATCTCTTTTCTTTTTTTCTGATCAGGAAGCTTATGTGATGGCTAGTGTTGACAATCCTCATGTGTGCCGTTTGCTGGGAATCTGCCTTACTTCTACCGTACAGCTTATCACACAGTTTATGCCTTTTGGCTGCCTCCTTGACTACGTCCGAGAGCACAAGGACAACATTGGCTCCCAATACCTTCTCAACTGGTGTGTGCAGATTGCAAAGGTAAATGAATGGTAGTACAATCCATCCAAAACGCTGGTCATATCCAGAACAAAGAAATCTAAAAGTATATAATCTAGCTATCCTCTAGGTCTTTGTATTTTCCCCGAGGCTAGAAAGCCTTGTTATACTCGATACTAAAGGTAACAACACTTTTTGTTTGTGTAGTGCTTTAGCTTTAGGGTGCAAGTGTGAAAAATTGGGATGAGGATGGGGGGTAATAGGCGCCTATAGAAGAAAATGCCCAAATACTGGGACTGTCCCTATAAAATAGGGACATCTGGTCACCCTATTTAGATTTTCAAACCACTGTGTAAATATTAACTGATTTTCAGAACATTCCTGCGCAGTGCAGGCTTATCACCACTAGACAAGTGATGAAACTTGCCCAGATTCAGAGAGGTAGCCGTGGTAGTCTGGAATAGTAGAGACTAACTTTTATAGTTAGTCTTTAAGGTGCCATAGGACCCTTTGTTGCCCAGATTGCAATTGAATTACTTGCCCAAAGACATGTAGTGAATCAGTGGCAGCAGGAGGGATTGGAACATGGCAGTTCTTCACTGTCAGTCCTGTGTGATACCATGCCACTCCTACAATAATCCATAAATGGTTCATTCCAAAACACTATTTCTGCCATGCTATGTCACAGGGCAAATGTGATGGTAAAATCTCATCTATGTGGGGGATTAATGCCCTGATTTTGCTGACTGTAGAGGAATGGTGATCAAACACAGAGCCTTTTGCTACTAAACAACCAGCGCATTCTGATGCTGGTTGTTTCAGACCAAAAGACAGTGCCACTAGGTGGTTCTTCTGTAGCTTAGGTGCAGTAAGTTGGTCTACTTAGCCCAGTTCCAGTGGACTTGTATCCATGTAACAAAATCACTATCACATTTGGCACAAATTGACACGTTGTCAGATTCAGCACAGAGACAAAGGAGGAAATTCAGCATGGAAGACTAAATGATACTCTCTAGCCCTTAGAAGTAATGCCACCATGGCAGAGCAGTGTAGGAGATATTACACTGCTCCTACGTAGGCTCTCCTTTTTCTTTCTGTAAACAGAGAAGGTGTTTTTCCTATGCAGTCCATGGTCTTTCCTACACTGCTCACAAGCATGAGGTTGCTTAAATTTTTTTATGTTCAATAATCATAGCCATTTGCAAAGTGTCATATTTGAACAACCTGTTCAAACTTTGTTTACATCGACATTTCTGTAATTTGATGGAAAGCCTGGTGCTCTGATATTTTCATTTAAACTCTACGATGTCAATATTCTGCCTCTAGCTTTGGAAAACGTAATTAGCATGGGACCTAAGGGGAGGGAGCAATAGATGTAGTTTCTGTTATCTTTCTTAATGACGCTAACAAACTCTAAGATGCTAAGGTCCCTCTGACCCTCTGGTTGCATTATATTCATTTCTGTAATACCTATTTTTAAATTAACCAGAACACATTGCACACATTGTTAATCCCTTGAGACCTTGTACACATTCCAAGTTTGCCTGCTATGGTTTGCTTTTGATAAATGTACTGAAGACTACACAGCTCTTTTTCCTGCTAAGAGTTTTGTAGAGTACTGAACACAATACTGTATTCAATGTATCCTGCAAACCGCCCCTTTTTCTAGTTTGTCTAATTTTAAACTGATTACAGCACCTTCCTGATTCTGCCACTTTTGGAGATTTTATCTCCTCACTACATTTCCCATCTTCCCCATCATTAATTTCTCAGGGGACAAAATTGGTCCTAGAATTGTGACATCTCATTAGTTGCACTCTTCTGCACATCTAAAATGTTACCATTCACAATTGTTAGCTTCTGTTTGATTTTCATGCCAGTTCATCCTCCAACTCAGAGCAACTCCCATCTTCACAACTACTAACTGACCATTTACCATAGTCTTTTGTGTGGTGCTTTACTAAATGCTCTTCTGAAAATTCACATAAATAATGCTAATAATTTTTCCTATCAACATTTTCTTTGTTACTACATCCACAAATCTTCTCCAATATTTTGACATGATCTGCTTCTTTAAAAGCCCACACTGTTGTTTGTTCTGTAATCTTAGCAAATCTGTTCATCTCTCTCTTAACTAACAAGCAGGAAACAAGCTCCCTTATGGACCCTTTCACAGTTTTTTTTTTTTTTCTCTTCCTGTGCCTTTGAAATCATTTTTAATATACGTTCTGGCTAATATATTTCATTAGTGTCCAGAATGACTAGCTTTCAGATAAAAGGGTTTTGAAGACAGCTTTTAAACTCAAATACAAAACGGGATAATAACTGGCTAGGTGGTGGTATGCTGAAAAAGGATCTGGGGGTTATAGTGTTCACAAATTAAATATTAGTCAGCAATGTGAAGCAGCGGTGAAAAAGATTAATATCATTCTGGGATGTGTTAATAGGAGTGTCACATGGTGGAAGGTAATTGTCCCGCTCTATTTGGCATTGGTGAGGCCTCAGCTGGGGTACTGTGTCCAATTCTGGATGCCACTCTTTAGGAAAGATGTGGACAAATTGGAAAGAGTCCTGAGGAGAACAACAAAAATTATAAAAGGTTTACAAAACCTGACCTATGAGAAAAGGTTAAAAAGAAATCTGGGCATGTTTAGTTTTGAGAAGAAAGAGTGATGGGGTGGGAGGGACGGACCAGATGATAGTCTTCAGATATATTAAGGACTGTTATAAAGAGTTCAGTCATCCGTTGTTCTTCATGTGCACGGAAGGCAGGTCAAGAAGTACAGGAATGTCGCGTCTGAGGCGCATTTAACATGCGCGATTTCCACTTTATGCGGTTGGCAAAAAAAAAAGGGGGGGGGGAAATAAAATGTAAAAACTTTCTGTAGGGTGGGCTATTTCGCCTGCCATTGACCTCAATGGTTTTCGACTATATGCGGTTTCCGCTTTACGCGGTAACCGCGGAACGGAACCCTTACGCAAGACGTGACATGCCGGTAATGGGCTTAATCTGCAGCAAAGGAGATGTAGGTTAACTATAAGGATAGTTAAGCACTGCACTGGAATAGGCTTCCAAGAGAGGAGGTGGAATCCCCATCATTGGATGTTTTCTAAGAACAGGTTAGAAAAACACCTGTCAAGGATGGTCTCTAGGTTTACTTGGCCCTGCCTCAGTGTAAGGGGCTGGACTAGATGACCTCTCAAAGTCCCGTCCGGCCCCACATTTTTATGATGATATATGAAGAAAAGTTGTTGCCCCGGTTTATAATAAACAATGTAAATCCTGATCCTGTACACAGCTCAGAATGTGTTTACCTGTATGTGTGAGCAGCCCATTGCCTTCTGGGTAACATTAAGCATGTGCATAAGTATTTGAAGGATCTTAAGTAAATTAATTTAAGACTGATTCCTTGCCTCTGAGCTGCTTTGAACCTCTTTACCAAAACTGATTTAGCAGGATAATTCTCTTCTTCTAGACTAGATCAAATGATTTTTCCAGTGTAGGCTGTTTTTTTTTATTGATAGTTCAAGATTTATTGTTTCGAAAGCTCAGCTCATTAAAGTGAAATTTATTCAATTACATTAACGTACATAGTGGCATTCTGCCAGTTTGCTGGGGTGGTTTATTTTGGCAACATTAACCGCTCTGAGTACGTTGAGGAAGTTTTGCTTAGAAACTTCACCGTAAGATTTGAGGGTGGTCCAGATTAATGGGGGGGGGCAAGAATGGGAGTGGGATCTGAGGAGACAATGACTCCCCAAGTGCTTTGTCATCACATTAATATGATCCTTTTTGTGATGTGTGTGGAGACTGAAAGTGCTGTCTGTATTCTCTGTTCAAACAGCAACAGAATGAGTGTAGTTCCTAAAAAGGATCTTGAAAGAAGCTTAACAAATTTGTCTCTCTTTTAATGCAGTTCATACACAAAGGGGTGGGGATGCTGCAGAAGCTCCATGGTCCTAACATTTCTTTCTGTTCATGGGATAAAAAAAGTAAACCAGCACAATCAACCCATTTATCTTCCTGAAAGAGCTTTACAATGAATGTGGAGAAAGGTGTCCTATTCTTCCCTAAGAGGAAATTGTATAAAAAGAGCATACATACTGTGTCAAGTGTTATCTAGTCACGGGAGTTACTGAAACTGTTTCAAGGAGAACCTGAAAAGGAGCGATGTCCCTGAACTCAGCCATAAAAATGTAGGGTTTTTTTGTTTGATTGTTTTCCATCATCTCTGTGACAGTATGCCAGAGTATTACCAGTTACAAAACAGTGTCTGACATGATGAGGCAGAGAATCAAGTGCTTGGTATTATTACTTGGTTTTGATTGAACTGGAAGAAGAGTCTAATGATTGTATTTATAGTATGTGAAGTTAACCTGTAGGTATATTGACATGTTCTTATGACATATGTATATTAACATGGTGGCCAAATTCTACCCTGAGTCACAGTGAAGACAGTCGGGTTGCACAGAGCAGCATTTACCCCCGGTTAAAAAATAACATCCTGTGTGTAGATTACTTGGGCTTGATCCCAGTCCTTCTCAAGCTGCAGATCTGACCCTTTATCCTCCTCTCTCCTTTAGAGAGTGAGTGTGGGTGGGAGAGAGAGAGAAGTATGCCAATTGCATGTCCTACGTATATTGTAGGGAATGAGCTACTTGGAAGAACGTCGCTTGGTGCACCGTGATCTGGCTGCCAGGAATGTCCTTGTGAAGACTCCTCAACATGTGAAGATCACTGACTTTGGACTGGCCAAACTGCTTGGTGCTGAGGAAAGAGAGTACCATGCAGAAGGAGGCAAAGTAAGAAGGATCAGAGAACCATCTTTGTGTTTCATTGGATGTAGATATTTGCTCGTGTGTATGAATCTTCATTTTAAAAATGAGACAAATAGGGTGGGATTTTCAAAATTATTCAGCATTGGCTTAATTCTGTTCCCATTGTTGCCAGTGGGAGTCCATTGACTTTAATGCAACCCTTTGTAACTTCAGTGAGGACAGAGATAGGCCGATGGTGAGCCCTTTGGAAAATCTCCACCCATAATGTCTGGGAGAAGCCAAGATGAATTTAAAAAAAGGTCAAGTCTGAATTCTGTCATGTAGACAGCACCAAATGATGGGTAGTTTATGAACACAAAGGGAATACTGTTTGTTTATATATGAAGAGGGTCCTGTCTGATCTCATTCAATACTCCTTTTGGAGAGATTAGTCTCTAATGAGAAATTCAAGAGAAGCTGCTTGTGAATATTGCAGAGAGCATAAATGGAAACCATCTGATCTCTGCTCCGTCTTCACTGTACAGCCTGGGATTGGATTTGTGCCCTGATCTGATATGAGATGTGTAAACAAAAAAATCTTATAAAAGTTCAACTGTTAACTTAGTTTTACAAAATTCTTATCAGAGATATTTATGCTAAAAAGCAAAATATTATCCAAGTTCCCAGACTCGGAGTGACAAATCAAAACAATGATAGCTGATCCCTCCAAATCTCAAGTTGCTTACTGTACATCTCAGATTTTCTGCCTATGGTCAAAGTATTGGTATAAATAATGCTGCTGTTCTAACAGATTTGCACCTAGATTTGAGATAGGTGTTTTATGGCTAAACTAAATCTTCCTAGGTTCCTATCAAATGGATGGCTTTGGAGTCCATTTTACACCGAATCTACACCCATCAAAGTGATGTCTGGAGTTATGGTGAGTCTAAAAATGATCGTAATGATTTTAGAGGGGAGAGCACAACTGTAAGATTTGTTAGGTACACTACACAGCCAATTTTTCCCCAGAAATTGTCATCCTTTTGTGATGCTTATAACAGGGTCTTAATACCAAAATGATGGGGAGAATAAATATTCATGATGGGCCATATCTTGAGCTGCTTAATGAAGCGAATTCCCATAGACTTGAGTGGGGAATGGGATTTACACACACACACACACACACACACACACACACACACACACACATTTTGAGGGGATAGGAAGGTGCATGTTCTTTGGAGAACACTTCCCAAACTGCACAGTGTTAAAAGTAACCAACCCCCCTAAGTAGCATGATAATGGGAGGTCAGCATAGCTAACCTAAAAACTAAAACCATTGTGGCAGATTGACAGATTTTGTTTAAATTGGGCCAGATGGTTAGCCGATATAAATCAGAGCATCTGTTGTCTTCATTGGAGCTATGCTGATTTACACCAACTGACAATGGCTAGAAGTAATTACCTTCCTGAGTGACTAAGTACGTTCACAGTATTCCATAGGGAATATATTTTAAAAGCAGATAGATTCATAGCCTTTGAACTAAAACATACAGGAACAATTGCAGTTGAATAGGTAAAAGATTCTATTTCCCAGAAAATAGCAAGTTTAAATTAGGCTGAATTTTGGGCTTGAATGCCCATTACATTGGCCCATAAGTATTTGAATCAAATGTTGATTCAAAAGGAAATTGTGTAATATGGTCTCTTAAAACTCCATAAAGTCAGGTTGTTAGGACACCAATCTTCTTTATGTAGGAATATACACTAATTGTATGAGATCATACCTGAGAATTCATTGTATACACGCTTCCTGGAGTAAGACAAGCTCTAATTTAGGAGAGTTAGGAAGAAATTTTCCCTGGAAACAGGTAATTTGATAGCTGCTTTTGCACTGTTTCTTTCACCTTTCTGTGAAGTCCTTGGAGACAGACTAAAAAGCCTTTGGGTTTGATAAAATATGGAAATTCCTATATTCCTATTAATCCATTTAAATAAATACATTTTCTTCATGTCCAAAATCCTATGTTAGGGCCAATGCAAATGGACAGCATGATATAACGGCTGCAGCATGGAATAGGTGATGTGCTGAAAGAAAATATCTTGCTGCAGTTAATTTAGAAAACCTTCAAAGAGAGGAGATAATGTTTTGCCCCCCGAGAGATTATTTAAAACAATAACAAAACTTTAATTAAAAAAAAACACATTGTGGGTTGGAATCAGTAATTAGCAACCTAATATCTTTCTGTTGTGAGGTGAAATCATGAAGTAGAGTTGAACATTGAGATTTTACCTTCTGTAAAAACCCTAAAAAAAAGGCCTGATTATTGCAATTTGTTTTGTTAACTAGGACATCATTAAAATAGCTAAATGTGTAAGCTGGAACATTTTCTTCCTCCATGAACAGTTGGCAAGTGAATAAACAATGATGGCCTCCTTAGTGAGCCTTAGCAGCTCTAAAACAAAGGTTAATGCCTCCACGCTGTCTCTTATACATGCTGTTCCTAGGCCAAACAGAGCAGCTCTGCTGTGCTTTGGGAACATCATGAATCCTTGCTGACCTGATGAGACTCTAACATTGTCCCTTTCTCCTACTCTTCAGGTGTTACAGTTTGGGAATTAATGACATTTGGATCAAAACCGTATGATGGGATCCCCGCCAGTGAAATTTCATCTGTCTTGGAGAAGGGCGAGCGTTTGCCTCAGCCTCCTATCTGTACTATTGATGTCTATATGATCATGGTCAAATGTGAGTTCATTTCTTGTACCTGTCCATGTAGTTCAGATTAGTAAGAAGGAAAACTGTTCTAGTTATGGAACATTTGCATGCTATGCTGTATTCCTGAGATTCAAAGGAAAACATGCCTACGTGCTATAAGAGAAGAGTAACTTCCCTGTGGTATGTTCAGACATCTCATGCTTTGGACAATGTAGCAGGTTTTTCTTTAACTACATCTTATAGTCCAGACTCTCATTTTTCATTATTGTGGTGGTGAGCATGGCATAAAAACTTAAATTACACCAGTGTAAATCCAGACTAACAATGGAGTTACTCCAGAATTACTGCAGTGTTTCTGAGGTCAGAATATAGCCCCAGGTTTCGAATTTTTCACACTTAATCAGTCCTGACTTCTCTTCCTGTGTTTTAATTTCACTAAATACAATAACAAACACACACAATAGGAAAAATGTCTGAGAAGACAGACAATCGCAATGTTAGTGGCTGCACATGAAGACTTTGAGTCAGGATCCTGAGCTTCATAACTAGTCTGACCCCCAGTTTTTTATGACATGTACTCAGACACAGTCATTACAATAAATGCACAGGAGCTAGCAGATTTGGTAACACAAGTTTTTGTGGCATTGATTTCATGTCCTTATTACTGTAAGTACATTAGAAGACATTGACAAGCAGCCCACTAGGTGGCGTTTAAACACTTTCTTAGATAAAATGTACAAAATCCTCAAGGAGAGTAAAGTTTTCTTTGACTCGAAGAATTTACGTCTACTAATGCTGTGGCTTTAGGAGGCTCTGAATACATACTTCTTACTCCTAATAACAATAAATCACTCATCCAAAAAGGCTTAGCCTGCTAAAATGAGATCTTGACAGATCTAATGGACAAACTAGCTGATTTCACATTCTCCCTTAGTGCATGGCAATGAAGCATTTATACACAACTAGCATAAGTGCCCGGCGCTGCTCGGGTTAGTCGGAGGTGGGGAGGGGGCAGACAGCTGACACCCCCTGACCAACCCCAGCACCCCCTGGCTCACCCCCTGACCAACCCCAGCACCCCCTGGCTCACCCCCCGACCAAACCCGACACCCCCACCTGACCCCCCAAGCAAACCCGACACCCCCACCTCACCCCCCGACCGAACCCGACAACCCCACCTCACTGACTGTCCCACCAAACCCAACTCGGATCCATCGCAGGTGGGGGGGGCACAGAGCTGATCGAGTCCGGGGTTCCATTGGGAGGGGGAAGGGGCAGAGAACTGAGGGATCTCCGGGGTTCCGTTGGGAGGGGGGAGGGGCAGAGAACTGAGGGATCTCCGGGGTTCCGTTGGGAGGGGGGAGGGGCAGAGAACTGAGGGATCTCCGGGATTCCGTTGGGAGGGGGAGGGGCAGAGAACTGAGGGATCTCCGGGGTTCCGTTGGGAGGCGGGAGGGGCAGAGAACTGAGGGATCTCCGGGGTTCCGTTGGGGAGGGGGGAGGGGCAGAGAACTGAGGGATCTCCGGGGTTCCGTTGGGGAGGGGGGAGGGGCAGAGAACTGAGGGATCTCCGGGGTTCCGTTGGGGAGGGGGGAGGGGCAGAGAACTGAGGGATCTCCGGGGTTCTGTTGGGAGGCGGGAGGGGCAGAGAACTGAGGGATCTCCGGGGTTCCGTTGGGAGGGGGAGGGGTAGAGAACTGAGGGATCTCCGGGGTTCCGTTGGAGGAGGGAGGGGTGAGCTGAGCGAGTGAGGTGTCTGTTGGAGGGGGGTATTATGACATCATCACCACCTAACTGCCCAGCTGATGTGATTGGCCCTGAAAGACTTTCACCCCTGGGGGGCGTCAGAGGTGAGATCCGAAAATTTTTCGACCCTTACCAGCATCTAGACCCCAAGACCCCTCACTGTACCAAAATTCAAGTCTCTGGCTCAAACGGTGCGGGAGGACTTCGCAGTCATACGTACATACATACATACATACGTACATACATACACCACTTGACTTTTATATATATAGATGTGCTGACCCATGATACTTCACTGGAATTCATAGTATTTCCTGATTTAGTGTAGTTCTAGAAATATTAAGCAGATAGTTAAGAGGTCTGTGGTTGGACAATGATAGAGATTCTACTCAATGCGGGGAGGCAGTGGGGGAAGGGGGATAACAGAAAATGTGGAAATGGCAGAGGTCCTTAATGACTTCTGTGTTTCGGTTTTCACCAAAGAAAGTTGGCGGTGATTGGATGTCTAACATAGTGAATGTTAGGTAGGAGGTAGGGAGGAGGAATGAGGTAGGATCAGAGGCTAAAATAGGAGAACAAGAAGTTAAAAACTACTTAGCCAAGTTAGATGTCTTCAAATCACCAGGACCTGATGAAATGCATCCTAGAATACTCCAGGAGCTCTCTGAGGAGCTATTTGAGCCATTAACTATTATCTCTGAGAAGTCATGGAAGATGGGAGAGATTCCAGAGGACTGGAAGAGGGCAAATATAGTGCCCATTGATAAAAAGGGAAATAAAGACAACCTGGGGAATTACTGGCCAGTCACCTTAACTTCTGTACCCAGAGTAAATAATTAAGCAATCAGTTTGCAAACATCTAGAAAATAATAAAGTGCTATGTAACAGTCTGCATGGATTTGTCAAGAACAAATCATGTCAAACCAACCTGATAGCTTTCTTTGACAGGATAACAAGCCTTGCAGACAGGTGGGAAGCAGTAGACATGGTATATTTTGACTTTAGTAAAGCTTTTGATACGGTCTCACATGACTTTCTCATAAACAAACTAGGGAAATGCAATCTAGATGGAATTACTATAAGGTGGGTGCAAAACTGGTTAGAAAACCATTCCCAGAGAGTAGTTATCACTGGTTCACAGGAATGCTGGAATACCATAACAAGTGGGATCCCGCGGGGCTCAATTCTGGGTCTGGTTCTGTTCAATATCTTCATCAATGATCTAGAAGGAGAGCTCTGTGTAAACTCGAAAACTTGTCCCTTCTACCAACATAAGTTGGTCCAATAAAAAATATTACCTCACCCAGCTTCTCTCTTTCTAAACCTGGGACCAGCAGGTCTAAAATAACACGGCAAATGATTAGTAAGAAGATAGTTAGATATGTTCATCAGTGATTTAGATAATGGCATAGAGAGTACACCTATAAAGTTTGTGGATGATACCATGCTGGAAAGGGTGCAAATGCTGTGGAGGATAGGATTAAAATTCAAAATTATCTGGACAAACTGGAGAAATGGTCTAAAGTAAATAGGATGAAATTCAATAAGGATAAATGCAAAGTATTCCATTTTGGAAGGAACAATCAGTTGCACACATACAAAATGGGAAATCACTGCCTAAGAAGGAGTACGGTGGAAAGGGATCTGGGGGTCATAGTGGATCACAAGCTAAATATGACTCAACAGTGTAATGCTGTTGCAAAAAAGCGAACATCATTCTGGGATGCATTAGCAGGAGTGTTGCGAGCAAGACCCGAGAACTAATTCTTCCTCTCTACTCCGTGCTGATTAGGCCTCAATTGGAGTATTGTGTCCAATTCTGGGCGCCACATTTCAGGAAAGATGTGGACAAATTGGAGAAGAGCAACAAAAATGATTAAAGATCTAAAAAACATGACCAATGAAGGAAGATTTAAAAAATTAGGTTTGTTTAGTCAGGAGAAGAGCAGACCGAGGGGGGACATAAGTTTTCAAATACATAAAAGGTTATTACCAGGAGGAGGGAGAAAAATTGTTCTCCTTAACCTTTGAGACTAGGACAAGAAGCAATGGGCTTAAATTGCAGCAAGGGAGGTTTAGGTTGGACATTAGGAAAAACTTCCTGTCAGGGTGGCTAAGCATTGAAATAAATTGCCTAGGGAGGATCTGGAATCTCCATCACCGGATATTTTTAAGAGCAGGTTAGACAAACAGCTGTCATAGCAGGGCTAGGTATTATCTAGACCATCCCTAAGTGCAGGGGACTGGACTAGATGACCTCTTGTAGTCCCTTCCAGTCCTACAATTCTATGAGATCTGAAATACAATTTTACTGGTAAAAGATCAGCCAAATAAAGAGACATGCTTCTCATCTGGAAAGAAATCTAAACATGAGTTTCTACCAAAGGACCCGATCCTGTTCTCCTGTTGAAGCCAGTGGGAGTTTTACCAGCTATAGTGGGATCAGAACCAATATTGTATTTAGTAAATGAAAACTGTAGAAACACTTAAAGAAAACCTTAGCTGAAATATTTAAAAAAAACCCATCATGTCAAGTTAGAAAAAACTAATAAATATGCAAAACAACCAATTCATCAAATTATAAATAAAAATCTAAACCAATAAAATATTTAAAAAATATGTATAAAATTAACGTAATATTGTATATTAAAACTGGTTTTCAATCTAATGGGCCAGTTTCTGCCCTAGTGTAAATCACTATAGATGGGTTGACTTCATCCTATATAATAATCGGCTAGAAAAGTTTGTGTGAAGCCGTCATGCGCAGTAGAGACGGCCCGGACGAACGGCATGCTGGGGGTTGTAGTTCGGAGGCATGAAATGTCCGCCGCGCTTGCCCGCCTGAGCGATCCTCACTCACACGGAGCTAGAGCACCAAGGAGCAGTTATACATATAAAGTTAGCTGGACTGTCGGGCGCATGACGAGGAGTTATGGGGGGAGGGAGCTGAGTGTGGGGGGGAGGGAGCTGAGCAAGGGGGGGGTCGTTGCAGGGTGAGGGGGCTGGGTGAGGGGGGGCCTTGGAGGGGGGAGGGGGCTGGTGAGGGGGGCCTTGGAGGGGGGAGGGGACTGGTGAGGGGGAGCTTTGGGGGGGGCTGGGTGAGGGGGGTCATTGGGAGGGGGCTGGGTGGCGGGAGGGGCCGCGAGCCCTTACAGTTGGCCCGTGCACACGGGCTTTTACACTAGTTTAGAATAATTAGCAATTAAGAATGATGCTGCCCCTCAGTGCAGAAGTTAGGATACTTCTCACCACTGGAGCCAACTGTAAATTGGGTTTTCTTTCAGAGTTGTTAGGAAGCAAAGTTTATTGGTTTTAAAGGTACGTGACAATATTCAACCCTCAGCTCAATTAACTAGTGTGTTTCAAAAATGAATTGACATTACTTTACAACAGCAACCATATCTCAGCTTCCCCATTTACTCCAATTGTGAGATGAATTTCCTGCATAGACTGGAGAGTCTGAGCAAAGTAGAAGTCATTATTGCAGCAACAGGAATTCAATAAACTACAGGATTTATACGAAATGGAATAGCTTCAACATGAGAGACTGAGCGCAACCCACTTTAGAATAGTCAATAGCCTAGTGGTTAGAATGCTGACCAGGAGAGGAAGATCTGAGTTTGTCACTACTCCAGAATGAGGATTCAAACCTGGGTGTCTCACCTCCCAAGCAAGTGCCCTAGCCATCAGGCTAAAAGTTATAAGGCGACTTGCATATACTCATTCACTCATTCTCTCTCTCCCCCACTAATCCACTCTTCTGAAGCTGGTTCCTGGCCAAAACTAATCGTGTAAAATACACAGATAGTGTCAGGTCAGCCGAAACATCATCATTCAACAAATCAACTTTTTTGTCCCAGAAAGTCTGCCCAGTTCTGTTAGCCTGTCTGTAGGGTGCTGTGCATAGGAGATGATTACAAATTAACAGTTATTCCTGGGGCCCTGTTCTGGTCTCGGTTACCCAGGTGATTTCCATGAGAGGTGCACCCATGTAAATGAGAACAAAATTGGCACACGAGGCAAATCCAGATACCATCACCAGGCCAGGTACTGGTCAGATATATAGGGAAATGTGGGAGAGGAATCCTCCCTACCCAGTTGTGGAGTGGCTCTGAAGCTGAAGGAGCCTTCACAGATCTGCCAGGTGTAGTGGGGTATGTCAGTGCCTGCATAGCATTGGATCCCCTGCCTATCTCCTGGTCCAGCACTCCCTTCCCCATCCTGTGGGCTGCTTGTAGTGAGCTTGTGTCGAACAGGGAGCCCGACCTTTTAGGAGGGCTATGAGAGAAGGAGTTAAAGGCGGGTACTCCCTGCATGTTGATGCTAAGCAGGAATCTTTCTACCATGTCTTTTATTTGATTTTTGTCTTACAAGAAGAACAGAGGGTGTTGTTCTTAAATGCCAACAAGGAACAAAGAATGAAGTCTAACAAAAAGCTGATGTGAATGGATTTCTCATTGTTATGGTTTGATGTAACAGCTTCACATGTGCCCAGCACAATACAGTTCCTATCCTTTACATCTTATTTTAAAATTCTCTTCAGGTTTAATCACTAAGATTTGATTTGTGCTTTGTTTTCCATACTGTCCCTTCAGGCTGGATGATAGATGCAGGCAGTCGCCCCAAGTTTCGGGAGCTGATATCAGAATTCTCCAAAATGGCTCGAGACCCTCAGCGCTATCTTGTTATACAGGTATTGATCAGAGTTTGTTTTACCAGGAGCCCAAGATGTCAAACGGTCACTTAGAAAAATGCCTAGGGGAAATAACAGCATATATGAAATAATACACATGGTACGCTCACAGATGAGCAAGCTAAGGAGTTCAACGATTTCATGACCAAGTCTCAACAGCAACCAGACCACATGAACATCAACAATATAGTTCCATGCTGCTTCTTTCAGCTAAAGAAAATTAATACTGATTGTTCTAGTCCATTTCCAAGTTGTTGCAGCAAATACTTAAGCATATTACCATTTGCTTAAAAATAAAGAACAAATAATAAATATGGATCTGAGGAACAGAAATATAACTAAGAATGTCAGGTTATTTCATCTTTTATAGAAGCAAAGAACTTACGTGGAAAAGACCTGTTAGACCACTGAGTCCATTTCTCTGCCAAGGCAGGATTGTGCTCTTCAGAATATTTGCTAAGATTTCATGTGGAAAGAAGAGCTACTTAGGAGAACAACAGTAGTGTCAGCAGAAATCTCAGATAGCCTTTTGGTTTATGGAGGAAAAAGGAAGCGCAGGAAAGCTGTCAGTGTGTTTTTGTGGAATTATTGAGAGATTTCACACAGGTAACATTCAATAACATCATAACAAGATTGAAAAATGTATTTTATTGAATTTAGATCATGCCCCCATTTAAAGTCTGAGATACTGCAACCTGCCAGGGCTAGAAACACATAGTTGGGCCCATACAAACGCTTTCAGGACCAGTAAATCTTTCCATGCATGTGTCCTGGTTCAGGATTAGCATCTTTCCTGTTTCAATCCAGAAAGGAGGTGAGATTTTGAACAGTTTAAAAAACAGATACTCTAGACATAGGCCTAACCAGAAATGCCAGGTCCAGATTCCCCCTGAATTTACATCCAGGGATAAATTTTGCTGCGTAGGCCCATTTCTAGAACATTAGTTTTTCTAGACAGAAAGCGGCTTTGCTGTAGTTCAGGCAGGAGGGTGTCCAGCGAGCCGCTAATTGTGGGTGAGGAGGGAAGAGGGAGGAGGGAGTGGGTCGACTTAAGATACGCAACTTCAGCTACACGAATAGTGTAGGTGAAGTCGGCATATCTTAGGGCGACTTACCTGGCCATCCAGCGAGTCGACCGCTGCCGCTCCCCCGTCAACTCCGCTTCTGCCTCTTCTGGAGGTGGAGTTCCGGAGTCGACGAGGAACATGCTCAGGGATCGATTTATCACGTCTACAATAGTGATAAATCGATTCCCAATAGATGGATCGCTGCCCGCCGATCCGGTGGATAGTGAAGATTACTATGGTTTGGTTGACAGGGAGATGAAAGAATGCACTTGCCAAGCCCTACGGACTCCAAATTTTATCGTTCCTTGATGGAAGAGGAGGACATGGAGGATATTGTTGATGCAGACGAGTACCTCATTCCACACCAGGGATTTTTCAACAGCCCATCTACATCCCGGACTCCCCTTTTGAGTTCTTTGGTATGATATTTCATTCATGTTCACAGACCTAACCATTTGGAATTAGTCATTTCCCAGGTCAGACAATATTTTTCTCTTTTTAAAATATCTTCTCTCTCTCTCTCTCTCTCTTGAAGAGTGCTACCAGCAACAATTCAGCCACAACCTGCATTGATAGAAATGGGGTAAGTAAGCATGAACACCTAATGTTAAAAGCATATCATCACTGTGTTAATGTTGTGAACTGAATTAAAGAATCAAGTCTTGATTTAGCAGAGATGGTGCCTCAATTTCATCACCAGATGTTGGCTTTCTCTTCCTCCTCACCCCTTTTTTTCCACACACACATATATACCGTACACACCAGCCTCTGTTCTATACTCGATTTCTTAATCTGTACCTTTTAACTTAGCAGGGATGCCCTGTCAGGGATGACAGCATTATCCAGCGCTACAGTTCAGATCCAACTGCCGTCTTCTTGGATGACAGCATAGATGATGGCTTCCTGCCTGCTCCAGGTGAGTACATCTGCTAAGGTATCATCTGATCCTCAAGTTAATTCATTGATCAGTAACTTAGAATGCCATCTGGTTCTCTCTTAGAACTGTGAGGATTCTTGGTGATCTCTGAGTAATCATTTTCCTTTCCCTCCCTCAGCAAAGGAGGAGTCCTTCACATCCCTAAACATCCCCACGATTTTTCTTCACTGGTCAATAAATGAGAGTGGGGAAATTCTGCAGAATTTTTCTTTTCATTTTTTCCTAGATCTTTTCTGACAGCTTTTTGACCACATATCATCCACCATCACGATTTCTACTTTTTGTTGTGGGTGCCTTATCAAGAGTTTTTTCCCCTTTTTTCTATTAATCAGACATTTCAGAAAGTCTTTTCTAAGAACTCTTTAATCCCCATCATTGTTTTTATTGGAGAAACTCTGGTTCTTGTTGTTGCTGTTTTACTGCTTTCCAAACAGAAATATACTCAAGCAGAATGGATGGCACAATGAAATACGCAGTGTTGCTAAATGCAGTCTGACGTGTACTTGTTTAGTAATTCGCTGGAACCAGAATTGGTTGACTTAAAAGATCAGGAAGAGTGTTACAAGGATGTTGTAATAAAATGACACACTCACACTGCTTTGTCCTCAGATAGTACTGCAGTTGAGTAAGGAAAAGAGCCAGCATTGAGCATTGTATTAGTGGGACATGGGGATCTTAGTTACTATTGGTCTTTTGTAGGCATTTCCATTAAGTATTTCTCCAGATATATGGTTGCTCTCAGTTAAACGCCCTGGCTAAGATTTCAGAACACTCAATGGCAAACACACTTCACTAAAAGTAATGGAAAATGTGTGGCTAAATTCCCTTGGCTTCTTTGAAAATATGATTCCTTGAACCTTTTGTTCAATGGAACTTCCAGCCTTTGGCTAAGTCTTGGAATCCTGAGGAAGATCCAAAAGACTTGTGGGCTGATGTGTGAAAAGATTGTTTCCACATGATTAAAAATACATGTCAGATCATTTAAAGGACTTTATTAGTTACATATCTTAATTTCTTTCTTTCTTTTTTTTTGTATCTCAGAATATGTCAATCAGTCAATCCCCAAAAAACCATCACCATTTGTAGTACAGAATCCAATCTACAACAACGTCTCCTTCCCAGTAAACCCAAAGCCCTCTACATCTTCAAGCTATCAGAATTCCCACAGCACACCAGTGGACAACCCAGAATATGCCAACACAAACCAGTCTCCTTTTGTCAAAACGGTTTTTGAGAGCTCCTCCTACTGGGACCAAACAGCCAATCACCAAATAAATCTGGACAATCCCGACTACCAACAGGACTACTTTCCTAAGGAGACAAAGCCTAATGGCATCTTTAAAGTTCCTGCAGCAGAAAATTCTGAATACTTAAGGGTAGCACCACCAAAAAGTGAATACATTGAAGCCTCAGCATGACCACAAAAAAACTCTCTTCTTGCAGTAATACAAACTAAAATCCAGATGAACAACCTGGCTACTGCAGGATCAAGCTATGAACTGACAGAAGAGCAGTCACAATTCACTGACAGACACGCTTTTCCTTTCAAGTCGGTGGGCTGAATTCACCAAGCTCATTTTACTATATATTTTGAGCTTTTCCTTGCCCATCCACATATGTAACTTAGGCACATACCATACACATGTATGCATGTTGGACTAGAGCAAGAACTTCCTGCAGATAAGAAATTGCAGATGCATTCCTTTTGTTTTCCAATGGTAGCATTATAAAAAGCCATTTTGGGATTAACTGTAAGAGTTCCTTTCTACAATGCATAGTTTTATAAACATTTTGAATGGAATTTTTGGATCTTTTACAAGATGAGATGCTTGCTTGTCGTACTGTTATGTGACTCTCGGACCACAAGGGGAAAAAAAAGCAATACGTTATTAAATTCCCTGAGAAGAGTTTTTTCCCCCAAAACTCTTGAAAATTGAATAGCTGTTCCAAATGATTGGATCTTAAATATTGACTTTGTTTACTGTACTGGTACAAACAGGAAAAACTGAGTCAGAGAGAAGTGTGGAGATTCTGCTTGATGAAGTGGTTTGTAAAATGGAACAGGTTGGTAAAATTTTGTATCCCACAGTGAATTTAGCACAAGGACTGGATGACAGCACACATTACTGACCACTACTCTTGGAGACCAGCAGGGAGAACTCTGAACCCAGAAGAATTGTTTTTAAATGTTTTATAAAGTATTCACAAGTCTGTTTTCTTTTTATTGAATGCAAGCCTTTCGTTTTTTCCACTCCATTAGCTAGCTCTGGATTTGTCAAATTAAATTTTTAACAAAATTTTTAAAGATGTTGCTATGACTGAAAAATGAAGTGTCAGTTCCCTTTGTTTCAATCTCATTTGGGCAAACTTTCCCTAACGGGCAAGGAAATGCAGAAGGTGTTAATTGGGTTATTTTGTGAGAGAGCTGGTGAACAGTATGCAACTGCACAAAATTAAACTTGATTAAGACAAAAATGCAAAAAGTGCAACCCAAGGAAATGAGATTTTTTTTTAAAGTAGCTCAGTCAAAAAAAAATTCTGTATAAAAATTGCAAAGAAAAGGGGAAAATACACCAATATACTCTGTTAAACTTGAGGCAGAATATTGCCAATTACTACCGTATATCACTGTGCAAGAATCTATTGTCTCTTACATGACTATAGCAGTTGTGTTAGGGTGGTCTTCTTTTAGGTTAAGTATAAAGAAAATATAGTGATAATGAATCAAAGAGGAAAAAGAATAGTCTGAAGTGTTTGAATGCAAGTGCTCTTCTCAAATCGGGGGCTAGCTTCTTTGAAGTACAAGCCTGGTTGTCCAATTGTCACAGTGGAATAGTCCAAATCAATATTTGGTTTAATAATAAATCTATAATGTATCTATTGTACATAAAACCATTGTAGCACACAAAGTTACCGAGATTGGTTCTCTTTTAAGTTGCGTGTAGTTTTTAAAACTCCCGAAGTTCTTTTAATACATTTTGTTAACATTTTTGCAAAAAACTAGTTAAAGCCTTGATTCAAAGAGTAGTAGTAACACGGAGGCATCCCTTCACTGCCTTGCTGGAAAGAATGTTTTAGCCAAATAGTTGGATCTGTAGCCAGATGTGAATCAAGTGATTTGCATGCTAAGATCCATAATTAATAGTTAATCATTGAAAAATTACTTGAGATGACACAAAAACTGTAACAGAAAATATGTAACATTTATACTTGAGACATCAATGCAACCTATAGCATCAGGGAATAGTCAAATTTCACTTCTCCTCCACTGTGTTTGGAATACCTCAATGTAAATTCCAGTTGAAATATTGTATTTTGAGTCCAGGATCAGACTCCAAGCCCTTAAAACAGGGGTCTCAAACATGCGGCCCGGGGGCCACATGCGGCCCGCAAAGCCCTTCCCTGCGGCCCGCCAAGCTTCCTGGCGCCCCCCCGGCCCCCCCATAGCAGTTTGCAGGACGGAGGGGCCAGAAGTGGAGGCTTCTTTGCTGCCTGGCTGGGCCGCGCGTGTTTCTAGCTCTGGACTTCCTAGATTGCTCTTGCTTTGTTTGCCAAACAGCTGTTGGTGGTGCCTAGCGCTTTCCAGGAGGGAATGGGGAGCTGCGTGCTCAGAGGAGGAGGTGGGGCAGGGGTGGGACCTCTTGGAAGGGGTGGAGTGGGGGTGGAGCCGGGGCAGCAAGGGCGGGGTGTGTGTCAGTGGTGCAGCCCTCGGGCCAGTGCACTAGTCCTCATGGAAGGGGTGGAGTGGGGGCACAGCCGGGGCAGCGAGGGGGTGTGTGTGTGTCAGTGGTGCGGCCCTCGGGCCAGTGCACTAGTCCTCATGTGGCCCTCGTGGTCATTTGAGTTTGAGACCTCTGCCTTAAAATGTTGTCATGGCAGGTTTGTAGGGGGGAGAGTGGTAATGAAGACTGGCAGTGTAAAATATCTCATGTTAGATCAATGCAATACAGGCTGTCATTGAAAATCAGTACAGTATAATAATGTCTCTAACAGTACAGAATCTGAAGTTGGAGAGCAAATTTGATCAAAACACATTTATTGTCATCCTCTTCAGCACATCTCACTTACAATGATTAGAGCCCAGCCGCAGTCTTACAGAGAACATGTAATAACTTGTATTATTTCCTTGTAATTAAAACATTGAAAAAAATTCTGCTCTCAAGTATAGTTCACCCCAGATCTACACTGGTGTACCTGAGAGCAAAATGTTGTCCCAGTGCCATGTTCAAAATGCGCCAGACACACACTCACATAGAGGCATTTTAATAATCTTTTTTTTATTTTTTTCCCCCACTAACAAACTCACAAGGGGATTGTATGTCTGTCAAACAACTTTTTAACAGAAGTCATGGATAGTTTACTAAGTTTACTACTCAAAGCAATACGGTACAATACAATACTATACTCTTCCTACAGTCTTTCAATGCTATTCCCAAAATGATTCAGTAACATTTTTAGCTTTAAAAATGGTTATTTAAAAAAAAGTAGCACTCTGTTACCAGCATTATGTAGCATGGAAACTATTTAATACAGATTAACCTCTCTACATTTTTTTAAATGTTTCCTGGTGGATTTTGTAACATGGCCACCATGAAAGCCAATGGGAGTCATGCAGCTATGTCCTTTAAGAGTGTATAAGAAATTTAAGGTTGAGTTCTCTTTTTTTATTTATTGTTTAATGGAAAACAAAGCAGAGAAAATATAGGAGCCAGCTTCTGATGCAAGATTGTCTGTAATTTATGAACTATCCTAACTTACGTAGTACAGGCTCTAGGCTTATGAACTAACAATATTTTTGAATAATTCTGATGAATATGTCATGATTTCCTAATAGGCAGCCCTAAGGTATTCAAACACCCAGAAATGAAGGGCAATGAGCATATTAGCATATGAGCTCAGCTTCATTGTATCAAACCATTTCAATGCTATTTAAAATAAGTAAATGTGTGGTTTAAATGAATCTGATATTTTTTACTGGAGATATGAATTGTGCAGCAGCAAAGATTCCAGTTTGTAGAGATCTGATCAAATCAATGGGAGTTCTGCAGCACTTTCTCCTTTGTTATGGAATCCCGATAAGCTGCTGTTATACTGAATCCAGGACTATCACCCTTCTCCTTCTGCACCTCAGGCCATTTAGTCAGACTTCTCTATAGCTGAGATAAAGGTGAACCATCTCAGCTAGTAGTAAAGTCCCTTATCCTTTTTGTGGGCAAATCACTAGAGGACAACAGTGAGCATATGCACGTGTACACAGGCATAAAGGCAATAATAAATTACACTTCAAGATCTCCTACAGATGCCCTCCGCTAGAGGGTGCTAGATGTCAGAGTAAATTGTACAGTTTCATATGATGACTATGAAACAGCTGTGTGTTACCACACAGTGATCTACAATAAAACAATCAAACAAACCGAAGTAGCTAGTGAAGTATCACAAAGCCCACATAACTTTATCCATAACCAGTTAACTAGAAGACTTAGGAATCTAGCCCCAGGATCCAACTGATATGAATCAGGCTGTAGGTATAATTGAGCAATCTTTCACTGGTATCCAAGTTGATCACTTGTTTTTGTCAAATGAGGGATTAGTTGCTGTGTTGGAATAGGATTTCATTATTATTGTATTATAGAGAAGGTCTGTATAACAAGAAAAGGGTTTTTTTTTTAATTATATTTAAATGTGATTACAGATGTATTGCTATATAAATTATTGAAACATTAGAATAGAGCCTAATTATAACATAGACAACATATATATTATTTTTTATTTTTGCATTTGTCCTGGGCATTGAGTGGTCTCCATTATAAAGTGATCAAAGCTCCTCCAGTGCAAAACTAGGAGAGTAGCTAAAGAAGAATGTTCTTGCAATATCTGAGCAAAACACAGCTTCTCATTTTGAGCAATTTGCAAGGAAATTAAAATAGCAATTTGACTAATAATAAAGTAGCACCAATGATGCTGTTATGATCGAGTCTGTCCTCAGGTCCATTTTAAAAGTTTACCTAAATACTAATGCATGATGGGCCAAAACCATTTTAAAGGGTCGTTTATCAGGAGTTGTGTGCACAAAATGTCTTTTTAAAAATATGCTGCAATAGAGAGACCTACCAGACCACAACAGCTTTTAAAGGATCGTAAATTCTCCCATGGGAAGGAGTTTAAAATACTGCCTCTAATTTTTCACATAAAGAGGAATGAAACTGAACAGCATTGTGTGTACTTACCATACCACAATCACTAGCTTGGCAGCTATTTTTAAACACTACATTTCAACATCATAAAGGTAAACTGAAAAATACCAGGAAATTCAAGACTTAAGTCAGAATTTTCAAGTTTGTTTGATATTTTTCAGTGTTCTGTGTACAGTGCAGTGTACTGTAGTGCACTTGGCTGTAAATTGTTGTGTTTTACACCGGGAAGGAGTTGGCTTGGGAAAGTCTGAAAATGTTTCAATATATCATAGAAAGTAAATTTTCTGCAGGATCCGATGCCCTTCTCACACTTCCAAGTGAAGCGAAAAAATTGGATTAATTTCTTTGGTCAGAGCACTTTGGAATTCATGGCGCTCCTCAAATTTTTTCTTAATCTTTAAGGTTGATTTGCTGCTCCTTCCTATCCCATTCAGCTGATCTTTAGGGCCCTGTAGTGATGGATAGCGTTGCATTTCCTCTGAAAAGGAAACAGGCCAGCATAGGATGGGACAGCTGTAGGCAGCATTATATAGAGGGACCATAGCCAGGGAATCTACGCATAATACAGACCCACTGGCCCAAAATTTTCTTAGAGGGGAAGGCACAGCAGTCATTGTCTACTTCAGCTCAGAATGATTGTAGCAATTGTGAGTAGCTAAGCAGATGCCCAATGCCCTACCTGCCGATTGGGAGGAAAATCCTCTTGACTTCCATATAGGTTTTCGGGGGGGGAGGTTTTTTGCTTTTGTTTGGTGCAAAACCCATTTACTCGGGCTTTGTGCTACAAATGTGAATTTTATCCTATGCACAGAAGATCAAGAATGCGTCTATACCAGATCCAGTTTAACGGGACCACAGGACTTCAAATGATTCAAGCACTTCAAACTGAGAAGTGCATGAGGTGTCCTCAGTCTGTTTGGTGATGAATAACTGACTGTCGATGAGACACTTTGCATTTCCTGACAAGCATTCATTTTTCAGGTTAGAAGTTTAACATCTACTACAGCACACAAGGTGCTTCCTGTTCACTGTCCGCTGGGAAAATTGCCCTAGCTTTGTTTAAAAAACAAACAAACAAACACATTTCTCTGTGAGAAAATATTTTAGTCAGGACAAAAGGAGAAAATGTATCTGTATCCCCCTTCCTAAAGAAAATGTACAGTAATGAAATTTTAAACTCTGTATAATTCAACTGCCAAGCAGGACACTTCACCAGAGTGTTTTGTAATGTTGTTAAATCACCACTAAACCGGATTTTTATATTGAAATCCCGTTTTTTAGCTTTGCTTTCTCAATGAGTTTTGCTTCTTCTCTGCTCTAACATGCCTTTTTAAAGTCTTTTTTAAAAAAAAGAATAAAGGGGAAAAAAAGATTTATATAAAAGAAAAACAAGACACCTTTCTTTACATAGCTTTTTAAAGGGATTGCATTAGGACCAAAGAGAGTGAGTCTCATGTTTTTGCTTTAAAGTAATAAGTCAAAATGCCAATTGATCACCACTTCCACAGCTTCTTACTAGGGGGGTGGGAATCACCACCCCCTAATCCTGCAACAGGGTCTCCACTGAAGTCACTGGGGCTCTTCATGAGAACAAGGATCTGCCCACAGAGATGCAACTGGAGCCATGCGCAGCACATGGGCCAAATCCGTCACCTTTATTCAATTTTGACTTGTGGTCTGATCAGTCAAAGCTCTCGTTAAATTAAGGGGAGTTTGGGTCAAATAGGCACTGACTGAAAATTGAACAAGGACTTCAGGCTGTGGGTTGGTGTCAGGAAAAAAAATTGAGTGGCAAATAATGAAGTGATTGGATTACTGCTTTTCATCCAAGGAAGGTTGTAGGCAGATAAGACTGCCACTTTGCAAGCACGTTTTTTATTATATTATTTCTTTCAATATGGGGTGCAAACTGAGAGTGTGAAATTTTCATGACATGCATTTGTCTCCCTGCCATGCGTTCTGCCTGCTTTGGACACTACACTGGTTTCCAGGGCACCAGTATTTCCTTAAACTTATGGACTGGGAATTATGGTTCTAATTTACAATTAATGTTAATGGGAATTAAGGTGACTTTGAGAGAAGGATGTAATAACACAGTTAAGGGTGAAAGCATAGCAAACATTCAGCAGGGTCAAAGTCAAGGAAAGGGATTCTTTAAGAATTAATGGAACAATCTGGAACATGGCTGTCAAAAACCACATGATGCTAAACTCTAGTCACAACAAAGTCAGTGGCAAAATGCCGGAAGCCAGGATTTCGATTCTTTATGTTCTGCCATATATATAATGTGGCCCCCACCTCACTGTTACCTCAGTTCATCCTCCTTATAAACAAGGGGCCCTGAACCCAACCAATAGCTTTGAGGGATTTGTCCCTATGTAAGTGATATGGTACATGTTCTTCGCCCTCCCACTAGTCCTGGAGATTTTTCCAAAACATCCTTCTAATATCTTAGAATCTATCTGAAGGATGGGGGTTTTGAAAAGCCATTGTTGGCCAAATTCTGCTCCTACTCTAGGCACTGGGAGTTTCATTATTGATTTCAGTGGGAGCAGAGTGAGGCTAATATTGAGTGCTTTTGAAAATCCCTCTTGCGATGCATAGGATCCAACAGACCTGATGCCTACTTTAGGCTGCTTTGTAATGATGCAATCAACTGGGAGTAATGTCTTAGTTACAGCAAACTATCAAGCAATATAGCCATATAGAGAGAATACCTTTTAGCATTGTAAAGTTAATCAACTATGAAAGCACTATTTGTACAAATAAGAAATGCTGTCTTTTATACAGTTTAATGATTTATACTATTGATCAAAAATTGTTTGTATATTGAGTGATAAAAATAAGGTGTATATTATTATTTTTAATTTTTGAAGAACATTTATTGTAATATACTGTATTGTGTTGGGGGAGGGGGGAAATGTCATGGTTGGCTAGTTTGTAGGGTTAATAGCCATGGAAGAGCTAATTTTAAAAGACTTATTGAGAGTTTTTTAAAAGGTGTCACTATGGGGATTTAACCAGAGCTTACTGATCTTCATAACGAGGCACCTTCACTTTCTCTAGCACATTTATGCTGTCCTCATGCCCAGTGTTCATTTTTGGAGTTTCCTGATGCAGTACGATGCAGCTAACAGTTTTGGCCATTGCAGCTGCTGTTTACAAAGGTATTAGTGAAATGCACAGCAATGTGTCTCCTTAGTTTTTACCACAAATATAGCAACCAAAGCAAACCCTCAAGCTCAGATCCACGGGATAGTTTGCTTTTGAGGCCCATCCTATAGTCCATTTATAAACTGTATGCTATAAAAATATATGCCCCTTCTTTAGCTTCTCTCTCCACCAGCATTAACAGAGCAAGAATCCATGCTAAGGGGATGTAAATACATAAAATTAAACTAAAAGCCCACGAAAGACTTCCATATGTAAGGGGGGGGGGGGGAATGACACCACAAAAATGTCTGAAAAAATAAATAAATAAAGCATACAATCCCCCCCCCCCCAACTTCAGGCAACAGAGTAAATAGTCGTGAAAAAAAAACAATGAAATCTGCTTTTAATACATTATAGGAAAGTGTTTCTCAGACAAACTACATGGAAGCATGAATGAGTAGGGTTGCAGAGAAAGGGAATCCAGATCAGTGAGGGTCATATCAGATGTAGGGTATTAATCCAAATGGTGGAACTCCCCATCGAATTAAATGGGAGTTGCATACAAGGGTCAAAGGAAGCACGTAGTCCTAAATGTCATGGAGACTTCTATGAGGTATGTAGAAGGGAGAGAAAAGTTAACCTAGACTTTTTCTAGGAGCAAAATCCATTGTGTAGCTGAGATGGTAAAAGGTCAGAGGAGTTGGAACTGGATACCTGAAGCACAAGATCAGTCTGGATAAGTCCCCATTATACTGCTTTGAAAATTACTAGTTTTTTTCTTTAGAGATGAACTTTGTACCTAGAGAAAAAGTCCTTTCACCCATCACCTTTTGCCCAGCCTCTTCCATTACATAAGCTGCATGCTGAACCACCTTGATTTATTTTATGCAGAAAATTGTGTAGTCTTAAAATTCATATAACTGGTTCTCAAATGTCTACTGTATATTAATGCATGATATTTTTATTTTAATAAAAGTAATGAAATATGACTTTGCTGTTTTGTAGTATTGTTCTTTCTACAAATACAGATTAGTAGAGCTCTGCAGATATCCATGAACCATGTTTGGGGGTCAGCTGCAGATACAAATTTTGTATCCATGCAGGGCTCTAGAGAGGAGCAAGTCCAGCTTGTGGGAGGTTTCTTAATATACTCCAATTTCCTTCCCAGGTTATAACAACGCTTTGCCCTTCTGTAGCACCTTTCATACAAGGATCACTACACACTTTACAAACACTAATTTGTAGTATTGTAATAGCCATGTTAGGCTAGGGAATCCGAGAGACAAAGTGGGTGAGGCCCAACTTCTCATAGAATATTAGGATTGGAAGGGACCTCTGGAGGTCATCTAGCCCAACCCCCTGCTCAAAGCAGAACCAACCCCGAACTAAATCATCTCAGCCAAGGCTTTGTCAAGTCTGACCTTAAAAACCTCTAAGGAAGGTGATTCTAACACCTCCCTAGGTAACTCATTCCAATGCTTCACCACCCTCCTAGTGAAAAAGTTTTTCCTAATATCCAATCTAAACCTTCCCCACTGCAACTTGAGACCACTACTCCTTGTTCGGTCATCTGTTACCACTGAGAACAGTCTAGACCCATCTTCTTTGGAACCCCCTTTCAGGTAGTTGAAAGCAGCTATTGGAGAAAGAGACATTTTTGAGCTTATACAGACTACTTTATTGATACTTATCAGAGTCCTGAAGAAGATCTCTAGGTAAGCTCAAAAGCTTGCCTTTCACCAACAGAAGTTGGTCTAACAAAAGTCACTCACCTTGTCTCTCTAAAAATGAATGTAGGCTCACAACTTCCCTATGAGGCAGAAAATAGCATTATTATCCCTATCTGACAGGGAAATCCCAGCCAGAAAAGATTATTTGCCTGAAATACAACAGAAAGACTGTAGGAAAGCTGGGAATACAACCCACAGCCAAGATCTTCAAAAACAGAAGTCTAAAGCTGGGCTCCTAAATCCATAACAGTGCAACTAAGTAAAAGGCCTGATACTCAAAGGTGCTGGCATCCATAGGTTTCCACTGACCTCAGTGATAGCAACATCAATGACCATCTAAAGAGTAATACTAGCACTCCCTTTATTGAAAGGGGATATAGGGATCAGAGGATCTGATTTATGAAGACAGAACAAAGGACGTATATATGCAAAGGGCTACGTGACTAAGTTACAAATACTTGAGAATAGAAAAATAAAAGGAGGTTTGTTTAGTTTATGGCCACAGAAGGCTGTGTCTACACTTTGATCAATACTGGCCAAAAGCACAGAAGCCAATCCAGCACTAGGTCAGTGTATATGATCCCAATAGCCTGTTCCAACTTTGGGCCCAAGCTGTTGTAGAGCTGTGACTTTGCCTCATGTATTATTTTAAGCTTGCTTTAAGTCAAATGACACTACTGGCATATAATACTGATAGGTGTGTAGTGCTTCTTATGCTGAAACGCAAGGGGGCAAGTAGGCAATTCCTATAACTGGGTTATTAGGCTTTGCTATGATTAAAGGCCTATTGTATTAGTGTAAGGCCTTGTAGAAGTAGTCATACTAAAGGCTGGCTTCAGCTAAAAGGATTGCAGGCCCAAAAAGCTAACTCTAGGCAACTGCATAGACGTAATGGTGGCCAGTTAGGTACATGCTTGTGATAAGGACTTAAATCTTTCCCACAAAATATACATAAGTACATACAATTTAGGGACTCTGTGTCTCAATATTTGGCTCTTAATACATGTTCCCTCTGCTTCCCTTTGCCTGCTTCCTGGGATATTATGGAAGTCGTTAATTCCTCACAGGTGATTCTCTACAACCGCACAATTAGGGCAAGCAACTACAAATCTTCCTAACCATTCTTGCCAACACAGGAACTAACCTAACCACCCCCATCACAAAAGGCCTGATTGAAAATACATATGCAATTCCATATGCGGAAAGGCTTTTGGCTGTGGTTCCAAAACTGTGAGATGAGACTGGTAATGAGCTGGACACTTGGCCATGTATTTGTGTAGGAATATATGACTATACACTAGATAGTTCAACAATTGCTCATTGTAATTCATGAAAGGAAACCTCTCTGCGTGCCGTGGGTTCTGTGTGCCACGTGCTTTGCCCTGGTATCATTACAGCCATCTCAGTCGTGTCACAGGCCAACACAAATCATAATGCGAAGTGATGAAAGAGGGTAATGGCATGTCAGAGAGAGAGAGAGACTTCAGTGACGCTTTTTTTGGCATTGAAAACCCTGCTGGAATGAAATGTCTGGGTCAGCTAGATGGGGCAGGACATTAATATTCTAGTGTGGTGTTAGCTCCAGCTGAGGCGGCTGAATTGGAGCTAGTTTGTTCGTGGTTTTTATAATGTCATCAACCAGGGCAGGGGGGAAACATTTGTTGGAGGGCAGGGTTCTCGCCTTGCTAAGATTACAGGGGCAGGGCAGTCTGCTCATTGAGGATTCAATCCTGCAAGGGGGCTGAGTATCAGCATTTATGCACAGGCTTAACTATAGGCTTGAATGCTTTGCTGGAGCAGGACCAAAGTCCACACCACCGTGTGGGATTCAGCCCGTATCAGCCAACAGTTTCCAAATACATCGACCTGGTCACAAAACCAGTTTAAACCCCTAAAACTGCTGGTGTACATAACATTTCTTGACAAGCCAAGGGTGTGTTTGGGTTGGTTTTCCAATGGTGGAAGGGAAAATATGTTCAAATGTCTGCATTATGAAATTGATCCGTTACACTGCTCTAGTACAAATCAAAGACCCAGTCCTGCAGCTGCAGGCTCAGGCCCTAATGACAGTTACACTCAGTTACGAAATAAGGCTCCCCTCCCCCAGTCCTGAAGCTGAGGGTGGGCTTCAGTGGAGCTCCACGAAGAAAGTCCACTAAAACCAAGCCCCAAAGAGACATGCGCAGGACTGAGGCCATAGGCCCCCAGCTGCGGAGCCGAACTTTCCCAATGTTGGTGCAGGGGAGAGGCTTGGCTCTTGGGTTTTGATTCAGACCAGTTTTCAGGGGCCTAGAATCCAGCCTTAAAGACTCACCCTCCGTGACACTTCGCACACCCGCTCTCAATGCAGAAAGCCCTGTGTGTTAAAAGTAATTTTGAAATGGGAGTAGAAAGTAGCAGTGATCGCTCAAAGCAGTTTAGCTAGTTTAAACACATGAAAGCAGTTTGTAGGGTTTTAGCGCCCCTTAACATGGTAATGAGGTCAAAAAATATAGAAAATGTTGCATACTGATGGCCCATAATGCAGAGCAGGGTCTTGGCTCGTGTTATGCATCAGAGGTGAAATAAAAGCTTTAAAAACCAGTTTCTGTATACACAGTAACCTGTAATTCCTGACAGCCTTTAGGCCCTGATTACCCACTGTGTTACTCTAGTTTAACACTGGTGTACTTACATAATTCATGTAAATGTCTATGACTAGTGTGCCTAGGTGCTATGGTAACACTAATAATAAGTGTAATGCCATTGACGTTTAACTTCGATAGAGTTACATCAGTGTGAAGCAGGATCAATGGAGTGATGAATCAGTCTCTTAAGCTGCAGTCCTCCTATGTTTGCTTAATATAGTAAGCAGACCATATAACCATTATTTTTATACTGTAATTTTGACAGTGATATGTGCATTAAAGTTTCGAAACAGTAAGAATGGACTTGTTTGTCTCTGGCACATTTAGATGGGTGCTGACGATTATATGGGTGACTTGTTTCACAGCTAACATTTAAAAAAAAATAATGCTTGAACTAAAATACTGTCATGTAAATGCATAAACTACACTTAAAGCACTGAACAATGGCTAGCTCTTTTGCTGCAAATTGGTCTGGTCCCATTCACTTCTTTGGAACGCCACCAAGTAGAGATTTAGCCCTATGGGTCTTAATAATGTATTTGTCGAATGCGGTAGCATTCAGAGTTGTCTCATGCCCCCTGTGGATGATAGCACAGCAAGTACTGTGGTATGTGATGCCCACATTGATCTTGGCGACCAAAAATACCCAGTGGAATCAAGCAAGTTGAATACAGAGGAGGTAACCAGGAAACAATTCTTACTAGTGTGATTGACAACATCTTTCAGACAATGGACCTCCTACAGGCAGTACCTGAATGAAAGAGGAGTAGCAATTAGTAAGATCCAGCTAAGTGATTCATAGGGCTGGGCAAACTATAGAATTCTATATATGGTCTAATATGTGTGCAATACATATATTACAGTACTTAGTGCTAACATAGCTTTAAAAATATTTTAGATGTACAGTAGCATCTCGATTATCCAGGATTTGATTAACCAGGATGTCAAAAAAAATACGCGCAACTCGCAAGGCCGGCTCTGGCTTTGCTGCCGCCCCAAGCACACACACAAAAAAAACCCTACCAGGGTGCAGGACAGCCAGTGAACTAACACCCCCCTTTCCCCCAGCACAGTATGGCTGGTGAATCAACCCCCACTCCCCATATTTCCTATAGATAGGGAAAAAAATAATTCTGGTTAATAAAATCCTGGATAATCACTATCATCCTGGATAATCGAGAGTCTACTGTATGTGTCTGTAGGAGAGTTTTTAGAGAACGTTAATAGGAAGGCTAATAGTGCCCTCTCTTGGAGAAAAAAATATATATATAACTAGCGAAAATACCCGGCGTTGTTCGGGTCCGTCGGAGGTGGGGAGGGGGCAGAGAGCTGAGCGAGTGCGGGGTCCGTTGGAGGGGGGAGGGGGCAGAGAGCAAACCTGACACCCCCCACCTCACCCCCCTGACCAAACCTGACACCCCCACCTCACTTACCCCTCGACCAACCCCGACTCACATTTTCACCCCCCCACCCAAACCCAACACCCCCACGTCACCCCCCTACCAACACCCCCTGACCAACACCCACACCTCACCCCCCGTAGACCAAACCTGACACACCCACCTCACTTTCCCCTCCAACCAACCCCGACACCCCTATCTACCACCACAAACAAACCCGACACCCACACCTCACTTACCCCTCGACCAACCCCCGACCCCCCTCCCCATCCCCCCAAACAAACCCAACACCCCCACCTTACCCCCCCACCAAACCCAACACCCCCTGACCAACCCCAACACCCACACCTCACCCCTCACCCACTCCGACACCTTCCCACCCCCCCAGACCAAACCTGATACCCCCGGCTCACTTACCCTCCGACCAAACCCAACTCGGGTCCGTCGGAGGTGGGGAGGGGACAGAGAGCTGAGCGAGTGCGGGGTCCTTTGGAGGGGGGGAGGGGCCAGAGAGCTGAGCGAATGCAGGGTCTGTTGGAGGGGGAATTATGACATCATAACTATGTCACAGAGAACAGCAGCTGCCCAGCTGATGTGATTGGCCTTTAAATAATTTCACCCCTGGGGGGCGTCAGAGGTGAGATTTGAAAATTTTTCGACTCTTACCCTGATTAGGACCCTAAGACCTCTAACTGTACCAAATTTCAAGTCTCTTGCTCAAACGGTGTGGAAGAAGTAAGTGCACATACATACACGCATACGTACACGCATGCATACACCATTTGACTTTTATATATATATAGATATCTTCAGAATAGAACCTTTGGCTATGCTAATATAGATAAAAAGGAGGAAATCCTGGTCCCATTCTCAGAGCTAATAATATAACCTTCTCTTATAAATATTTTCCATACAAGTCAAGTTTTTCCTTTATATCGTCTGTCAGTTTGCTAAACTCACTACTACTCCTGGGAATTTAAAATTAACTCCCAGAGTTAATTAATCTCTCTTGACTCATAGCTCTTTCCCATCCTCCATTGCTTTCTCTCCACTTCTGCCCTTTCTTTGTTTTGAAAGTTAGATGTTAGAGTTGTTACAGAAACCCCTGTCACAAGAAGAAATGGCGAAACAGAAAAAACATAGAAATCATCAAAATGCTTGAGGTGGTAACTTTACTTTAAATAAATCTGGTAAATTAATTCTTTTAACCCTTCAGGAATGCAACAGCTAATAACTTTCTTGAAGATATGGTTGCCAATCAACAGAAATGTTAACTCCGCATCTAATCCTAGCCAGAAATATGTGAAACACGGGTTTTCCTTGTTCCCTTTCAGTAGTATTCTTAGATGTATTAATTTAGTCAACTTAATGCTGTTTCCATTACTTTATATTACCTTTACAACAAAATGGGCAAATAACTTCACAGGAATCTTTAATCAAGTCTTATTAAAAGTTTTAAACAAAAAGTAATATCTTGCTTAGCTAAATGTTTAACCCTGTGCTTTACCTTTTCATTTTCCAAAATGCATGGCTTTATTGCCTTATCTTGTATAGTAATGTACAATTTTCAGGCCCCAATTCAACTAAGCACATGTCTAATTTTAAGCATATGTGAGTAGTTACATTGAAATCAATAGGAAAAATGTCCATAGTGCTTAAGTGACTTTCAGTTGAACTTAGGCTCCGCAATCACTTATTTTAGTATTATTTATACTATGGTAGTATCCAGGAGTCCCAGTCATGGACTGAGACCCTATTGTGCTAGGTGTCGTACAAATGCAAAACAAAAAGAGTCTCTACCCCAAAGAACTTGCAATCTAAGTACTTGGACATTTTTCAAAATTTTGCCCAATGGAACTACTCACATGTGCTTAAAGTTAAACATGTGCTTAAGTACCTTGCTGCATTAAGGCACCCACAACCAATACCCATTGACTTTTTTATTGTTAACAAAACATGAAACATTCAAAATCTTAGCACACATGTATCATAATAATTGCCAAAGTGTTTTGAGGGGAAAAAATAATGTTTCATAGGCAAACAGTGGGGAAAACAAACTAACATGCATTGTTTGCAATAGGAGAATGTGTCTTTTTATACAAGCTGTCATTAACAAAAAATAACTTCAGTTTTTAGTGGTACTGTGATCCTGAGATAGATCTTTCTTCTGTGGAACAAAAAAAGACAGAGCTGGATATTTGGTTAAAAAAACAAAAGAAAAGAAAAAAAAAGCCACCCCAAAACATCCAGCAGGGTAAAAATATAAAACAAAATATATGTGTAAGTCAATGAAAACACTCTGAGGCTATTAAACTTTTAAGACATTTGAGTGTGCTTGGGAGACATAGTGGAAATCTATTGAAATTGTTTGGTTAGCTTTAACATTTTGCAACATAATCAGACATAGTATATATTGTTATATTTAAATAATTTTTGTTATAACTCACAACTATATTTTAATATTTAATAAAGATGCTAATAAATTTATCCAAATCCCCCCAAAATTATGACATTTTGTGAATATTACCTTTGCATTTTCCCCTTTGAGTTTTTTTCTTTGAACAAAAAGCCTTCAAGTATTAAAAGAAAACCCCAGGTTTTTTTTGCAAGTGCATTATTTGTTGAGGCAGAAATATATGTTCATATATTTATAACTGGGGCCTTTTAGAGCTTTGCAACATATTAATTGGTATTATTATGATATCTATAACTATAACTATAATATTATAACTATAACCCAACTATAATATTAAAATAGTGTGGCATCAAAAAACCATTTTATATAGTTAGGAATATCAAATTGCCTTTTGTGACAACAAAATAAAAAATTAGTCACACACACAATATAGGACAACATACTTGACAAACTTAGAACTGAAGTCAAATGGTACCAGAATTTTTATTCACCTACCTCTTTATATATAGAGATTCTTTGAGAAAGACACATATTTTTATTCAGACATACGGAAGGACTGTTGTAGTACTCCATTATCAGATAACAACATAAAAATAATGACAAATTAGTTGCCCATTGACTGCCGCTCCATCAGGTGAGAATGTAAGCAGGGCACATGTCTTGTGTTGGCCCTCCTCACTGGGCCTAGTTACAGCATGAAATATCCTTTGAAATGTGGTTCGAGGTCTTTTCAGTATGAGCTAGAACATAGATTTAATCCTAACTCATAATCTGTGCACACATTGAAATGGAAAACTATTGGGGTGACAAAGGTATATCATCACTCCAGAAATCAAATCTTCTATAAGAATATAAGAGTGGCCATACTGGATCAGACCAAAGGCCCATCTAGCCTAGTATCCTGTCTTCCGACAGTGGCCAATGCCAGGTGCCCCAGAGGGAATGAGCAGAACAGGTAATCATCAAGTGATCCATCCCCTGTCACCCATTCCCAGCTTCTGGCAAACAGAGGCTAGGGATGCCATCCTTGCCCATTCTGGCTAACAACCATTGATGGACCTATCCTTCATGAACCTATCTAGTTCTTTTTTTGAATCCTGTTATAGTCTTGGCCTTCACAATATCCTCTGTCAAGGAGTTCCACAGGTTGACCGTGCATTGTGTGAACAAAAATACTTTCCTTTGTTTGTTTTAAACCTGCTGACTATTAATTTCATTTGGTGACCCCTAGTTTTTGTTATGAGAAGGAGTAAATGACACTTCCTTATTTATTTTCTCAACACAACAATTATTTTATAGACTTCTATCCTATCCCCCTTTAGTTGTCTCTTTTCCAAGCTGAAAAGTCCCAGTCTTATTAATCTCCCCTCATATGAAAGCCATGCCACACCCTTAATCATTTTTTGTTGCCTTTTTCTGAATACTTTCCAATTCCAATATATCTTTTTTGATTTGGGGCAACCACATCTGCATGCAGTATTGAAGATGTGAGCATACTATGGATTTATATAAAGGCAATATGACATTTTCTGTCTTATTTTCTATTCCCTTTTTAGTGATTCCCAACATCCTGTTCGCTTTTTTGACTGCTGCTGCACATTGAGTGGATATTTTCAGAGAACTATCCACAATAACTCCAAGATCTCTTTCTTGAGTGGTAACAACTAATTTAGACTCCATCGTTTTATAGGTATAGTTGGGATTGTGTTTTCACTGACAGATTGCTATACTGGAGTTATGGTGAAAATGTGGTCATCATTTATTTAAGACTGATGAAAAGAGGAGAGATTTTTTTGTTTTAACACTGCAAGGGGAAAGACAGCTGAGAAACCTCCTAGGAGAAGAGGGTCTTTACTGTGCAAAGGAACATTATTCTCTTCAAGATGCAAGCAAAGAGAACTTACATCTTGACAGTTATTTGCCAGTTAAGTTCAAAGGAACATTAGAAATTAGCATGAGAAAGGAGAAGAAAGCAGAAACCAGCCAGTTTGCTCAGAGATACCAGAATCCACACATAATCAAATAATACTTGACTGCATAATAGGCATTGTAGGCAACAATTATCCCAATTCCAGATGTATAATATCTTTGTCAGAATGCTAACTGCATTAGAATTCTCCCTGCCTGGTATATTAGGGTTTGATCTAATGCCCACTGGAATCAATGAAAAGACTCCCATTCATTTGAAGGCTAGGTTAGACCTATAACCCTAATTCCTATATACTAGGGAAAAGGTGGTGATGGGAGTTTAAAAGTTTTAATGAACATGTTTTAAAACACCTTGTAGCACCCACTTTAGAGGGCATTAAGACCTTTAAAATGTGCTAGCTGATTGTGCTCAGCCCTAGGCTTTCCCCTTGAATTTCAATTAAGCTTGTTACAGGGGAAACAGGAACCCAAGGAAAGTATTCAAAAGTGGAGGGGACACATTTGATATCTTAGGTACTCCTCTGGACCCCATTACTGATATATCTGAACATCCCATAACTTTGAATGGATTTATCCCAACCATAGCCCTCTGAGGTAGGGCAATATTGTCCACATTTTACAGCTGGAGAAGTGAGGCACAGAGAAAGTGGTGATCTAAACACTGAAATTTTTTTCCTTCATTGACAAGCATGGAAGACGAGCATATTAACTACATTCTGTATGGACTGGAAGGTGGGAGAGGGTGAATGGGTACCAGGGAGGCAAAAGAAGAGGAGATTACAGTTGTAAGGATGAGATATAGACTCATAAACTTTAAGGTCAGAAGGGACCATCATGGTCATCTAGTCTGACCTCCTGCACAACGCAGGCCACAGAATCTCACCCATCTACTCCTATAACAGACCCCTCTGGCTGAGTTACTGAAGTCCTCAAATCATGATTTAAAGACTTTAGGTTACAGAGAATCCACCATTTACACTAGTTTAAAGCTGCAATTTCATGCACCATGCTGCAGAGGAAGGTGAAAAATCCTTCGGGGTCTCCGCCAATCTGACCCAGGGGAAATTCCTTCCCAGCGACAATCAGTGAAACCCTGAGCCTGTGAGCAAAACCCACCAATCACACCTGGGAAAGAATTTTCTGTAATAACTCAGAGACCTCCCAATCTAGTGTCCCATCACCAGCCCCTGGAGATATTTGTAATTAGCCGTCACAGATGGCTACATGCCATTGTAGGCAGTACCATCATACCTTCCTCTCCATAAACGTATCAAGCTCAGTCTTGATGCCAGCTAGGGTTTTTTTTACCCCCACTGCTCTGTTTAGGAGGCTGTTTCAGAACTCTGATTCTCTGAGGTTTAGAAACCTTCCTCTAATTTCAAGCCAAAGCTTGTTGATGGGCAGTTAATATCTATTTGTTCTTGTGTCCACATTGGTGCTTAACTAAAATAACACCTCTCCCTGGTATTTATCCCTCTGATGTATTTATAGAGCGCAGTCATATCGCCTGTCGTCTTTTGATTAGGCTAAACAAGTCAAGCTCTTTGAGTCTCCTCTCATAAGGTAGGTTTTTTTCCATTCCTCAGATCAGACTAGTAGCCCTCCTCTGTACCTGTTCTAGTTTGAATTGATCTTTCTTAAACATGGGAGACCAGGACGCCACACAGTATTCCAGATGAGGTCTCACCAGTGCCTTGTATAATGGTACCAGCACTTCCCTGTCTTTACTGGAAATATGTATCCTAGGACTGCATTCGCTTTTTTCATAGCCGTTTCACACTGATGACTCATAGTCATCCTGTGATCCACACTACAACCAGGTCTTTCTCTTCTTCTGTCACTCCAGCTGATATATCCCAACTTATAGCAAAAATTCTTATTAGTCCCTAAATGCATGACCTTGCACTCTGCACTATTTAATTTCATCCCATTTCCATTGCTCCACTTTACAAGGTCATCCAGTCATCTTGTATGATAATTCCCTACAGCATATCTTCCCTCTTCCAAAACAGGATATCATGTGAACGAGATCTTTAGGGACAGAAAGAAACGCTTGGGTCTTAGGAACTGTATGAAGAAAGAACTGTAAGGGACTTTGATGTGGGGGATAATATATTACAGTTGGTTCCTGAAGGCGGAAAAATGCACTTCTGACCTCTGGTGATTGATGGAAGGAAATGAAAGTTCTCTGACCGGCACCAATTAGTTTAAATAAAAACAACAAAAAACCCTGGAACTTGAGATGAACTAAAATGCCAGAACTTTAGAGGTACATCCATCAATAATAAAACAAGAAGTGTGGACACAATTTGGCATAATTTGTACCATCTTGTGGGATTTTGAAAAGGACTCCACATTGTCTTAACTCTTCTCCTACTAAGGACAACTGAGCATATGCATATGCTCATTGAATTCAGTGGGGGCAGAGAGAGGCAAATATTAAGTGCTTTTGAAAAGTCCCACTCATAATCTGTAAGTAGGTGATACAAGGGTGATTCCAAGTAACTGTTGAAAAGTCCTCATTCAAGTCCTCTTATCTAGTTCATGATATGTTTCTTTCTCTTTCGAATGGCACATAAATCCTTTCCAGTTCATTTAAAGTTGCAATAAGCTATCACATATTACCTTTGTGTCCTGTGGTGTTTATGATCTCTCAAAGTCCATTATACAGGCAATTGCGTGATTTTTAAAAAAATAGATTTGTTACAATTTTGCTAACTGAGGAGGATAAACTTAATTAGTAAAACTCAACTACTTAAATGTGTGTTTCATACTCACTATGCCCATCCTTCAGAGGAATAGCTGTGCTAGTTACAGCTGGTATATTCAATCAAATAAAAAAAATCATATCTAATCAAAATATATTTGTCAAGGTTGAATCCTCACTCTGGCACTCTGAGTGCAGAAAACTTAAAACTTGCCACTCCAGGCTTGTATTAAACTCCCAAGGTTACAGCTTTTCTCTGACCTTGGCTTGGTAAACGCTGCCACCACCCAAATGCAAAAAAAACACCCAACCCTTTGACCCAGTAAAGAGCACTTGGGAATTCCTCCCTGCGGGGTACTCTCAAGACATTTCACCCCCGCTCTGGAGAAGAGCTGAGAAAGAAAGCAAGACAAATTAGCTGATGCTACCAGCTAATCCAACAACATGCGCAAACCTCTTAGGACACCAAAAATCCAAACCTGGTTTTTAAAAAGGTAAATTTTATTAACAGCAAAAACAAAAAGGAAAAAAATACATCTGGAACTTCGGTTTTTGTTGGATTTTAAAAGAGCAATTCCAAAAATTAAGCACCCAAACTAGTTTTTGTGGGGTTTCAGATTAAAGGTTTCAAGTAAACAAAAGCATCTGGGGTTAGCACAGAGGACAACCACAAACCAAAATAATGAAATAAACCTGATCGTGTCTGTCTAAATATTTCTAATTTACTTACATATTTGGGGAGGGGGGGGGTTCAAATAAGTAACTCTAGGTATAATCTGATAATTTCTCATGCCTGACTTAAAGCTTTACACAGCATTCCTGCTGCCCTCTGTTCCCCTCCTTCCCAGAGTTGCACAACAGACACAAAGGGAAAGGTTTTTTCCCAATTTTAAAAAGTTCTAGCCTTCCCATTGGCTCTTTTGGTCAGGTGCCCACTCTTTTCTTTTAGCTTTAGGCTTGTTAACCCTCTACAGGTAAAACAAGCAGAGGACGGATACCAAGAGGGATTATACAGCTAATTGGCTGGCTGGGTGTCCATAAAAGGGGGCTACCCTCCTTCATTTATCACAATAATCAAAGAAGAAATTTACCAAAAAAAAAAAAATTAGAGATGAGATTTTCAAAAGTGCTCAGCAATGGTCTCCGACTGTGCCCATTGAAGTGAATAGAAGCTGAGCATTTGTTAATATATAGCTATGTAGGAGCTGATCTCGCAAAGACTTGTGCCTTGGCTTAACTTTACAAATAGTGAGTACTCCTAATGGACTCACTACATAAAGTTAAGCATATGTAAAAGTTTTTGCAGGATCAGGGCTTTAGGCTGAACTTTTCTCCTGTGTAAAAGGCCTATGTACCATGTAAGTTCTCTTTTGGGGGCTTAAGTAGGACACAAATGATACAAAGGGCTTGTGCCGGCCATCTGCACAGCGGTCAATTTCACTCCTGTTGTTAATAAGTCTATCTAAAGTGTTCAAAGCAATGTTTTAACACTCAGTGGTGAGAAAAAGTGACTGCATTCTATGCTTTGCCCTACATTTTAATGGGATGAGTTAGAATCCTTATTACAGAATTCCCTGAGGCTCTTCCAACGAGAGCAGGAAGGTTCAAACACGAGAGGTTAATTAGTTAGTGTCTGTAAAGGATTTTGAGGGTGAAAGCTCCATTTGTATTTTTATTATTATGAAAGTGGAATTTCTGACAGTTTCTTTGCATTCTGCAGTGGTGCAGTGAAGAGGTTTTGTAGGTTAAGTGCTCTCTAGTGGAATTGCAAAGACACAAGTACACAGCAGTACAGAAGGATTCTGAGTCCACCGCAGAACCAAACCAAACATCACCACCAAAAAACACACTGGGCAAGATTGTGAACTACTCACTCACATTAGTGAGCAATTACTCACATAAATAGTCCAATTACTTAGACTGGATTTAAAGGGTGCATTTCATATAAGTAAGTGCTCACCAGTTGAGTAAGGAGCTAGTTTACAACCTGACCTATTAACATAGAAACTATTAATATGTTTCAATATGCCATCAAGCCCTAGTCCACTGTTAAAGGGCTTGATCTTATACTCATTGCACTCAATGGCCAAACTCCCATGGACTTCAACATGCAGGATCAAGGCCATACTGAATTTGTGATTGACTATTAAGAATCTGATCAGAATAATATATCAGATATTTACAAGATTGGCATGGCAGTCAGCTCAAGCTTTTCCATTAAAAAAGTTGAATCCTTCTATCCTTTATAGCTATTACTCACAGAACAGCTACATTAAAAGACTAGGAAGGCTTCAGACACAAGCACTCATGTGTTAGGAAATGCCAGAATTAAGGCTGCCTGAGCAACTTCAATTCAGCCCCCTCGTGCATATGTCTTATGAAACAGTCTTTAATTACTTGATTACGTTATTTTGCTCACAGACTGTCAGTGGGCAAGATGGACCTGTTCTGGGGTTAAATCAGGCTTGTGTATTGAAAAAGGCTATTGTCGCATTCTGACACCCACATGGGTCATCAGCAGGGTTGGAACCTTCAGATCCAGTACCCAGACCTCTGTCGCTTGAGCTAAGGGACAAATTGGTATCAGTAGTAGGTTGTTATCTACTATGTGGTTCAGTGTAGCTAAGGCCTGGCCTGACATGACATCATTAACACACGGAGGGGTGCCTCATTTCTTGGACGATAAAATGAAGGAGGTAAACAGACCATTAGCCTGAAAACAGAATGTTTGTGCTAAATAACTAAACAGGACAGTAAGCTAAACAGACAGAATGTCTGAGCCAGCTAAAATAAGAGGGAGAACATGCAGGGAACCGTTAACTACGAACAATATAAGTTAGGACTGTAGAGATGAGGTAGAGTGTAGATCAAGCATGGACAGAGCATGCTATACAGGAATTGGTTCGTAGAAGGAACCATGCCAATCCAAAAACGTGATGCAATGTAATGTGTAAAGGTATATAAAGGAAGAGGTTTTCTGTATAGCTTTGGATATGTGGTACACCTGTTATGCTTATGGAAATTCATGGAATCTTTTTCAGGGGACAAGGCAATACACTAGGTTTATTTAAAATGCTAATGAAGTATTAAAGTCAATAAGTATATACATATATTCACCCACACAAAAGGTTCGGCAGCTGGTGTTATAGTTACCAGTCCTAATCGTTGCTTGAGTCAGTCTAGTGGTCAGCTAGACTGAACATGAGTGGGAGCTGGACCTCTGTCGGACACATGTACTGATGCTCCATTGTTTTTGCAGAACGAACCCAAAGCCTCCTGGCTCTCACCCCTCTTTTATAGGAGTTGATTCTCATGGATCCGGAGTGTCATGCTTCCCTGAAGTGCCTCAAGAGTGAGTACCAACCTTGGGGCAGATTGTTACGAGCAGGGCACAAATCCCAAAGTGGCTGTGAGGTCTGTCCTTAGATTTCACCAATCAAGTATCAAGTGTAAACTCCTCAGGCACTATAACAGCCTAACCCTGGAGTCACAGATAGTCCCCTTGAATACTCTGATGTATCTTGTCACCTAGGCAAGCTTGCCTTTGTGACAGATGGTCCCTTACACCAAGAATCACAACAATATTCAGGTTACTCCCAATCCCTTGCTTATGCATAGATATCTTGTTCTCCCAAAGTCCAAGCAGCATAGAGATACAGTTTCTTCTTGTTAGGGATTTTTATTCCCTTCTCACCAGAGTTCAGGCTGATGGGATGAGCCCACATCTCTCCATTGCAGGGGTGCAATTAACAACGCCTTTGTCCTTTGATGTTCCACAGTGGCTCATTTGGTTTCAATGGGTCTTCTTGGCGGACAAGACCGAACACCTCCAGTATGAAGCCAGCTTTTTGTATATGATCGATGCTTCTTTCCTCTTTGATGACTTAGGCTATATATATACTAGCACTTTTGTCAGTAAAACTTTTGTTGGCCAGGGATGTGGAAAAAACCACACCCCTAAGTGGCGTACATTTCAACAACAGAAGCGCCAGTGTGGGAGACGCTCTCCCACCAACATAGCTACCGCCACTTGTTGGAGGTGGTTTAATTATGCTGATGGAGAACTCTGTCCCATGGGCATAGAGCGGCTACACGGGAGACCTTACAGCATCACAACTGCAGCGGTACAGCTGTGCTGCGGTAAGGTCTGTAGTACAGTCACAGCCTTAAATAGGTAGCAACTTCTATTCAAATATAATGGGCTGCCGAGGGGTTTCTGGAACCAAAGCGGCGTTATCAGTATGCTCCATGATCTTTCTTTTCTTATTTTGCTGCAAAAAACCAAAAACAAACAGAGAGGAGGCCTGTTGCAAGACAAGATAAGAAAATAAAGTGCTAGGGCAGTTATCGTCAATGGAATTTTCATCTCTCACCTTCCCTTGCAAGAAGAAAGAAAGTGTTGGCACAGGAGAAAGTTCCCGTGGAGGGACCTCAGTTCTCATTATCATTGATCTCCAGCAGCATCCACTGAGCCTTCCATCTCAAATTCAAGCAGTGCTGCATTCATCTCGTTTGGCTCTGTGAGTGTAACAATCACTTTTCTGAATCATACAAAAGGTTTTCTCATCTTTAAGGGAAACTTTTAACACAGACAAGTTTAAACGGCGTGAGAGCACACACTCACCTTCTGACCTTCTTACTGTGGCAGTTTCTTCCAGGTTCTAGAACCAACCATTTGCGGCCAGATCCTCAGCTGGTATAAATTAGCACGGTTCCATTAGACCATCCAAAATGCTCTGTGCCAACCTACTTGTGTTAGAGGTTTATCATAACAGTGAGGAAACTTTTTGTACGATTTGAAGGTTCGGTGTAAGAGCTAATAATTAGATAGGGTGAGACAGATCCTCAATGGAGCATCACCGGTTTACATATGGGGTTCTGGGAATATCTAAATATTAACTCCTATACTAAAAATACTTCACACAGTAGTCTTTAAAGATTGAGTCCATATAGTGGTAGAACAACTGATTTTTTCCTTTCAAAATTACAGAGCTATTATTGCAGAAAGTCAATCCAACACTGTTGGATATTTTGTTTTTTTAAGTCCAGCATCACACATGATTCTAATTTAACACAATGCCCAGAATTTGGTACTAAGATAGATCATCTTATATGTCCCATCGCAAAAAGAAAGTGTCTGCAATAAATGTTGCCTAAAATTATGATGTTCCCAAAATCTTTCTCATTGCCCTGTTTACTCCCCCTCCTGTCATTTGCTATAATATGCCTATAGATTAGGTGGAATCGAAACTTTAGGGGCTAGCGGTTTCACATTTTGCCAGCCAAATTAAAATATGAGGAAAATGTCTATAGCAGACTATATCCACTGCTGTCAAGTCAATCTGTGTTTCCACAATATGAGCTGATACATACATGTGTCTCAATTTTTATTACAGATATTTCTGAGTTGATAGTTTTGTATTAAAGCAAGTCAGAAAAAAATTCCATGGAAAATTTCATTTTTTCAGCAAAAAGACAAACATGAAAACATGCACCAAAACCCAAAATTTTCTTTTGTGATACACCTTATGGGAATTGCAGTTCGGGTGCCTCTATTGCTTAAGCTTCCTGAGTGGACTATATCTCCCATAATGCAGCTATTACCCCTGAGGGGGCGCCTTTTCTACGCACCCGGAGGCTGGAGCGTACTCCTGCTGTGGTGTTTTGGGTGGGTTTTTTTTTTTTTTGGCAGGGGTGGGGGGGGTGGCACCTTTTTTTTGGAAGTGGTGCCTTTTTTGGCTGGTGCCTTTTTTTTGGTACTCGCTCCCCCTGCTGATCAAACCTGGCTACGCCCCCCCTTCCCCCCCCCCCCCCCCGGCTATCTCTCCTCTGATGGAGCTGCTAGAAACCATCATGGGAGTCCTTGGCGGTCCTATATCTTGAAAACTTACTTTTCTGTCAATAAACAGTTTCAGTAGAAATTTTTTGACAAGCTCTTGCCTGTAAGAGCTCCCCTTTTTGGTAAGTAAAGGTTATGGCCTACTAATTTCCATTACAAATCCATAGAGATGGACTTGAACTGTCAAATTTGGATCCGCATGTCAATAATGCAAAGTTCAGGTCCAGCTCTCTAAAGAGATGCTTTTTATTGCCAAGCATTTTATTAAGTCAGCCATATGTGGGCACAAGAAATATACATTTCCTGCATTGCCTGTATTGTGTACAATCAGGACTGAGCTTTATCCATTTTTTAAAATCACTCCTTGATTTTTGAACCTTTCCTCTTTTAGAGTTTTATTTTTTGTGAAAATAAATAGTTCTCAGAAGGCTTCATCTCCTGCTACCTATCCCATGAGTCACCCAGACTCCTTCAGTTGCATTTTAAAGTCCCTCTCTCAATATGTTTCTCTGATTTTGATTTGTGAATGTAAACAGCTGGGAATTAAAAGGAATGCCATGTGATTGTATGCTGTTAGTAATTGTGTTACCATGGTAAACTGACCTTAATAGATTACAAAAGTAAGCTCTTAAGAGGCTTATCTACCCTTGTCTCCCACTAGTGAATCTTTATTTTTCAGAATTAGCACGAGTTGTTTTTTTTCTAATATGCTTTGATTCATAAGCAAGCTACCTTTGAAATGTATTTCTAGATTCAACTACAGACTACATGTATTCCATTGTATGTTCTAGTAGTTAAGATAGTTTAGTATTTCACTTTGAGGTCACTGGTATAAGCTTGCCTTGAATCAGTAATTGTTGAAAGTTGTTACCAGATGAAGACTGATATTAGACCTTCTGTGAAACTAGTTAGTCATTTCATTTCAGTTCCCAGTGGACAGAGATGACCCAGGCAGTTTCAGCAGAGAGATCAAGGATTTAATTGGTATGTAGACTGATCTATCCTTTCATCTTTGGAAGTGGTCCCTTTACACCAAGGTTGAGGAGATTTTCCAGAGCAGTGTACCACAGGGAAACTTGTACTGCTGCTGTCTGAGCTGTAACTATAGATGAAGGATTTCAGGTCTCCAGAGCTCCCAATCCAACACCTTTCATGAGCACCAAATTCAACCTTCCCCAACCCTGACCCTCACAAAGCTCCCCCTCCCTAAAAGCCAGGGAGAAAAGATGGGACTCACAGTGAACCCTGGAAGTAGGCAAACAGACTATGTGAGACCAATGATGTTGGGGCATGGGGGGAGTAAATTTCAAAGGCAAAAAGCTTTAATGGAGACAGCCCGTTTCTACCAGCAGGACTCGAGCTCAAACATTTCCACTGATTTCTATTGTGGCTATATCTCACAAGGAAAGAGGCAGTCACTGTGATCGTGAGGGTTGGTGACAGGGAGGGGAATATAACTAAACCCTGGACTTTCTTCCAGCAATTCTTGGTAACTCTGACAATTATGTTCTCACCACTAGGTTTTGTAGTTTATTGACATTGGCTAGTCTTATTTCCTTAACGAGGCAGTCTGCAGCCTGAAGGCTGTGATTTATTCTACTTCCCAAATAGTTTAATTCTGCCCTGGTTACTCTTGTCTGAAATATCGATCTCTCGATGTGTAATACTAATTAGAGCAAGAGCCGCAGTGACTGTTATAGTTAAGGTTACATGACTATTACCTTCTGTGTCCAGTTGTTGTTCATACATTTCTGAACTGTCCCCTTTCTGGATTAAATTTTCCATTCTAGGTCTCTGCCAAAAATGCATTATGTTGGAAAGTCTGAGACAAAATGATTCATCTGTTTGTAACACAAAGATTTCCTGGTGAAGAATGGGGCTATAAAGTGTAAAAAATTCTCATCCCTTTTTGTGAACAGCCCTGAAACTAAGGTTGTTAATTCAGTAGGGAAATAGACGTCTCTGAGGAGCAGTGTCTGCCTTTGTTCCAAAGGAAATTGGTTTTGAGTCTAATTTTAAGTCTTTGAAAATCATTTACTGAGCAGTTATGGTAGATACTTTTACTGGGCTAATAAACTGTGCACCTAAGGAAGAAATCACTCCACCAGTATGGGATGCAGAGTTAGCTGGGTAGCAAAGCCTAGTTGAATTGTTTACAGTAGGGACACTCAGGCTGGGGAAAGGTCTTCATGCCTTAAAAGCTGAGGAAGGGCTCCTGGTGTTTGATAAGGTGTGCTAGGGTTTAGGGAAGGCCCCAGTGTACATTGCAAATGCAAAGCCCAAAATAAGGCTTCAGTAATGCTGTAGGTGGGTTCTCTGCACAGGGATGAATTTCTCCCTAGGAACAAATGACTTTGTTTGTTGGAGTCTAGAGGCATTGACCAAATTTCGAGTGGGTGGCACTGGGGGAACTAAAAGCAGAAATAGGATGAGCAGGACCCAATTCAGCTAAGCACTTAACTGCATGCTTAAGTGCTTTGCAGCGTGGGAACTCTAACCCTAATGAGTTACACGCTCACAAAGTTGTATAGGTCTGACATAATGCAAGGGAAGGTAGCAGCTTTCAGAATTGCCTGAAATACAAAGTTCCAGTGTGGGTCAGCATGTTTCTGGGTCAGTAGTATTAGAAGCTATTGAACTTTTTAAACTGGGAAAGCTTCCTAAGGTAGATGCAGGATAGTCTTCTGGGAGAAGATAAGGGTCCTAATTTAGTGGGTTTCTATAGTTGCATGAGTGCCCCAGGGTGGGGAGGAAGGGTGGCAGGAGCATTTTATCTCCCCAGACTCTGTGCCCCCCTTTGAAGGACCAGGCACATGGGGAGCAGCCATGGTGGGTTGCGAGGGTATAAAGGTTTTATTGGCCTGTCAGTGCATTATCGGGTTATCTCAAATGTGTTGTGCAGGTCCCCCAGAAACAACTCCCTTCTGCTCTGACAGGCCCAAGCTCCCCAGACTACCCACCTGAGGCCCTGACTCTGTAAACTCTCCTACCATATGCCTTAGGGACATCCCCAGAGGATGTTTCACCTAGGTTTCACTGAGGCCTCAGCTCTCCGAGTTGCCTCAGGCACCAGATCTCACTAACAATTGACCCAAGGTTCCAAGTCCCTGGTTTCTCCCACCCTCCATCCGGCTCAATGTCCTCCCCTCCCCCCACAGTTTATCTTTTTAAGTTGTGCAAGGGGTGGTGAAGTAGCAGCATTTCTGATAAGAAAAATCAGGCATTCTGGTGTTACGGCTAGGGAGCTCAAATACCACATTGACAGGTGAGGTAGCCAGGCAGGCTTCGAGCATGTGAAAATGGGTGTAGAAGGGAGCTAAGAAAAACCTCACAAAAGGCCAGGGTAGCAAGTGTACATCAGCTGCATGCCAATTAACTACAGAAGGCAGAATGCTTCCTGGTGTTCCCTGGGAATAGTGTGGCGCTTTACCCCCTTACTTTGGGCTATGCCCAAATGACACAATTGAGCCCTGCATGAATAGGGACTTGATCTAAAATATGATCATCACTGTGTGAAGAAATGATCAATTTGTATGTGACACACTGCTAAGCTAAAAACTAGTTTTTCTGATCAAGTACCTGCTATTAGATTGAGTAATCTACATTGGCATTCATTTGCTGACATTAGAAAACATTAGGTAGAATCCACACAAATTCTGTGTGTATAAAAGGGGCAAACAGCATATATCTAGCAATTCTGTTAAGTGTAAGCTGTTAGGATTGCTCCTATAATGATGTCAACTCCTGGCTGGAAGTGAGATGTACTAATTTGTGTATCTCCCTGGTATCGACGTAACCAGTTCAGTCTGGTTTTGAACTTAAAATCTATTCCCAGGTCACATGCTTGTGATCCTTTTGCACCCCAAGGCTCTTGGCAAAAATTCCGACAAACAAGGTTAAGAAAAAAAAGATTCAAAATACCCGAGGCAACGGATTTCTAAGGCTTGATCTACCAGACAAGGGAAAAACATTTATTTTTTAGCTAGAATGAAGGACAAAGCAAAGTCATTTTAACAATGCTAACTTAATGCTCTCTAGAGTAAAAAACAACATTGACAAACTGGGAGATCACATGCAGAAATACTGCCTCTTTGACAGGCTCCATTTTGCAGGTAAATCCCGAATAGGATGAAGAGGACTCTGAGCTTGAAGGAATGAGAGGTACTGTGTCATTTACTGTAACTACCTGCAGCAATCAGCCACCTCTGGTTAGCTGGTATGGGTATCTCTTGGCTACTATTGAGAAATGATAATCCCTCTAAGTTTAATGAAATATATTTGATCAGAAACTCCTACAATTAATTTCAAACTTTACTGATATCACTAAAAAGATGGCTCATTGGGAGATCAAATATCAACATTCATATTTCAAAACTAATTTTGTGCTTGTGATAGGCATAGAATTCACAGCACCTGAAAATGAAGTTTTCTATCTGCAGATCTAATGATAACCTCCGCAGGGGCAACGCAAGCCAAGAGTATCATTTGCTATGGGCTTAGGGGGGCAGTTCCCTCCCCCCCGACAGTTTCATAGATCTATATGATCCACTTTCTGCAAGCTTTCCTTTGTTGATCTAAAAGAGCATACAGGAGGTCATGACATTTTTGCATCAGTATCATTAATAGAGAGGATTTGTTGTAGAACAAAGCTAGTATTAAAAAGCTTCCATTTGGTGAGACTTAAATAAACCCCACACTACAACCCTGCAATTGTGTGTGTGTGGTGTGTGAGAGAGAGAGAGACAGAGCGAGAGAGAGAGAGCGCACACACGTGCACCATTCACCATAGCTAGAAGGATGCTTATAATCTTTGGTGCCCCAGGACAGTGTTTCCAGATGTAGCCAGGAGATTAATTTGGAAGAAAATCAGAATAATTCAAAGGTCATTTTCATTACTTCTGAAGTAATCCAAGAGGAAATACAGTCTTTAAAATAACCATGTCTAGATGGAAAACATAGTTTCAAGATGTTTGAGTAGATTCCCCCTCTCAAGTGTTAAACCCCAGCTTTATTCAGTAACAGAAGGAGTTTTACTGAAGCCAAGAGACCTTATCATTATAAGGCTTTGCCATCAACCATCAAGATTCTGCGTGGAACTAACTAACATCAAGTCCCTACAGGAAGCTGAAAGTTTTAGTGTTCCTCAAAAATGAGCGTGCTGAGTCATAGTCCTCCAACAAATCCAATGAAGTTATAACTATATCCTGTTCTGAATAAACACTGAAGTAAAAGGCCACAGTATTTATAGCAAGTAAACTCTGAGACTGAAGGTTAAGAAGTTTATTAGCCAGGAAATGGCTATTACTGAATTAACAGGAAACAAGTTGCAGCTGTTGTTGTTATATTCCGATGTATTTGTTTTCTCAGCTCTCTCACTCAGGATCCAGTTCTGCACTGAGGCTCCATTTCATGATTCTGGTTCAGCTGTGCTCAGCAATTAGGTTTGCCAGACATTTGGTTTTCAACCGAAAAGGGACCCTGGCAGCTCTGGTCAGCATTGCCGACTGGGCCATTAAAAGTCTGGTCGGTAGTGCTGTGGGTCTGAGGCAGGCTAGTCCCTACCTGTCCTTGCACCTGACTGTGCCCCAGAAGTGGCCAGCAGGTTGCGCTCCTAGGCGGGGTGGTGGGGTGGGGTGGGACTCTGTATGCTCCCCCCCCCCCGCACCAGCTCTGCACTCTCATTGGCTGCACGTTTGAAGTATATTATGTGTTCTCAGAGCCTATATTAGCCTTTCAGCAGCACCAGGTTTATAATTCATAGCTACCCTTTTTCGTACTGATATTTGTCTAACCCAGGGGTCGGCAACCTTTCGGAAGTGGTGTGCCGAGTCTTCATTTATTCACTCGAATTTAAGGTTTCGTGTGCCAGTACCACATTTTAACATTTTTAGAAGGTCTCTTCCTATAAGTCTTTAATATAGAACTAAACTATTGTTGTATGTAAAGTAAATAAATTTTAAAAATGTTTAAGAAGCTTCATTGAAAATTAAATTAAAATGCAGAGACCCCCAGGCCGGTGGCCAGGACCCGGGCAGTGTGAGTGCCACTGAAAATCAGCTCACGTGCCACCTTCGGCACATGTGTCATAGGTTGCCTAGCCCTGTCTAACCCTATGTGGTTTAGGAAAACTGCTTCAAATCTGTTATTAATATTTTATTTTATGTCAAACTGACATAATTTAAATGGCTTCCAGCAGAGCACTGATTTTAAATTTCTGTATGTTTTCTCCTTCGTTGTTCAGACCTGGGAGCTCAATTCAGAATGATTGAAGCATTTGTACAAGCCAAATACCAGGAAAAATGGTAGAGGAATAAAACACCAATCAGGAAGCTATCTGAACAGGGAATTCACTTCAAACAGAAATCTCCCTTCCGGTTATAAAAGGAGAGTTTTTTTATATACATCTTTTTTCTACTTCACACTGCATTAGCTACCACCAACCATAGCTTGGATTGTTGTTCCAGTGCCAAAATTTAAAGTGGGTTTTAAAGTCTGTTCTCCATCCCTAAATAAACACCACACATACAGAACACTTGATGAAGATTAGATTTTTTTAAAAATGCAATAGGGAGATGTCACCATGGAGATCAGTCCCCACTAACACCATCCAAGTTGCCAACTTGTCTCCCCTAATTCAGGATGACTGTTCTTCTGGAAAAGCAAAAGTGTGCATGGGAGGGGTGGTGGTGACTGTATCCATGCGCACATGTAATTGTAATTACAAGAAGGATTATAAGAAGCAATCAGAAAACAAGATTTGGGAAGATCCAAAAAATCATTCATGCCGTTATGAATGTCACTATAAATTGCAATCACTAAAGGGAAAATCCCACCTCAACTTCAGCAGTCATAAATATCCTCTCATCCTTAGGCAGCAGAACCCATGCAGAAGGGAAAGGGCTGATTTGGGGTGATGATTTAGAGCATGCACCCACTGCATGGCTCCCACAGGTCAAGGTGGGGGCTTTGCATAATTAGGCCAGGAGACTGGTGTCTGGTCTATGGATCCTCTGGTCCTCCCATACCACGGCTGTGTTAAGGGCAAGCAAGAACTGAAGAATATTCTGTGGAGTGGCTCCTGGCAGGACTGGGGGGAGGAGGGGAAGATGTCCTTCCTCTCACCACTTTCCCCTTTGCCTCTCTGCACAGGGGGAAAGTGGTGAGAGGAAGCTGCTCGTGCTGGGTTCTGTGAAGATTTGGCTTTAAAGGCCTAATCATGCAGCCTCTTCTCATGTGAATAACGACTGGAGCATCAGACCGCTAGTGAGGAATGAAATGCACATGTGTTCATTCTGAGAATAAACTACTGTGTAATGCATTTCTATTCATGGGAATGAATGAGGTTCCATTGTGAGTTACAAAAATATCAGGTAAAATGGGGAAAGCGGTGTAAACACTATGTGTGTGATTCTGCCAAGTGTCTCAGCTAGATGCAGCAACCCCATTTCTTATCAAGAGTCATGAAACTGCAATTCCCATTGAAAGGGGCTCTCAGCATGTTGCTGAGATGAGTCATAATATATGGTAAAAAATGTATTTATTGTTTTCGGTCACAATACCACACAATCCTCAGGGCTCCCAATGCAATTAGCAGTAATCAATTCAGATGTAGAAGGAGGTTTAGCTTTTGGTTTACCTTAGCTACTTGCAGAGAGCAAGTTGTTCCCTTTCTTGATACAGATTTCTAATTAAACGTGTGACCTATCAGTCTATTTCATCCTCAGTGCCAAACCTGTTATCTGCAGGGCGCTGCTGTGCACTGTCACCTTCACCAAGGGAGGTAAACATTTCTTTCATAGACTTTCTTGATCTTGCATCAATGAAATCAGTGAGAGTCTTCTCACCATCTTGAATAGGAACAGGATGCCCCTTTGATCCTGACTGGTTCCTTCCCCTCCCCCCCTCCCATCTTTTCATCCTCCTTCAACTGTTCCCAGTACTGATCCTCCCCATTTTCCTTCACAATGTGTTCTTTCTGTTTCTCTCTCTCATCCTACTGCTTGCTTTGCTTGCAAATCATGTTAAACTTCTTTGCTTAAGGCTGCTTACATTTTGCTTGTCTGTCATATTAAAAACTCTTCTGTCTCATCCCATACTCTGTTCCTGTGTGAGAAAAAGTGACTGAACATTGGGCACAATTCTGTAAGGTGGTGAGCACCTCCTGCAAAATGCAGAGGACACTCAACTCTCATCAAAGTATATGGCAGTTAAGAATGGTCTGTGCCTCCCAAGATCAAGCCCATTATTTCTAATGACTGTTGGGCCCAGGTCTCATTTCTGTCCCCAACTCAAGACAGTGCTTGAGGTTGGTTCTTAAGCCACATTAATATTATTTCATTCAAGGGTTAGGAGGCATGGGTCAGCATCATGTCACATTCCCCCATCAGTACCCAGCCTGGAGAAGCTAATGATCCAACCAGCAGACCAAATTTGGTGATGAATCCTGGTCACGTGGCACCTGAGGAGCGTTGCACAGATGTTAAGAAGATTCAAGAGATGGAAGAGAAAACAAGAAAATGAAACCCATGAGGTGACCAGAAGTTTGAAACCCCTACTCACAGGTGGATTCTTGACAAAAAGAAAACACCTCTGTAATCCTGGACTTGTTTTAGATCAGTGGGGTTCTCATACTGGGTCGGGACCCCAAAGTGGGCTGTTTTAATGGGGTTGCCAGGGTTGGCTTAGACTTACTGGGGTTTGGGGCTGAAGCCTGAACCCCGCTGCCCGGGGCCGAAGTCAAAGCTTGAGGGCTGAAGCAGTCTCAGGTTTCAGTCCCTCTCTCCCGCCCCCCACCCCCACCCCCCGGGGTCATGTAGTAATTTTTGTTGTCAGAAGCGGATTGTGAGGCAATGAAGTTTGAGAACCCCTATTTTGTGCAGTAAGTAGATGTGTATAAATATATAGAAGACTGTCTTTCCACCCACTACATGGCATTGAGAGTGTGATATTTATTTTCTAATAGTTGATTTGTACTTTCAACTTCTTTACAAAACTTGATGTGGCTGGAAATGACTTTCCTGAAAAATATATTGCTAAATTAATGATTGTCAAGTAGTCATTATTAATAACATCGAGTAATTGTTTCATGTTCAACATAGCTACAATTAACAAGACAGCAGGAGAATATTTAAGGGTATCTTCAGTTGACGGCATTATTTATTGTATTCCTCTGGATGTGAAATCAAGACACATTAAGGGTAAGATGACAAGGAGATGAAATGGGTGACTATAACACAAATGTATTCTTTAAAAATAGACTGAAGTTCAACAACTGTTGCTCAGTCTTATCATTTCATATTAGTGTACATTCATCAAAGCAATACAGTACCAGCATTTGATGACACTGCTCTCTCTTAGAAGTTCAAAGATGTGCAAAACAATGTCTGGGTTTCCAAGCAACAGCATGTTAAATGGAATTGTTATTAAAAGCATCTATACAGTGATTGAATATCACAGTGATTTACAAGCCATACAATGAGACATACAAGCTTTCAAGTAGTGAGATCGAACAATAATAGAAACCAATTACTCATGGCAGCCAAAGAAGTGTGCTATTTAAGAAAACACAATATAGTATATTATATGGGCCAGATTCACTCTTGCGTAAGTGGGCTCAACACCAGCTGAAGCTGAGTGCACTTACAAGGGGCTGGATTTGGTCCAAAGTCTGTAAGTACAATATAATGAAGATGTAGGACCTGATTCTGCAAATATTTACTACAGGGCACAGATGCTTACTACCATGAGTAATCCCATTGTCTTCACGCCTTTTTTGGTATGATGGCTTTCAGACAAAGTGTATCCCTAAACTTCTTTCAAATATTAGATGATATCAGGCAGAAGTAGAGACAAAGGAAAAGACAGATGTTTTCACATGAATTAAAGTATCAGTACTGGTGGAGAGTCAATGAGGCAGAGAAATATTAGATCCAGATGGGTAGGCTTTTGTACAAAGGATGGCAAGATTGTGTGAAGGGATGGAGAAGAGATTAGTGTTAGCCAAGCAGGAATTCATTTGAGAAAGAGAAAGTCTGTCTGGCAGACTATGTATTCTGCACAATGAAAAAATATATGGGCTCATATTCCTAGCTGTAAATTGTCCTAACTCTCTATTAAAGAACTGTGCTGACTTGCACCAACTGAAGATCTGGTCCATGTTGTTTTTCCATGCCTTATTAAGGCAGTAGCAGCTCTGATTTGTTTAGTAGCTGAATGTTAAAAAAAACCTTTTTTTGTAAAAGCCCTGAAAATACTGTCTTTCAAAAGGTGTTTTTTTTTGTCTGTTTGCTTTTTATAGAGAACTAGAGATCAAACTATTGTGTGATGCAGATCAAAAATGCTCTCAGTAGGTGAATTTTTAGTTAAGGTAATATATGGCACCTATTGGTGGGATCCAAATTGTGAATGATGTGAACTGGGAAGGAGCTGTAAAAGTCTGTGAAGTAGGTCTGTAGCAGGGCAGCGACTCACCCCTGTGGCGCCTCCTGCTGATCGGTCCGGGAATTAGCTCTGTCCAGCCTCCGGAGCGCCCTCTGCAGGCCGATATCCCGCTTGCTGCTCTGGTCCCATGTCCCTCCCAGACCCCGGTGCCCTCTTACCTTGGGTGCTGCCCCCTGCAGTACCCTCTCAGGTCTTAGGGTCTCCCCTCCCTGGGGAACCCTCCACCCTCTATCCCCACCTTGCCTCAGTCTAGGCAACGGCCAGTCACCATTTGCCCTCATTCACTGAGGCAGACTGCAGTATAATTGCCACTCCTCACTGGCAAGGAGGGTTTGGCCTGCTGCTTCTACCTCAGTAGTCATGGGCTGCTGTTTCCAGGTACTAAAAAAACAGCTGGTCAAGGAACCTGTATTATTTCACTCTGACTTTTCAACAGTATCAGGTTCACAATGGTGCAGTGGTGCAGAGCCCACACTCAGAAGAGGCCTTGGTGCCCAGACTGTGGCCCTGCCCCGCCACTCCACCTGCACTCTGCCCTAAGGCCCTATCCCTGATGGGCCTCTTCCCCCGAAGTCCTATTCACTGTTCCGTCCCAACCTTGTCCCCCGCTCACTCCTCTCCACCCCCACCCTCCCTTCTGCTGGAGCCCCTAGAGCCCTCCTGCCCTGGCTTGTGGCTGGAGGAGCCCCAACCGAACCACCCCAGACTGCTGGCCGCCCCCAGTGCCGGGTCACCTGCCAGCCCCAGCTGCCTGCTGGCCTCCAGCTGGAGTTGAGCTCCTGCCAGCTTGAGGGAGAGGATGGGGGCAGGACTTGGGTGAGGGGAGGCTTAGCCTTCCCTGGCCTATTATACCGGCCCCATGCATTCCAGCTACTGATGACTCACATCCTTCAAGGAGTACAATCCATGAGGGAATAATCCCTGAATTATGCAGTGGTATTTGTCCCTGCAACCATGTTGCTTTGAAGTACTGCATTGAACTGGTAAAGATCATAAAATGCAGACTTCTCTTCAAGAGTTGGGTGTGGGGGGGTGGGGGGGTCAACATAATTACAGCCAGTAACTCTGAAACTGAGGGGGAGGGTGTTTGATGGGATCTACAGGCCCCATTCTGAACCAGAGTTGAGAGTAGAGCAATACTGGGCTAGGTTTTGCTCTGTTCAATTTTCTGCAAGGGGAAAAGATACCACCAAGCAACATTAACTCTGCTTTAATGTAGTTTTTTGCCATTGAGTTAACATATTACTTTAACAGGGTAGATTCATGAGACACTTCCCCGCCCCTCACTGACCACTGCCAACTGCTGTCAGATGAAGCTCATGAAAGCTAAATCTAGAGTTATGCAGGAGCAGACATTAATCTCATTTTTAGTTTCCCAGAATTTGCAAAGTAATTTACTTTAGATGCTCAAGCCCACATACTCATCATCTTGTCCCTGCTGAAGAAAACACAGAGAGGTTTGTTGCTTGTATATGTCAGAGGGCGTCACACAAAGACCGAGAGAAAATATGGAGCAGCAAGAAAGGAAATTACTAGTGAAGGAATCATTAAAAACAGAAACATTGGTGCCAGTGCTTTTGGAGGCTCTTGATGGTTGTTCATATTGATTACAAAAGCCACATCAAATTTCAGTAGGATGAAACGCTCACCGGTTTAGCACTGAGCAAAGTTGTGTACTAGCCGATGAGAGTGAACTGTATGACACAAAAGGCCCTTCCCATCCCCGTCAGTTATGATCATGTGTTAAACACGATGAGATCAACAAGCAAAATATATGGGAAACCATAGTCATTACTGATTTATTAATTTACTATTATTATTTATACATTATTCAAAACAATGAGATACTTTCTTATACATTTTGAAAGGATATGGCACTTTCTCTGAAAAGCTTTCTCTAAAAAGATCAGACAATGCAGCAAGGAAGACAAAAACAAAAGTAGTAGGCACCAGTCTAGAGGAAGGAAATGGGAAGACCTTATGTATTAATCATTTGGCAAAAATGATCAGAAGATGTTTAGTCCATATCATCCCAACGATTTTTTTTAAGCTGAACTCTTCATTGAGTTTATCTTCTGTAACTAATTTCTAAGCAAATTACAGTTAGGAGTTCTGGGGTGTTTTTTTTAAATGATATGAAATGACCTATTATCACTAGTTATTATTTGTTCTGCATTATATAAAACATAAAGACATCCCTGCCCCGAAGAGGTTTCAATCTAAAAGACAGACACAGAAGAGACAAGGTGCATGGAAAGCCCAGGAGTGTGATTTAAGTTAGGTGCTTTTTTGGGGAACAACTCCCTTCCCCTGTCCAATAAGGGAAAAAATGGGATACATATTGTCCCTCCCCCTTTATCCATAACTTCCACTAATGCTGCAGAAATTGTGTGCACGGCATCAAAGAGAAAATATTCAAGTATGTTTTGTGTCCACTTTTCCTGTTAGAAAAATTGTCAACTGAAGAATATTTTAAAAACCTTCAAAATATATCCAGCTGTCTAGGTACAAAAGAAAGGAGGAAGGAGAGAGTTGCTATTTCCTCACAGACTCTGTCAGCATTACATGAAAAATGCTGCAAGAATGGAATGCAAAGAAAACCTTCGGCATGCTACATTTTTGAGTTTATAATACCTTGCCAACAGTTGTGCCAAGTGTTTTACAAACATTGGTTGTATCAGCTGATAGCAGAAAACAAATCTTTAGCTCAGCTGAGGCTGATGTGGTACACTGTAGAATGATTTCTCCCCAGTGCGGACAGGAAGTCACAAGCATGGAAGCCGTATAATTGTATTGCCTCAGATTTAAGAATTTCCCCAATCCTATTTCCAACAGGAGCGGTGAGGATTATGGGAAAAGTGCTTCAGAAGTCCCAGAATGCACAGGTACAACAACAAGAGAAAGTGTGTGAGAAAAATCACTTTGCATGAAAAGGAGATTTGGATTTTAAAAAATGGTTTTCCACACTAGCGGGTGTTGAATAAATTTCCAAGGGCACTGTGCATGTGCAAAGATGTTTAAACCTACTCAAGCTATTATGATAAGATTTGAAATAGTGTTAGACCTTTGTTATATAACACTTGCGAAATAAATGAAAAAACAGGCCTCTCTGTAAACAAGACTGGTTCTTTGGTCCAGATTTTGTTCTCTGAATACAGACAAGCATATTCAATTGTACAACTTACAAATTTTGATGGTTAACTTATTTTCCAGAGATTGCATGTGGTAACATATTTTCTTATGACACACACAATATATTTGAAATTCCACTTTGTCATAAATTCCACTTTTAAAAAATAAAGGGAAAAATGTTTTCCAAAAACTATATTATACCACAAGATAATGTCTGTGTGCACAAACATACCTATATATACATAGGTATGTGCATGTGTAACGTATGCCTGCTTGGTGTGGTGCTCGGTTCCCCTCTAGTAGCACCTAGCTTAGCCGGAGATTGATGAATCGGCTACAGCCTTAGCTACAGGGGTGCTGGAACAATTTGTAGAATGGGGGCACTGAAAGCCTGTATAAGATGGAAACCATTTCAAGCCAGGGGGTGCAGCATCACCCCTAGTTCCAGCACCTATGCTTACTTAGGCACTAGCTAGCTTTTCAGGTCATGCAGTAGAGACTCATACACTAAGCTTTGGAGGTCCTAGGTTCAATCCTGCCTGCAGATGAACAGGATCTATTGGTGTTACATGTGTACACATACCTACAAACTAGCACCCCTAGCCTGCACAGACTTGCATTCATTCTTAATTTTCTGCACTTTGAATATTCCCACTGACGATAATCTCTGCAGGATTGGGGTCACGGACTAGACCCTTGATAAACTGCAGACTTCATAACTACTACCAAAACTGGTGGTTTATTCACTTAGTAGTAAATATTTAACAGGAGATTGCTGTAATGAGATCTAGATGTCCACATTTTTAAAGATATTCTACAGTACCTTTACTTAGCGTGTAAGCTCAGTAGGGCAAGGGCTGTCTTTCTGTAATGTGTTTGTTCAGTGCCCACCGGAAAGAGGCCCGTGATCCATGATTGGGATCCCTTGGGACTATCACAAAAAAAAATCATATTTGTATTTGATGGAGTGTTATAAAATCAATAATGTCAAAATAAATATAGAGTACATTTTGTGATGCACTCAATTTTTTTTTATTTATTCAATCATACCTCTTAATTTTAAGCATGTATTTAAGTGCTTGCATGAATTGATACTGATTTAGTCACATGCTTAAATATATCAGGGCCTTTAGGCTCAAACCTCCGAGGTGGTGAACTCCATTTCAGAAGCACTGAGTGTACTAATCTTCCATCATTTCAATGGATTTGAGGGCACTATTCACCTTGCAGGGTCAAGCCATTAATTGCTCATTTGCAAAATTCAATCAGTTATTCATAATAGGCAACTCTGTCATTACTTAAAATTGTTGAGGTTATATAATCTATATATGTGCATAAATATATTCACACACAAGTAGAATCTTGCTGATCTGCACTATTTTATACAGTTTAGCTGACACACTGTCTCCAAGATATCTGTTTTCCATTTCCAGTACTAAGCAACTGGGATTTGGCAGGCAGTCTCTTTTTCCACACAAAGCTGTAACAGTTTGTATATAATAAATAAAAAAACCTGAATATATTATCTGGAACCTGTTATGGGCTGCTGCTGCCTGTCTATAAAAAAGAAACATATATGTGAAACTTAACAGTGAGCCAAGAACAAAAAATGGAGATGGGGGTAGGCAAAAATGCTCAGCCAAGACTATTAAACTAAGACGCAACAGTGAATTAGGAAAATGCCAGCACCACCATCTGTTCATACATGTGTGACTTGTGTGTGTGTGTGTATATGTGTAGATGCTATAGATGCTTTTTTCTTTTTTGGTTTGGGTGTGACAGCATGGTGAAAGCTAGCAGCTCAATTGACCGTTAGAAATAGTTGAGTGTGCAGGCAGCCTTCCCCCCTGATCTTGTCATGCAAAATGTATCCCTTCTTCACCCAAGGCAAGGGGGGTACAAATTTAAAAGCAGCAAAGGAAGAATAAACTGCAATGAGGAAATTGAAAACTGAGGGGGGAGAAGATTAAAAGCTATTTTTTTCTCATCCCCCTCAGTCCAGGAGGAGTTCTTGGTCATATTTATAAAATTGGTTAGAGAAGTGTAGATGTGTGACTATGGATTGGAGAAAGGCTGCTGCTGTCATCATTTTGGTGGATGGGCTATGAATGAAAGCTGAATATCAATGCACTGAGCAAAGGAAGGGAGAGAGCCTTTACCATTTAGGTGCATGTTTATCAGGGTCAGGGATTAGTTCTATAGGGTTTTTCTCATTCTCTCCTGATGGCTGCAGCAAGCTGGAGGATTCGGATGACACCGGTGAAGGAATTGATCATTTACTGCCTATACTTTGGATTTTCTTTCCCCTCGGTGGTTCTGGTTATGATGTAAAATAATTTGGGAGAGAAGGGCTTCCTGCTGCGGAGAGAGAGAGGCAGCAGGAAGGAGCTCAGTTTTGCAGCCTTGGGTGTTGTTCGGAGCAACAGCCTGCTTTATTTTTCGGAGGGGTCGGGGAGCAGAGAGGGGAGAAGATGAAGAACTCCGATGGGTTTTGGGGAGGTGCGATCAAGGCTCAGCGGATTTAAAGTGGCTCTGTCTCAGGAGAGGTCCCAGCTTTCCTGGCAACGATTCTTGGGCGGGAAGTGTTTTCTTTTTCCCGTCCCTGCCCTTGCTTCCTCTCGCTCACGCCGTTTCGTGCAAAAAGGGGAGGAAACTGTGCCCATCATGTCTTAATGTTCAGCGGGGCGGGGCGCGCCTCTTCTCCCAGCCCTGTTCTATGCCAGGCGGGAGCGGTGGCAGCAGCCTGCTTCCTTATTTTTAAAGTTGGTATTTTCTGCCTCTCCGAGGTGGGGGCAGAGCTACCCTGATCCCTTCCAGCTGGGCCAGCAGCCGTGTCAACCGCTCCCCACCCCGCATTATTATCGAGGCAGGGCGCGTTTTCCCCGGCGCTAGTGTCGGCTTTTGCCCCAGCCCCTTGGCGTGGTGCTGGCGCTGCAGCAGCAGGGACCGCGTTGCTGCTGCTCCCGGGGCGGGCGCGTGTCCCCAGCGGCTCGCCGTGCAGCAGGGGGCGGGCCGGGGGCCGGCTGCCATGGGAGAGAGCATGTCCAAGCGCCTGAAGCTGCAGCTGGGGGGCGAGGCGGAGATGGAGGAGCGGGCGTTCAGCAACCCCCACCCGGACTACCAGCTCCACGGGGCCGCCGGCGCCGCCTCCAGCCCGAGCGAGGCCCCGGAGAGCCAGCGGGACGCCGCGCCCTCCCCAGGCGGGGAAGAGACCGAGTCCCTCCCCTTCGGCCCGGACGGGAAGGTGGGTGAGCGAGCGCGCGCGCGCTGGGCCCGGGCCGGGGGGGAGGGGCCGCCGCCTCCTTCCAGCGTTCGAGAACGCCCCGGTGGCCTTCCAGCGTTCTAGAACACCGCCGGGCTCTGGAACGTTCATCCCCTGCCTGGGGAGCCCGGCGAGGGCGGGGGGTGAGTTCCGCTAGAGCTGCTTGTGGCCCCCGGTGGGTGGGACGGGCCCGCGCCGGCAGGGAGGGAGGCGCGCATGGCCACAGGGCGTGGAGAGGGTGGGGATTGACACAGGCTAGCGTGGCTCAGACCCCACGGCCACCGGCCACAGCGCTGGGCTTTCATCAGGGCCTCCTCCCGCAGCACTGGGTGCTCCCCTCCCTGTGGCTCCATTGCATGACAGCCGTGTGCCCCTCTGTACTCCCCACAGCCACCTTCCTCCAGCCCCCCGCTAGCCCATCGTGCCTCTTATCTGCTCTGCCACACTCACATTGCACCCACTCCTCTCTCAGCCTCTATGCACCACATTGCACTCATCCGCACCCTGGACACAGGCATTGATCTGTATTTTACAGCAGGTGCCCGCAGCCCCTCGTCGTCCATCCCTACAAACCCAAATGCCACCTCAGTGGCCCGTCTACCCCCACCTTATCTACATTAGCCAGGGACACCCCATTTCCCACTAGGGTGGCCATTCACACATCCCAGAATACCAGACATTCCAGTACTTCCAGAAATGGTGTGAGCCCCTCCCGCTGGCATGACCCCGCATGTATGTCCATGCAAAATCACACCGCAAGGAGGATCCCATTTTGAAGAGAATGTTGCTCCACTGCCGCCCCTGTCCCCCAATGATGTGACCTTGTGTGTGACTCAGACTGGGGGCGGCGTAGTGGTGCGTTTTTCAAAATGATACCCTCTCCCCATCCAGTGCTGGATAAAATCACATTTGCTTTTATCTCAGTATTGGCCGGGGCACAAACCACCCAAAAGGAAGACTTTCAGGTTTCAAACTGGATGAAGGACCTGCTTGTTTCTGATCACATGCCTTATACAGCGCTTAGCCTGAACGGGCTGTGAGGGCAGGTGACGCCAATGCTTATAGTGTGCGTGCACTGCACCCCAGCTAACATAGATCTACATAGCAGTGTGGACAGTGAAGCACTGCTTAGGTGAATAAAGATACATCACAGCCTTAGGGTATATCCTACACTGTGCTCTACACAGCTAAGCAGCATCTGCCCCATCTACACTGCTATTTTCAGCAGTGTAGTGTCCTGCTGCCTCCCCCACTGCTGGACACTTTCCTTGCCACAGGGAGCTGCCAGTTCTTTTCAGTGAAAAGCAGTGAAGGCAAGGCCTCAGAGTAAGACTGGAAACACTAGCCTTATCTGCAGCCCTCAATGTACATACAGTAGAAGCTGTTTTATCCGGCACTTCACCATCTGGCATTTCCGATCTTCATTGAAATTTGGTTTATAGTCCAGTTGGCATAGGGCCAGTAGGGGATTGAGGCACAGGAGAGGGTGGGCTCTGGGAGGTAATTTCGGTGCAGGAAGGGGCTCAAGGTAGTGGGTTTGGGGCGCAGGAGGGGGTGTGGGGTGCCAGATCCAGAGGGCACTCACCTTGGACAGCTCCCTGCAAGTGGTGAAGGCTCCCAACTGCTCCTAGGTGAAGGCACAGCATGTGGCTCTGTCCCTACCCCAAGCTGTCCCTACCCCAAGCACTAGCTCCGCAGCTCCTATTGACTGGGAAACACAGCCAATGGGAGCTGCGGGGACAGCGCTTGTGGGTGGAGGCAGTGTGTAGAGCTGCCTGCTGTGCCTCTGCCTAGGAGCAGCCAGGACAGGTCACCGCTTGCAGGGAGCTGCCGAAAGTCAGTGCCCTCCGGATCCGGTGGCCCAACCCGCTACCCCAAGCCTACTCCTGCACCCAAACTCCCTTCCTCTTGGTCAACCGGCATTTTTCACTTAACAGCACCCATCCATTTCCCCAACATGTCGGAGAAAACAGCTTTTACTGTATATGTTACAGCTCCGAAATGATCAAACTTTCATTAATAAAGCTATAGAGAGAATGGAAGAGAGAGAGAGCCTCAGTTGGGTTACTTCCCTTCCAAATGCCCAGTTTTTGCCACAGTATTGTCTGGGCTTCTTTACACAGTGACTTACTATGCAGCAAGCCACGGTGTGACTCTACAGCTCACTAGCTTGCCATGCAGTCATGTCCTCTGTGAGGATTGCTGTGGTGCAGTGGGACTTTCACTGTACTGTGGCAGTATCCCTGGCTTGCCGCACATTGACAGTGTAGCCAAGCCCTCAGTCTGTGCTATTTTTAGAAAAGATGGATTGCTCTGTCTGTGATGGAGTTCACACTCACTCTTTAGATATTGCTGAGCCATTCCTTCCTCTTTTTAATCTATGGCTACTTCCATGTTCACCCGAAGGACAGTTTCTTTCTGTAATTATTTAATTGATTCTAGGAGTCTCTTGCCTTGTGATTACATCCGATGATGCACGTTTGCCAAACTATTTAATCAGGAGAAGATCTCTATCTAGGTACTGAGATGGCCACCATCACATTAGTATCTGAGCACCTCATGGTTTACTATGTATAAATCCCTCCAGCACCCCCCGCGAGATAGGGAAGTACTAGCCTCATTTTTACAGAAGAAACAGAAAAGCTGAACGACTGTCCAAGGTCACACAGGACGTCTGTAGTGGGCATAGAATTGAGCTTTTGAGGGCGTCCCAGGTTTCTGAGTCCCAGGCTCCCACTTTAAACGCAGAATACTTTCTTCTCAGTACAGTGAAACCTCGATATAACGGACTAATTCGGGCGAGGGGGTGTCCGTTAAAACCGAAAGTCCGTTATTTAATAATTTTTTAAAATTATTAAATAATGGACTTTCGGGTGACAACGGACACCCCCTCGCCCGAATTACTCCATTATATAGAGCCCTGAGACAGCCTGCCCACCCCCCGCCCGGCTCCCTGCTGCGGGGAGCCGGGCGGGGGGGTTGACAGCTCCCGCTGGGCTTCCCGCTGGGGGGAGCCGAGCGGGAGCTCTCAAACCCCCCGCCCGGCTTCCCGCTGCGGGGAGCCGAGCGGGGGCTCTCAAACGCCCCCCCCCGCCCAGCTCCCCGTTGCGGGGAGCCGGGCGGGGGGGTTGACAGCTCCCGCTGGGCTTCCCGCTGGGGGGAGCCGAGCGGGAGCTCTCAAACCCCCCCGCCCGGCTTCCCGCTGCGGGGAGCCGGGCGGGGGGGGGGTTGACCTGGGGGGGGATCTGGCGGGGGGGGCTGTTCGGGCGGGCGGGGGGGTTGGCGGGGGGGGGGGGGCTGTTCGGGCGGGCGGGAGAGGGTCCGTGGGGCTGCTGGGGGGGGGGGAGCCGGCGCCGGGCTGCTTGGGCCATGGGCTCAGCTGCCTGGTCAATTTCAGGTGAAATTGACCAGGCAGCTGAGCCCATCGCGAAGCAGCCCGCGCCGGCTCCCCCCCCCCTCGGGTGGGCGGGGGGGGTCCAGCGGGGGGGGGGCTGTTCAGGCAGGCGGGGGGGGGGGGTCCGCGGGGCTGCTGGGGGGGGGGGGAGCCCGCGCCGGGCTGCTTGGGCGATCTGGTCATCTGCCTGGTCAATTTCACCTGAAATTGACCAGGCAGCTGAGTCGCCCAAACAGTCCGGCGCGGGCTCCCCCCCCCCACCTGTCAGCCCGCCCGCCCGCCTGGCTCCCCGCTGCGGGGAGCCTGGCGGGGGCGGGGGTTTGACAGCTCCCGCCTGGCTCCCCGCTGTGGGGAGCCGGGCGGGAGCTGTCAACTCGGCTGCCCGGCTCCCCTCTGCAGGGAGCCGGGTGGGAGCTGTCAGCCCGCCCGCCCGGCTCCCCTCTGCGGGGAGCCGGGCAGCCGGGTTGACAGCTCCTGCCCGGCTCCCCGGGGCGGGAGCCAGCCCCCGAATAATGGATTTCGGATGCATCGGAAATTTTGTCCGTTGCATCCGAAGTCCGTTAAATCGGGGTCCGTTAAATCGAGGGTTTACTGTACCACTGGATGTCTCTACCTCTGCTGTGAATTACTGAATTGTAACACTGGTAGCAGCTCATGTAGGATGTAAGAGTACCAGCTTGTCATTCTGAGAACCATGCAAAACCTGCTTGGGTGAATAAAGGATAACGTGGTGACTTATTCTGAATTTCTGTGATACTAAATAATCATCTTGACACTTTAATGTAGCTTTATTTTAAAAATAGGATAGTGGTAGTGCTCTTATGACGAGGAATCCCTTTCTTTAAGCAAAAAAGAAACCTTTGGCATCAGAACACCTGCCAAAACAATTAAATGCTAATTGGCATCTGTGATGGGCATCTTGTCAACGATAAGAATGGTCTCACAGATTGGAGTACTCTCTCATTTCTAGTAATAGTCCCTTCAGGTCAGAGTTAAGAAACATTGAAGACGTACTGAGAGGAAGTTTGCACTGTGGCTGCACATGCAGAATTTGTAGATAAACAGAGCTCTCCATTCTTCAGTCTGTCATCTTTTTTTTTTTTTTTTAAATCGCTAGCACCAATATCAATTCCTTCTCGATTCTGCAAACTGCTCTCGTATCCCTGCATCCACATGGAGTATCACTGTAGGGCCGTGTGCACAGAATGATTTGCAGGATGAGTGCCTTAATGTTAATGGCTAAATGTTGATCCGTCTCTGAGTCTATTGGGAGTGGGATTTGTATGTGTGTAATTTCATTTTTGAAGAGAGAAGGAAAATGTGTCTTGGGGATGTAATGTATTTGAGATTAGAATTAGAACTGGATGTCCCCAGAGACTTTTGTAAATATAGATTTAAAAAAATCTTCATAAAACCAGGGTTATACATTCTAATTTATTTTATGAATTTTGCAAGTAGGACCACATACTAAATATTTTCAATATGGGGGAGGGGAAATTGGTTTATTTAAATATCTTTATTGTGTTAGGGAAAACTTTCCAAGTGTTTCTGTGTTAAGTGGTAGGTGGATCATAGGCAGGACAGGAGATCCATCTTTTCACACCAACCCTACTTTAGATTCTACACGTTCTGTCCAGGTTTTAGAGAAAATGTACATTCATAACTGCTTATTCAGTTGGACAGGCTGAGAGCATCACATAAGTGAGAACAGGACTTGGAAAACGTGATGAAGGAAGATTTTTGCTTCTGTATTGTTTTTAAATAACTATTTTTATAAAATGCATCTGGGAAGAAAATACTATGAATCCTTAACTCAGTGAAATTCTCCTACTGCAGATTCATGCTTCAGGAATTCCTAGCTCTAGCTTTACTTTGGCAAAATGGAACAAATTCCTAATCACACTACAATGGAGCATGCTAAATTGCAGTGGTGTGTATTTTCATCCTGTCACACATGGCATTCAATTTTGATAAGCGAGGCAGTTGGTAGCCAGCTGTGCCGTTTCATATGTAAGAGGTTTGGGTCACCTGTGTACCTTATTTATTACAAAGCAGGGTTCCATTTTTAAAGAATTAAAAGTAGAAAATCTCTTATTTTCCTCCTTTGGAAAAGAGACTGAGTCAGATTCTATAGTCCCATTAAATGGATGTAAGATGCTTTAAAGTCAGTGGAGTTAACTCTGCTCCTCCCCCCCCCCCCCGGACTGTTTCTGTTTTTCAGTAGTAAATTGGTTTTGTCAGAAGATTGTATGAGTATACTTTTCCTCATGAGATTTTGCTGGTATGTGTGAGTGTGATTTCCTCCATCTCCAAATCCTAAAATTATCTCTGACTTTATTGGGCCCTCCTGGAATATCATTTGGCCTCAGCATTATACCTGAGATCTCATTTCATTATTTTTGAGGGTGGAGGTAGATATAGATATAGGCTTCTATCCTGTAACAGAGACAGACCCCACTTTTGAAGACAGTGGGTCTTTACACAGGTTCAGGGTGTCTGGGTATATAGAGTGACTTGTAGGATTACAGTCTTCAGTAAAAGTCAAAATAGATGAAGAAAACCTCAGTGTTTTGCATGATCCCCATCTGCTACAACACAAGTGGAATGGTGAGTAAGAGCTATGTGACTCATATAATGACAGCTGCAAATATATGGGGGCTTCAGTTGCCATTGAAGTCACTGTATTATCAAGCAATCCATTTGATTTCATAAGTTGTCAAGTTAGCCATATAAAACTCCTCCACTTTGGAGAAGGTCTTCAAATGGTCATGTTAAACGTGAGACAGATAGGGCTTACTGCTGTATACAAACTTTGGTTTATAAATCTACACATTGGAATTCTGAATTTGGCATGTGAAAATGAACCTCCTGCCTCAACCCCAAGCCCCCGCCCTCATTTTAGCTCCTGGCCAGCCCCTGCACCCCAGCCTGCTCCTGCACCCTAACTCCCTCCCAGACCCTGCAGCCTCAGCCCTGTGCTCAGTGCACCCTCCCCCCATACATTCCCACCTGCACCCCTTGCACCAACTGGGTACTGCCCCAGGTAAGTACTCCACACCTAAATCTCCTGCCCAAATCCCAAACTCATCTAGCTCCTGGCCAGACCCTGCACCCCAGACCCCAGCCTGCTCCTTCACCCCCAGCCCTGGGCTCAGTGCACCTCCACCCTCAGTGCAGAGCGAGACAAAAAGAATTTGCTAGAACCAGGGAGAAGGTAGGTACCCATTCTATGTGGACAGCGCTAGGACCCCACTCAGCACGCTTCCGGCCTAGGTGAATGGAATCCCAAGCTGGCAGTGGACTGAGTGGGCCGGCGGTATAATTTTAATTTTATTGACGTTTCTTAAAGATTTTGAAACCATGTTTACTTTACATACAACAATTGTTTAGTTGTATTAGTTTATAATATATAGACTTATAGAGACCTTCTAAAAAATGTTAAAATGTATTACTGGCATGCAAAACCTTAAATTAGAGTGAATAAATTAAGACTCGGCACACCACTTCTGAAAGGTTGCCGATCCCTGGGCTATAAAATCTAAACAGAGTCTTCTCTAATTCATACAAAATGCATCTGCTACTCCTGCTGGAATTCTGTGCCACTGTGCAGTGCAGAATTTGCACAGAATTTTTTTTCCTGCAGAATTTGTGACTTCCGCCCAGCACTCCTGCCCCCTCTCAGCCCTGGGCAGCTGGGGCTCCCACTGTCAGCAGGAGCCCTGGCCACCAGGGCTGTCAGCAGCATGTTCTGATAAATAAAATATGCAGAATCTTGCAGAATTTTAAAATATTGTGCTTAGAATTCTTAATTTCTTGGTGCAGTATTCCCACAGGAATAATCTGCCTGTAATATTTCAGAGACAAGGTGGGCGAGGTAATACCTTTTATTGGACCAACTTCTTTTGGTGAGTGAGAAAAGCTTTCAGCCTTACACAGGGCTCTTCTTCAGTTCTGGGAAATGTCTAATAACCTGGGACCAACATACAGTATTCCATTCATTTAATTTTCATTCATTTCACTTAACTGTCTCTTTAGCAACAAAAGTATTAGAATTTAAACTCAAAGTTTCTACATTTTTTAAACTATAAGTGTATATATTCGTAGATTTACCTATTAACATTTTTGCCTGTATGTTAGTGATAAGGTCTCTGAAGAAGCCCATTAAGACCTTGCTTACATTTGCAGCTGTGTAGGGTAAACGTAGCTACATGCCGCAGTGAAAGACTGAAAGAGGCAATGGGGAATGGCTTCAGCAGCTCCCTACTGCCTTAGTCTTTCCCCACTTCTGGAACCTCCCTTGTGACTGAGCCTTTCTCTGTGACTGGGAAAGGCCCTGGGTAGCTCCCCCCATCAAAGGCTTTCACTGCAGCGTGGAAAAGCTGCCGCATTGGGGAGGTAGTGGGACACTACACTGCAAAAAACAGTAGTGTTAGACTGGGGAGGTACTGCTTGGGTGTGTATGGAGCCTTGTAGGGTTCATACAATGACATTCAGGTGTGGAGGGCACTCTCTTCTTCTTGTGTAGGGCACTTCTACTTCTATTTCTCTCTACTACTCTCTCTCTCTGCACTGCTGTTTATACGCATGCTAGCTGGGCATATGGTGTCTGTACTCTGCATGCCACCACAAGTGTAGGGCCACCCTAAGGATGGAGTTCTAGTGCTGGGTGGTATCAGTTCTTGTGCTCAGCTTCATCCTGCAATAAAGAGGAGCCTGTTTTTAACTTCAAGTCAATACTATGACTCAGTCCCCTCATGATTCCATGTGGAAGTTTAAATCATATTATGACAGCGTTAAACAAAAGTTGTGACCAGTGAGGATATGCGGTAGCTGCTTTTTAAAAACCACCTTATAACGAAGAGTGGGTTTCGCTGATCTGTGTCATTAGATTTAAAAATATCATAATAAAATGTTGCATGTGACCTGACAACCCATATACTAGAGACCACGCTTAATTAGGATGACTTTTAAGTAGGACGTTAATGATACGTAATTGCAAAGATTGCTGCTTAATGGGGATGCAGAGATTTAATGGGGACATCTTCATGGGATTTTTTTAGGGGCGTTAAGTCCCTTGGCTGCATCTCTGTATCATGCTAGTTCTAATTGTTCCTTTTAAATGGTTTTTCAGTCCTGTCATACATGCAAAAAGTCTGTGAAGTGCATCACCATCATTGCCTGGATGTTTTTCCCTTGAGGGTCAGCTGTACTTGCTGGGCTACCATGTTGGGCATCTCACAGCTCCGTCTCTTAGGGCAGCAGGCTCGATCTTTTCCTAAGGCTCAATCCTACTCCCATTGAAGCTAAATGGAATCTTACCACTGACTTCACTGGAGGAAGGTGCAGGCCCCGGGCCTAGTGTACATGTGTGCATCTTCCTAACTCTGTATGGGATGGTCCAGTGGTGTGATGGGATTGCAATATTATTGCCTAACCAGGACAAAAGGCCATTTCCTGGGCTGGCCTGGTTAAACAGTTCTGTGATACTACATTCAAACCCAGTGCTGCTTAATTTAGTCAAGCAATGCAGTACATGTATTTGCTCCCTGTGGCTCTTCCAGATAATGTTAACTAAAAACAAAAAAATGTGACTAGAAAGCCCACTCAGGCTTAGAAAAGCAGTTACGTTCTTTTCTTCCCTGTCCATCCCAATTTAAGGCTTCCAACTCAGAATGGTAGTAAATGTTAAAGACAGAGCATGGCTTGATTTCTACCCATTCTTCTTCAGATCCCAGTTTGAATTTACAGAGTGGATAGAAAAATCTTGTTCTAACTGGTTAGTTAACTTCAATTATGTGAGTTATTGGTGGTGAAAATAAATGGACTTCCAAAATGCAACATATTTTGGGCTGTAAGAGAACTTTTTGGGTGTATGCATACCATGTGTAGGTATATGTTCAGTGTTTCCAAATAATTAGAGTGTAACCTCCAGTTATCTCAACCCCTGTTTTCAAAAATTTAGGGTTATGTCCCCAAGTTATGTTACATGCATAATTCCCCTCGTTATCTGTAAGCCTGAGTAAATGTATTTGGATAATCTAGGTTTTATTGTAATAATATATGCCAACCAAAATATACTATGAAGCAAGAGGCCATTTTTGGATACCCAAGTACCTAATATTTATTCTTCATACTCCAGCACTTTCTTAGGACCTGGGTAAACTTGCAGGCATAGAGTGCTTTGAGTTGAACCAGCCTTCGGAGAGCGCAGTAGGGAAAGCACTAAAGTCTGTCCACACTGACAGCTGCAAGCGCACTGGCATGGCCACATTTGCGGAGCATTGGGAGTGGTGCATTATGGGCAGCTATCCCAGTGTTCAAGAGGCTGCAACATGCTTTTCAAAAGTGTGGGGTGGGGCGTGACAGGGAATGTGTTTTATGTATGTGGGGGGGAGTGATTTTTTGGGGTGCTGAGAGTGTCGGCATCCTGTCTTAAAAGTTCAAACCCTTCTCCCCTCCCCCTGCCTCTCTCTCACTCACTCAAAGCAAGCAGCATTCCTCAATAATGGTTGTTTTGTCTCAGAGCAGATAAGCATGCAGGCTGTCAGAAACAGAGCTTTGAAAAGGGCATATCTGCATTCCTACTGCGGATTCCAAAACAATGATATGAGTGGCCACTTGATTTAAGGGGATTATGGGATTTTCTGGAGGTCAGTCAGAGCTCAGTAATGCAACACCTCGTTCACACTGACGCTGGGGCATCTCAGTTGAGACACAACAAGCCTCATACTTCTTGTGGAGGTGGATTACCAGGAGCACTCCAGCTGCAGAATCCAGGAGCTCTAAGTGCCTTGCCAGTGTGGATGGGGCGTGAGTTAGGGTATGTCTTCACTACAGGACTAGGTCGATTTCCCTTAATTCGATTTTCTAAATTCGATTTTAGAAAATCGAATCAGTGTGTCCCCACCAGGACAGCAGGTCGACAGTGGTCGACACTGTCTGTCCTAGAACTTTTGCAGGGGTCGACATAGCCCGCATTGCACTTTGGGTAGGTAGCCCACAGTGCAATGCGTGCCAGACCCCCCCCCCAAGCAGCCCCGCGGACCCCCCCGCCCGCCTGAACCGCCCCCCCGGGGGGGGGGGGGGGGAGGGAGCCGGCGCGGGGCTGCTTGAGCGAGCGGGTCAGCTGCCTGGTCAATTTCAGGTGAAATTGACCAGGCAGCTGACCCGCTCGCTCAAGCAGCCCCGCGCCGGACCCCCCGCACGAGCAGCCCTGCGGCCCCCCCCTGCCCACCTGAACAGCCCCCCCCCCCCGCCTGGCTCCCCCCGCCCGCCCGAGGGGGAGGGGGGGAGCCAGCGCAGGGCTGCTTGAGCGAGCCGGTCAGCTGCCTAGTCAATTTCACCTGAAATTGACCAAGCAGCTGACCCGCTCGCTCAAGCAGCCCTGCGCAGCCCCCCCCCCTCGGGCGGGGGGCCAGGCGGGGGGGCTGTTCAGGTGGGCGGGGCTGCTCGGAGGTCGGAGGCTTAACTTCAGATGCCTCTTCACTTACTCACAGTAGACATAGAGAAGTCGATTTTAGCCTTACTTCTCTCGTCAGGCAGGAGTTACAAATTCGATTTTGAGGGCCCTTTAAATCGACTTTAAGGGCATGTATGTGAAGACAGGTACACGTTTAATTCGACCTAACGTCGTTAAGGTCGAATTAAAGTGGTAGTGAAGACATGCCCTTAGAGAGTACGGGGCTGCTTTAATGTGCTCTAACTCACAAGTGTAGCCAAGCCCTTTGCAGTTTTTGGTGTTTTATTCAGTTCTGAAAATCCTGAGAATTTAAGTCAATAGTGGCTTCTTGGTGCCCGAAAATAACTAGACACTTTTGAAAATCCTGGCCTTTTAAATAAGAATAAAATTTATTTTTAAACTGAATTTATTACCAAGCAGCCACCCCTCCTTTTGTGAGTCCTTGGTTTTATTTTTATCTCCCTCTCCCAACCCCCCCAGATAAGATACATTCATAAAGCAAGACCTTGTTCTAAAAATAGCATGTGGAGTTGTTTTTCTTACAGCCGTCGATGTTTACATGAGTTCCAACTATGCCTCTTGCATGAAAATGAACGTTCGATCAATGAAAACAGGATAAGGTGTTCTGCAGTCAGTGTTTCAGAACGTTCAATAAGGACCTGCTTTTGCAGAACTGGCGTTTGTTTCCATAGGGATTGGAGTGAGCTGCAGCAGGGTTGTTAGATCTCTCCTAAACTTCATTCGCTGTATGGTGACAATGCCAAATGTCTGGCTCTTTTTTCAGAAAAGCAGCTGTCGTCAAAGATGCAAAAATGAATAGCAAGTAAATAAACAAAAAAAGCCTTTTGCTAAATTCTGAGTCCTGATACCTTTGTGACTCATCAGAGATGCATCACCCAGCTGAGGCCCTGAGGCCTACTTGTGCTCAGAGGAAGGCAGCGATGTGGCATGTATGGCCCTGTCTAGGGAAGAAAAACGAGGTGTGTTTACCAAATCTGTTAGCTAGCGTAACCCTTCTGCCAGGTGGTGTTGGCAGCAGCAAAGGCTCAGTGTCTGGGGGTTACTTTTAGCATTACAAAACAGAATGGCTCGAACCCCACCCAGAAACGTGGGAAAACTGACTACAGCATGGGGCAGCTCCAATAAGGCAATACGCCCCCATTCAAAGCACTGAGTTTGTGCATAACGAAAGAAGACTTTCGTGGGAAGATGGGACTCAGCTTGATTTGGGAAAAAGACAGCAACAGTGACTCAGAAGTAGGCAAACAATAAGTAAAGCACCCCACAGTATCTTGAGCAGTTTCTTTGCTGCAGTTTCCCAACTTGCAGCATGAAGTCCCCTCTCCGTACCCCCTTACCCTTATCCAAGGACCCATGCTGGCCCGGCCCCGACCCCCCCTTACCACACCGCTCAGGCCCACCGGAGCAAGCCACCCCTCAGGAGCTGGCAGCCTTGCCCCCTTACCACGACGCTCCGAGCAGCAGGAGTTCAAGAGCTGCCCGGCTGTAGCTACAGGCCGGAGCGCTGGCGGCACAGCACGCTAGGGCTGCGGGGGGACAGCTTCCCCTGCCGGGAGCTCGGGCCGGTCATGAAGGGCCCGCAGGCCGGATGTGGCCTGTGGGCCGTAGTTTGCCCACCCCTTGTCCAGAGGTTCATTCATGTGGTTTCATGTCCACTCATTGGGTGAGGGGGAAATGATGCCACCACCACTAGCACCACTGCTCTGCTGCATCCTTAGGCTGATCCTACAGCACGATGACCACTTAGCTCAGCTAAGTAATCACAGTTCAGGGGTGACTTCGCTGCTGTTGTATCTCTGATCACACAGCATTTAGCTGCAATTCCACATTCTGATGGTCCACCACTTAAGGCTTGTCTATGCTGGCAATTAACAGCACTGCAGGTTTCTCAGTCAGGGGTGTGAAAAAACACCCCCCCCCCCAACGCAGCAAGTTGCAGTGCTATCTATGAAGCACCAGTGTAAACTGCCCCAGTGCTCGGAGCACGCCCCTTGTTGAGGTGGGTTTTTTAGAGTGCTGGGAGAACTCTTTCCCCCAGGGTGTTGCTGTGGAAGCACTTGAGCATTACCAGCATTGCTAGCCCTTAGTGTTTTCAGCTCTTTGTGACTGCTGCAAAGGAACAAGGACTCTCAATTGAGTTTTAATTAGCTCTGCCTGTAAACACTGGAGAGGGAGGGTCATATGTCAGGACTTTTTAAACATCCCCAGATAGAAACACCTACCCTCCGACCCCAACCTCGGTCTATCACTTGAATTTTGCTCACTATCCCATGCTTAGCGAATGAGGGTTAGAGTCACATATAATATGCCCTAATCCAGGGCATATTAACTACAGTTCTGCTGTCTTTTAATCATGCAAAAAGGATGACATTTCATTACCCTTGCATCCAAGGCTTAAGAGAATTTTAACCCAAAACAGACAAAATTGATTGCCTTGGCAAAGTAGGTCTGCTTCTTAGGCTTTTCCTCCAGTTAAAAACTTTTGCCAACTATGATTGCGAGCAATGTTGCTAAGTGGTGTTACGCTAATGAGCACGTTAGGAAACATATCTCCCTTTCCTAGCCTAGACACTGCTTCACTCACAGCTCACCTCTTCTCCATGCCCAGAAGCAGAGTTCAAGGGCTTATCCAAACACACAAATTTCAAGGTGCTCAAACTGGGGGTTGACTTCCCTGCTGTGGCACAGACGGCCCGTGTAACCTTAGGCAAGTCCATTTAGGACAAAATATCGTTAGGTTAACAGAGATATTTAGGTGTCGAAAGATGCAGGTAGACACCTAGTGGGGTTTTCAGAAGCACCTAGGCACTTGATTTCTCAGCGGCAGTTAGGTGCCTAAAAATGCAGACAGATGCCTAATGGATTGTTCAAAAGCAGCTGTGCACCTAAATACTTGCTGAATGTGTGTAGACAAGCCCTCACTCTGCTCCCCAAGTGGAGTGTTAGACATGGAAAGATTAGATTTTTGTTGTTGGTAAACATCAATTTCACTGTAGATATGTAAACCCATTTTTTGAAAAATTGCACAATTAATAATCAAAATGTACAGATCGGCAAAGTAGGAAAAATACTGTTTGAGAACTGCAGTTTGCTAAGGATATTTGCTTTATATATTTTTAACATATATAGTTGACGTTTTGTGTTTAACAGGTACAAAGCTTTAATTTTTTAAATCTCAATGTCTACTGTCATTAAATAATTATTGCCCTAAATGCCCATAACTTCCTGCAACTGTGAACATGTAAAGTGTTTAAAAATGGGAGGAAATACTTAAAAATCAGCATCGATATTCTCTGTCAAAGTTATATTAAAAAAATCGAGCCTATTGTCTTCATTTAGACTGCTCACCAGAATGGAGATCTGCACAGACAGGGTAAACTAAGCAGAGCTTTTATTGAAGAGGTTTTTCCTGTACACATTCTACTATCAGTAACACAGCTTAGTGCACACACAGACAGAGCTTGTGTCTCAGGGTCACTTCCGGTGCCTATCTTAAAGGGACAACATAACAGTTATCTAACTGCATGAATACAGGTACAATAGGGGTGCCGTGCGAGGCCATGAGTATAGGACTTCTGTGCATGAGTGACTTATAACATGACTGTTGCAGCATAGCCCATTGAGACTGAACTTGGCTGACATTTAAAAAATGAAAATAATCCTCCCAGATGAGATGAAGGCCCACTGGGGCGAAGTTATCCCCTTCTGTGCTGATTGCTGTGTTGGTGTTTCAGTGAGCAGTGCTCCCCCTTAAGTCCTTCAGAACCCTTTGAGACCCTACTTCTGTTCTTGCAGGAGCTCTGTGGAGGTGAGAAGAGGAGATGCCAAGAAGGCTGTATGGGGCTGAACAGGACCTGGGATCTCACTTGTTCAGATAACCATGTGGTCCTGAGCTTAGTGTGAAATCCTGGCCCCATCGGTGGCAGAACTCCCATTGACATCAGTGAGGCTAAAATTTCCCCTAGAGTGTGTATGTTCTCTCTCCTTCCTTGCTAGCATTGCTCCCCTCCCATCCTCTCTTCTATTTTTCTACCCTTGTTTGATCAGGTGCTTTTGGAAGTTCAGTTCTCCAAAGTGATCCTTTGCAGGACAGCCCGGCACTAGCCATATAACATTTGCGTTTAAAAGAAGTCATCCACTTCTGACTGAAATCTTTTTATGTGAAATGAGGGGGAAATACATATTTCCGTTTGTTCACTTGACAGGAGACTTTGTGTATAGTCAGTTTCTTTGTTTTCCCTGTATAGTAAGCAAGTTTCGCCTTTTGTTTGTGTGGTTTTACTTTTGTCACAGGTCATCCGGGGAGAGAAAAACATAAGAGATGAAATGTGATTGTAAAACCACAAAAGTTTGCAGAGAGCTTGAGTGGCTGATGATCCAAAGGAAGGATGGGCCAGTGCTTAGAGAACTAGCTGGCACATCTGGAGACCTGGGTTGACTTCCCTGCTCTGTCACAGACGGAACCTTGGCAAGTCCATTTAGGACGAAATATCTTTAGGTTAACAGAGATATTTAGGTGTCTAAAGATGCAGGTAGACACCTAGTGGGGTTTTCAGAAGCACCTAGGCACTTGATTTCTCAGCGGGAGTTAGGTGCCAAAAAATGCAGACAGGTGCCTAATGGATTGTTCAAAAGCACTTGTGCACCTAAAGACTTTTAAATAATCTTGCCCCTAGTCTCTCTCTGCCTCCATTTGCCATCTGTAACATATACAGTATTTGTGGAAATGAAGTACTGTTTTTTTTTTAAGGGGCATTGTTAAGTTAAATGTACTAAAGATTGAGGTGTTTAGATGCTGTGATGATGGGGCCAAATGAGCACCTAAGATAGATGGCTTCAAGTGCCACACTGTCTAATTTACTTGCATGTTTAAATTTACTGGATTTTAAATTGACAGTAATCCTTCAAATCATAAGACTTTCCAGTTGCTGTATTACTGACCTAAGATGGGATAGGAGAAGTTGACTGTTGTGTGATACAGTTAGGCGGCTGGCTTGACATAAAAATCACAAATGCAAAATCAGCTGCGGTTGCAATATGAGGATAATTCAGCAAGTATTCATTTCTGTTACTGCAACCTTAGATAGCGTAGCTGGGCATATAAGTGACACAGTGATGGATTAGCCCTCTTACTCTTGCATTGTTGTACTCATTATTTGCAATGGTTTGGGGTTTTTTAAAACATAAAAAAGGCTGAAATTAATAGCAGGATTTGGTTCTGTACAAAGGAGTAAACTAATGAGTTGCCAATAATATTGTACATAAAGTACAGGAGGGAGCCAGTCCTACCTGTCCTTCAAAGAGTTTCCTGCTGTTTAGATTGAATTCCATGAAATAACAGTAAGCTCTTTTTTTTTTTTCTTTTCTTTTTTTTTAAGCGAGAGGGGATCTCTTTCTTCCAAGCTGTGTGAAATTTTTAGACTCCAGCTCTACAAACATAAGAAACTGAACAAATAATTGTATGACTGGTAACCTCTCGTTCACTTTTTTTTTTTTTTAGAAATTGATGGTACCTTCACTTTTTAAATAACATTTGTTGTTGAACTTGACCTTAGATTGACTTTGGAGTCTTTGGATTAACAAAGGTATGTGTGGAACATGTAGACATGAAAGGACATACACGTTATGATTATCATATATGCCAAAATTCTGGTAAATTGTATGTTGTGTACTGTCTATGGACCCGAGACTCGCATTGACTTCAGAGAGTTTGGATTAGGTCCTGTGTGCATTCACACAATTCATTATTTATAGATATATACACACGCACACACAGGTCACTACCGGCAATGGAAAACTGATCAGGTTTATGAATCCATTATGTAGAATTTAATCTACAAAATTACGTATTTATGTTTCCTGGCCTTCTATTGTTTCAGGTTGAAAAGAGCATTTTCAGTTCCCCCATAATTGAAAGTAAAGATCGCTGGTCATAGTGGATTTGAATAGTTTTTTCTATATATAGAGAACGTAGTAGCAGTTGGGAAGATAGCATGGGTTTATTTCACCAGCAGCAAAGGAAGAATAATACAGAAACTGTGTTTCTGAAGAGAGCCATTTCTGCTCTGACAATTTGTCAACCCCTTGTGCCGCACACTCCAGTGGAAGCCAGGAATAAAGTGAATACCTTGCTATTAGAAGTCAGATTTACACCACCTTGTGCATTCCATTGCCAGAAATAGGCATAACAGAAAACCAGCATGAAAGGCTGAGAGAGCGCTGGAGTAATGGTCATAAAAATGAATATCAAGAATCAGAGAGGTAGCCGTGTTAGTCTGGAATAGCAGAGGTAACAAAGAGTCCTGTAACACCTTAAAGACTAACTATAAAGTTTTGAAGCATAAGCTTTCGTGGGCTAATACCCACTTCGTCGGATGCAAGGCTTGGGGGTCATTATTGGGGACATCTAGAAAAGAAAAAGTGTGTAAACTAAAACTGTCATACATAGGTCATCTGTTCTGTATCTGTAAAATGGATCTCTGAAATCCACTGAATGTACAGATACAGTGTGAACAGTGATACTAAGTGCAGTATTTTTAGAGTACTTCACTTCATGATTGCATACAGGCCTCTTTTTTTTTTTTTTTTTTTTTTACTGAGGCCCTCCCCCAGTCCTCATTTTTCATGAATTATAGCTGAGCAAAAACCCGTCATCTTAATGAACCAATCTCCTGTTGCAATGGAGAATCGCAAATGGCATCAGGTGGACATGTTAATATTAACAGCCTCCAACCATCTGTTTTATTTCAGTTGCCAATGGAAAAAAGCTAGACCATAGGGAGACCAAGAATTGTTAAAAAGGTTAAACATTTTAACAAACAACCATCGGAGCTAACAACTAGCTAAATTAGTTATGTATCTCTTCTAGATACTGGAGTCTACTAACTTGTGTCTACTGGTTTTAGCAGCTGAGAAAGCTGTACTAGCTCTCATATTATTAGAGATCCCTCCTAATTTGCTAGGAGAGTCTGGAGTGAAGAAACAAATCTACCATACTATGGTAGATATTTTGTTCTTTGTAGGGAAGTTAAAATGAAAGCCCCTTCTCAATTTTTTTTGGAGTAGCATACTGTCTGAATCAGTGCTGATCTACCAGATTGTCTGGTAACAGCATAATAAAGATTTGTCAGTGGAATAAATTGTCCATTATCGAAGATTGGAAGGATTACCAATTTCCTTTTCCCCCTCCAAACTGGATAATTGTACTTTACATTATTTAAAGAGCCAAACCTATGTACTATTTGAAACGTTTGTGGGAGGGGATTAATGTTTTAATTGCCAAAATAATTGTATTATAAAAGTACATTTTTATAGGATGCTTAGTGTTCACCTTTTGAATGTTGAAACTATGAATAATTTTACTTACAGAAGTAGTCCCCATGGAAGTCAATAGGGCAGTACATTATAGATAATAAATTATTCCATTAACTGTGAACTATGGCAGTACGCCATAATGCATCTTCTCATATATCATTAGTGATAGAATAAATGGTGGCGACAATACAGGAGTCCAGATTATACCGCATCACATCTGCATATGGCTTCCCTAATCAAAAATAAAACCAGTACGTGGACTAAGTGCCTGGAATGCTATGATAAAGCAATTGTAATGAGCATACTACACAGTATTTCCTACGGAAGTCTATACCCTTACAGGAAAACTACCAGTCTACATACTTTGTGCACATGAGATTTGGTCCTACGAACACATGAGCAGCTGGACTTGGTCACCTGAAAAGTTGTATTATATTTAACGATTTTCAATCTGCCTAAAAATAAACTCCAGAAACTGAAAATCCTATCTATTGATCTTGCACTTAGCAATGCTAGCGTCAGCTGAGTTGTCATGGCTGCATTCACACAACCTCTTTGCTTTTTATTAGTTTTCCTTTTCATATTTTATTGAAGTTGCCTTTAACAACACCCTCATACATTATATATAACATCACATTTCGTGAGGGTCGGAGTGAAGAGAAACCTGAATTGCATCTCCAACAGATTTATCTTTTATGGAATAATCAGGATTTTAAACCAGGAGAGGAGGGGGTTTTAGCTAGTTAGTTTGTTTATTTGTTATTAACAAGAATGGGAATGGGAATGGGGACAGTTTCTGAGGTCTTTGAGCATTTCATTAAAAATAGATCATTTAACTGACGCCTCCGCTCTCATCTCTTCCATTATGCACCTTTACTTATTCCCAGCCAACTATTTCTGGACACTAGTTCAATCCATGATGGCAGTGTTACCTAATGATTAGAGCAGGGATCTGGTAATCAGGGCTTATGGGTTTTGTTCATGTTTGAGTTCACTCTGCTACACTCTGCCCATTACCAGCTAGACCTGGAGTAGAGTACTGGCTTCTTGGGTGCTGGGGGCAAATTCTCTTCGCCTCTGTTTGCTTTTATTTACCCACCTTTAAATTGAATATATTTTTTACCTACCTCACAGGAGTAGTGTTAGGTTTATTTAGTGCTTTAAGAGCCTCAGGGCAGGGTCTACACTTAAAACACTGTAGCGGCACAGCTGCACCTCTTCAGTGAAGATGCTACTATGCCAATGGCAGAGCTTCTCCTTTTGGCATAGTTAATCCACTCCTGTGAGTGGCATTATCTATATTGAGAGGAAAAGCCCTCCTGTCGACATACTGCTGTCTATGCCAGGGATTAGGTTGCTATAACTGCGTTGCTCAAGGGTGTGGCTTTTTCACACCCCAGAGAGATGTAGTTATACTGATATAGGTTTATAGGCCTGGCCTTAGATGAAAGGCAGTATATAAATTCATAGGGTTATTATTAAAAACAAATGCTGTTAATACCATGGCATCCATATAATTCTTTAAATGTACATGAAGGGCTGCTGAAAGAACTTTATTTTAATATTCATATGCATGTGTGCCTAGGTAAAAATGTTTTTCCTCTTAGGCTAAGGACTGTACATTGCATGAGAACAGTACGGGCCAGCTACTCACTGCTTATGTGCTTGTACGGTCTAACTGGCTAAAGCATTAGAAAATTTTCTCCAGCAGCGGGCTTGGTTTTTCCAAGTCAGTTTGAATTTTTTTCAGTCCCCCCTCCTTAAATGTCTCTGCTCTGGTTTCAGATCAGTTCTCAGCTCAAAAAACGGATCCAGAGTAAAATCAAAGACCTGCTGCAGCAAATGGAAGAGGGACTAAAGACAGCAGACCCACATGACTGCTCTGCATATACTGGCTGGACAGGTGAGAAGTCTAGGATCTGAATTGAACACTTTCAATTAACTGACTTATTGAGGTCCCTGATGGTCTCCACTCCAGTGTGGGGGTTTTGTGTTCTGACAGAAATGGCAGTTGCATCATAATCTTATGGTAGATCTGTGCAAGCCATATTCTACAAGGTTCTGGGTCCCTTCTCTGTTCAATGTTAATGGAAAGATGCTCATTGAATTTAATGGACATTGGATGTGGCTCTGAGAGAAAATTGGTGTCTGTACTTGAAGAGTCTGACTGCAAACAGTGCCTCTTCAAAGAATTCACTTTTTTTTTTTTTTTTTGGTTTTAAAAATGTTTTACTGACAGAATGTTTTCACCTTTTGTCCACTATGTTGAATTGTGGTTCATGACTCGGCTCTATGGCAAAACAACTCTAAAACCAGGAGGGTGAGAGCGCGGCATCTTCTTGCACCCAGGACTCTGGCATTCTTGCTCTGACTTCCACACTTTTCTGTGTGGAGCTGGAAGTGTCACTGAATGAATGTCATGGGGATTGATCAGTGAAGCTGTGAAGTGCTTTGGAAATGAAAAGTGCCATGCAAGTGCAAGGTCCAAGGACCAAATGTAAATTAGCCAGCCTGATCCTCATGGCAAAGAATTGCAGTCATCAGGGTTGATTTGTTCTAATTAACCTGGATATAGCTCTTCTCGTTGCCAGAAGCCATCTCCATCTTGGCCTATTGGGGTCTGTCAGCATGGTGTTGTGGAGTGAGTGGGAACAGGGCTCACGCTATTGCTCTAAAAATTGCCATGTAGACAGCTTTGCAGCTGCGTCTCAGGCTCTGAATTCACACCCCACCCTAGGCTTCAGACCCCCAGCTCCAGCCTGACCGGCAACTACAAAGTGCCGTCTGCACAGCTAGCTAGTGCAAGCCTTGCTATCCTGAGTCTATTGATCAGGGAGGCTCATACCAAAATGCTGTGTAGACATACCCATAAGTGCCATGTTCTTCCTACACTGGGATCACTCTTTGTGCCCTGCCCAGATCGATCTGCAGACAGTCATGCTTTTAGTACAGCATGTTTGCAGTTTTTCCTGTGAGGATTCACTCTGTTACCTTCGTGGGTACATGAACGGTTGGATTGGGAAAACCTCCCCAATGGTAAATTTTGAGAGGATGTGCCCACATTCAGGTTTTATTCTGGACATGGAGGTGCAGCACTTTACTTTTCTTTCTTCCCAGTGGACGTAGGAGGGAAGCTGAATGTTCTGAACAGATGGTGCTGTGAGTGCATGCGTGGAGAAGTTGTAGACAACCGGCGGCTCGTACGAGTTTTATTTTAAAGTCTAAAAATGGGAGTCATTTTGTGTTGCTTGAGTGAAAGCAGACAATTTTCACACTGACGTTTTAAAAGAAATCTAGCAGAGCAGTGTTCTGACATTCGGTGATTGACGCGAGAGGTGTTGTGACTAAACAACTCAAGTGTAATAAAATGAGTCCTAGAAAAAAAGAAACAAACCGCTCATTAGCTTGAGCGACAAGATAGTTGGGTATTGTGATGCAATGGAAGGTATTTTTTGCCATTCTGAAAGGGCCTGTCAACTGGGGGAACCCCAAATATAGATTTTGTAAAAGCGTTTAAAAAAAAAATCGAATCTGAGAAGGAATGTTTCCCATGACTTTGTTTTTTAAATTACTAGAACGAAAAGGATTTTCCCCCCAAACGTAACCATTTTCAGCATTGTGCTAGTGTATGAAAATCAGAAAGTGACACCAACGCTGAAAATGACCATTCCGGTTTCTCTGCCCAAGCTGGGAGAAATGCCGGGAGTAAACAAATAGCATAAACGGTGAACAGTAATGCACCTTGGAATATACTTCATAACAGCTTGTTTAAAATCTTATGATGTACAGAGTGTATTCTCGGTGCATAATAGCAAAGAGATGCAAGCAACATGAAATTCGTGTAAGAGCTGGCAACTTATTAGGGCCAGATCCTGTACAACCTTGTTCCTGTGAGTTGTACTTAATTACAGTAACTCCTCGCTTAACATTGTAGTTATGTTCCTGAAAAATGTGACTTTAAGTAAACCGAATCCAATTTCCCCATAAGAATTAATGTAAATGGGGCGGGGGGGGTTAGGTTCCAGGAATTTTTTTTTCACCAGACAAAAAACAACATATTGTATATATACACACCCAGAATATGCTTTCAACAAACAGTTTAATATTGTACATAGCAATGATGATTGTGAAGCTTGGTTGAGGTGATGAAGTCAGAGGATGGGATATTTCCCAGGGAATGCCTTACTGCTAAATGATGAACTAACTAAGAACTAACTAAGTTGTCTGACTGTGGAATATATGTAAGTCTCATACAGCATTGACGGCTGAATACTTGACATTTCAGAACAGCCAAAGAGTGCATCGGAGGGCCCTCTTTAAAACAAATTACCCATGCAGTGAAGGATTCATTTTATCCTATAATGGGCTTACTGTATTTGTATATACACAGGCATATTGAGCCTGAATTCTTCAAAAGTGCTGATCACTCACTCTCTGGAAATTGGGTGGCTCTAGTTGAGTTCTAGTCTTTTAAAAAATAAATAAAATTAGGCCACTTTAGTTATCCCAATTGAAACATAATCCGGACACCTGGCTTGATGCCTTTTGTGCTCTCCCTGGGATCTGTGACAAATACTAGTGATCAGAGCCTTGATTTTACATCTCGTTAACAGCACAGGTGTCTGCTGACATTCTGGGTCACTGTTTCAGAGGGAAGGAGAAACAACTACAGTAAAACCTCCATTTAACGGACTAATTCGGGCGAGGGGGTGTCCGTTAAATCAAAAAGTCCATTATTTAATTTTTAAAAAAACCAAGCTGTCGGAGCAGCAGCCCGCCCGCCACAGGGTCGGGGCAGCAGCTCCGCAGCTCGCCCGCTACTGGGACCCGGGCGGGAGCCGGCAGCCAGCCCGCCAGCGGCTGTGACCGGGGCAGCAGCCGGGAGCCGGCAGCCAGCCCACCAGCGGCTGTGACCGGGGCAGCAGCCGGGAGCCGGCAGCCAGCCCACCAGCGGCTGGGACCGGGGCGGGAGCCAGCAGCCAGCCGCCTGCGAAGGGGATCGGGGCCGCAGCCGGGAGGGGTCGCGGTCTGATATGGATCAGAAATTTTGTCCGTTGCATCCGAAGTCCGTTAAATCGAGGTCCGTTAAATCGAGGTTTTACTGTAATTGCAAAGTGGAAGGAAAAGGAAATATCTTCTTGTTCTGTTTTTGTTTGTCGATGGTTGTTCTAGGCATAGCCCTTTTATACCTACAACTATACCGCATCACAAAAGACACAAAGTACTTGCAGCGAGCCCTGGATTACGTGAAGAGAATACTTCGTAATCTGAACGGACGAAGGGTTACTTTTCTCTGTGGTGACGCCGGACCCTTGGCAGTAGGGGCAGTCGTGTACCACAAACTAAAGATTGACACTGAGTCTAAGGAGTGCATCACAAAGTAAGTGTCTGGTCATAGTGGAAAAGGCTGTACATTTACCCAGGATCCCTTTATATGGGATCAAAAACCAGTATTTTAATACGTGACTGCTGGAGGTTTCATATTTCAATAGCACCTTAAAATGTAAAGGCTGTTTTGGGAGAGTGCTCTCGGGAAAAGTGCTTTCCATCAAACAGATGTCTTACTTCCATACCTATGTCCTGGGAAATTTTGATCCAGTGTCTTTTTGGAGGCTTTCTGATCCTTGGTGTCCCACTGGGGATTATAAGAACCTGTTCGCATTCTGCCTGTATACCTTACTGTGCTAGAATTTGCAGATTACCTCTTGAGGACTGACTCCACTTTGGTATTTCCAGTACAGTTTTATATTTAGAAGTTTAATCAGTCTCTAATCCAGGATTCCAGCGAGATTAATCTCTACTGCCGCTTTGATATGAGTATCTGTTTGTTTGTTTTTAAAACAGACAACTCTTACGTTAGAGTAAATCTTATTGTCAAATACCCTTCTGGATGCAACTATAGTAACATTGTTTTCACAAAGCATGAAATTAAAGTCTCTGTGAAATAAGGTTAAGAGCAGTAGATTTTCTAATTAGCCTTTGCTTGAAAATTATCTTCAGGAGAAAACATGAAAATTATAATTAGTTTTAGGTGCTTGTTCATTATTTTTTTTTTAAGGGTGTGTGTATATATACACTCAGATACCCAAGAGATTGGTATGGTATGAATAGCGCAACTATTTATGATTTTTGTGTTGCCTTTTCTCTTAGTTTTTTCCTTGTGGCTGTTCACGTGGTGGTGTGATATGAAGACATTTTCATGCTCAAATTTAATATTTGCAATTTTAAAGAAGAAAACCGTTTACTATGAGTCTTAAATCTTTGATATCTCAAAGGCTGTTAATGAAGCCTTTTTTTGCAACTGGATTGTTAGTAGTGAGACCAAAGCAAGAGCCTTTCAAATCATTGGTTCTGATCAAGCACAGGCTTATCATTATAAAAGGTGGTTGTTGGTTATCTGAATTGAGGATTTGGTCTGAATCCAGGGACAGATGGTCAAATTCAAATTAAACACACACACACACACACTTTCAATGAACTGGCACCTTCTGGGCATTGCTACAGCGAAGACAGGATTGAGCTGGCATGGAAACTGATTGTCCCTCTCCCGTTTCAGGATTGAGGCATGTGCCTCCCCATGCTGTACCTTTTTAGTGGGTGGTTTGAGGGTTTCACTCCCTGGGGCTGTCAATCTGGCCGCATTAAAAAATCCCTAAAATCAAACAAAGCATTTTTGTAAAATAGCAAGTCCTTGTCAAGCATTTGATGCTACTTTTTTTTGTTTTGATTTGTTTTATTTTTTTGTTTTTACCTACAAATGATGGGCCAAATCCTGAGATTCTTATTCAGGCAAAATTCCCACAGACTTTTTTATTAGAAATTCACAGTTTGGCCCCTCAGTTGGTGGCTATTTGAAATTTTAAGCAATCCTTTTGTAAATTATTTTAGTCATCAGTAACATTGAAATTGAGATTTTAGAATGTCAGAGGCCCAAGATGGTCTAGTTGTCTGGTAACTGCAAATTTTATTCCCAGGTTAGAGCCAATAAAATCTCCTGGGTTGCATTCCAACCTCTGCCACTCATTTGCCATGTGACCTCTGGCAAGTTGTGCTCTGTGCCTCAGCTTATCATCGAATACTTGCCTATCTCCTAAGGTTGCTGTATGGTGAATTATTCTTTGTCAAGAGTTTCAAGATCCATTGCTGAAAGGGTTGTCGAAATGCAAAGTTTTAGTAGTCTATGAAACTTCTGAAAGTGCAGAAGCTCAGTAATCTGCATATGATTTTAGGGGCAGCTGAGGGCTAGTGGATTGAGGACAAAGCTGAAAGTCTGGAGATTTTGGGTTCTGTTTCTGAACCTGCCACTGTCTTCTGTTGTGACCTTGGGCCAGTCACTTAATGGTTCTGAGCTTCAGTTTCCCCAACTAAAATGGGGGTATAATACTTCCCCACCTTCAGTTTGGGATCTGCAGATGAAAAATGCTATGATTGCACAAAGCATTATTATTAAGTAATCAAAAACTGCCACAGGAAAGAGGTTAAAAAAAGTCTGTTCTGATTACATTCCCTGAACCAAAAACAAAATGTGTGAGGCATTTTTAGAAAGCTCTCATTACCTCTTGATTGGATTGGGTAGCATACAGTACACAGAAGGAGAACTCTAGTATGTCCTAATGGGAAGATACAGTTTTTCTTTTCTTTTTGTTTTTTGACCCAGGCTTTTGCAGCTCCAGAGAACGGTCATAAGCACAGACTCTGAACTTCCAGATGAGCTTCTTTATGGCAGAGCAGGTTACCTATATGCTTTGCTCTATTTGAATACAGAAATTGGTCCAGACACTGTACCTCAGTCTGTTATCAAAGAGGTAGGAGACTTCATATTGCCAGGTATTATGGTGTCTTTGAGGTGGAATCACATCTGTTTCTTCACTTCAAATATAGAAAAGAAAATATGAAGTAAACTTCCACCTAACCTGCAAAGTAGAGTTCATGGGGTAGTTTAAGTGAGGAGAAACACTTGGGAACTGATTCTGCTTTTATTTACCCTCTTTTATAACTTCAATAGTGTTACTCCTAACTTGCACCAACATGAGGTCAGAAACAGGTTCTCTCTGTTTAGCTCTTACCCATGAAGGACTTCACTTGTATCTGTAGTAATCCATATAAAGAATAGAAAACTAGATGCAATGAAAGGAAAGAGGATATAGAATTTGTGAATTCTTCTATTGCAAAAGCAATACTTAAGTATATAACTCATTTTTTAAAATTGTATACTTTTAAACAAAACCTTAATTACAGGGGTGGGGCTGGAAGCACTGCTTATTAAGAGTGCTTGACCCTTCTCATTGTAAGACTATTTTCAGTTGCTTATAACTCTGCCAAACGTTAACCATTTGGGCTGAAACTTTACACGCCAGGTGTCTGCCTCAGCTTGAATTTTCAGGTCATCCTTTTCTGAGTACAGTGAAACCTCGATATAACGGACTAATTCGGGCGAGGGGGTGTCCGTTAAAACCGAAAGTCCGTTATTTAATAATTTTTTTAAATTATTAAATAACGGACTTTCGGGTGACAACGGACACCCCCCCGCCCGAATTAGTCCCTTATATGGAGCCGTGAGTCAGCCCACCCCACCCCCTCCCCCCGCCCGGCTCCCCGCTGCGGGGAGCCGGGGGGGGGTTGACAGCTCCTGCCTGGCTTCCCGCTGCGGGGAGCCGGGCGGGAGCTCTCAAACCCCCCCGCCCGGCTTCCCGCTGCGGGGAGCCGAGCGGGGGCTCTCAAACGCCCCCCCCCCGCCCGGCTCCCCGCTGCGAGGAGCCGGGCGGGGGGGGTTTGACAGCTCCCGCTCGGCTCCCCCCAGCGGGAAGCCCGGCGGGAGCTGTCTAACCCCCCGCCCGGCTTCCCGCTGCGGGGAGCCGGGCGGGAGCTCTCAAACCCCCCTGCCCGGCTTCCCGCTGCGGGGAGCCGAGCGGGGGCTCTCAAACGCCCCCCCCCCGCCCGGCTCCCCGTTGCGGGGAGCCGGGCAGGGGGGCGGGGGGGGGGGGTTGACAGCTCCCGCAGGGGTCCCCGCTGCGGGGAGCCGGGCGGGAGCTGTCAACCCAGCCGGCTCCCTGGGGCGGGAGCCGGCAGCCCCCAATAACGGATTTCGGATGCATCGGAAATTTTGTCCGTTGCATCCGAAGTCCGTTAAATCGGGGTCCGTTAAATCGAGGGTTTACTGTACAAGGCTAGAGAGAAACTTGTTCTGTCAATGTTTTTTTTAAAAAAAAATCTGATCTTTTCTTTAAAAATCTCTAGTGCTTCCATGCTTTGGATCAGGGACTTGAAATTTGGCAGGTGGAGTGGCCTTTGTTTCAGGGATGTGCCTTTTGTAGTCCCTGTAAAAAAAAAATTGGGGACCAGTATGTGTGGGGGAGAGACTGAGATTGGAGGAGGAGCTGGGACTGAGAACCAGTGGGAAAGAAGGGGTAGATGGAGGGGAGATGTGGGCTGAGGAACTGGGGTTTTGGAGGAGACCTGGCATTGACCTGGGCGGAGATGGTGAGACACTGAGACTGGGTGAAGAGACCAGTGGGAGCAGGCGGGGGACTAGAGGCCACAGTGAGGGAGAGAGCGACTGATCAGATAAGGAAACAGGAGTGGGGAACTGGGACTCACTGGCGAGGAATCTGGGACTGAATAAGGTGCCAGGGTGGGACTGATTGGAGGGGACTGAGCAGAAGGAGATGTGCTAGGGTCAGGATGGGGAATTACCAGAAAAGTTTGTGCCTACTACAGAACATACCCCTCCTAATTTTGGAATGGAACTGAATATTCTTGAGTTTCACCATTCCTTTGTTGTCAGGAAATGTTTGAAATCCACTGGCAAAGTCTTATCCCTCACACCTACTGCTGCTATCAATTACTCCCTTAGCTCAAGTGGCAGAGGTCTACGTGTTGGCTTTAAATCAGGGGTGGGCTGAGGGCCACATCGGGGTTGCAGAACTCTATGGAGGGCCGGATAGGGAAGGTTGTGCCTCCCCAAACAGCCTGGCACTGCCCCCATCTGACCACCTCCCACTTCCTGTCCCCTGACTGCCCCTCTCAGAACTTCCGACCCATCCAACCTCCCCCCCTCCCGCTCCTTGTCTCCTGAGCCCCCCCCCCCCCCGGACTCCAACCCCTATCCAACTGCCCCTGTTCCCTGTCCCCTGACTCCGCCCCCCCCCCCCGAACCCCTGCCCCATCCAACCACCCCCTGTCCCCTGACTGCCTCCAGGGACCACCTGCCCTTTATCCAATTCCCCAGCCCCCTTACCATGCCTCTCAGAGCAGCATGTCTGGCAGCCGTGCCGCTTGGCTGGAGCCAGACAAGCTGCCATACAGTCTCGCTGCCCAGAGCGCTGCCCATGCAGCACGCTGAGGCTATGGAGTAGGGGGGACAGCAGGGCAGAGGCTGTGAGGGTAGCCTCCTTGGTTGGTAGCTCAGGCCAGGCAGGACAATACCATGGGCCAGATGTGGCCTGCGGGCCGTAGTTTCCCCACCTCTGCACTAAAGATTTCAACCCTGTTGATGAACCATGTGGGTATCAGTATGATGCTACATGATGGAATTCCCTCCCCCCACACCTGATTTTTTTTTTTTTTTTTTTTTTTAAAAAGCCTAAGAAATTATACACACACAATCTTTGTTAAAAGAACATCATCAAGGTTTCAAATTCAGGCACTCAAAAGTTAGGAAATGCCAAAATTAAGGTTGTCTTAGTTAAGGGTTAGAAGACAATTCTTCGGGACTGCATTCAGCTGTCTTAACCTTGAGCCCATTCTTTCTGATCCTGCATCCCCTGCCTCATTCACTACACACCTTCCAACTTCTGCAACACCTGAGGCAGGTGACCTACACACAACAGCCTCCTTCATTACACAACCCGGGTGATCTCAGTGCAGATTTGTCCTGTGCACCAAATGAGGCAAGGATCATTTGGAAAAAAATAGTATGTGATCTGTGTAATTAAAGACTGTGTTATAATACACGTGCACGAGGGAGGGCAAATTAAGGTTAGAGCTTTTTATTGTACAGAAAAATTGCAGTTTTTCTGACTCTTAAAAGTCTTGATGGGATAAGGAAATAGGATATTTTGTAGTGCAGAGGTAGACTTGTATATCTTCTCATAGTCTTCAATACATTTCTCTAGTGTTGTCTTACAATTCTTTGTAAAATAGGTGGTAGATGCCATTATTGAGTCGGGTAAAAACTTTTCAAAGGAGGAACGTAAGACTGAACGCTGCCCTCTGTTGTACCAATGGCACAGGAAGCAGTACATTGGAGCAGCCCACGGCGTGGCTGGCATCTATTACATGCTAATGCAGGTAGGTAAACTAGTGTTCCAAGGTAAGGGTCTTTTGTATGACAAAAGTAGTTGGTTTCATTCACTTAACATAAAGGTCCCTAAAACTTAGTTAAGTCTGAACCTTATTGAGGGCTTCATGTTAAAGGTCCCTCTTGACCATCTCTCTTCCAACTTGGCTCTTAATCTTCAGTTATCATTTCTCTCACCTGTTTTTCTGTTCACAGCATTGATCTTGCCGTCAGAAATGCCTCCGTTCCCCTTCCCTGATCTTGCCTCCACCAACCACCACTTTGAGTGTATTTTCCGCCATCTCCCAACTCCAAAAAACTACAGTGTCTCAAGCACCTTCATCCTGTTGATGTGTAGCCTGGTTTATTCAGTAGTTCCCCACTCCCTTGGGTTGTTGCCCACAACTCTGTCCTGCCTGTTGCCCTTAACCCACTTGCTGTCCTCTGTACTTTCTCTCTTTCCTGCACCTCAACTGCCATCCCTCCCACAGTGACTCTCACTCTCAAAGGCGAAGCTGACATTTGAAGACAAGCAGCGCATGCCTCATCTTCATACTAGTGAAGAGATTGGAAATAATTTCAGCAAATGTCATTGTAGAACATTGTGGCTGTAGGGTTGCAAAGTCTAATTTATCCCCCTCGCTCTACTTTCCAAAGGTGCTGGCAGTCTTTGTTCTGCCTCAGGTAATATCAAGTTTCTTATCTGTTCACGCAGAGCACCCTTTTCCTCACCAAGTGCAAGAAATTTGCTGCCTTTCGGTCCGAGTGCCATAATTTATTATGCCCTCTCCTTGACCTCTCACTTTTTTCCTCCTCGAGAAAACACTTTTCCCTCCAACAAATTTCCTCATCTTTTCTTGCTCCCCTTTTCTTCCCCTATCCCCCGTTGACCCTCCTGATAACATCCCCTCCCTTAGGAAAATCACTGTCTCTTTCCAACCCTTTCCTCTTTCTTTGCTGGTCCCTGTCGAATCTCTTCTCCTGCATCCCCCCGATTAATCTGTTCATAGATGTTGACTTTTCTGCATCTGGTTTGGAGCTGTGCCTGCAAAGCCTCTTCTCCCCACAGGCCCGGGAGGTCCAGCATCTCCTCTTCTACTCCAGCCAGGTGTGCATCTGGTGCGTGTAGTTGGTATGGTCAGCTGGGCAGTTGACAGTTACAGTATAACAGTTGATTTTGCACAGACCTAAATGGGAGCACCAGCAAGGAAAGCAAGGTGTAAAAAGTCTCACTCTGCAGGTGTGTCCCTGCATGAGGACTGAATACAATTGCACTCAGGTGGCCCAAGGACTACACACTGCTCGCACAACCAAAAGGTGGGATCTCTGCTGAGAATGACCAGGCAGCTCCAGCCTCAGCCCCAGATTGTTTGTTGATCTCCCTGGCTTTCTGTTACGCCTGCCACAACTCCAGTATCTATTTACTTTGGGATTTTTCTTATGTCAGACAAAGAATGTTTTGATATTGATAGGTTCAAGGTGAACATATTTGAAAGCTGTAGCTGTTTAAAGTCTTCGTTAAACTGTCCTATTAAATGCAGATCTGCAGAAGCACTATATAATAAAATTAGGGACCGTGGGCAATAATTTCAAAAGAATGATGAGGTCCCTGTTACTGACTCAAATTACTGGGTCCCTGCTACTCAGAGAGCTTTCAGGAATTTCAGTGATCATGTGGGCTTGGAGAAGAATAGAGTCTTATTGTGAAAAATCCCATAAAGTAGATGGGAGGGGAGATGAATGTTAATTAGGAACACCTGCAAACCCCACAATGCACTTCATTAGTAAGTCTAAAGGTACTGGTATCAGCACTTTACCTAGAAGTGAGCATGTGACTCAGTGGGTACTCTCTCCTCTAAGGCAAGAATGTAAATCCTATTAACATACATGCAAAGTCCTGGGGAGTATCTAGGGGAAGAATAGCATTCTTCTGGCCAGATTTATCCAAGAGATATAGGTGCTTAAAGATTCACAAATGCACCTACTAGGATTTCCAAAAGCACTTATCTGCATCACTAGGCACCTAAATAAATACTGAAAATCTGTTTTCTAGATGCAATTCTTCCCACCTGACTGTTGGGCTGCCTATTAAATCTTGCCTCTCAGTTTGTTTACTTTCTTCAGCTGTCCATATGTTTTGGAAGCTTTATTTCTGATGAAAATACTTTACCTTCATACCCATTTAGAAAGATGGGTCACTGGCCACAGCAGT